>OU343225.1:297671362-297993780 GCA_910596185.1 Chrysanthemum makinoi
TTTTATAAATTAAGGTTAAATGCGCGTGAGCCTTAATCACATCATATATATATAATATTCTGATTTAGGGCAACGTGTAAATTTAAGTGTTTATGGGGATAAAAAAGGAAGCGGATGTATTTATTTACGTGACTAGTTATTTAAAAAGATTTTAAATTATAAAAATAAATAATTCTATTGTAACGATTTCGCGTCATCCAAAATTTTATATTGACTGCGCTTTTTTGTTTGGGTCTGCAACCGTTTTGGAATTCTGATGTCGGCGAAAAAGCGGCGTCCCAAAATTGCCATATTGGTGTAGTGTACCATATATCACGGGGACATGATCCTCTTATAAGCAAAAACCTATTTTTTTTTTATTAGTTTGTTCATTTTACGTTGGATGCCCCTCATCACCGCGCTACCATCTATTTTACGTTGTCTACTCTTGAATTTCCAGTTTTTGTGAAAATTAACCTATTTTTTATTTGTTTGTTCATTTTGTGTATTACTCTTAGGTTGTCGGGTGCACACGGCAACCTGGACACTTCTGGTTTCATATCGACCTTCACTCGACCGTGTCCAATCCATAATGAGGTTGTAGAATCCATCCAACATTTGTTTGTCGAATGCTCTATTGCTCAGAATTTATGGATATGGATCTCGAACTGGTTGGACATTATATTGCTCATCGCCAAACACATGTTGAGCTGCTTGCTTAACTTTTAATTAAAAAGGCTAGGCTGTTGCGGAAGCGCTACAAATAGTAGATGTCACTATGGTTTTTATATAGCACATTCACAACATGGTGTTTCGGATCATACAGTGAAGCATATATACCACTTTAATTTCCATTATCATGAAGATTCAAAAGAAAGACAGGTAGTTTAAAGAACGGAATAACTTACAAAGCAAGGACTCATAACCACGTAGTTCCTTAACTTAGATGAGGTGACAAAATGAACGGGTCATGTTGTTATTCGTACTACTCCCTATCTAACACGAGTGTGTATATCCTTGTATCAAAACAGTAGGTTATATCAATAATATATATTGAAAATAAACAGAAAAATAGCTTTCCTCGCTCTCTCATCTTGGAATCATATTGTAAAATCCCAACTATCCCAACTGATGGTGTTCTTACTTTTTTTCTCATACTCAATGATCTTCAAGTCCTTTCTCATCATATCACGGATCTCATGAGATCTACACCTTCGACTGACCCACTTTATACACATATATATCACTGATAACATTCTGCAATGACTCAAAGCTATTAAACTCGCGTCCATTAATTCATCATCTTCATAGTTAAAGCTTGGGCTCAAATGAATTGTCTTCAAATTTTGACAATACAAGGCAATAGACTCCCAACCAGAAACATTAATCACGTGACACTTTGATAAGTTCCACTCTTGCAACAATGGAAAACCTTTCGCAATGTTCATTATATCATCATTAGTAACGTTAATCTCAAGAACTTTTATATTCGCACCAAAACCTCCTAAACCGACAGCTCCGAAATCATGTTTCCAGCAGAAAGATAAATTTAGATACTCGAGACCACCTCCACTTAATATTAATGCAAAATCAACACTCGAATCTAACCAACACTTACCAGCTTCTAAAGAAACCAAAGATTTAGAAAAACCTAGGAAGCCTGAACCAAGGATGTTACGACAATGATATATACTGAGTGCTCTAAGTTGACGACAATTTTGGTTGATATACCCGATTCCAGTATCTGTAATGTTAGAGCACCCACTAAGATCAACTTGCTTCAATGATTTACAAAATTTTGTTAAGAATTTTAATCCCTTATCGGTTATTGACTTGCAATCACGAAGACGAATAACAGATAACATGGGACAACAAGAAGCAGCCGATTTAAGTCCTTTATCAGTTACATAAGAACAATCAGAAAGATCAAGAGAATGCAATCTACACAAGTATATTTGTAATTTCTTTATACTCGAGTTAAGGGTTATCATGATTAGTCAAAGACAACGACTCTAAGTTGTTAAAACGGTGAAACAATAGTAAGAGTTTATCACAACTTGTCTTTGACGACATTGATGACGACAATAGTAAGAGTTTAGCACAACTTGTCATTGACGACATTGATGAAGACAGGTGTAAGTGGTGAAAGTGGTTAGACAATCGTATAGCGAAATCATGATAATTAGCACAATCATTATCAGAGCAACTTGACCTAAAAGCTAAGTGCTTACGACTTGAATTTTGGATATCAAAAAAATTGTGACAAGTTAAACCAAAAGAATCTCGATCCTTTTTTTCAGTTAACTTATCAAAGATCAATTTTAAACAGTCATCAGGAAGCTCGGGTTGTGGAATACAATGAATGCTGTTATTTTTATATGTAACAATACAATGAATGCCGTTACTTTTATATGTAACACATGTATCCATCATATATATCTAAACGTAAATCAATAGCAGAAATCGATTGATACCTCAGTGATCTTGAAAATATTTACTAGAGAAACTGCCTAAAACAGTCCTGAAAACCCCAGAGCAGAATGTCGGCTGAAAAGATATAAAGTTTGATCCAAAGGCACGAATATGAAAACCTAATTAGCTATTTACATCTATTTATACTTTTATTATAGCAGATCCTATATATATTAGGCTAAGTTACACTTTCATACCTATGTTACAAAATATTTACTTTATATTACTAACATTAATAAAATATTTGATCAGTTAATCTAAACGTAAAGATCCTATATATTCAGATTTTACTAATGTTGTGTTTCGATCATTTTTAAGGAATTTGATATGACCAACGCGAAGTATTTAAGAAATTACATTCTTGTATTATTACATACTATACGAGTACCCGTGCATAGCAACAGTATTTCATAACGATAAATAATGAGGTTGTAGAATCCGCCCAACATTTGTTTGTCGAATGCTCTATTGCTCAGAATTTTTTGGATATGGATCTTGAACTGGTTGGACATTGCTGATCGCCAAACACATGTTGATCGAGCTGCTTTCTAAACTTTTGTAATATCCTTTTGTGATTCTTTGTGGTTCAGATGTGCGCTTGCTTAACTTTTAAATAAATTTTAAAAAGACTAGGCTGTTGCGAAGCGCTACAAATATAGTAGACGTCGCTATGGTTTCCATATGCACATTCACATGGTGTCGCGGATCATACAGTGAAACATATATACGACTTTGCAATACCATGAAGATTTAAGAGAAAAGACAAGTAGTTTTACGTTATAAAAATAATTAAATTAAATACATGTCAATTGACAAATCATATTGTAATCATATATTGAAATTAAACAAACCAATAGCTTTCCTCACTCTCTTGTCTTGGAATCATATTGTAAATCCCAATTGTCCCAACTGATGGTGTTCTTGGTAACTTCTTTATACTCTATGATCTTCACGTCCTTTCTCATCACATCGGGGATCTCATTGTTGGTTTCTTTTCTTTCTATGAACAATTGGATAAAAGTATACTAAGTTTATTTTATAAAACAATCGTTAAAATACAGACTTGGTTTACATGGGGTACTTATACTTTTCTAACCGATACTATGAACCGGTATATATATACAAACAGACACAACCTTTCAAGTTAACTGCCATAACCGTTTATAACTGTCATTCGGTTATAGGCTTTACTTTTGACACACTAGGACCCTTTACTTTATACATATATACATAAACGCTAAATATTCTTGACTTACATGGATTAATAAGTTAGTATCCAATACTCCTCCCTAATTTATTAATCCATGCCTTCGATATCTTCAAGCTCATTTATCTTTATCTTTGAACTTTGGCTTGCTTCCACTTCCTTTGTCTTGCTCTTCAACTTGATCATCTTTGTCACCAACTTTCTTCATTTGTATTGTTTCGTACTCTTGAATCTCCAACACACTATTTCTAGTATCATGATCTTCTGATTCAGCTTTCTTGTTTCTTGACTTGATGTCTTTCTCAATCTGGCTTTCCTTCTGAAATCTTGATGGCGTCTCTCGATGTTTCTTGCATTCGCCTTTGTCAACTCTCTCTTCTTCTAGGAGTTTCTTATCTGAAATAACTCCATGGTTTTCTTTCTTAAACTGTTCTCTTACTGTCTTTAACTCTTTCATCTCTTTGCTTATGCAATCTCTCAACTTCTTGAGGTTCTCAGATTCTCTCTGCATTTGTTTGTCAAATGTCATTTCTCTATTTCTTATTATCTTCTCAAACTCTTGTCTTTCCATCTCTAACTCTTGAAGCATTTCGAACTTCCAAAATTCTAATTTACTCTTCAAGTCAATTTCTATCTCTGACCGCATATCTTCTAACTTTTCTTTTGGAATTTCATCCTTCTCAATGACAATTCCTTTCCTTCTCGGTTCTACTTTTAAGGATGTTATCTCCTTTTCATCTTTACTAGTAACCATCAATACTTATTTGTTGTCATCTTTGAACACAAGGTTTGCTTTTCTTCTCTACGATTTGGTTTTGGACAATTTGCAGCATAGTGTCCAAACTCATGACAATTATAACATTCTATTTCTCTAGTGTCTCTTCTATGGTAGTTTTGATCTCTAGGGTTTCTCATTCTTCTATCATAACTATCTTCATTCTTACTATCTCTTGTGAATCTTCCTTGGCCTCTTCCTCGTGTGTGATTACCACCTCCTCGTCTATCATTTCCATAGTTCGTTCATAATTGTTATTCCTTGACGTGTGAATGACAATTTCTCACTATTATCTTCCTCACTTCCTTTTCTAAACTTAAGCCTTTCTTCATAAGTCTTAACTTTCCCAATAATCTCCTCTAATTTTGCTTTCTTAAAATCAACAACCATTTCAATGGTTGCTACTCTTTAGTACAAACTTATCGCATTTGCATTGATAATTCCGTACTTTTGTTTGTTTATCAAACGTCAATCCACATGTAGCAGCCTTTGTAATAATACTCATCAACCTCCCAACAAATGAATCTATTGTTTCATCTTCTTTCATCACAAGTCTCTCAAATTCTGATTTAAGTTGTTGCGAGTGTGCTTTGTACATCTTCGTCCCAATAAATCTGGACTTTAGAGAGTCCCAAATTTCTTTTGTTGTTTCACATCCCGCAACTTGCATTTGCAAATCTTACATTAACCCTTGAAATAGGTATGCTGACGCCGAACTATCCCTTTTTACATCAATATCTTTTGATGTACCTATTCCTTCTACTAAATCCCATACTCCATTTGCCATTAATATCTTCTTCATTCTTAATGCCCATAATGTATAGTTTGTATTGCTTAAAACTGGGCATTGATATGATGGTAAAGTCGTGGTGAAAACAACTCTGTTTTCGTTTTTATCTCCCGTCATATATTTCGATTTGATTTTCTTCTAAAACCAATATAATTCTAATAACACTCGAACTTGTCGAACTTAAATCCTTCTTTCTAACCACAATAATTCTCAAACAATTCTAATGTTTTCCTAATGCGAATTGCTGAAAATTTTACTTTTAATCTATTCTACTAATAGGGAAAAACAAGTATTAAGAAATGTAAAACCTTTAATTTCCCTTGGGCCTTTTCAATTCTTGTGGGCTTTTAAAAGTATCGTTTTTTTTATTCCCAACTGAAACTGCGCTCCTTTCTATTTCCAAATAAAACACGCTTCCTTCTTCCTTCTACAGAAATTAGGGCAAGCTCTGGTCGCCCTTTTTATTTCTTCTGGTTTTCTTCTAATCAAACGGTGGTGGTGGTTGATCGGTGTTTCACTCTTCTTCTCTGGTAACGATGGTCGCTTGGTTACTCTTTTTTGGCAAGCGCATGGCGGTGGTTTTGCACAACCGGGTACGTTTTATTTCTTTCTTTCTCTGATTCGATCTTTACTTGATCAAATCGTGTTTCCTTCTTGTTTGATTCCTCTGAATCAAAACTCTTTTCTGTCTCTCTTCTTGATTGATTGACCGGTATGCGCACGGTATGTTTCTTCTCTTGACTGATTCCCTGAATCAATCTGTTTCGTTCTTTCTGGTTTGAATCATTTGGCTCTGATGCCAACTGTTGGTTTCTTTTCTTTCTATGAACAATTGGATAAAAGTATACTAAGTTTATTTTATAAAACAATCGTTAAAATACAGACTTGGTTTACATGGGGTACTTATACTTTTCTAACCGACACTATGAACCGGTATATATATACAAACCGACACAACCTTTCAAGTTAACTGTCATAACCATTTATAACTGTCATTCGGTTATAGGCTTTACTTTTGACACACTAGGACCATTTACTTTATACACATATACATAAACGCTAAATATTCTTGACTTACATGGATTAATAAGTTAGTATCCAATACTCATGAGGGCTACGCTTTCAACCGTACCACCATATATGCATATATATCACTGATAACCTTCTGCAATGACTCAAAGATATTAAGCTTGCATCCATTACTTCATCATTTGACCAGTTAAACCTTTTGTTCACGTGAATTGTCTTCAAATTTTGACAATACAATTGAATTGACTTCCAACCAGAAATATAAATCTTCTCACAACTAGATATGTTCCACTCTTGCACCATTACCTCCTAAACCAATTGCTTCAAGTTCATGTGCCACGGAATATAAACGTTGATGAAAAACTAAATTTAGATACTCGAGACCAACTCCACATAATATTGCTGCAACAGCAACGCCACCCGAATCTAACATACACCTTTCAGCTTCTAAAGAAACCAAAGATCTAGAAAAACCTAGGAAGCCTACACCAAGAATTTTATAACAACCAGATATTCTGAGTGCTCTAAGTTCACGACAATTTCGGTTAATATACCCGATTCCAGTATCAGTAATGTTAGAGCACCCACTAAGACAAATTGTTTCAACGTTTTACTAATTTTTGTTAGGAAATTTAATCCCTTATCGGTAATTAACTTGCAATCACGAAGACGAATAACAAACAATAAGGGACAATAAGTAGCAACCGAGGTGAGTCCTTTATCAGTTACATAAGAACAATCAGAAAGATCAAGAGAATGCAATCTACACAAGTATGTTTCTAATTTCTTTATACTTGAGTCCAAGAGTCTATCAGCATTTGTCAAAGACAACGACTCTAAGTGTTCAAAACGGTGAAACAATCGTAGGAGTTTATCACAACTTGTCAAAGATAAGTGATCAAAACGTTTAAACAATCGTATAGGTAAATCATGCTTTTTTCTTGAACGGCATTGTATAAGTGAATCATGATGATTAGCACAATCATTGATGGATCTAAACACACACCTTGTGTTAGTGATACTTTGAATTATATTAATAAGTACGCGGAATATACTTAGTAATACTTAGAAGATGTATTATATGATGTAATGTAAGTAAGAATAGTATAACACAAAGCTCCAATATTATTAAGAATAATACGAGTGATCTTGCTTATCACTAGGGTTACACCTTGAAGCATACGTGAGCTCTTTCCATACCTTAAACAATGACCTAGGATCTCCTTTTATAGCACAAGGAGTCCTTTACAAGATAAGTATAATGATAACTATATAGAATATACACAAGATCTTTTCTATACTTATCTATACACGAATACATAACAATTATCCTAATAGCAGTGGTAATATATGTACTAGCAGTGGTAATGTGTTTCCACTGCTAATGCATTCTCCAGTGCCTTCAAGAAACATCGGTGGTAACAGTTAGTATTATTCCCAACAATCCTCCCCTAAACTTATGATTTCTCTGCAAATCAATAAGTTTCTTCATCTTCATCATATGCAAGGATTTGGGAATTCTTTCAAACACTTCACTTTCTTTTTAAATCCTGAATAGCTCTTGAACATTGATCTTTAATCCTATGTATCAAAGCTCCGACCTTCTCATTATCTTCATGAACTCTTATTGTTGTACACAACATCACAGTGAGAGTTCCAGCTCTGGGTGGATATTCTTTCTCAGCAAACATGAATGCATCCACTCCATCTTTTGTAGAAACATGATGAACTTCACATGAATCATAGTAAGTCCATTTAGTACCAGGACATGAACATGCAAACTTCTAGAAATCATCATTAGCATCTGGTTCATAGAGCCTTCTTAGATTAACCCATAACTGCATTTCCTTCATATCTATAAGATTTTCAGCATCAAACCTTTCTTGAACTAATCTCCATAATGTATCAAGATCATATTTGTCACATGTTTTGATAAGTTCTTCAAAATGAATGAATGATGAAGTTTCACCACCTAGCCTTGTAATCTTCCATGTTGGAGCAAAATTGCTAGCAGTATACACTTCCCAATCAACTATAGGATGTCTGACTTGCAGTGGGTCAGGATAAAAATATCCTTCTTCAATCAAGATCATGTCAGTCAGCTGTTCTTCAGTGAATTTCTCAGATTGAACTTCTTGTTCTTCAACAAATTTTGTTTTCTTGTAATATGGAGGTTCACTATCTTTGGCTTTTCTCTTCAAATGAGGATATCTTCTTTCTTATTCTTCAGAGTTCATAGGAATAAAGTCTTGATCTTGCCTTTTAACTCTGTAGTAGATACCTTCAACCTTATCATCAGTCATCCTTTTGAACTGATTCTTTTTCCAGCCACCAACATTGCAACAATAATCTTTCATCATTGGAATAACTTGTGCCTTAGTTGGTTGTCTAGGTTTCTTTTGACCCTTTCTGACAGAAACAATTGCATCTTGAAGTGCTTGATTATTCTTCATTTGAATGAAGTCCTTCAACTGTGCTGTTCTTTGTTCTTCAGTTAAAGACTTATCTGCAACTAGGTCAATTGCCTTCTTCTTGACTACTGGATCATTAGCAATCAAGAAATCAATTTCTTGTTCTGTAGGTACATAAGTAAACTTTGAAGTCTTTTCTATGAAAATTGTAGGTGGAACAGTAGAAAGTGGATTTTCATCCATTGGATCAGTGGTTTCCATCATGTCCAGCCTTTTAGCCTCCATGAAGTCTGCAATCTCTATCTCATCCAGCTTTTTCTTGTTTTCAACTTCATCTTCAATGATTTTTCTAGCAATTTCTTCATCATGAGCAATTTGAGCTTGTTCCTTATTTGAAACCTTCCTTCTTGGTTGCTCTTTACTTTGCACAACTGCTTTACCTTTCTCCTTCTTCCTCTTTTCAATTTCTTCCTCTGCAGTGGTAATATCTTGTCTATCAGTGGGAACTGTTTGCTCTGCAGTGGGAATGGTATCAGTGGTTGCAGCAGTGAAAGTTACTTGCTCTGATTGCTATTGAGGAACTTCTTCTTGAATATCAACTTCCCCAGTACCTTTTCTTTCTCCAAAATCAAAACATGAATCACCTTCATCTCCAAAATCAATTTTCCTCCCCTTGGTTTCAGCATCTATTTTCCTCCCCTATTTGGGAGAATTTCCCAAATCTTCACTGAAGCCCTCTGAGTCACCATCATGAGGTGAGGATGGAGATGATATCACTATCTTTGCAGGTCTCTTTTTCATTTTCAACCCCTTCAACTCTTTCTTCAAAGTCTGAATCTCTGCTTGCAATTGTGTAACATCCTTGGCATGTTGCTCCTTTACTTGTGCCAAGTCTTTTTCCAGAGATTCAACCTGCTTAGCTAATTTGGTACATAGTACCATCAATTCCATAGGTTGCCCACTGCCCTCAACACTTCCAATTGTGTGACCTGTTGGGAGAGGTGAATAATAGGGCATTGGCTCAGACTCACTCCTAGTTGGACTAGGTTGAAGCCTGGAACCACCACTGCTTGTTCCTAAACCAAGAGGATCAGGGACATCTTTGTGTTGTGATAAGAGGTGTTGGCTGTTTTGCCTCCTCTCATAAGTGTAAATAACGGTGGAGTGTAGATTATGTTTGGAATGAAGTGTGGGTGTGGTTTGAGATACAACTGGGATTGTTGCATCTTCACCTGTACACTGTGAAATCTTTGCAAGCATTTGAGGAAAAAGTGGTTTAACAACCCTATTGCCATCCTTATTCATGTTTTGAAAAACTTTAGGCTTAAGGCAGCAGTTTTATAAACACTTGTGTGGGGTTGCAGTTGAAATTCCTTTAACACTGCTTGCACAAACCTTGGATACATCAAAAATTTTGTTGAACTCTGTACACTGCCTTGCATACTTGTAAAAATATATTTAGACCAATTAAAAATCCTATCAGTGGCTAGACAAACCAAAGGGTAAGCCATTGTTGAACTGAATTGTTCATAAGAAGTTTTCTTAGGACTTAGGCAATGTAACAGAGTATGTATTAAAAATCTCCAATGAGGACATAAACCACTCTTTTTGAAAGTAGCATTTTTGTCAGTGGTATCATACCCCATGGATGAAAGATGTTCATGAATTTCTGGCATAGGTAATGTGATGATACCATTGAGATCATCTAATTGGAGAATTCTCCTCAAGGATGCCTCAGTAACATCAATAGTTACCCCATCCCTTTGTGGTTCTAAGAGCATCCACTGTTTCATGTGTATCTCTATTTTCAATTGTTATGGACTGACGAGTTCCAAAAGCTGCTTTTGAGAGATATAGATTGTAGGATTGAGTAGTAAAGCATACCTTACATGAGTAGTGTTTAGAAAATCCACAATCTGATGAAAAACAGGGCCACTCTTTTCGTTTGACTTTTCCAAATAGGCCACTTGGTTGTGCTCATCTGCAAAAGTGATAGGTGCCATAGTATCTTTTGATGAAAAATATATTGTGTCAGTATGAATTGTATGAAGAACTCGCCAATTGAGAGAAAAGATATATACTATTAGGGTTTGAGAGTTTTGCGCAAGAAAGATTATCTAAGGAAAAGATTTATCTTAAGAGGATAAATTTCAATTAGGAAAGTAGATAATCTTCTAAAAATTTTACCATATTAATATGGAAAGCAATTTCTCTCAACGGCTAGTAAAAAATTTGTTCTGAGACACAACAGTTGTAACTGCTAGATCAACAGTGGTAAAAATAACACTGTCAGTGGAAAATGTGAACTAGCAGTGGTAATTTTTTATAATTTTTTTTTCAAGTGCAGTGGTAAGTAAAACATATGAAAAATTGGACTGCTCTTATCATAGTTTTTAGCAAACTACCAACTATCAACGGATTTGATATGTCTTTACCATGAGCCGTTTGCTATGGACTAGCCAACTCTTAATCATATAGAATATGGTGAGTTGATAACCATATAGTTTTTGGTAAACTATCAACCATAAACGGATTTGTTAAGTCTTTACCAGTAGTCGTTTGCTCTGGACTAGTTGATTCTTATGTGGATTAGACATGGTGAATCAAAAACCATTTGTTGTGTGTCTCAGTTACAAACCTTTTATGATCAACTCCCATCCAAGATTGGTTATATACCTGCAAGTGTTAGTTTAATACAAAGAAAATGCATAACCAACTTGTTTTAACCAAAGTTACTTTTAACCAAGCCATTATCTAAAAATATCTTCCCAAAGTCAACCCGATAATATCTATATTTACTTTTCAACCTACCAAAATAGGGAAAAATAAATATATCCTTTAATGAACTCTTTTGACCGACTTTGCCTATAAAAAGGGGCTCGACACATCATAGTCTTTATCAAAAACACATTCTAACTTCACAAAATCCCTAAACATTACCATGAGCAATCCTTCCAATATCATTGACATCTCTTCTGATTCGTCTGAGAGAGATTGTGATGGCTTGATCATCTTCAGAGGCATCAGGTGGGCATGTTACTTTCCACCCTGCTACAAGCTCTTCTTCCAAGAAGCCAACAAAGCAGTGCCAATCCACACTTTTGTTGCCAAACACACTGCTCTCTTGAGTTCTACTCCATTACTCATGGATGATGATGATGATGAGACCTACTCCTTGTCCAAGAAGTTTCCAAGGGCTCTGACAAAACCATTGAAAGCATCTCTCTCCAACATGAAGCATATTTCCATACCAGAGAAGCCTGCAAGACTACCAAGACCTCTTCCACAAGTTCTTGGTCTTGCTTGTCCAAGAATGCAGTCAACCTTTGAAAACAAGAGGAAGAGAGCACAGAAGAACAAGCATGACTATGAGGGCAAGGGCAAGAAGCCAATGGAGTAGCTTGTGTAGGGTGTAGGATGTTTTAGGTTTTAATCTTTGTGTTTTGATGGTGATTGCTAGTACTCTCAGTTGACTGTAATGAACTTCCTCTTTTGATTGAATGCAATGAAGTTTCTTAGTTTTACTTTTTCCACTGTGAGAGTAACATTGACCACTGCTTGCATTTTAGTTTCCACTGTTAGCCTTATTCTTTGCATAAAAGTCAGTGGACAAGAAAAAATACAAGCACTGAACAATAACAGCTTCAATGTATACAAATAATCCTTCATACACATATCACAAACAAAAACCAAACACTGAAAGCATTGTTAAGGTTAGCAGTGGTTAGACAATAACTAGAAGTAGATTCAAAAATTTTCTGGGAGTGGTTAGACCGATTACTAAACCCACAGTCAACAAGTCAACTCCAAGTCATTAATCCGTACATAGTCAAAGACTTCATTTACTCCTCAACAACTTATACCTTCCCCTCATTAACTTATTGAATCCAACTTAACTTTTATTTAAGAACCTATAACTCACAAACCACTTATATCACACATACCTCAAAAATTTTCTCTCTCAAAAACTTACTTTTCTCCAAAAATCACCATGAGTCATTCAAACCCTATCAATCTCTCATCTGCTCCCTTTTCTGATAGTGTTTGGGATGATTTTGTATTGAACAATCCAGGTAGAGTTGAGAAAGAGGAGTTTAAAGAAGTTGCTTCTAGAAAGAGAACTCATTTAGGTGCTCTCTCAAATCCTTCAGCTGCTAGTCCTTCATCTCTCCAGCCAATGCCTCAGGATGCTATCATCAAAGAAGACAACTCAGACATAAGTTCCTATGTATCTCCCTATGAAGATACATATGATGAAACATCTGCAAGAGTCCTGAGTGTGCCTCCCCTTGCTGCAATAATCCCTTCAGAAGAGCTACAAGCACCACATTCTCTACCATTGTTGATAGCACCACCACCTGAGGGTCCTTCATCATCCTCACTACCTATCAGAGGAAATGTGATTGGGCTAACATGCCCCAAAGTGTAGAGGGTGATTGAAAGTCGAAGGGCGCCCAAAGTGATTCCTGAGTAGGCTTTTCCTAAGAAGCCTTAGGTGGTAGTTGGGGGTAAGGTTGTGAAGTTGTGTCTTTGATGGTTGTGTTAGGAAGTGGTCATGTGAAGTAGTCTTTTGGTTGTAAGATCCATGGTTGTAATCTCTGCATTCTTAGATGCAGCTTTAAGAATAAAAATAATACCATGTCTTTTGCTTTAAATTCCACTGCATCATACTGATTGTGATTTACTTCTTTTATCTACAAAAAGCTCTGTGTTGTTTGCCAGTTTTTAATGACTCCTTAACTAGTAACTTTTCCATTAACACCACCTCCAAAGCTGACAAACTGTCCATCATAGTGTTCAAAATTTGAGAGATAGGACTTTTTGCCAGTCATGTGCCTTGAACATCCACTATCTGTGTAGCCTTGATCGATCTTTTTCCTTGGATGTTCCGCACATATAAGAAGGAGTTAGTTTCCTTTGGAGACCAAGCCATGATTGACTTGGATCGCCTCGGTATATCAATATAGTTAAGTCTATCAAAGGTCATTGATACACCATTGGGATTGGTTGATGAGGTAATTCCTTTAGGTTTCCATTCCCAAGCGTCTGGGAGGCCTTCACAGCATTTCCCATGTTACCCCTTTTCTTTTAACCCCTTGCGGTGGAAATTTTGACTAGCGTGTGCTTCTTTGAGTTAGTTTTTGTACCCATGTTGGTTATATTGAACCCTTTATAAGAAAAAGACCTTTTCCTGTTTGTGCAGATTTTACAAAGTTGTTTTGGATTTTGCACTTGTAACAGTGATTTAGGGTGGCAGGTGTTAACAGTTTTTGTAGTGGCAAAAGTTTTAAGACCACTTCTTAGTTGAACTGCTCTTGGGATCATTTTGCTGTGTGGATTAGGGTGTATTTTGTTTTGAAACCTGTTTGACTCCACCCTTTTATTCCCATAAACTTCCCTTCTTCCAAAATGATAGTCACAATCAGCATGTAAATGTTTAAAGCTACCACAGATATGACATGCTTTATTGTTCATGACAAACTCACTACCTAGTTGTTGAGATTTAACATGATCCCAACTCCTCTGGTTACCACTAGGAGTTGATGACTTGTTTCTATACATCTCATCATACCTTACAGTTGATCTAGGTTTGTTAACTTGTTTCCTAGGTTCCTCTGTAATAGTATTTACAACTTTTGGGATAGAAGCCTCTTCATTCTTTTTAACATTCTCATCTACAACAGATGAGTCACTTGCACTTTCCAAAACATCAGGTTCATGCTTAACCTCTTCCTCACTTTTCACAAATTTGGGAGGACAATATTCAAGATTCAGATCCTGAAATTCTTCTAGACCTGTATGAGCTAAATCTATGCCAGGAGGTGATGGAACACCCTTAGTGGTGGAGGAGCGATGTGTATCCCATACGGACTTAACTTTACTAGTAATTTGAGCATTCAAAATTTTATCAATTGACTTAGACTGATAATACAGGTGTCAATGAGATAAATTGACATTCTCATTTATCTTTTAAGTTTTTCAAACTCTTCTTTTAATGCATCATTCACATATCTTATGATATAACTCTCTTCTAAGAACAACCATATCATCATTATATTTTGACTCATTTTCTCTATAATGCTCTAGTTGTTTCTCTCTGAGATATGCCTCTTCTAGGTTTGACACAGTATAATTAGCGACAAACAACTATGTTCTTTGGTTGTCATATAATTCATTAAGCCTTTCACATTCTCTAGAAGCCCTACATGTTTTAGAACAACTTTCAAAGTTTTGTACCTCGAGTCGAGAGAAAGCCATGAGAGCATGTTCTGTAGCCACAAAAGGCATCGAAGGTTGTTCCTCTTGTCCATCAGCAATGAAACTCCAATCATAGCTCACACCATCAATTGCCAGCATTGCCTTTGGTTCCTCCATAATTGGTTCTTTCTTTTGCTTGTACCAAGTAGACCTATTGTCCTGCTTTGGTCTTTCATTCTCTAGCAAAATACCCCAACTTGTGACAATTGAAACACTCTATTTTCTTTTATCGAACCTGCCGGTTTCTCCACCATTGATGTGAATTGGCTTGCCAATCTTCTTGTAGAATTTCCTAGCCCTCATGCTAAGAAGAGCTATTTGCCACTTTATATCCATCTCCTCCAAGTCATCTTCATCAATTTGCTCTATGTCTTCATGAGTTAATATAGAGCCACTAACTTGAGTGGAGATAAAAGCATAAAAGGTAGGATCTCCAATACCAGCAACCTTCTTTGAATCTGCAGTGGTAACACTAGCGTTACCAGTGGAAACTGTAGAACCAGCAGTGGCAAAATCATCATCACTGTCATCTTTAGAATCATCATTGTCAACAAAGGTTTACAACAATGCCAAGCTGCTAGAGCTTGTACCAAGTTTCCCTGCCTTCTTCAATCTTTGTTCAATAAGTTTGAAGTTGTTGTAAAGATCATTTAGCTTCATTGTTTCAATCTCTGGTTTATTTTCCCATACTGTAACATTAGTATGAAACTCAGCAGGCAAACTTCTTAGAAACTTCAAATTGAGGTCTTCCTTTTCTACCTCAATTCCAAACACAATCAGTTGTGTGACAATCATCTGGATTTTGGTGAAGATGCTGTCAAGTGAGTCATTGCTTGAAGCAGAGAAGTTTTCATAACTTTTCTTCAACAATGTCTTTTGAGTCTTCTTAGTAGCATCATTGCCACCAAACACTGAGCAAATCTCTTCAAAAAGTTCTTTTGTTGTCTTGAACTTGCTGAAAGCAATGATCTGGTCTCTAGGAAGAGTCATTTGTAACAAACTTACCTTCAGTTCTTCTTCTTTGCTATTTCATCATTAGTCTGGTATACAGCTATTACGACTTCTTGGTCACCAACTTTCTCAGTCTTCTTAGAGACTTGAAGGAATCACCAGTTAAGATGATCTCCCATAGAGCATAGTCTTGTATGAGAGAGTATTGCTCAATCATTATCCTCCACATCTCAAACTCATTAAGTTTGAGCTTAGGAAGCCTTGGAGCAGAGTTGGACTAGTTGTTTTCCATCTCAATTTATTTGCGTGAGTTGGTTAAGCTTATTCCTTGGATCTTCTAAATCAAAGTATCAGAACCTGGCTCTAATACCACTTGATGGATCTAAACACACACCTTGTGTTAGTGATACTTTAAATTATATTAATAAGTACGCGGAATATACTTAGTAATACTTAGAAGATGTATTATATGATGTAATGTAAGTAAGAATAGTATAACACAAAGCTCCAATATTATTAAGAATAATACGAGTGATTTTGCTTATCACTAAGGTTACACCTTAAGCATGAGTTCTTTCCGTAGCATTAAACAATGACCTAGGATCTCCTTTATAGCACACAGAGTCCCTTACAAGATAAGTATAATGCTAACTATATAGAATATACACAAGATCTTTTCTATACTTATCTATACCGAATACATAAACAATTATCCTAATAGCAGTGGTAATATATGTATTAGCAGTGGTAATGTGTTTCCACTGCTAATGCATTCTTCAGCAGTGCCTTCCACAAGCTTATCAGTGGTAACGGTTAGTATTATTCCCAACAATCATCACCAGAGTAACTTAACCTAAAATCTAAGTGTTTATGACATGAATTTTAGATATCAAGAAAATTGTGACAAGTTAAACCAAAAGAATCGCGATCCTTTTTTTCGTTTAACTTATCAAAGATCAATTTTAAACGATCATCGAGAGTCGGTTGTATACAATGAATCTTTGCATTATATATATATATATATATATATATATATATATATATATATATACGTATATATATATATATATATGCAACACATGTATCCATCATATATATCTAAACACAAATCAATAGCGTAAATCGATTGATACCTCAGTGATCTTGAAAATATTTACTAGAGAAACTGCCTAAAACAGTCCTGAAAACCCCTGAGCAAAATGTCAGCAGAAAAGAGATATAAAGTTTGATCCAAAGGCACCAAATGAAAACCTAGATTTACATGTACTTTATACTTATATTATAGCACTTCTACTATCTATATAAAGCAAAGCAAAAGTATTCCAAGCCAATCTACTCCCCAAAATCCTATAAAATTTACACGTGACATCTTTACTACCTTATAATGCATTTAGGACATTTCCTTAAATGGCAAAGTTTAAAATTCAGACTTCTTAAATTACTTATTATAGAAATATATGTCTCTTGTTCATTTGCATTAAAGTGGTGCAGATTTTTATTCGCAATGTACAAACAATGCATCATGCTTTCAAGGCAGTCAAAACGTGATATTAAATGTCTTTAATTCACTCGTAACAACCCATTTCAATAGCTTATTGCAACAACAACAACAACATACCCAATCCCACCGAGGCGGGGTATGGGGTTTCAATAGCTTATTGCATACACACAAAAAATTATTAAAAATGTAACTGCTAAAAATTATTACTATCAATAATGATTATTAAAATTATGTAACCGCATCCACAATATAAATCCAAACAAACCATTTCATATGTCACAAACAAATGTTTTTTAATTCTACAGCAAAAACAGTACTTCTATATACCCTTACTTTCACTCCCCCCAACTCTTATGGGCACTTTTTGCATAGATTCTTTATATGTGGCCATGTCGTGAGTTTTGACCAAACACATTACCGGCCAAACTAAGATTACAAATAACCACATGGTTACCATAACCTCTGTTCGGGACTTCAAACGTGCTAAATGAAAAACTCAACAATTAACTACAATAATATTAATCCACTTCATCTCCGAATAAACAACAACCACCATCTAAACTCCTCAATCCAAGACCCACAGATTTGTTCTAAGAACAAAAGCATCAAGAAAACTCTTCGTATACCTTTTTGAAGCAAGGCTTCTTTTTAATATCTGAAAGTATAAAGAAAGAAGAAAACCTCGCCACTTTCTTTTATTCGCTAAAAAAAACAACTTAACCTTACCTGATACCTCTTTGTGAGATCTTGAAGCCAAAACAAGTGTGTCACACGAATCAAGCAGGAAAGAAACCCATGAGATTTTTAGTTTGTATTCGATTTGAAAAATAGGCGATATAAGGTAGTTGGTTTGTGGGTTAGATAATAGAAGTGGGTTGTATAGGTTTGCTGACTACCATAATCATTGGGTTGTATAGCTGGTTTTTGTGGACTAGGTTTTTTCTATAGGTTTTGGTGGTTTCGATTTGTTTTTGGTGGTTTTGTGCGCTTTTTGTTGTGGATTTAAATTGGTTTTGGTAATTTCTTTTGTCTATGCTGGTTTAGATCTTTCGATACTAACAAATATACCTTTATAGGGACGGTTCTATGGTAGAGAAGGAGAAAATAAGATATGGGAGGTGGTAGTCGGCGGTCTAAACTTCCATCCCTAGCATTAAGCACCAATAATATTGGTAAGTAGAAATCGTTTTAAACCTGAAACCAATACATATTACATTATTACCCATTATGAAGCACCCCATTAGAGGTTATCATTAAAGGGAAGGGACGACGAAAGAATGATGTGGAATCTGATTGATGACTAATTTTTGGTTGTGATAGCCAAAGATGTGTGGCAATAATGAATGGTTGTATGGTAGTTAAAGGCAAAAGAGGATGGCGACAAATTTGGTAGTGGTAGAGGTGAAGAGAGGGAGGAGTCGTGTGTATAGGTTTGTTTTGACTTCGTGTAAATAAAATAGGAATGAAACTCAAGTATGGAAGACAATAACAAAATTATTGTTTTCTATAATTCATCCAGAATTTTGCGGTTTTTGACCTTTTGTATCATGTATCATTAAAGAGTAAAAATACAATGGTTCTTCTGCATCCCATTAAAGTTTGATATTATAAATGAATTACAATGCAACCTTTTTATTTTGGTAATAGTTTTATCATTGTCAACTTTTTATTCTTGTCATAGTTTAACATGTATAAAAAGTTTGTATATATATTGATACGCAAAACAAAAACCAATACCAATAATGATGAATACCTTTGTATATTTACTTAGCTAAGTTTTTTATTTTGAAACAAAAGTAATAAAGTTATAAACGAAGAGATTGCAAACTCTCGACTAAATATGCAAATAAGATGACTATGAACAAAAGAAAATCTACCTAAATTGTACATAAGATGGTAAGTCATAATCACTAAAAAGGTTTTTGACAAATTTAATATTCTAATTTAGATACTGAAATTTTAACTTTATACGTTTTTATTCAAGTTAAAATCATTTTGGACTTTTGGCATACATTCAATTAACAATGGTAAATAAGAAACAATAACAATGAAAAGACATCGACTTTAAAAATATTAGCCTTACAAAGCATTAAGGCTCAAAAAGTTTAATAAAATTTTAAATATTGTGAAATTACTAATTTACTTATAAATGCAGTTCAAACACAAATGAGGTTTCAACCATTAATGTAAATATTAAACATGAAAAATGAAATAACAAGATGTAAATCATTAGATTTAACTCTCATTAAAAGTTACAATTAAAAATTAAAGATTATTGTGACAAAACACACGTATAAATAATATGTTACTGTCACAAATTAAGATGATGCATTTACTTTTAAAATTTGGAGGTGGAAATATCTTATATATTAAAGTATCATATTTAGTAAATATATGATCTATATTTTATCCCTAAACCATCGTAAAATGTAACAAAAGTTACCACATCACGTGCTATCGAGTTGTGAATACAACAAACTTTTAACCACTTTGACTCCCTATTGCCATAGTATTATGGACTACCGCTTATATTGCATCAAACATCACTCGGATATCCTACTATTTTTGAATAGTTTGACATTCTTTTAATTTATTCCAACCAGAAATTTATGATCTTTCATAAAGTTGTTATAAGGGAAAAAGGATACTCATTAGACATAGCTCACTAAAAACTTTAGTCATAGGGTATTCGCCGCTGTATTGCGCGGGTAACCTGCTAGTTTAACCAAATCGCACGGCCTAAAATCATTCCCCCTTTCAAACAATATCCGTATTAACAACAAAACTGAAAAAACACCCTCATTGTTTTTCATTCGATCAAACACCGTCCAAAACAAATCAACTCATCCCTAATTTTTCAAATCATACAAAAATTAATCAAATTATCTAATATATTTACATTAATCATAAGGATTATAAGTGTAGGTTTCGCTAAATATTTGATTAAATTATTCGTTATTTATGCCATGGACGTAACAACATAAGCTATTTGTGGATTATCGATTATCACCAAGAAGTTTGAATGAAGACTGTTTCAATTGGCAAATAGGTGTGTGTGTGTTTTAATCAATTTCTAACATTATCCTTTTACTTTGATTAATTATAGACTTATAAATTAATGTTTTGTGGAATAGCCATTTTGTTGTATTTTGATGAATTATAAACCTGTAAATTAAGGTTTTTTGGAATTTCCATTTTGTTAAATCATATAGGTGTCAAGCGGGAAAATTATATATTTGTTTAGGTTGTATCATAATGCACGATTCTATATGTTGCATAATGTTAATTAGGGGTTAAATCAAAGTGATATAGGCCATATCTTCTCATATCTATACTATATAAAATGGAAAAATGGTCAAAGTGGAAAAAGTGAAAAATGTTGAAAGTTAGAATGTTGAAAACATGGTCAATGAGAAATAAATAATATAATTAATATTCTTATTAAAACACCCATTACTTAAAAGTACAATAATTTATTCACATTGTACACCCAATTAAAAGACATCTACCAAATTAAAACAACCATTGAAACCGATCCGGTTGACTGTTGAAACCGATACGGGTTGACCCCGCGCCAAACCCGGCGGTGACTCGGTTTAATTTGACATTTTTCGACCAACCTATCGGTTTGACTCGGCTTAAATCGACTTTTTTTATCCGAACGGTTCAACTAGGTTGAACCACCCGGTGAAACCGGTTTCAAATTTGACAAAATTATATGAGAAATGAAGAAGTAGTTGTGGAACCCGTGACAATTTTTTTGAGGAGGCCAAGTAATTGTAGTATTTGGTTTATTTTGCTTTGACACATGTAATTTGTCATTTGTATAATGTTATATTAAAAATGTTGCTTCTGCACCATTTAAGGGACTAAGATATATGAATCGTCGCTTAAAAGTTAATATATATTGTATAGCCCTTTGACAGCATATCAATAATGTTATGTAAGTTTATTAAAATCACAAAAATAAATAGTATTGTTATCTTTAGCGATAATTATTTGTACCTCAAACAAATTGAACAATGCATAAATATCTATACAAATTGATAGTACAAAATAATCTTATATGGTGATATCCAATTTGCAAAGTTACAATTTTAAAAGCCACACACCAAATGATAAACGTTACACATGTAAAAAATAGTTATCAATGCCTAAATTATCGACAAGAAAAACGGTCACACACGTTGGCTATACCTCTAAACTACAATATAATATTGCCAACTACATAATACCGCTTTTTATAATGCTTGAATCTATTATTACTAAAAATCTTAATAACTTAAAACAATCCTATTAGAAAGTATACTCACACACTTAGATCGACTCCACATAATTTTTTTAAAAACTATATATTTACGCTGCTATGCAACCACGCACGTAATTGTAGTTATTCAAAACGATCTCTAATGCTACAAATACGTTGTTGAAAGAAACTTATGGGTCATCGAACTTTAGAAAACTAGACATCAGCTGCTTGCCATGCGAGATTTCGTCTAGTCTATACTATATAAAATGGAAAAATGGTTAAAGTGGAAAAAAGTGAAAATGTAAAGTTGAATGTTGAAAACACAATGAGAGAGAAATAAATAATATAATTAATACTCTTATTAAAAACACCCCATTACTTAAAAGTACAATAATTTATTCACATTGTACATCCAATTAAAAGCACATCTACCAAATTAAAAACAACCAATTGAAACCGACACCGGGTTGACCCGTTGAAACCGATACGGGTTGACCCGACGCTTCAAACCCAGCGGTCAATTTGCCAATTTGACATTTTTTCACCCAACCTACGGTTTGACTCGGTTTAAATCGACCTATTTTTATTCGAACGGTTCAACCGTTGAACCACGCGGGTGAAATCGGTTTTAAATTTGACAAAATTATATGAGAAATGATGAAGTAGCAGGAACCCGTGACAATTTTTTGGAAAGAGACCAAGAATTGTAGTTTTTTTGTTTTTTTTGCTTTGACACATGTAATTTGTCATTTGTATAATGTTATTTTAAAATGTTGTTTGCACCATTTAAGGACTAGCATATATGAATCGTCGCTTAAAAGTTAATATATATTGATATAGCCCTCATTCAAAGGTATCAATAATGTGTAAGTTTATTAAAATCACAAAAAATAAATAGTATTGCTATCTTTAGAGATAATTATTTGTACCTCAAACAAATAAATTTTGAACAATGCATAATTATCTATACAAATTGATAGTACAAAATAATCTTATATGGTGATATCCAATTTGCAAAGTTACAATTTTAAAAGCCACACACCAAATGATAAACGCATGTACGTAAAAATAGTTATATCACTTAAATTATCACAAAACAAGAAAAGTCAGCCACATATGTTGGCTATACGCCTAAACTACACTATAATATTGCCAACTACATAATAACGCTTTTGCATGCTTGAATCTATTATTACTAAAAATCTTAATAACTTAAAACAATCCTATTAGAAATATACTCACACACTTAGATCGACTCCACATAATTTTTTAAAAACTATATATTTGTCCGCATGCAACCACGCATCGAATTGTAGTTATTCGAAAACGATTCTCATGCTACAAATACATTTGTTAAACTTATGTCATCTGAACTCTTGCAGAAAACTCAAGATCGCTATGGCGCGGGTACTCATCTAGTAGTTATAAATGCGTTGATTATTTGTACAATGCAAGATTCACACCCTTTTGTGTCATTACGAAAATGCATTGATTATAACTAATCATAGGTGAACCACTGTTATGTTCACATGGCTTCATAAAGAAACCACTTCTATTTGATTATGCATAGGCAGTTATATATGCAATATTGACTTTTACATATACGAGTATTAATGTAATACGACTTGTGAGCAAAGAGATCCATCATGTATATTAAAATAGTACGATATAATTAGAAGTTAGAACTATCTCGTAAGTTTGTTATTTTAATTTTTTTATTTATAAACACGCCACTGCTATAATATTCTTCTATAATATAATGTTATCTTATAAATTTTATCTAATTGGTATATAATGGTTTTGTGTAGAGTGATGACACAATTGTTGAAGAAATACCAATATTGAATATTGATGAATCGGATTGTGATAGGGGTGAACCCTCGGGCTGTCAGAACAAGCTCAAGAGCTCAAAGTAGCAAAAGAAAAAGAAATGATGATAAAGAAAAAGAAGAGTATGAAATTTATGCAAGAACAAATAAGGAGAGGGCTTCGGTTTGGCAACACTTTGATCCGTTGGGATGAAAAGGATGGGTTAAGAAGGGCTTGTGCAAGTTTTGCAATAAGACTATAGCGCCACGTTCCAACGGTACTTCCGGTCTTCATAAACATTTTCCGTGTCCTTCTAATCCTATATATGTCCCTAAAAACACAGTTCAACAACAAACTCATTTAGAGTTTAAAAAAAATTATAACGGTGAAGGTACTAGTCGTTTACAAACTTGGAAACATGATGAAAGTAGGATAATGTTAGGATTTAGCAAATCCGGGTATTAAAGTGTCGGTCACCTCAAGTATTTGTAATCATTAGAAAGCTCGTGGTCGTAGTTATTTAATGTCAAGTAGTATTTAGTTAAGTAATACCGTGGAGGACGGACGAGTCTTTACCCATCAGATGTCCCATCCACGTCTCAGTAGTGGCGTTTTGTGTAAAGACTATAAATACTCTCTACCTCCCAAGGTAGAGAGTTGAAGCTCATAATAAGATTTTTCTTGTTGTTCCCCGTTCACTATCGTTTAAAACAGTTTAAATATATAAAACAAGTTAATAGTGAACTATGACTGAAATTAACATAAGTAAAACACACAAAGTAATTTTCAACATCATATTCTTATTAGAAATAAATCAACAAAGAATCGTTACCCAAGTACTCATGAATAGTACTTGGGATTGAAATGACAAAGTTTGGTGACTCCTCTCTAAGCTCAGCTAAGTCTGCACAACTCTTAGAGCTCAACGAGCTATCTCAGAACTAAGTTGTATTTGGAGGAGTGAAAAGATGGCTTATGCGGTATGTGTTTTTTACAATTCACAAGCTTAAACTTTTCACTCCATCTCTTATGCTATTTATACATGTATGAGTTTTAACTCTTTCCTAAGTGACAAAACCGACATCATACGAAGACAAAATATCGATGTATTTTGTCTCACATAAAGACTATTCTAAGTAAAGGACAAGGTCGCTTTCCATAACTCGTGATGACACAGCTAGTTGTAAGTTAGCCATTCAGGGAAAGTTGACTTATGTTGATAAGGACTTCTTCTTATATGATTCAAACTTATCCCGCCTTGTTTCGCTTCTTTCTTCGCCCCAAATCCTTCATCTTCTACTTTGTCTTCGTAAGAGTTGGAGAGGAGTCTTAGGGATTCAAAGGAGTTATCGTCATCACTCACCTGAATCCATCATCTTCTTCTTGACTCCGTCTTCACCCTTTAAGTTCCGCTTTATCGAGTGGAGAGACTTCATCTTCCCCGTCGTAGTATCTCGAAGATGACTCACTGAGAGACTATGCACTCAGGACTGATTATGTTTAACGGTCTAAGTACTTGGGCTATTTTCTATTCAAATCCTAGATTAAGGTTTTGGGTATCATGAACCCAACAGCTTCCCCTATTGGATATACAAATACTAAGTGTTTCGATGTAAGTGAGCAAATGGCTTATTCTTACACTGAATGTACTAATGAATACAATAAGGAACAATGAATATTTTAACAAAACATACATCGTTTATTGATCAAATTACAAGGTTCCTATCACTAGTACAAAAGATAAATCAAAATGATGTCACCCGGATGGATTCCGGGCTTCAAGCTTAACTTTCTTGGTGATGAGTGTTTCCTGTGATGGTCTCTTATTTTGGTATTCAAGTCTTGGTAACCACGATATTCAGGAGACCTAATTTGAGAGGCCACTGGAATATAGCCGATCATTGAGCCACTCCTCTCTCATCGATATCACTCTACCTTTGAAATGCCGGGTTTTCATAGACATCAATAAAGAATAGCCTCTTCGGGCTTCTCAATCACTAGACGTTTACAAATTTCACACCTTCAGTGCACTCCCTATTGCATTCTAGTCCGTGCACTTTGATTTCGGTTGGAACGCAACTCTCTTCCTTTTGCCGATGCTTGTGGTTGAGATCCTTGAGGTGCGTTAAGGCATCATTCCCTGGGCCAGCTGGTGCATCCTCACTTTCATATCTTTGGCCGAGCATCTTCATCGCCTCCTTAACCACCTTGTTACGCTTCTTTTCAATAATTGGACCAAGCTCATCGAGTTGTGATCCCAAAGTCGTGAACTTGGGGGATCATGAACCTCGAAGTGTCTTTTATCAACCCTCTATAAACATTCATGGCCGTGGTTGGTGTTGGGGATGATCTTGACATCGTTATCTTTTTCAGAAGCCTTCGCTTGTCATTGTCCGATTGTAATGCTAATTCTCGCTTGTCTAAGAGCTTCAGTTTTCTTCTTCTTTTCTTCCAACTGTTTTCTCATTGTACCATCCGAGCGGCTGAGCTTCCTTGAACTTTTGTCCGCTCGACTTTTAAGCTTCTTAGCATCTATTCCAACGTTTTTCAGCTTCTTCACACCACTTTTACCGGTGCCTTACGCTTTTCTTCCTCACGAATCTTTCCTTTCTTTTTTGCAAGATAGGCACTCACTGTTGTGGTGTGGAGGGTATTCGTCGCCGATCTTAAATGGAATCTTCTCGCTCGAGGTGTTGTCATTATGCCTTTTCCTTTTCCGGCCGAAGAAGAAGATGCTACCGGGGCGGTGTTGTTGTTGTTATTGGTGTAATCACCGCCGTGTTGTTGTTGATGTTGGTGGGATAGATGAGATGGGTATTGCCGAGATCGGTGGTGTTGTCTCCCCGGTGAAGAGGAGTTTCTTCACAATATTCTCCCCTCAACCGCTTGTCGAAGCCGCGGAGAGGGCAAGAGTTGGTGTAGCCGGGGAAGGAGCCGCTGACCTGAAGGCTTGATAAATTTCAAGGATCATTGCCTTCATGTCCGATGTATCGGATTGAATGCCGTGACCTTTGCTTCCAAGTTAGCATGAGATAATTCCGTCAGTCATCCGAGGCCCAAGATTCCAAGCCATGGAGGATGATGCCTTAGCGATTAGCCACCGAAAGCAAGAGAACCCAATGTAGATTGAAGGGACTGAACAAAGACTCTGTAGACCCCAACATTGGCGGATCAAGCATATCAATCGCGTTAGTGAGACGGAGGAATTCTTCATGTAAATCAAGCTTCCAGCACTTTAGAATTGAGTGATGGGTCCCTTAATGCTTCCTTAATATCATCAATTGAAGAACCACACTTCAAGATAGTCTTGAATTTTAGCCGTGTTTGTATTCTCGTTGCCTATTTGCCGATACATAAGATCCCTGTGTTCGTGAACATTTTCATTGAAGGTGATCACATCGGACTTAAGATCGATAAGCAAGTACAGCCAGGTGTGTTGTTCCCACGAGTTTCAAATGACCCCAGTATAACCTTCGAGACGCTTTGGTGATCCAATCAACGAACGCCTTTCAAGTGAGTGGAGGACATTATCAAATCTTTCAAATTCATCGGTGGAGGAAGAGGAGTCATCATTGTCGCTTGACTTGTGATTCAAGATGCTCCGGATCGCCGAGGCTCTTGTTTAGCTTGAACCTCGCGGTCAGCTTCTTCCCGGTGATAGAACTTCATCATCGGTTCAGCAATCTCATCTTCGAAAATAGTATGCCAAGAATACCGCTAACGTTAACGGGGGTTGGTGATGGGTTCCATATCGGTGGTGTGTTTCCTCTGAGTCTTTGTCCCGTTGACCCCTGGACCGGTGGGCGCTTCCAGCTGCCTTCATTGAGTCCGTTTGTTGTGGGTTCCATATCGGCGGTTGTTCCTCTCCGAAGTCTTTGTCCCCAGGACCCCTCGAGACACTAGTGGCTTCCCGGTGCCTTTAGCGAGTCGGTGATAGTTGTATCCCTATCACGGTTGTTTGATTTCCTCCGAGTCTTTGGGATCCATCAGTGCCCTAAGACAAAGGCCGTGATTTGCTAATGTCATCCTCATTGTGGAAGGCGCCCCTACCACCGGTTGTTTGTTTCTCCTGGATCTTGGGAGTAGTAGTTGTGACCAAGGGCACCGACATGATATCGGTGTCCTCGTTGTCACTGGGGATATTGCCTTGGCTCCACCGTGTCTTTTAGTCTCGGGCCTTTTGTGCCTTTTGGCAGTGTTCCCAAGCCTCGTGGCCCCGGACTTGGTTTAGTCTTAGTCCCGATCCGAGGACTTCCCTTTCTCTTTTAGGAGCAGGGTTTGGAGACACTGATCCCTCCTGGTTGTTTACAGCAACCATATGGGCCGTCAATTCAATAGGAGTGACAAGGGATGTGTTAATACAAATAAGCCATAAAAACGTTTATTTATATTTTACGATCTTCTAATGTTTTGTCGATAACAAACGTAAAATCATTTTAACGAAACGAATAGAGTACGTAAATAGTTTGAACTAATAGTTTTCTAACACACTTACGCTCTCACATAAAACACTAAAACAAGTATAAGTGATTTTATGATTTAGATACATATGTACAAACAACTAGTGTTTACACATTGGGTTAAACATATACTTAAATTAAGTATACTAAAATGGGTAAAAACTAAGTGTATGCTAAAATGGGTAAATACAAGTATATACTAAATGGGTAAATACTAGCAAATGGTTTTGACCCGTAACCCATGGTTTTATATATACCACTTAACCAAGTTCATTGTATCCTTAAGATACATTGTATCTAGAAAGAAAACCATGGATCAACCCATAACTCATGACCCATGACCCATAACCAAAAATACCCATGGGCAAAGAGGAGCGGACCACGGATCCCTAGCTTTGTGCTAGCCGGATCCCTTGTGGTAGGGATCCGTGGGATCCGGGAACGTGAGAGAATTTTCTCTATAAATAGAGAGCCATTTCTACCTCTCTAGACATGACTTCACACACATACTTCCACAAAGTATTCTAACCTTCTAACCTCAGATCTAAGTGATCTATGTAGTTTGTCTTTTGTTTTTGTGTGATCTTCTAGGTTCCTCTTAAAGGAGAGATCACCACTTCTTGAAGACGTGCAAGCTCAAGTCCATGAGTTGCCATGCTTCGTCATCATCAAGACAACTAAGGTTCTCATGTTGATAGTTCTTCCTTTCTCCATAGATGTTGGGTTGAAGGCATTAGTGAAGAATGCCAAAAGTGTCAAGATGAAAGCATTAGTGAAAGGTGCTCATCATCCGTGTCAAAGGATTAGTGAAGGATGCTAAAGGTGTCAAGACGAAGGCATTAGTGAAGGGTGCCAAGCGTTGTGTCAAAGGCATTAGTGAAGGATGCCTAAGAATCAAATCAAGTTGCATTTGAGAAGAATGCCTAGGTCGTATAATCGATGAGGTGTATCGTTATACATATAAGTATTTGTTTATTTACAAGGATGGTGATATCCTTGATGGTGTTGTAACAAGGAGAAGACCTCCTTGAGATTAGGTGTCAGGTCGAATGGTAGTAGTTCCTCCATAGTAATGGAACTAGGTGCTTAGCCTAGTACCTAATAAAGGGTAGGCGACGTTGTGAAGGATTAGTTCTCCTAAGGTGTGAAAGAACTCGGTGGTTAGCCTAGCACCGTATAAAGGGTAGGCGACGTTGTGTTAGGTGTGGTTCACCTTGGTGTGAAAGAACTCGTATTTAGCTTTGAAAGGAAAAAGGTTAAGCGACGTGAAGGCTTATCCGCCAAGGAGTTGGTGTAGTGCTTACGAAATCTCGAGTAGGTGACTCGGAGAGTGGAGTAGGGCAAGGAAGGTGTCCTTGTAGCCAAACCACTATAAATACTTGTGTCGTGGTGATGTGCTTTTTACTCTTTATCTTTCATTACACGTTTATATATATATATCTATCTATCAACTTCCAACATAAACAACCAAATAGATTGACATAAGTCGATCTAAATATTTAAAAGGAAGTTTTAAATTGGTAAAACTATTCAACCCCCTTCTAGTTTTCCACAATTGGTATCAGAGCTTCGTTACCAAGTTTCTTAGAGTATGTTGTACTTTAAAAACTTGATACGATCCGTATGTGATTGAAAACTACAAAGAAGGATTTTTTCAAAGTCATGTTTTAAAATCATTATAATGTTTATTGTTGGACAATGATAGAATGTTCTAACATTTTCTTTGTTAAGTATTCTCCATACTTGGATTTGGGCATCCTAAGAAGATCATGAAGAATTTCTCTAAATATTTCTTTCCCTAAAAAGAATATTTAGCAAAGGATTGGGGTATTTTAAAAGCTCATGAAGTTTTTCGCGTCCGTGGTTTCTAAAACCATACAAAGAGAATATTGCAAAGGTATGTTCTCTTAGTTACAATTAGTTGGTGCTAATTGCTTGACGATAAAATGGTGATATATGCTTCTCTCTTATAATAAGCATAATATGAAAAGTGTTTTGTTGATTTTTTTTTCTTAAAAGTTTTGTTGTTAGATATCTTGTTAATCAAGCTTGAATAAAGGTAAAAAATGGGTAATATAACTTCACTAAAAAGTCTACAAAGGTTAAACCTTTTCGTCGGGTCAAAACATACATTTTGTATTTGTCGATCCGCGGATCCTCAAGCAAAGGATCCGTGGGATCCGTGGTATGAAGACAGCTGTCAATTTCAAAAATTCATAACTTTTTAACCGTAAGTCGTTAGAAGTCGTGCCACCTATCGCTTTAAAGGTATTTGAGTCTACTTTCATTTAAAAATGATTTCATAAACTGATTCAAAACAAAAATTTATAGAATCATTGATTTATAATAGAAAGTCATTTTTTGGTCATAACTTTTGCACAACTTTTGATCTAATTAGAGACGGATGTTTTCATCTTTAAATAACAATGTGTCCTATTTTGAAATTAAGGTTTTGATCATATTTATAAACATAAAAGAAACTAATCAAGCTTGATATACATGTTTATATTTAACATAAAGCGATGAAAAGAACTTTCGTTTGCTATGCTAAATGATTAATTGTCTTACCTTGCATCACTTGATTATTTGCTTATCTCAAATAGTTTTTGTGCTTGTTTGTTTGAATAACATATGTGGTTTTCTCACCTTGCTATTCATCCTCTTGTTTGTCGATTTAGTAATATTTTATTAATCAATGTGCTATTTGAAGGAGTGTTTGGGATAACATCTAGGTGTGTCAAAAATGTTAGTTTAAATACTTAGATAAGTCATATAAGTTCAAAAATGTTTAAAACATGTAATATACTAAAAGGCTTCTTGTTAAGTTTGTCATATTTGCATCATAAATGTTTTATGTGCTTATATGATTTCTTGTGTCATTTTCTAAAAACCACAAGAATGTACATCGGATCATAACCTACACTTGTGTTGATGATGTACTCTCTCGTTTTCCGTTTCATGATTGCTTTCCAAGCTTCATAGTAGGATTGACAACTTGATTATCTCATCCGATATACTCAAGTAAATTATTTTGCAACGCAAATATAATTGGTCATATCCCAAAATCCAAACTCGAGCTTTCCAACAACATATGTTGAAGTAGCTCACATAATAATTTTTGTTCACCTTATGGACAACTTTAGATTTTTATTTTTAAACATGACACCTTCGTCACCTTAGTAGTTTCAAGAATAATATTAATAAAAATGAAGCAAAGTATCATCATTGTTATTCTTCGATAGTCCATTGTAGGAATATAAATTTTCATAACTTGAGAATGAATACTGGAGAACTTATTGCACTAGAAACTCAATTTGACCTAACGGTTGAATTGCTTCCTTGATGGAAGTTGGGTATGTGGAATCACCCGTAAAATGGTCGTGTTTATCGCATTGAGCACCGCTAGTTATAGTCTCATATTCATTCTCTCACTTGAGAAATTTATACTCCTATGTTTTCCTAAAGTAAGTTTACAATGGAAATACTTTATATTGTCTTAGGATTACTAATCAACCAAGTTGTAAAATTGATTTTTCTTTTAATTAATCACAACCACTTGCCTCATCAAGCGATTATCTTGCTTTGATCGAGAAGAGCTACATGACTTCATGGACGAAGTTCATTGTATGGTAATCACCATCCATAATGACTATACATAGTTCATTGCTTCCGTTGGCCAAAACAACCCTATCGTCTTGAACACCATCATCTAATCTGCATGCCATTGTTAATACAAATGATTTACTAATCTAGATCGTAAATCTATTTTGAGCTTCTTGAATAGAGCTTGTTAGGTTTGATAAACCTCTGTGTTACTTGTGAGCTAGATCTCATTTAATTTCTTATGTGCTATTTCTACATGATACTTAGTATGTTTTACTTTTATACATGTATGCTTACTGTAAAGATCATTAGTTTCTAATTTCGATATTTAGAACAAACGCTCACTATTAAGTAAAACTGTCCCAGATGCCGGATCCCTAGTTTGTAACTAGCCGGATCCCTTAAGTAAAGGATCCGTGGGATCCGGGCGAATAGAAGTGGAGTTTCAATCCTTTACACCTCAAAACATGTTCCTAGACTACTTCACACTAGCTGAACTTAATACCTTAGGATCTCTTAAGTCCTTCTCAAGCTTAGTAAGCTTCACACTCACTCATAGCTCATTAAGGATCACACTCAAAGTGCTTTTCGATCTATCGTTTCACCTAAATCCATTACTCTTCCGCTCTATAGATCACTCATTATTTGTCACATGATCCCTCACATCTAGACTTAGAAATCTTTCGATTATGGCAAAATTGATCATAATCACCCTTACCTCAAAATTGGTCAAAATGGATCAAATTCTAGTTCTTCCACCTTAAAACCTTTAGGATCTTCTCCAAGACATTATCCTAAGTCACTATCTGATCACTAGGATCATTTAGCTCCATTTGACACTCTCAAGATTTTAGTGTCATCTTTGTTCATTCATTGGTACTCACGAAATTTCCAATTTCTTCCATATAAGGCAATCATTAGCTACATCACTCATTTCCCTTGAACATTTAAGTACCCTTCCATTTAAAGACACTTAGGAGAACTGAAACATTCAAAATGGTATAGGCTTTAGACCTTTCAAACATCACTTTTATCCTTTTCTAGCTGCTGAGAGCCGAATCCCTAGGATTAGCCTAGACGGATCCCCTATTGGTGGAAACCGTAGGATCCGGGTGACAGATTTATATCAACTCTTGCTCGAACAATCATTTCAAGTTCATCTTGCTAACTTAAACACTCCACCTCATCTAAATCCCTAGATCAGTAAAACTCAGAAGTTAACTCTTGTGCATGCTAATCATCACATTCCAAAGGATATTAGAGACTTAAGTCTTGAATGCACTTGCTAAATCCTTCCCTTTATAAGTCATCTTGCTAGAATCCCTTAGTCATCAAACACAACATAATTCTCAGAATTTATAAACCTTTTCCTTAGTCATTTCATCATGAGGAAAGCTCCTAGTGCTAACTCATCCAACTAAGAACCACCCAAGAAACTTGCTCGTGTTGTACACGAAATTTCCTCAACCGAATCATCTCCGGTTAAACCCACAAATGGTAGGATTTCCCATCCACCGAATCATCATCCGTAAGAGATAATAGTGCTAGAATCTCACCTCAACAAACCCAATCAACAATTGCCAAGAGAACCGCAATATTTAGCATTAAACCTCTTAAATTAGAAAAAGGATCATCGAGCTCTAAACCAAACGTACCTAGTTCTAGCAAAATGTCTAAACCTTCATTCCTAGAGTATGGACTACACTCCTTTACCGAGCCTCTCTCTATTCATTAGAGCATTTACCACCGAGAATTTCCCATTCACCAACCTTCTCGTTAAAATAGGAAAAACCTACATCACCAACTAGTCCATTGTTGGAAACAAAGAACCACCAAGGACTTGATCATATGGAGGAATTTCCATTACCACCACTCTCATTCCTAGTAGAACCTCATCCTAAATTACTCAATGTACCTCCACCATCATTTGTAGAACCTCCTCAAAACATCTTGTTCCTAATCAAGATAATAATTGCTCTAATTGTCTAATCACCCAAGGACTTGTTCAAGAAGTACGAAATGAGTTGCATTTCATGTTTAATCATCTTCTTGAAAGATTGGACCAAATCAACAAGTCTACTCATCCCTAGACTCAAGCACATTGTTGCTTCTTAAGCTTTGGTCACTTATTAGTATTAGTAGAATATGGCTAAATCATTCTCTTAGTTTTAGAGATTTGTTGATCATCTCTTATGTTTTATTGAATGATAGTTTACTTGCCATATTGCATTGAGTATATGTTTGTTGGTTGAATACATATCTCATTTTGATGTTAACATTACTTGTTACATCACCATTGCTGAATTTAATCATCACCTATACGGATCCCTCAAAATTTTACTAGACGGATCCCTACTAGGAGGGAACCGTGGGATCCGTGATACAGAAAACTATTTTTCTACTAACTTGGATCACATATGCAGGAAATTGTGCACTATACTCTTGTTTTTCTAACCTTTGTTTTGTAGTTATTCAAAATACACATGAAGATATTGACACCATAAAGCTAGGGGGAGCTTTGTGTCAAACAACATTGCAAAATCATTTGAAACTTAATCCAATTTTGGATTACACTTCATGACACCCCATTGCAACATTGCAATATTCAAGGGGGAGCACGCTTTCGTCACTTAGACGAACCATTTGCAAACTCAATTGCAAACACAATTAGTTTATCTTACGTTATGTCCTTGACGCCCTTTCAAAGGGATGGACTTGTCAAGGGGGAGTTAAGACGAGTACCATTCCCGTCACTTGCTCTCTTTACATTTTTACATTTTTTTTAAAAATTGTTTTAGTTTCTTTTAACACTTTTTGTTTCGACAAAAAAGGGGAGAAGAAAGTAAAAACTACAAATTCAAACTTTTACTAATTTTAGATTTTTCCTTAAAATAATTTTATGTTTTTTCATCAACAAAAAGGGGGAGATTGTTAATACAAATAAGCCGTAAAAACGTTTATTTATATTTTACGATCTTCTAATATTTTGTCGATAACAAACGTAAAATCATTTTAACGAAACGAATAGAGTACGTAAATAGTTTGAACTAATAGTTTTCTAACACACTTACGCTCTCACATAAAACACTAAAACAAGTATAAGTGATTTTATGATTTAGATACATATGTACAAACAACTAGTGTTTACATATTGGGTTAGACATATACTTAAATTAAGTATACTAAAATGGGTAAAAACTAAGTGTATGCTAAAATGGGTAAATACAAGTATATACTAAATGGGTAAATACTAGCAAATGGTTTTTGACCCATAACCCATGGTTTTATATATAGCACTTAACCAAGTTCATTGTATCCTTAAGATACATTGTATCTAGAAAGAAAACCATGGATCAACCCATAACCCATGACCCATGACCCATAACCAAAAATACCCATGGGCAAAGAGGAGCGGACCACGGATCCCTAGCTTTGTGCTAGCCGGATCCGGGGAACAGTAGAGAATTTTCTCTATAAATAGAGAGCCATTTCTACCTCTCTAGACATGACTTCACACACATACTTCCCCAAAGTATTCTAACCTTCTAACCTCAGATCTAAGTGATCTATGTAGTTTGTCTTTTGTTTTTGTGTGATCTTCTAGGTTCCTCTTAAAGGAGAGATCACCACTTCTTGAAGACGTGCAAGCTCAAGTCCATGAGTTGCCATGCTTCGTCATCATCAAGACAACTAAGGTTCTCTTGTTGATAGTTCTTCCTTTCTCCATAGATGTTGGGTTGAAGGCATTAGTGAAGAATGCCAAAAGTGTCAAGATGAAAGCATTAGTGAAAGGTGCTCATCATCCGTGTCAAAGCATTAGTGAAGGATGCTAAAGGTGTCAAGACGAAGGCATTAGTGAAGGGTGCCAAGCGTTGTGTCAAAGGTATTAGTGAAGGATGCCTAAGAATCAAATCAAGTTGCATTTGGGAAGAATGCCTAGGTCGTATAATCGATGAGGTACATCGTTATACATATAAGTATTTGTTTATTTACAAGGATGGTGATATCCTTGATGGTGTTGTAACAAGGAGAAGATCTCCTTGAGATTAGGTGTCGTGTCGTGAAGGGTAGTAATTTCTCCATAGTAATGGAACTAGGTGTTTAGCCTAGTACCTAATAAAGGGTAGGCGACGTTGTGAAGGATTAGTTCTCCTAAGGTGTGAAAGAACTCGGTGGTTAGCCTAGCACCGTATAAAGGGTAGGCAACGTTGTGTTAGGTGTGGTTCGCCTTGGTGTGAAAGAACTCAGTATTTAGCTTTGTACCGGAAAAAGGTTAAGCGACGTTGTGAAGGCTTCTCCGCCATAAGGAGTTGGTGTAGTGCTTACGAACTCTCGAGTAGGTGACTCGGGTAGTGGAGTAGGGCAAGGAAGGTGTCCTTGTAGCCGAACCACTATAAATACTTGTGTCGTGGTGATGTGCTTTTTACTCTTTATCTTTCATTACACGTTTATATATATCTATCTATCAACGTCCAACATAAACAACCAAATAGATTGACATAAGTCGATCTAAATATTTAAAAGGAAGTTTTAAATTGGTAAAACTATTCAACCCCCCCTTCTAGTTTTCCACAGGATGGGTCTTTTTGAAAATTTGATTGGCTCAGGAAGCCTGGTAAAGCACCAAAATTTTCTTCCTGAGGATAATTTGAACCCAGTAACACTTGTAAAGCACAAGAGACAAACCTAGGATACGAAACGTATTTCGTCTTAGTTTTGCTCTATAGCTTGGTTATGAGATCACTGTAAATGATCTCCCCTATGTCGACAGTGACCCCATTCATTAAGCAGTATGCCATCATCAACTGAATAGAGTTAACTTGTTCAGTGGATGAGTGGTTCCAGCCGAGGACCTGAATCACAAAAGTGAATAGGATCCTCCAAGCCACGGGAAATGAGCTTTTGGTGACTGGGTCTTGTCCAAAAACGTTGGATCTAAAACGATTTGTTTTAACCCATCCTTCACTGTGGAGGGTTCAGGATGGGCGACATAAACTCCTTTGTTATAATCCAACCCTGTTGAAGTGCAAAACATTTTATAATCCAGGGTGAATTGTTGTTGCCCCTCGTGAAGACTGAATCTGATGAGATATTCCCTGAGAGGTCTGAGGTTGTTCTCATCAGTGGAAGGTGTCGGGTCATAGGCCTTAGCTGTTGCCCAAAACTCCCTGAGGAGATTTTGGTAAACAATGGAGGGACACTGAACAAAGGCCGTTTTCAGTGGGCAATTAAACAAAAATTTCATAATGTCTTTGTAGGCTGGGACAGTGTCAGGGTATTCAAAGTTTCCTATGACATTATTAGTTTTAAATTCAACATTTGTAAGATCCCCTACCCACTGAGAAGCAAACTGGAGAGATTGTGTTCTAGCCATATCCATTAAATATTTTAGGGTTTTGAAAATTTTTTGACTAGAATGATCAAAGTTTTTTGATCTCTCAAGTTTGTGATGAAAACTTTTGTAAATGTTTACAAGAAGTATTTTCCAAAAGAGGTTTGAAGAGTTTTTTTTTGAGCATACACAAATACTTCTAGGTTTTAGAAATGATTTTGACAGAGTTTTGTTGCAGAAAATAATTTGTGTGTGTTTGTTTGTTTTGGAAGAGGGTATTTATAGAGTGGTGAGAAGGGTGGTTTATGCACACATGAGAATATTAAGAGTCGGTTTTGAAAAACGTTTGAATTTCCACATTTAATGCTACCACTCCATTACCCGCAGTAAAATCCCATTTTTCAAGGGAACAGTTGCAGTGCACAGTAAAAGTGTACTTTTGCAGAGATAAAATATCAATTTGATATTTTCTGTGAGAGGATGCATTAAATGCCAAGTGGGATGACAGTAAGACAAAGAGACATATATTCCTATATTAAATTTGCATATTTACCAACCTAGGACATTTAAGTAACTGATACTTGGATCATTTAGTTACTCATTCAATGCTCTTTGTCAAATGTCAGGGACCCTGAATGAGTCATACTCATTCAGTGAGAGGTTTACTTTGGGTGTTCAGGGAGGATGAACCATTTCAGAGAACTTACTGAGATTGGTTTTTAGATACCAGACTTTCAATGTCAAGCATTCCCAATTCAGCCTTTCGTCTCCGAAGGTAGGTTCATCTAAAGGGTTTGGTGAAGATATCAGCCAGTTGATATTCAGTAGGGATGAAATGAAGTTCTATGTCTCCTTTCATTATGTGATCCCTGATGAAGTGATATCTGATATCAATATGTTTGGTTCTTTGGTGGAGGAAAGGGTTGTTGGAGATTGCAATAGCATTGGTGTTATCACAGAAGATGGGCACCATTTTGTAATGGATGTTATAGTCACTGAGTTGACTTTTCATCCATAATACATTGGCACAACATCCTCTGTGAGCTACATATTCAGCTTCAGCTGAGGACATAGCCAATGATTGTTGCTTTTTAGCACTCCAACAAACCAGTTTTCCTCCAAGAAATTGACAGAACCCCGAGGTACTTTTTCGTCCATGTTGCAAAAGCCCCATAATCGTAATCAGAGTAACCCTTTAGATCAAACCCTGAGCATTTTGGATAATAGAGTCCAAGATTTGGGGTTCCCTTCAGGTAAAATTGAGTATTCTTTTGGTCTGCAGTGGAGATGGGATTCTTTAGGATTGGATGATATCTTGCTATTAGACAGAATTGGATGTCTGGTTTAGAAGCAGTTAGATACATCAGTGAGCCTACAATCCCTCTGAAATGAGTTTGATTGACTGATTTGCCAGTGAGATCAGGTCTAGGGGTGGAAACGAGCCGAGCCGCTCGTAAAAAGCTCAGGATCGGATCGGTAAAAAGCTCGAACGAGCCAAGCTTAAACGAGCTCGAGCCTAATTTTGAGCTCATATAATAATCGAGCTCGAGCCCGAGCTCTGTACAACAAGCTCGAGTAGGCTCGCGAGCATAAACGAGCCCTAGAAATATAAACATATAACGATATTTAAAGTTGTAAACGAGCTCGAGCCTTATGTAATTAACGAGCCGAGCTCCATTTGAACTTTATTTTCTTTAACACATCATAAAATTAGTCGAGCCCGAGCCGAGCTCGAGCTTGTGAAAATTTTCATGAGCCGAGCTCGAGCTCAAAATATAAGGCTCGAAACGAGCTCGAGCCCGAGCTCGAGCCCTAACGAGCTCGAGCTCGGCTCGGCTCGGCTCATTTCCACCCCTAATCAGGTCCAAGGTTGTTAGGTGGGACCATTGGAGTCTTCACTGAGGCACAGTCAGATATCTCATATTTCTTCAAGAGATTTCTGGTGTATTTCTCTTGACCGATGGATATTCCTTTATCAGTTTTCCTGATTTGTAGTCCAAGAAAGTATGTGAGTTCTCCCATCATGCTCATTTCAAACTTCTTTGTCATCAGCTTTTCAAACTGTTTGCAAAGTTTGTAGTTTGTTGAGCCAAAGATGATGTCATCAACATATACTTGGACTAGTATCACATCTGTTGAGTTCTATAGACAAACAAGGTGTGTGTCTATCTTTCCTCTGACAAACTTGTTCAGGATCGGAAGGCTGAGAGAGTTTCATACCATGCCCTTAGAGCTTGTTTAAGTCCATAAAGGGCTTTGTCAAGCTTGCAGACATAGTCAGGGAATTCACTACTCTCAAAGCCTGGGGTTCCTTGAGATCACCATTTAAGAATGCACTTTTAACATACATTTGGTAGACCCTGAAGTTCATGTATGTTGCATATGCAAGGAAGATCCTGATGGCTTCCATTCTTGCAACAGGAGCAAATGTCTTATCATAGTCAATGCCTTCTTGTTGACTGTAACCTTTGGCTACAAGTCTGGCGTTGTTTTTAATGACAGTGCCGTTTTCATCAGTTTTGTTTCTGAAAACCCACTTCATTCCTATGACTACTACATCCTGAGGACATTTGATCAGGGTCATGACCTTGTTTTTATCAAACTGTTGTAGTTCTTCTTGCATAGCCTGAACCCAGCATATAGGCATTCATTGGCTGAAGCTATGGTTAAATTAGCAGCCATGCTTCTAGTGAGCATGCCCTCAGTGGGTTCACCAATGATGTTTACAAGCTCAATGTCCTGAGATCTTGTCCACTTACTTTGTGGTCTGGGATCTGAGTTTGAAGATGTCACTGGGAGTTCAGATGTGAGTTCAGGTGCAAGAGCCACATAATCATTTAGAACATCTTTAGAGATGTCTTGTTCAGGGTGAGGTTCATGAGTTGCAGGATCCTGATCATTTGGATCAGTGTTTCCTATCTCAGCAGGGACTGACTGATTATCAATGAATTCACTGATAGTTGGTTGGGGTAGGTTGTGAGGTAAGACATAATATGAGATGTCAGAATCAGCTTGATATGAGGAATTGAATTCAGTGTTGTACTCATCAGGAGGATATCTTGATGAGTTATTAATTCCTATTTCCTCCACTGAGGTGTTGGTGAACCCGATGCTTTCAGCACTTTCATCAAAGGTGACATGAAAGGTTTCCTCAACTTGTTGTCTCCTTGTGTTAAAACCCTGAAGGCTTTGGAGATTAGTGAGTAGCCTAAGAAGTATCCATCATCAGCTTTTGCATCAAACTTGCCTAGATGATCCTTGTGGTTGTGAATGAACACAGGACATCCAAACACATGAAAGTAGCTGATGTCAGGATGTCTACCTTTGAAGATCTCATATGGGGTTTTATTATGTCTTTTGACAATGATTGACCTGTTTTGGGTGTAACAGGCAGTTTTGACCGCCTTGTCCAGAAATGCTTAGAGAGGGCTGAGTCATTTAACATGGTTCTAGCAGCTTTAATGAGAGTTCTGTTTTCCTTTCAGCAACCCCATTTTGTTCAGGGGTATATGAAGATGAGAAATTTTGAGAAATTCCTTTTTCATCACAGAAACTCTCAAGCTCTTGATTCCTGAACTCAGTCCCATTGTCATTCTGATTTGTTTAACAGATAATGTCATTCGGTTTTCAATCTTCCTGATGAATGACATTATTGTATCGTTGGTTCTGACTCTTTTTGGATAGAAAGTATACCCAAGTGTATCTTGAGAACTCATCAACAATGACAAGTGTATACTTCTCATGTTGGATTGATCCGACCCACAGTCCAAAGAGATCCATAAGCAGGAGGTGAAGGCAGCTTTTGATGGAGAAATTTTGTTTGGTTTTGAATGATGCTCTGTGGTGTTTACCCTTTTCACATGCAGAGCATGGTTTGTCTTTTGCAAAACCAGTGATGGTAAGCCAAGGACCTTGTTTTGTTTTGCCAAGTTGTTGAGGTTTTTGAAGTTTAAGTATGAGAGTCTCTTGTACCACAGCCAATTGATAGTTTCAGTGGCTTTAGCAAAGAGACAAGTTCCATCTTGGGAGAGTGTTGACATGTCTAACACATAAACATCATCTCTCCTAGGAGCTATCAACACAACTTCCTTGTTGGCATTGAAAATGGTACCTTGTTTATCATTGAATTGTACAATGTATTTAGCATCACATAGTTGACTGACACCGATGAGATTGTATTTGAGACCATTGACATAGGCTATTCTAGAGAAAACTATTCCATTGCAGTTTAATGAACCATAACCTTCAGTGGGACATGATGAGTTATCACCAAATACTACCTTGGCCCTGGTTCCTTTACATACTTGTGCAGATATTCCTTCACACCAGTCATGCTTCTTGAGCATCCACTGTCTAGATGCCAAATAGGCTCCCGGGCATGTCTTTGCACAAGTAGTAAACTGAATTAGTTTCTCTTAGTGACCCACTTACTAGTGGGCTTGGGTCTCAAGGTCTCTTTGAAATTTGAAATCGACTCATGGTCAGTGGTTGTGTGCATAGTGCTACCACAGGTTTTGCATTTAGAGGTCGAGGATGACTCGTGACTCGGGTTGTTTGGAATTTCTCTTTGCATGGATAACACTGTCATGCTGGGATGTCTCATGAGCTGGATTTCCGCAAATCTCACAGCATGTATTCATGAGACAATCATCCTGATGATGATCATTAAAGCCACAGTGAGGGCAAAGAGGAAAAGGTTTTGCTCTATTTTGTGAGCGGTTTTGGAAGATGAGGCATACTGATGACCAACTTTGGTATAGTTTGCTTCACTGACAGAACTTACATACTGTAAGTGGTCTGCAGTTCTGTGATCATCCTTTTTGCAGATCATGCAAAAGAGGATTCTATAGCAGTTGTCAGTGGTGTGACTGGTGTAATGACATAGATCACACTTCTGCTTGTTTTTGGAGGTTGAATTAGACTTTGAGGAACTGGAGGAAGCTGACTTTGTCTCCTTGATTGGTTCAGGGACCTTTTCAATGGATTCCATTTTTTTAGTAAGCTTCCTCAATAGTTCATCAGTTGTTGAATTTGGTCACTTTCAGTGGGACAGAGGATGTTGAAGTCTCAGTAGGAGTAGACTCTTGTTGGATTGGTTTTGTTTGTCTTTTCAGGATGGTTCTACCAAGTCCAGACCTTTCTTTTGGTGAATGAGGATTGAATTGTAGTGGAGTAAGCTCGAGCTTGGAGCGACTCAAGAGGTTTCATTGGTGGAAGCGGTGCTTGAGATTCTACTTCAGACTCAGAGATGTGTTCAGTACTACTGGGCACATCAGGGAGTCCAAGCATGCTCTTTAGAGCTTGACTTTCAGCCTCTAGAATCCTTCCAGAATCAAAGTTTGGAAGCTTACTCTCAGGATTAACCCGTTCAATCCAGTCACTGGGCTTGGGATTAGTCAACATATTGGTAATCATGCCACCAGACACAAATGGCTTAGGAGACTGGTCTTTGTTGAGAGAGTCAGGGAGATGATCTTCACCTATGACTCTCTTCTTGCTACTAGGGGCTCCCACAGCATCAAAGACCACTGGATTCTTAGCAGTCCAACTTTTAAGAATATCATTTACCTTTTTAAGTTCATCTTGAAGATTCTGATTTCTTTTAACTAGTTCAGTGTTTTGAATTTGCAAAGTGACAGCCTCAAGCTTAGCTTGTTTTAAAATAAGCAGTTCATCTCTACACTTATTCAATTCAAAACTTAACTTGTTGTACTTAGAAAAAAGATTCAATCTTTGCTCTTCTACAAACTTAAGGTGTACATTCAAATAATTCATGTAAGACTGCCAATCAGAGTCATCATCCATAGAAAGTAGAATATTTACCTTCTTCATTGTGATATTGACCCATTCTCCATTTCTGGCATGATTCTTTCCAACAACTAGCTTGTCCTCTTCTGAGAGGGCCATCAGTGCACTGACATGCACCATTTCATCATCTGATGACACTGGCTCTTCATCCCAGTCAAAGGTCTCAAAGAACAAGGCCTTTGTTTTTACCCGAACGATTGAACACTTTTGTTGTTTCTGAGGGACTGGCCTCGAGCAATGTAAGCTTAGCTTTAGCTTTCTTATACTTGGCTTCATAATCAATGGTTTTGTTATTATCAGATTTATTTTGAAAATTTTGATGAGACTGATACATTTTTGGTTGAAATTTGCTAAAGCCTGAGGACTGATTTGAACTTGATGGTTTATAAGAGGGTTTTGAAATTGTTTTAGAAAAACAGTCTTTTGCAAAATGACCCTTTTTGTGACACTTAAAGCATTCAGTTTCCTCATTTGCTTTAGCACTAGAAAAACCTTTGTTTCTTTTTATAAACCTTCGAGAGTTAGCAAGGAGTGCCCTTTCAAATTCAGTGTTTAGGTCGTTTAGGTACTCCTCACTTGATCTCTCATCAAGCTCATCATCTGAATTTTCTTGAAAATCTTGAACCACATTGTTAGAGAAGAAAGCAGTTGATATGGGTGCTGAAGTGGTGGTCGTGGACTTCTTGACTTCCTGAGACTTCTTTAAGTCAGGGTATCATCTGTTAATGAGGTTTTCCTCATAGACAAATTTCCCATAAATTTCAGAAAGTTCAAGATTCTGGATATGATTAGCATTCCTAAGTCCCTAAGAGAAATTTAACCACTTCTCAGGGAGACTATTGACAAAACCAACGTTGATTTCATGTTTGGAAAACTTAACACCATCATTTGAAAGTTCATTTAAAAGAGTTTTGTACCGGGTGTAAGTTTGAGAGATAGTTTCTGAGTCCTTAGCCCTGAAGGTGTTGTACTCAAGTTTCAGGTCCATTATCCTGTTTTCCTTGGTATCGATGAACCTCATGGCTGTGGACCAGTCATCCCAGTTTGTTTAGCTGTACTACAGCTTATAACTGACTCCATAATATCATAAGGAAGACATGATATGATAATACTTTTGAGTCTTTGGTCCCGTTGACCACTCTCCTTTCATCCTTGGTCCACTGAGCTTCAGGTTTGGGCAACCCTTCAGCAGTCTTTGGGACAAATGGACCTTCATTTATACACTTGATATAACAAGGTTCCATCCCAATCAAATAGCAAAGCATACGCTTTTTCCATTTGTTGAATTTGCCAACTTCAAGTCTAGGGGCAACAGCTGAATAAGCTCTACCCTTTTTATCGACTAGTTGGGGTACATCAATTTCAGCCATTTAGGATCCTAATTTAAAACTTTTAGAGCGGCCTAAAAACGAGTTTTATAATTAGCCTTGCTCTGATACCACTTGTTGTTCCCCGTTCACTATCGTTTAAACAGTTTTAAATATATAAAACAAGTTAATAGTGAACTATGACTGAAATTAACATAAGTAAAACACACAAAGTAATTTTCAACATCATATTCTTATTAGAAATAAATCAACAAAGAATACGTTACCCAAGTACTTGCGGAATAGTACTTGGGATTGAAATGACAAAGTTTGGTGACTCCTCTCTAAGCTCAAAGCTAAGTCCGAGCACAACTCTTAGAGCTCACTGAGCTATCTCAAGAACTAAGTTGTATTTGGAGGAGTGAAAAGATGGCTTGCGTGTATGTGTTTTTTTACAATTCACAAGCTTAAACTTTTCACTCCATCTCTTATGCTATTTATACATGTATGAGTTTTAACTCTTTCCTAAGTGACAAAAACATCATCATACAGAAGACAAAATACGATGTATTTTGTCTCTGCTTATAAAGACTATTCTAAGTAAAGGACAAGGCTCTTTCCATAACTCGGTGATGACACTGAGCTTGTAAGTTAGCCATTCAGGGAAAGTTGACTTATGTTGATAAGGACTTCTTCTTATCTGATTCAAACTTATCCCGCCTTGTTTCGCTCTTTCTTCAGTCCTTAAATCCTTCAGTCTTCTACTTCAGTTTGTCTTCAGTGTAAGAGTTGGAGAGGAGTCTTAGGGATTCAGTGAGTTATCGTCATTACTCACTGAATCCATTATCTTCTTCTTGACTCAGTCTTCACCCTTTAAGTTCCGCCTTACTGAGTGGAGAGACTTCTTTTTTGCCTCGTACTGAGTATCCTGAAGATGACTCACTGAGAGACTATGCACTCAGTGACCTGATTATGTTTAACGGTCTAAGTACTTGGGCTATTTTCTATTCAAATCCTAGATTAAGGGGTTTGGGTATTTACTGAACCCAACATTTCTTTCTCTCACTAAAGTTCCCAAACCTCTAACTTTCTCTCTCTAGAAAATCATCTATACGCCTACTTGTGTTTGTGTTATGATGTGTATGTGAAATCCAATATGTATCAATTGGTATCAAGAGCCATGGTTAGATCATCTCTTACATATCCTTGGATTTCTAGTGGTTTTTAGGTGGTTTTTGAGTTTGAAAAAGTTTAGTGGTTTTTGCATCATTTGGTTCATTTCTAGTGTTAAAGTTTGAATTTTGATTGTACTTTTGTGTTTAGGATCATCATAAGTGTTTAGGTTTTGATTTGGAAGGCTTGAATCATCGTGGTTGGGTTGTTTTGGATTGAAAAGTGGTGTTTTTGAGATTTTCTTGCTAGCGACTTGAGTCACGGATTTTTAATCTTGGTAGCGACTTGCTTTGTAAGTTGGTAGCGATTTGTAGTTGAAGTGGTAGCGAGTTGAGCTTAGCGACTTGTCTATTGAGACAATGCCGACAAACAAGACACTTAGTGGATTCTACACTACGGGTAGCGACTTGGTGAAGGTAGCGACTTGCTTTCAATTTTGTTAGCGACTTGTACTTAAGTTTCTTAGCGACTTGGTGTTAGCGACTTGGACATTAGCGAGTTGCTATTTAGCGACTTGACTACTTAGCGACTTGGTGCTTAGCTTCTTTGTCACAAAATTAGTAGCGACTTAGTGTCTTAGCGACTTGACATTATAGCGACTTGATTTCATAATACTTAGCAACTTGGTGCTTAGCGACTTGGCTCAAAGTTTCTTAGCGACTTGGTTGAATTATTGTTTGTAATACGGTTTTCTCTTGATTCAAGAAAAATCGCGTGAAAGAATCTATTTCCCGGTTTAATTATAGAGTTTTAAAATCCCGTGTAATCTGTTAACATGTCTACCAACGTACCTACAATCATCTCCACTGTTGCTGAGGATGTTCAAGCAGCTGGTTCAGATACTCGTCCACCTATGCTTGACAGAACTGACTACGACTCTTGGGCACAACGAATCAGATTGTATTGTCTTGGAAAGGAAAACGGAGTCAACATTCTCAAGTCTATTGATGAAGGACCTTATCAGATTGAGACTACAAGAGACTTAATTGATACATCTGCAGATGGAACAATGATCTATGGAATAGATAGACCAAAGACGTATGATGAGCTCAATGATAAGGAGAAAAAGAGGTTCGATGTTGATATCGTGGCCTCAAACATCATATTACATGGTCTTCCAAAAGACATCTACAAGCTGATCAATCACAACACTGAAGCCAAGGCGGTTTGGGATAATGTCAAGATGCTTCTCTCAGGTTCTGAATTGACTAAAGAAGACAGAGAATCTCAACTGTATGATGAATTTGAGCACTTTAAGATGAAACCAGAAGAGAGTGTCTATGAATATTACGTGAGATTCCACAAACTGGTGAATGATATGAGGAATATCAAGATGACTATGCCAAATATTCAGCTAAACTCAAAGTTTGTGAACAACATGAATCCAGAATGGCACAAGTTTGAAAAAAGGGTTGAAGAACACAAACTATGAGCAACTGTATGCCTTCCTTCTTCAGAATGAGAGACATGCCATGTTTGAAAAAAGGATTCTTGAACAATTTAAAACAAATTCTAGGGAAACAAGTTCATCAAATGATTCTACTGCCTTTTATACCAATGTTGGAATTACCACCAAAGCTTCACAAGTTATACCCATGGGTGATGGCAATCACAAACTCATTCCCAATCCAAGGTTCAAACAAGCTGATGCTGATGCAGTCGTGGGACACTTCATCAATCAACTGGCTCTTATGGTTAAACAAAACTTGACCCTTAGTCCACACACCAACAGTCTTCACACTAACAATGAGATCATAACTGCATCCAATCTTCACAATCATGCTCTTGTCAGAGATGGAAAAGTTATGGTGCAACCAGTGCAAGGTAAACGATATGAACAAGGGATGGTTGGAGCAGGTTATGGTAATACTGGAGTAGGCGGAGGTCATGTGACTAATCAGAATCGTGGAAGGATTGGGAATCAAGGTCAAGCAAAGCCAATCAAATGCTACAACTGCGGTGGTGAAGGACATATTGCAAGGAGCTGTACATCTCCAAAACGTCCTCAGAATGCAGAATACTTCAGAGACAAGATTTTGCTTGTGCAAGCTCAGGACAACGGAGCAACTTTGGATGAAGAGGAGTTGTTGTTTCTTGCTGAAGGAAATGCTAAGACATATGATGCTGATGTAGATGAGCAGCCAGTGCAGGGTATGGGTCAGAACAATCCAAATGCATTTCAAGTTGCTGATTGTGATGCTTATGATTCGGATGTGGATGATGAACCAACTGCCTAGTCAATCTTCATGGCTAGTATCTCTCCTATGGTCTCCCCTAAGGTTCCTTCACCGCAACAGGCTGGTCCATCCAAAGAATCAATCATCTCAGAGGTATTAAAACTGTGCGATAAGGTTGATGAGCAAAAAATACATAATGAAGTACAATCTCTTGAAACTTATGATTCAGATGTTGAAAATATAGGAAATAGTAATATTGTCCCATATGATCAACATGTGGCTCAAAGTGAAAGTGAGATTGTACCAAGTGATGTATCTTCTACAGTCAATAATGATTGTGTTTTTGGATGAATACCGTGATGTGCCCCTGATGAATCTGTTACCTCTGAACTCAATGCCTATAAGGAACAAGTTGCTATCTATGAACAACGTGCTAAGTTTGAGTTAACTACCCGTGAGCAGGAAATGGATGACCAAATGCGTGCAATAATTAGAAAAGGTAATTTTAGAGAAGAAGTATTAAAACAAGAGTTAAACTCCTTATAAGAAAAGCTTTCTAAAACTGCTAAGCAAAAACAAGAACTTCAAGAAAATGTTAAAATGCTTAAGCAAGAATTTAGTGCTAAGGAATCAAAACTTTTGAATGATTTTTCTAATCTAAAGACTTTGAAAACAAGCTTGAAAATAAGTTGTACGCATAAGGAAACACCATTCATCTGCCACATGATCACTAAGCATATAGTTCTAAGTGACAAACATAGTGTTGCCTTAGTTGATGAACCAAACCCTGAGGCTTGTAAAAGGCTAGAGAAGCTCATAGGTACTTGTATGATGGTAATGAGATCCTTAAGCCTAGGCAAAAACCTAGTTGCGCTAAGAACACTGAGGAAGATAGGCAGCTAGAAGAAGTCACTAGAATGAAGTTGGATGAAAAACTTAAGAGCCCTTTGTGCATAGAAAAGAAAATCAGCTATAAAACACCCAATTATGCTAAGGACAATTGGATTGCCTTTAACAAGTTTAGACCTCAAACACATTGACCCCTGAACAAGTGTTTTGGAAAAAGGATATGGACATGAAAAAAGCTGATGAGTTTGTTGCACAGAACCCCCCATATAGAAGAATGCCTCCTACCATGTTATCCCCCTATACTTCAATGCATTTAGTCCCTAGATCTATTCCCACTAAGAGCAAGACCTTAATCACCAAGAGTATGTCATTTATCAATTATTTGCTGATTTTGAGAAAACTTGTAAGAAAAGGATCACACCCACTGGGATTACTGAAGGGGAAAGGGGTTTTGAACAAACTAAAGAATGCTATTTAACTAAGGTCATGCCTTTCTTTAAACAATTAAAAGGTCAATTTGAAAGTCTTCAAAATGGGATAAAATTGGATATTAAAGAAATGGAAAAGGAATTTGATGCAATGATAGTTGAGGTTAGTGACTATGAGCGAGAATTAAAATATAATGAGATTGAGAGGAAGAACTTGCATACCTTGAATGAGAATCTGATTTCTGAATGTATTACTCAAGATGTGTTTTACACTGCTATGAATTGTTCAATTAATACTTCTCAATTTCATGAATTATCTATTGCTTTGAAAGTCTCCCATGATCGTGTCATTGAGCTTGAAACAACAAATTCAAATCTGCATGATAAAATCGAAAAAGATGATCATGATAATTTGGTCAAACATCTTTCTAAATTGGAAGTTGAACATTTTAATTTACAACTAAAATATCAAAACCTTAAAGAAAATGTTAAAACCTCAAATATCAAGACATCTTCAGATGCTCCTGAATTTGATGCAGTTTTTGAAATAAACAAACGTGATGAACAAATTCAAGCCCACTACAACACGATCATAAAATTGAGAGCTCAAATATCACAATTGAAGGGAGAAAAGAACAATGTGAATGGCTCCCAAATGCCTCCACCTTTAGATTCTCAATCTTCTCAAATGTTTCACCTTCAAAATCTTGTCAATATCCTACAAAAGGAAAATGAGAATCTTCTGGAAGAAAATGAAAAGGTTAAACTACACTTTAAAGAGTTATATGATTCAATGAAAGTCACTCGTGACAAAAACAACGAAAAAATAACTGCTTTACAAAAAGAAATTGAGAATCTAAAGAGGCAGAAATGCCAATTGTTTTTAATGAGAATGTTGCATCAAAGTCATCCTCGATCAAATATATCTGTGATCTGTTAAATACATTCCTCCTCATCTTAGGAATAATGAACCTGTGTTTCATGACTATTGTGCTCACCTTAAGGATAGTCTAGAATGTCTCCGTGAGATTGTTGAAGAGGATTTCATTAATAAACCTCTTGATAGAGAAATTAGGTTTGCTTGCATTCAGGCCAAACGGTCTCAAGAGCTGCTAGAATGTGTAATTGCAACATGTCCTAAATCCTTAGGTGCAAAAGGCAAAGCTGTGATGCCTTGTTCTATGCTTAGTGCTAAGCATACAAACCATTCTATGCCCAGTGTCAAGAAAGTGAACACTAATGTGCCTTCAAGTAGTTTAGATCCCTGCACATCTAGTTCAGGAATGCAAAAAGTAGATCAACCAACTAATGTTCCCATAATTCCCTCTACAGGAGTAATCAGTGACATTAAAGCAAACGGGTCAAAGCCTTCAGGCAATACCAAGCAAGATAGGACCTCGCAAGCTAAGAGTGTGCATTGGAAGAAAGTAGAATATCACCCTAAGAATATTAAGTTTGAGTTGAATAAAACGAATCGTGTTGATTCTAGTATTAGCTATAAGCGTACTGTAATTAATTTGAATTCTGCTATTATTCGCAAACCATATAATGATGATTGTTTGAATTCTGTTACTAATCTTGAATGTGGTGTGAATGATTTGATGAATGCCATTAAATTCCCTGTTAAAACTATTAATGCAAAAAATCAAGCTAAGAAGGCTAAATGGCAATGGCGAAAGAAAGTTAGAAAACAGTGGAAACCCACAGAAAGGAAATTTAGTAATATAGGTTATCAATGGATACCCTCATGTAAGGTTAATGAGTTGCGCCCTAAAATTTCTAAGCCAATGCCCACTAGAAAATGGATGCCTACTGGTAGAACTATTCCCTTAAGAAGTGAACATACTTTGAATAGGACAAATATGAACACTAGCAATGCATCTATTTCTAATGATTCCATTATTTCTACTTCTAATGTGGGTGTTCCAATCATTGTTACTAACCAAGTGGAACCCATTCTTGCATGGGGATCCCAATTATCCAGTTATCCATTCTTGTCTGTGTTCAACTGCGCATCGTTCAAATCGTTACTGTGGTACTGGACTCAGGCTGTTCCAAGCATATGACTGGAGACCGTCGCGGCTCATGAACTTCGTGAGTAAATTCATCGGAACAGTGAGATTCGGAAATGATCATTTTGGTGCTATTATGGGTTATGGAGATTACGTGGTTGGAGATAGTGTGATTTCAAGGGTATATTATGTTGAAGGTCTTGGACATAATCTATTTTCTGTTGGGCTTTTGTGACTCGACTTAGAAGTGGCCTTCGAAAAAACATACTTGCTTTGTTAGAGATCTTGATGATGTGGAACTTCTCAGAGGAACTCGTGGTTCAAACCTATACACCATCTCTATCGAAGACATGATGAAAGCTTCACCCATCTGCATGCTGTCAAAGGCTTCTAAAACTAAGTCATGGCTATGGCACCGTCGTCTCAATCACTTGAACTTTGGTACCATAAACAATCTTTCCAGTAAGGACTTAGTAAAAGGACTACCTAGACTTAAGTATGAAAAAGATAATCTTTGTTCAGCATGTCAATTGGGAAAAAGCAAGAAGTATGCCCATAAACCCAAACCCACAAATTCTGTTATGGAAGTTCTACATATCGTGCACATGGATTTATGTGGACCCATGAGAGTGCAAACTATTAATGGGAAGAGATATGTGTTAGTTGTGGTTGATGACTACTCCCGATTCACTTGGGTTAAGTTTTTGAGAACAAAGGATGAAACTCCAGATGCCATCATTAAACTTATTAAACAATTGCAGGTCCGACTTAACAAAACAGTTAGAATCATCCGATCAGACAATGGAACTGAGTTTGTTAATAAAGAACTCAATGAATTTTATGAAAGTATTGGAATCAGTCCTCAAAGAAGTGCTCCACGAACTCCTCAACAGAACGGTGTAGTTGAAAGACGAAATCGAACTCTTGTGGAAGCCGCAAGAACAATGCTGATTTACTCAAAGGTTCCAATGTTTCTATGGGCTGAAGCTATTGCCACAGCATGTGTCACACCCCCAAATTACCTGTTTTGCAGCGGAATGGAATTCCTGGGGGTTGACTGTCATAGCATCACAATCACAGTTATATTGAATGACCTAAAGTGTCGTTTGGAAAACACATCGTTTGATTTAATAAAACAATCAGAGTTTACAAAGTATAGGTCCCAAATGAAAATCAAATTGTGCGGAAATAAGTTTGTTACAAGCCAAACGATGTTTTAAAGTTTATAAAACCCAAGTGAGACGCGTCGTCACCGCGACTCTATGATATGTCCTCATGCATGCGATGAAGTGAATGCCTTAGATACCTGAGATAAAACATGCTAAAAGTGTCAACACAATGGTTGAGTGAGTTCATAGAGTTTGCGTTGAAATGTAAAGCCTTTCAAAATCGTTTATGCAGCAAAGGCATTGTAAATCCACTCAGTTCCAAGTTCCGCCCATACAAAACTTGCAACTTGTGTGTTTACAACCCACTGCCAAAATGTGTATAGTTTATGTTCAAACACATGATGTAAAATGAATTCACAATAGTACCTAACTCAACGTAGAACCATAACACATAATCAATAGTACATGACTCAATGTATCAGTAGTCAACTGACATAGCACTTTATTCGACGTAGAACTATAGCACATAATCAATAGTACATGACTCAATGTATCAGTAGTCAACTGACATAGCACTTTATTCGACGTAGAACTATAGCACATAATCAATAGTACATGACTCAATGTATCAGTAGTCAACTGACATAGAACTTTATTCGACGTAGAACTATAGCACATAATCAATAGTACATGACTCAATGTATCAATAGTTACTTGATATAACACATATGAGTGTTGTTTCAAATCGTTCCAAGACCATTAGTTCATGATTCTACCAAGACCACTAGTTCAATGATTATACCAAGACCATTAGTTCAATGATTATACCAAGACCATTAGTTCAATGATTATACCAAGACAATTAGCCCAATGATTTATGATATAGAAATTCTAAGTATGGCAATACTGTTACTTTGTATGACTAAACATTCAGTTAAGATAAACATATAATTTTGCAAATAGTCATGAATGTCATAAAAATAGTTGAGCATGTATCTCCCCCAAAGAGTTTAATAAAAGCATTAAAACAATCGAAAATGGGGCTATGAAACTCACCTGTTGCAATGATAATGATGATGTAATGGCAATACTGAAATGAGGCGCAACCTCTGACCGTGACCTATTATGAATGATATGTTCTAATGTAAATCATGAAACAATGTCGTGCATGCAAATCCACATGTAATCTATACCACTTGTACGCTTTTGAAAATAGAATTTATCGTCGAAATATATGTTTATGACATCTCGTCATGTTATAAAATACTTTACAAGTATTTACGTTGAAATGATATCTGAAGATAATCATTTAGTGATTTATTATGAAATTATAACTGTTCGTCGTAAAATAATGTCGTTGAAATTTCATGAAAGTGACAAAACGGCCTTGAAAAGCTAGTCGTAAAATGGTGCACGTCGAGTGTTAGGAAACGAACTCAACGGTTTTGGGAAGCTTGTATCATTATCTCAAAGTTTTAGCATTTAAGTTTTCATTCTAGAGGTCTCGATCACGGAGAAAAATATAGGTGAAGTATGGTACTTGTATCCCAAAATATCGTTTAAGAGTGGTTTTCGGCAAAGTTTAAGTAACCGTATATAATTCATTACAACTCCGCTTGACGAACGGTTGGACATTTTGGAAAATATGCTTGGCGAACTTACTTTTACTAGAAGACATCATGTTATAAAAAGTACTCCGTCATTGTTAAAAACGACCCTCAACATGGTCCCTCGTTGCCGTAGTATGTCTCTAATAGAAATATATTAGTTTTTCTTATATAATATAGTTACGGCAACTTTGTTAAATCGCGCGTAATTTAATCGTTACAAGTCCGTTTTCTACGTTTTATATGTCCTCGGAATCGTGATAACATATACTAATATATTTTTGATAAGTCGACACGTTTCATAATGCTTAAGACTCATTTCTGACTCGCAAAAAGTCGAGATTACATGCTGAATTTTCTGAAACAAATATTTTTCGTCGTCAAACTTGAAAATAGCATAACTTCTTCGTTATAACTCCGGTTTAACCCATTCAAGCGGCCACGTTTTCGTTTTAAAGTATATTTTCTGAATATCTAGCCCAAAATATTTTTACAAACTGTCGGATTTTCCAGATTTCACAAATAAAATCAGACCCTTAATTATAGTTGTCGAAATGAGTTTTTCTCGCGCAAAACCTATTCAAACCAATTCAAACCAACACCGAATCTATTCTAATCCTACCATATACCTTCTTAGGGTGTCATGGGTTCCTAGACATCATCAAAAATGATATGTTTAAAGGGATAATTTATAGGATGATATATATTCATTATAAGTGCTAAAAACAAATAAAGTGGTATAGACTCACATGTAACTTGCATGTTTTCTTTCAAGCACAATAAAATGACCAAAGTATGAATATGAAAGATTGAAAATGATCATGAAATGCTTACTAGTAAAGTGATGAGGTTTAAAGAACAAGGTTTTTCCTAATTACCCTAGGTTTTTATTTCAAAACCTTAATTAAGAGTATGCTAGTGTGTATATTTTAGCTTGATCCTTGAAAAATCTTGGTTTCTTCTTGCTCTTCTAATATTGGCCGATCCACAAGGAATAAAGGAGATATTTGCTTGCTACCTTCACCTTTTGAAAATGCATTCTATGTGTTTTTGGTTTAATATTGTACTTGTAGCATTAAAAGATCCATCCAAAAGTTGAATATGTGTCCCATAACTTAGATATTTAATAAATTAGATGACAAGGTGGTAAGGGAAGTCGGCAAGGTGAGATGGGGAAACAAAATTTTGTGTTCTTGTTAAATATATGTATTTTAAGTTAAGTTTAATGTGTATTTGATACTTATAATTAATTATTAAGTGTAGCGTTAGCTAGAAATAGATTTTAACGGAACAAAATAAAATATATTGAAGTCATAAAAATTATAAAAATACATTCCTTACAAAAATTGAGTGAAATAATAATTATCGTGTAGTATTTACGAAGACCGTCGTAATTATATAAATATAACAATTTATATACGAAATAAATTGAAAACATCGGGTAAATTAATAATATAATTTTTATAGTCTTAAAATGAGTATAAAAATATATTAGGAACATTTTTGGAAGTGTCGGATCAAATGTTCAAAATAATTGATTACGCGATAGCGTTTATTTAATAGGAAAATAAACGTTTAATGAAAAATGCAAATCCAAGCATGAACTGAAATGATGATAACGATGCTAATGATATGTAGACTAAACCTAGTCTATATGAAATTTCCTTGATGAAATGTTCATGAATTCGCAGCTAAACCATTAAGGTTACACGAATATGATACTCGTAAACCTAGTTTACGATAAATGATGAATTAGTGAAACTTCCAAAGTTTGTAAAAATGACCTGAAATTACGAGTTGTCACATTCGCCCAACCAAAAAGGAATTCAGTCCCTGAATTCAGTCCATGTTAGGTTCTACGATGTTACTTGTGAAAAGAGGAGGGTATTTGAGTCGCATTGGGTCGTCCAATGTTTTTCTAAATCGTACCACGCCTTTCCAAGACGGGACTTTGAATATAATCTGTTGCCAACTTGAAATTCTAATGGTTTGCGACTTATGGAACATACCTCCCATATTTTGCGTCGTATATCGACGTAGCTTATCTAGCTATTTGTTGTTGCTTGTAACTGATTTTTGATCTGTACGATCACTTTGTTGTTTCATGAATGACTTATGGGCTAGTGAGTTGGACTTTCCTGATTTTGACCAGTGAATAAGTGATTGACACTTCAACCATAGAGTGCCTCAATTGGTGTACTCAATATGTTCATGTGTTGACTATTGTTGTAAGGGAACTTGTTCGATGAAGAATGATTTACCTAATCATTTCTAGAATATCACACATGCTTTGAGCATATCTTCAAATGTTTGAATTGTTCTCTCGCTCTAACCATTGATCTGAGGATAATAGGTGGTACTCATGTCCTAATAGATTCCATTGAAAGATTGAAATGATTGCTAGAAATCTAAGGAAAATCGGCTTCCTTATATTATGTACAACTGAAATTGATACTACGTGTCTCGTGCCAAATTTCAAAATGTTAAGTCTGTCGAAAAATGACCTTATTGAAAAGAATAGATTATGGGTAACAATTGTGATTCCTCGCGTTTCTCGTTCCAGCGAATGTCATGATTTGAATCTTACTTGCCTAAGGTGTTTAGTCTTCATGACTAAAATGTTTATGGTTTGATTATCGAAGTGTTTCCATGCTCTATGTTGTAAAATCACAAAACCTTAAATATTCAAGTGATGTGGTGTGATGGTTGATTGTCAAGATTTGTCCCAATATTGAGTGCTTCTAAAATATTTCATCACTTAGATTTTTATCATGCTAGCATAAACATAGATATCAGCTTATACTATGTCGAAGAATGTTTGTTCTAATTTCACTTGTAGGTGGAGAGTCATTGATTGTCCGATATGTTCAAACCTGTTACATCTCTTGATATGAAAGTGAGGTTATCCGTAATTTCTAGAGAACACAATGTCTTAGAGGAAGTTTATATCGATAACCTTAGTTTAACCAAATTTTCCTTTAAGGGAAACTCATTGTAGGGAAGTTCACATATTGTTGAGGCCATGTTTAGTGAAATGTTCTGTAGTCTCATTTAGAAGACTTGGTTTATCCCTATAGTGTTGCTTAGTGTGTATTCGCTTCGTACTAAATCTTGTAACTCGGTCTAGCTAGTACTTTTGAAATGATATAATTTGGCTTCTAGTCCAAAATAGTGTTTCGGAATGTCTCGTGATGTCTTAAGATTTTTGTTGAGTTTTAAAACGTCTTACTATATACTTCTAGTCTTTGTTGGTAGTCCTAGAATGCTTTCATTGTTTTCTTGTATCGAGGAATCCTCCTCATAGATTGTATATGAAGTCTTTCCTAAAAAGTCACTCGTCAAGTTCTAACTTATCGGTTGAGTGAGGAATGAATGGCATGGGCTTCTATAGAGTGTTAACAAAAAGAAATGTTTATGAACAATTTATCTGATTACAAAGCTTTGCCTTTGAGTGAAGATTATTTTAAGAGATTTGAAATGATGCTTGTTACTTTCATGACATAATTCTTCCTGAATTATACATAGGTGATCAGGCCATGTATAATCGAGGACAAATGATGTGATGCTTGGTTTTGTTGAAATGATATTATGTTCCTCCGAACTTTTAGATGGTATTCAACGTTTTGTTTTGTAAGATAATGGCTCAATAATTTTTCGGAGTAACATGAAAATCGTTTCGCATGATGGTATTAAATAGTTGATAAAATGACTGAAAGCCAATTGATAGGGTGGTAACGAAACAACTTTGTTTTAAAACTTTATGAAACAATGTTTCTAAGATAGTGTAGAATAGCTTGAAATAAAATTAAGTGAAATAATTTTATGAAATGGTAGCAAAATAACTTGAAATATAATTTGTTGAATGGTTTGTAGGATACACGGGGAAACCTCATAGAATGGTAATAGTCTCCTAATTGGTCAAGAATAAAGTTGGCCTAACCCCTAGGAAGATAGTGATGTATCGTCGCGAAATGATTGGAAATTGGACAATTGGAATAGGGAATGAAGTAAACAAAGGTTGTGATTATCGTGGAGATAATAAATGATACCGATTACATTAGCTAGAAAGGTACTTATTATTTGTTCCTATTGGTAGTCTAATCATGTCTCAAGTGTAGAAGTAGTAGGCTGTCTAATAACAACAGCTTTGAAACTCTCACAGTCCTTAAATCTATAAGATAGTGTAGTTTCTGTAGTCTTAGTGGTAGATGGTAGTGGTGTGTCAAATCATGCACACTTCCCAAGCGGCAAGTCATATGTATGAGTAGTGTATATGAGATGTGATGGTATGAATGGTGCTCTAGATGATAATGATGAGGATGATGATGATGGAAATCCTAGTGGTAAGTTAGGAGATGATGGTGAATGAAATACTACTATCTTCCTTGTAGTAAGCATCCTAATAGGTCCATTAGGACTAAGCCTATAAGTCCTACCAAATAGTATGATCTGTCCCAACAGAATGATAAAAATTGTCCTGATCCAACAGTGAATCAATGATGATCGTGATGGTGTAGGTGCAACTTCGTCCTCCTAAAAGGGTTCAGTCTCATCATCTGATGTTATCGGTGTTGAGTCAACTGATGTTAAAATTGTGATAGGGAATGACAGGGCATTCTCCATGTCAAAGTGATGGGATGGGTATCTGAAGGCATTAATGTGACAATCGATTTGAAATGAAAGTAAATAACTCGTAAAATGTGCGTATGAAACCGCATGTATAGTGACTATGCACTTATAATGAAATGATGAGATGCTATGATGATGTAGTTATAGTCTAGGGTCAATGATGCAACCTAGTTCTCTATAACCGAAGCTCTGATGCCAATCTGTCACACTCCCAAATTACCTGTATTGCAGCGGAATGGAATTCCTGGGGGTTGACTGTCATAGCATCACAATCACAGTTATATTGAACGACATAAAATGTCGTTTGGAAAACACATCGTTTGATTTAATAAAACAATCAGAGTTTACAAAGTATAGGTCCCAAATGAAAATCAAATTGTGCGGAAATAAGTTTGTTACAAGCCAAACGATGTTTTAAAGTTAATAAAACCCAAGTGAGACGCGTCGTCACCGCGACTCTATGATATGTCCTCATGCATGCGATGAAGTGAATGCCTTAGATACCTGAGATAAAACATGCTAAAAGTGTCAACACAATGGTTGAGTGAGTTCATAGAGTTTGCGTTGAAATGTAAAGCTTTTCAAAATCGTTTATGCAGCAAAGGCATTGTAAATCCACTCAGTTCCAAGTTCCGCCCATACAAAACTTGCAACTTGTGTGTTTACAACCCACTGCCAAAATGTGTATAGTTTATGTTCAAACACATGATGTCAAATGAATTCACAATAGTACCTAACTCAACGTAGAACCATAACACATAATCAATAGCACATGACTCAATGTATCAGTAGTCAACTGACATAGCACTTTATTCGACGTAGAACTATAGCACATAATCAATAGTACATGACTCAATGTATCAGTAGTCAACTGACATATCACTTTATTCGACGTAGAACTATAGCACATAATCAATAGTACATGACTCAATGTATCAGTAGTCAACTGACATAGAACTTTATTCGACGTAGCACTATAGCACATAATCAATAGTACATGACTCAATGTATCAATAGTTACTTGATATAACACATATGAGTGTTGTTTCAAATCGTTCCAAGACCATTAGTTCATGATTCTACCAAGACCATTAATTCAATGATTATACCAAGACCATTAGTTCAATGATTATACCAAGACCATTAGTTCAATGATTATACCAAGACAATTAGCCCAGTGATTTATGATATAGAAATTCTAAGTATGGCAATATTGTTACTTTGTATGACTAAACATTCAGTTAAGATAAACATATAGTTTTGCAAATAGTCATGAATGTCCTAAAAATAGTTGAGCATGTATCTCCCCCAAAGAGTTTAATAAAAGCATTAAAACAATCGAAAATGGGGCTATGGAACTCACCTGTTGCAATGATAATGATGATGTAATGGCAATACTGAAATGAGGCGCAACCTCTGACCGTGACCTATTATGAATGATATGTTCTAATGTAAATCATGAAACAATGTCGTTCATGCAAATCCACATGTAATCTATACCACTTGTACGCTTTTGAAAATAGAATTTATCGTCGAAATATATGTTTATGACATCTTGTCATGTTCGTCGTAAAATAATGTCGTTGAAATTTCATGAATGTGACAAAACGGCCTTGAAAAGCTAGTCGTAAAATGGTGCACGTCGAGTGTTAGGAAACGAACTCAACGGTTTTGGGAAGCTTGTATCATTATCTCAAAGTTTTAGCATTTAAGTTTTCATCCTAGAGGTCTCGATCACGGAGAAAAATATAGGTGAAGTATGGTACTTGTATCCCAAAATATCGTTTAAGAGTGGTTTTCGGCAAAGTTTAAGTAACCGTATATAATTCATTACAACTCCGCTTGACGAACGGTTGGACATTTTGGAAAATATGCTTGGCGAACTTACTTTTATAAAAAGTACTCCGTCATTGTTAAAAACGACCCTCAACATGGTCCCTCGTTGCCGTAGTATGTGTCTAATAGAAATATATTAGTTTTTCTTATATAATAAAGTTACGGCAACTTTGTTAAATCGCGTGTAATTTAATCGTTACAAGTCCGTTTTCTACGTTTTATATGTCCTCGAAATCGTAATAATATATACTAATATATTTTTGATAAGTCGACACATTTTATAACGCTTAAGACTCATTTTTGACTCGTAAAAAGTCGAGATTACATGCTGAATTTTCTGAAACAAATATTTTTCGTCGTCAAACTTGAAAATAGCATAACTTCTTCGTTATAACTCCGTTTTAACCCATTCAAGCGGCCACGTTTTCGTTTTAAAGTATATTTTCTGAATATCTAGCCCAAAATATTTTACAAACTGTCGGATTTTCCAGATTTCACAAATAAAATCAGACCCTTAATTATAGTTGTCGAAATGAGTTTTTCTCGCGCAAAACCTATTCTAACCAATTCAAACCAACGCCGAATCTATTCTAATCCTACCATACACCTTCTTAGGGTGTCATGGGTTCCTAGACATCATCAAAAATGATATGTTTAAAGGGATAATTTATAGGATGATATATATTCATTATAAGTGCTAAAAACAAATAAAGTGGTATAGACTCACATGTAACTTGCATGTTTTCTTTCAAACACAATAAAATGACCAAAGTATGAATATGAAAGATTGAAAATGATCATGAAATGCTTACTAGTAAAGTGATGAGGTTTAAAGAACAAGGTTTTTCCTAATTACCCTAGGTTTTTATTTCAAAACCTTAATTAAGAGTATGCTAGTGTGTATATTTTAGCTTGATCCTTGAAAAATCTTGGTTTCTTCTTGCTCTTCTAATATTGGCCGAACCACAAGGAAGAAAGGAGATATTTGCTTGCTACCTTCACCTTTTGAAAATGCATTCTATGTGTTTTTGGTTTAATATTGTACTTGTAGCATTAAAATATCCATCCAAAAGTTGAATATGTGTCCCATAACTTAGATATTTAATAAATTAGATGACAAGGTGGTAAGGGAAGTCGGCAAGGTGAGATGGGGAAACAAAATTTTGTGTTCTTGTTAAATATATGTATTTTAAGTTAAGTTTAATGTGTATTTGATACTTATAATTAATTATTAAGTGTAGCGTTAGCTAGAAATAGATTTTAACGGAACAAAATAAAATATATTGAAGTCATAAAAATTATAAAAATACATTCCTTACAAAAATTGAGTGAAATAATAATTATCGTGTAGTATTTACGAAGACCGTCGTAATTATATAAATATAACAATTTATATACGAAATAAATTGAAAACATCGGGTAAATTAATAATATAATTTTTATAGTCTTAAAATGAGTATAAAAATATATTAGGAATATTTTGGAAGTGTCGGATCAAATGTTCAAAATAATTGATTACGCGATAGCGTTAATTTAATAGGAAAATAAACGTTTAATGAAAAATGCAAATCCAAGCATGAACTGAAATGATGATAACGATGCTAATGATATGTAGACTAAACCTAGTCTATATGAAATGTCCTTGATGAAATGTTCATGAATTCGCAGCTAAACCATTAAGGTTACGCGAATTTGATACTCGTAAACCTAGTTTACGATAAACGATGAATTAGTGAAACTTCCAAAGTTTGTAAAAATGACCTGAAATTACGAGTTGTCACAGCATGCTACACTCAAAATAGATCCCTAATCCACACATCTCATGGAAAGACTCCATATGAACTTGTCCACAATCGAAAACCTGATCTATCATACCTTCGTGTGTTTGGTGCGTTATGTTATCGAACTAATGACGGTCAAGATTTAGGTAAACTGAGAGCTAAAGCGGACATTGGAGTATTTGTAGGATATGCACCAAACAGAAAAGGTTACCGAATCTACAACAAGAGAACCCGAAATATCAAGGAAACAACTCACGTTACGTTCGATGAGTGACCGGTCAAATGGCTCTGGACAATCCCGTTTCGACCCGCACTTCAAAACAGTCCCATTGGTTCATCCCTTGTACCAAACTCCTCTCCAAAAACTCCATATGTACCTCCTTCTGAAGATGATTTGAAGAAATTGTTTGATCCAATGTTTGATGAACATTATGAGCCAAATGCTAATGATCTGTCAATTCCAACAACAGAGGCTGCTTCTAGCCCTGTCAATGAAGTTAACCCTTCAGTTTCGATGTCATTAAGTCAAGAAGCGCCTGATACTAATCACTCTGTCTCATCAACAAACCTTCAATCATCAAGTGTACATCATGGAATTATTTCTGGCACTCAGGATGAAGTTAATCCCTTTGCTACTCCCGAAGATGCTCCATTTGAAAATATCTTTGCTCCTGAATCATCATCTGAACCATCTCATCAGGAGACATCGACTCTGCTACTTTAGTTCCTCAACAAAAACCACATGAACACCTTAGAAAATGGACACATGATCATCCATTAGACAAAGTCATTGGAAACCCCTCTCGTCCTGTATCCACTCGTAAACAACTTGCAACCGATGCCTTATGGTGCTTCTTCAATTCTGTACTCTCAAAAGTCGAACCAAAAGTTGTTAAAACTGCAATGAATGATGACAGCTGGTTCAATGCCATGCAAGAAGAAATTCATGAGTTTGATCGGCGAGATGTATGGGAATTAGTACCTGCTCCTGATTGTGCTATGATCATTGCTCTAAAGTGGATATTCAAAGTTAAACATGATGAGCATGGTGATGTTTTAAAGAACAAGGCTAGATTGGTTGCAAAAGGATACCATCAAGAGGAGGGTATTGACTTTGAAGAATCATTTGCTCCTGTTGCTCGTATCGAGGCAATCAGAATCTTCTTGGCTAATGTTGCTAGCAAGAATATGGTTGTATATCAGATGGATGTGAAAACCGCCTTTCTGAATGAAGATTTGAAAGAGGTGGTTTACGTCCAGCCACCAGCAGGGTTTTGTGAATCCAAAGCATCCTACTCATGTCTATCGCTTGAAAAAGGCCCTTTACGATTTGAAGCAAGCTCCTAGAGCATGGTATGATACGCTATCAAAGTTTCTTCTATCTTCAGGATTCAACAAAGGAGCGTTGATCCACATTGTTCACCGTGAAAGTCGGCAAACATTTAATTCATGTTCAAATATATGTTGATGATATTATCTTTGCCTCAACTGAACCTAATGAGTGTGACCGTTTTTCAAATGAAATGGGTTCTAAATTTCAAATGTCAATGATGGGACAAATGTCATTTTTCTTGGGATTACAAATTTCACAAAGTCCCGGAGGCATTTTTATTAATCAATCTAAATATGCAAATGAGATTTTAAAGAAATTTGGATTTGATTCTTGTGACCATGTTGACACTTCCATGATTGAGCGTACTAAACTGGATGAGGACCACTCAGGGATCATGGTAGACCAAACGAAATATCGTAGTATGATTGGATCCCTGATGTACCTCACAGCTAGTAGACCAGACATCTTGTTCGCTGTTTGCATGTGTGCTAGATACCGGGCTAAGCCTACTAAAAAGCACCTTGAAGCGGTTAAAAGGGTCTTTCGGTATCTCCAAGGAACTATCAACATGGGACTTTGGTACCTGAAGGACACCGGTATGTCACTAACGACCTATGCGAGATGCCGATCATGCAGGATGTCAAGATACACGCCGAAATGCACGTCGGAGGTGCTCGATTTTTAGGTGATAAGCTTGTGAGATGGTCTTCAAAGAAGCAAATGAGTACTTCTATTTCCTCTACAGAGGCTGAATACATAGCCATGTCATCTTGTTGTGCTCAAATCCTATGGATGAGATCCCAATTATCTGACTATGGCTTTGAATTCAACAAAATCCCTCTTTACTGTGACAATAAAAGTGCTATTGCTCTCTCATGCAACAATGTACAACACTCAAGAGCAAAGCACATTGACATTCGACATCATTTCATTAGGGAGCAAGTTGAAAACGGTGTGGTGGAACTATAATTTGTGAGGACTGAATACCAGTTAGCAAACATCTTCACCAAAGCTCTTCCTAGAGAACGTTTTGAGTTTATCTTTCCACGACTTGGTCTTAAGAGCCTACAACCGGAAACTCTCAAACGTCTTCAAGAGGAAGAAGAGGAGTAAAAGGTTTTCCTTCATCTATCTCTTGTAAATATCTATTCGAAAAACAAAATACAAAATTACAAAACCTTCAAAAAGCAAATAGAAAATTAGAAAACTTTCAAAAAATCCAAAAATATTGTCCTTTTGTCATGTTTTCCTTGATTCGATAATATCTACGGTCTTTGTGATGTCATTCAAAGAATGACACGGGACTTTAGATGTTATTCGGGGAAAAAATATATATATATATTTTTGAGAGAAAGTGAAACTATGGTTTATTGTCATTTCAGGCAGTAACCCGCTCTTCAATGAAAGAACAGAGCCATGCTTTATCTTTTCAAATCTCATGCTCTGATTCTATAACCATTTTCTTCCATCTAATGAAAACTAATTGATTTGAAAAATAACTCGGACTCTATTTTTGAAAATCATCTGGACTTAACATTTGTCAAAAACATCTATCTCTCAATCAACAACTTATGTCATTGATTGAGGGGAGAATGATTTCAATTAAATCAAAAGGTTATTAGTCATACAATTGTTTTCAAAAGATAATCATGCATGTTTAATCAATGGAGTTTAAAGTCTTAAAATTCGATCCTTATCAGTTAAAACGTTTTCATAATCAAGTCACAATTCTCCTTAAAAGCTTTCAAAATCAATTTAAATCTACAGAGATCACAACTCTCAAATGTTTTGATAATTGTGATCGGGGCAGAATTTGTGATTCAAATTGGATTTAAACTGATAATTCGGTAAATGGTTTTATAAGGATGTACAAGCTCTCCCTCCCACATGTGCCAAACGATTTCAAATTTTCCATGCACATGTTGAGGGGGAGCATCTCTCTTAAACCACAAAGATTTGAAACGTGATCAATTTAATTCAATGTGCAGACTTTTCCTAATATGTGCACTACCTTTTCAAATATATATGCACATATTGAGGAGGAGCAACTATTTTGAAAACCACATTTTTATATAACTACTCTTAGATGTAAGCCAACCCCTCAAAGATGAAAATAATTTCTATTACAAAATGATGCTTGATGCAAATATTGAGGGGGAGCTCTATTTCTAAAAATATCAAAAACAATTAAGATACAAAATACTTTGATAATATATCACAAGTATCTGGATTGATTTTCAAATGGTTTTCAATTGGTTCCAATGGCAGATGAACAATACCAAATAGACCGACCAAATTTACTTTATGTATGGTGATATAAGGATGATAAGGTTAGGTATTTGTTCCCATGATCCGCCAGAACCGGAGGGATCTACCCAGGGACAATCCACTAGATAGTGTAGAAGTCCTTAGGTATGATGAAAAAAGGAGAAAAATGAGAATATGGGAGGAGTGCGGACTGAGACTGAGCTAGTACTGGAATAAACCCAACAAGGTTCTAGTAATGAAGTCTTGGTAAGCACTGAAGGGGTTGAAGAATGAAAAATAAATGAATATGAAAAGGGTGAAAATAAATAGCCCTCCAATAATTCAACCTTAGGGCAGAAACCGGGTTCAATTCATATACTACTGTTGGTTACCAAGGTAACATCGGTATTGAAGACAAGACGTCATGGACACAGTGACGCACTGCACTTCAACTTTCCAAACCACTCAAGTTCCTCTCAAAAGGACTTGTTTCATTCTCACGGGGAACCGACATAATCTATCGACTTTCTCTTAGAGATAGTTGGTATTGAAGAAGGAGACCCTCTCCCTAGTCTCCGGCATAGGAACCAAATATGCACAATTGAGTCTAGAGCCACGAGATCATCAATACATCTCATTAGGACACTTTCTAGGAAGACTCTTTGTTTCACACAATGTGGAAAGAGAGATTATATCTTATGAGTCCTACGCATTATCCTTGTGGTATTGCCAGAACATCTGAGTGATATGCATACATATTCACAATGAAGATGGAAAGCCTTCTGGAGCCAACATCAAACAAGCTCCTGGTGGGTGGCATGTGAGATCTATCCAATAGATCAACCATGTGACAACTGAATAGAAACAATGGGGCGATTCAATCTTTTGAATCAACCTTGGTTCAGGTTATGGATTGACGGATACCTTTGAAAAACCGGTCGTTGTTCTTAAAAACTCTTTTCTCTAGCACATCGACTGTGTACAAATATTTCAAAATAAAAGGTGTTTATGATTGATAATTCATTTTCATTAAAACCTTCGTTGTATTGCTAAAACAATTTCTATTGAGCGATACACGATTGTTTTTCAAATCTCTTTTTATCAATCAGTGAATCTCAATTCGCTGGTTCACTCACTCCGTGTTGTCTTCTTTAAGACGTTCTAGTTTGAGAACGGCTAGAACATTTGAAACCCTGTCAAGGAGATTCTTCGAATTCTACGATCACAGTAAAGTTTGTACTTGATCAACGGGGAACCGTGGGCCGTGTACCTCATTCAACGAAAGTGATCAAAGACACTTTCGTGCGCTTTATTGCTAACTGCCGTATGCAGGTACACCCCGACGTTGCAAATGATCGAATGAAGCGGTCAATCCATAGCCGCATGCTCACACAACACATACATATCTAAAGAAATCATGATTAGTGCATCAATGACTCTGATATTTTCACTCCATGCTTCTGCTGGTGGTGCCAATATCATGAATTAACGAAAGCTTCCACTACTCTGATGAAAAGAAATCATGATACATAATGTGAGCATGTCGGTCCAAAAGTCACAACATCACATATTACCAACACCACAAAGGATGAGTCAAAGATTTATGTTTGCTGATGATCTCAAAGCTGGCTCAAAACTCAGGTATCATGCGTGGATCAGTTAAAGACCACCACTCAGATTATTCAAACATGCAAAAATGAAGAATCAAAGACTACGAGCTACAGAACAAAGAACATGAACAATAATCCAAGAACAATCTCAATGTAATATCTGTTTGTATTCTATGTAATTTGAGGTGACCTCCCTTAGGGGGAGATTGTTAGGATTTAGTAAATCCAGGTATTAAAGTGTCGGTCACCTCAAGTATTTGTAATCATTAGAAAGCTCGTAGTCGTAGTTATTTAATGTCAAGTAGTATTTAGTTAAGTAATACCATGGAGGACGGACGGTTCTTTACCCACTGTATGCCTGATCCACAGCCCGTTAGGTGGCGTTTTGTGTAAAGACTATAAATACTCTCTACCTCCCAAGGTAGAGAGTTGGAGCTCATAATAAGATTTTTTTTTCTCTCACTAAAGTTCCCAAACCTCTAACTTTCTCTCTCTAGAAAATCATCTATACGCCTACTTGTGTTTGTGTTATGATGTGTATGTGAAATCCAATATGTATCAGATAAAAAAAGCATTGATTAACATGTTTGTTGTTGGTGAGATGCCTTTCAAGTTTGTTGAACATGAAGTTTTTGTTGAATTTACTGAAGTTATTACTAGTGAAGTTATTACTACATTGTCGTAAATAGCTACTGATATAGCTACTGATATAGCATTGTAAATATGCATTGTTTTGTAAATATGCATTGTTTTCTACTGATATAGCATTGTCAATATCTTGTAAATATGCATTGTTTGTTAGCTACTGATATAGAACATTCGGATATAGCTATTGATATAGCTACATACTGAACTTAGCTTATATGTTATTAGTATGATGTTTCTTATTAACTTTGTTTATTTTCTCGTATGTGTAGATATCGAAGATGGGATTACCAAACAAAATGCTAAAGAAAAAGGAAAGGGAGTTACACAAGATTAAATGATTATTCGTCTTTCGTTGAAAATGGTTTAATATGTTTATTTGAAGGATTTCATATGTTTTTGGTGGAATTTTATTAGTTTTTGAACGATTGTAAGTTACGATAAATTTGGTGATATGTTTATTTGATATTTTAATTGTTACTAGCATTAACTCTCAATTTTTTTAACAAAAAAGGGGAAGCACCGGATAGGTACTGATTTCCCGGTACCGAGTACCGGTACCGGTACCGAAATCCCGTATGGTACGGTACCGGTACCCCTTTTTATGCTCGGGAAAAAAACGGTACCATTAATTCGGTACGAGTTCGGTACTATTCTGGTGCCGTGCTCATCCCTAATATAGAGTATCAAATGTATACAGAAAACTGATAATGTAGGTAAGTTTGAAACACAACCCAAAAAATATGCAATCAAAGTTAATGAAATGTAACTCATTCCCTTGATCTTTTGGGATAATTTCGGTTTTCAAATTGTTTCCTTAGTTATTCACCGAAATTTGAGAACTTTGAAATCAATTTTAGTAATGATCAAATAAGAAATAAAAATAAAATAAGAAAAATGAGAAATAACCACAGCCGCATATTTCATATGCATTTAAAAAACGAGATGCATCTCCCATTAAATTCTCCTTCTTCATTTGAAATGTGTGGCTGAAAACATTTCTCATTCTTCTTATTTTTATTTGTCTTCTTAGTAGATCCATTCCCATCAATTTTAACCTAATCTTGCATCTATAAATTGGCACCTATATTGCAAAGTTTATCACTTATCTCTTCAATCTCCTACAAAGTATTCTGGTAAAAAGAATACTCATTTATGTCATTGTTTATTCTTTATTTTATAGGTTAATAACCTATTAAAGCACTATAGTTGTCAAGAATAGCAGTTCTGCGTAGAGAGCTAAAAAAATAACTCTTTTAGACATTAATATTGACATTTTTGTCTTTCTTTAAGCATTATGACCATTTTACCCTTCGAAAAATATTTCAAAAAAAAAAGAATTTAGAAAAAAAAATTCATAAACTTTTTTTAATCTAAAAAATAAAAATAAAAAATCGCATGTCACAAAAAAAATTTCTAAAAAAATTATTTCAGAAAAAATTTTCAAAAAAAAAAAGAATTTCGAAAATAAAAATCAGAAAATTTTTTTAATCTAAAAAATAAAATAAAAAAATCGCATGTCACAAAAAATTTCTAAAAATAAATTATTTCAGAAAAAAATTTCAAAAAAAAAAAAATCGAAAAAAAATTTCAAATTTTTTTTATATGTTTTACTACGTTATTATATGTTTTTCACCTGTTTTTTATTCACTTTTGATTATTTTTTTTTGTCAAAAGTGAATTTTTTTATCGAATTTTTTTTATTACAAAATATTACCAAAAAAACATTCAAAATTTTTTCACTGTGTCACAAAAAAAAAATCTAAAAAAACACATTTTTCCCTTTCTGAATTTTTTAATGTCATTGTTTAAAAGAATACTCATTTATGTCATTGTTTAAAAGAATACTCATTTTATATCTACACCATTCATCATTGTTTAATATTTTATTTTATTTGTGGATAAAGCAATGGAACAGAATAACACTCTGTTGTGCGACATTAATCCAATGTTAGAAGACGAAAAAATATTGGTACGCTGCATTAGCATCTGGAAATCTCACCCTGCAGGAAAGCCTCATGAAGTTTGGAGCTTAGACATGGTTTTCCAAGATGAATAGGTACCTTTATACACAACCATTATTTTACAAATTTTTTTAGATCTATACAATACGCTGCAAAAAGAATGAAACTTTTATATGGTTTTGGTTCCACATTTGAATATATCTTTTGTTTCAGGGGAATCGTGTACAAGCAGCAGTAAAGTCAAAGGAACTAATCAATAAGTTTTGACTTTTGATTGATGAAGGGTCATGCTATCGTATGAGCAACTTCGGCGTTGGTGAGAATGGAGGGAAATTCTCATTCTTGAATCATCGATACAAGATAGCTTTCTTTAGGAACACTGCTATTACAAGGGTTGTCAGGTTTGACAAACACACCCGTGGTTTCAAGTTTGAACCTTTGAAAAACCTTGACACCAAACAATTCAAAGAAACTGATGTTGTTGGTGAGTTATTGTTTGTATTAGCTTTCTACCCTTATATAGCATAAATCCATTCATATTTGTACATTGTATTTACTTTGGAAAGATGTTTTATTCATACGCAGATGTGATTGGAACTATTATTTCCATTACATACCCACAACCCTTTAACAATTTCGGAGTGGAAAAGATAAGGAGAAATGTCATACTGGAGGCTGTGGAGTATAAATCTTCTAATTCATTATATTTAATATCCATTTCCTCTTTAAAATTATTGTACTTATGTGTTTGTATAAATTAACAGTGGCAAACAGCTTGAGTTGTGTTTCTTTGATGAATGGGCGGATAAGTTCACAAATTAAGCTGACAATCGTGAGTCAGTTGATCATGTGGTGATGATACTGCAGCTGGCGAGAGTGAAGTATTTTAATAGTAAGTGCTTACAAACATATAACTTTTTGTTTTAATGGCATTTTAAAATGTCCACATCTATTTTTTTTTTAACTTGTTTAGAGAAAGCATATGTGCGACCTGGTCTGTTCTCAACCAAAATATACATCAATGATAAAATTCCTGAGATTGAGGCATTCAGACAAAGGTAATTCATTATATATCAATTTATTTATATTGAAGTAACATATATATGCCATTAAAAATTGATCTTAATAATATTTCATTCTATACTCTATTATAGGTATGCAGAGATACCAGGGTATGATCCGACAAAGCATGCAATAACTGTATTCTCGCCAGCAAAAAAAATTATCAGCCCGTTTGATTTTTTGGAGGGTGCAGTCAAAAAAATGGTTGGCACTATACGTGACTCTTGTAACCTATGTAATGTCTATGAATGTTAAAAGAACAACTTAGTTTTATGTTTAAAGTATTTATGGGTCGTATTTGTAAAAAGGCTACATGTAATGGGTTGGGTCGAAACCTTAACCCAAACAACCTGTTAGAAAAGTTAGTTATTTAGTTGGCAGTTAGAATGAGTTATTTGAAAAAGAATGAATCGACACAATGGTTGACAATCATAAGTCATGTCGATTCATATGGTATAAACTAGCGAGAATATACCCGTGCTGCAATTGCGGGTATTCGGTGATTAATTTGTGTGGCGGCAATATTTTTCATTAATACCGCTAGCGTTGCAAGGTAGGCTTTTCCGACGTATGTTTTCTTTTTTTATTGTAGCTTTTTTGTTTCGTGATTTTTATGATATTCTATCATGCATATGTTGTTTTAAATCCTTAAATGTTTGTTATTGTTATATTTTTTATTGCTAAAAGTTATACTCAATGTTATCGGACCAAACAATCGAAGCCCAAAAAGTGACAGCTCCAAAGTTGTCCACCAGCAGGCCAATATCAAAACGACATCAAATAATACCGTTTTTTAACGCCTTTTAGTATTATGTACAATGGTTGTTAAAGCAAGATAAATTGTCAATTCAATCATATTCTTTTTACATGTTGTGAGAGGAATGTGAGTTTTTTTATTCAGATATACACGGACTAACTTTAATATCTTAGATCCACAGAAAATAAACTCACAATCGCTATATCATCTTAGTCAACAAACTACAAGAACCAACTACAACTTGTCAATTCCATTACACATAAACAACGCAAGACTTGAAATGAGAAAAAAGAAGACAAGATCTAACTTATGTGTTTAAAGTGATTAACTCAAAATTTCGTAATAAATAATAGTCCAAAATTTCGAATCTAATGTTAGCACTTAAAAATTGGCTAAAAAGCCCATCCCACTATGGCACATCCTAAACACAAAGGATATATATTAGTCGCAACTTTACCTAATCCTCGTTTCACCCTAACCAGGTCATCAGCGCTTGTCGCGTTGCGACGGGGCTCTTTGGCGTGTTTTTTCTTTGAGCAATTTACGAAAATGAACTATACCTGTTACCTGTTTACGAAATAGGTTCTCGCACAGGGTATTTACGAAAATGAACTTTCCAGCCAGGTGAGGCCCTGGGCGTGGTACAGCTGTTGGGCGTGGCCCTGGGCGTGGTACAGCTGCTGGGCGTGGCCCTGGGCGTGGGAGGTGCTGCCATGGGCGTGGGAGGTCTTTGTAATGGTGGGCTTGGCGAGACTGCTTGCTGGGTGTCATGGCATGAAGAAGGGTGTTCATGGCATGAAGAAGAAGAGGAACCTATGTTCAAGGTGGAGATGCTGGAAACCGTGAAGATTACATCAACAAGTCTGGAATCAACAAGTCTGGAATCAACAAGATCACAACATTTCACATGCATATACTAAGCAATAACATGAAACCAGGAGTGTGAGAGAGAGAATGGAAAACAGGAGTGTGAGAGAGAGAATGGAAAAGGTGACAGTGACATCTTTTGGTCACTTTGGTAAAATATACGAAAAGAGTTCAGTTTCGTAATATGACTTGGGATATGGATTGTTTTGGTAATTTGCTTTTTTTCTTTTACATATATGTGTGTTCTTCTTTGATGTATTTGATGACGACAATTGCTTATTTTTCGGTTCGGCTAGATGTTTTGTTTATTATATATAGTATATTATGTTTTAGCACACTAAAGAAATTTAAAATTAATCTTTATGGTTTTCTTTACTCCAGTTAGCACCAAACTTTTTTTTTTCTTTCTTTTTGCCTTACCTAGCACAAACCAACCCAAATAAAGCATGAACCAAGTTTTTATATGGCATGACGGGACATATGTTTGGTCCTCTAAAAAGAATTGCAATAATGTAAAAAAAAAAAAAAAAAAAAAAAAAAAAAAAAAAAAAGAAAGTGAATATTGTGTCTAATTTTCACTGGGCATGTTTTGATCTCATTATTTTTATATAATTTGATGTGAGTGTATGATATGAGAGACGAATAATTACGTTTAGCTTACAACGTGGATGAGTTTATAACATACTACTAAAGCTGTAAGCAAGCACGTAACAAAGAAACATTAAAGATTTGAACCACATAAGTAAGCCATTGAGCAAAGTAAATAATTTACTTTAAATGTAATGCGTCGTCTTTATCTTTTGCAAAAAAAAACCTTTTTTCTCATTTCAAAACCTTTAAGTTAAATGTATAATACATTTATTTGTTGATATACGCATAATACAATTCAATACCTTTCAATGAGTTGGCAGTTTTGGAAGGAATCAGAATTTACAACAACTTGATAATTATGACTACTTTACTTACAAAACTTAAACCAATTAATATATTCGTCTTTTGCACCAACTCTAATTAAAATGGTAAAAGTTTCCAACCCAACTTCTATGTTAAACACAGAGGCCCAAGTTCACTCATAATCTATCACACTCAACCCTAGTTTTAATACCATAATCTCCCTTCACTTGAAAAAATGCAGCCACCCAAAACAACACCATTTCTCCTTCTTGCAAAGCACAACATACAAATTCGTCCCTTACTTTTAACTCTTTTTCTCAAAACCAAAGAACAAATCCACTTCTATCCTTATGCTACTTGAACTACAATCGCCTAAACATTTAATCTTCAAGATCCTTTAGGGGTCTCGGGTAAGGTTTAATTATATATTTTTTTCTTAACCAAAAGTTTCTCATAGATCGATGATGATATCTCTTATACTCTTTGTTTTAAGAACAAACTTTGTGGGTTTTAAGAGAGAATGTCGAGATCTTTTCTTATTTTTGTTTTGTGTTTTGTGTCACTTGTGTTGAAAATGAGAGTTGGGGAGTGACTGCGAGATGATTTTGGTTATCTGATTCTATGGTTTGTTTGTTGATTAGTCGAAGACCTATAGGAACGGGTCTCGGGTAAGGCGCATGTTTTGCTTTCTTTTAAGATCTATGACTCGCTTGTGTTTTGAATCTTTAAAGATTCTATTTTATAACACTAAACACAAATCTGAGATCATTGATGTTTCGTTCTTATTTGAAGTAAAATGTAGATTGTCAGTTGCAAGGGAGGATTCTGGGTTTTGTTCTTTGTTATGATGTTACTGCTGTTGCCTTTTGTATTGTTTGTGTGTGATAGCATTGACGAGTTGTGGTTTGGTTTTTGTAGTTTGTTGACTGAGATGATCTTGGGATCGTGAGTTTATTTTGATGGAGACGAAAGTTTAAATGGTTGTGTGTTGTGTGAGGGTTCTTATACCTGGTGTATGATCGTCTGCTACAAGTCAATAAAAGACATTTAAATTTATTTTTTATGTGTAGGCAAGAAGCTATTAAAATGTGTTGTTACAAGTCAATTAAGGACATTTAATTTTCATGTATTAACTTTCACACGTTTTATTTGACTGCATTGAAAGCATGATGATTTATTTGTACATTGTGAATAAAAATCAGCACCACTGGATTGTTTAAGACTTCCTTTAATAGAAATGTTTTGTGTCTTAAAATTTTTAAGACTTCTCTTTATAGAAAGTCCCAAATGCTTTATTATGTAGTATAGATAGGTTAGATCGAGTCAATGTAAACAAGTCCCATATTCATATCAATAAAGCAGTGTTTGCATTATTCTGTTTCTACAAAAACTCAGTTTCACTTACACACACAAATCATGGTAAACTATAAACATATTTTGCACAAGAATTGGTTGCAATATAGGCCTGTGAACCATTACCAACATTGGTATCAGAGCCTCGGTTCTGAACCCTGGATGAAGCCAATTCAGAGGCATGGTCGAATGACACTCAACAAGAAGTTTTTGCAAAAAGAAGTTCCCCCCAAATTGTCACCATGGGGAAATCAGAAAAAGAAGTTATCTCCTGAGGGAAAAGATATGCTAAGAAAGAAAGTTGAAGAGATTGTGTCTTACAATTCTTCAAAGGCACAAAAGATTTGCAAAGAAAAAAGAGAAAGTAGCAGTTTATCTTCAAAGGAAAAAAGGGCTAGATGATATACTTGCAAAAAACGTGGACACGTTTTTTGGAAGTGCCCAAACAAAAGGAACAACACCCAAATTGAAGATCAAAACAAGACCATAAAACCCTCGGTTATGCAAGTTGAAGAAAAATTAAAGTATCATGAAAGGGTACATGTAATCACGGATTACATGGTTGAAGGCTTAGATTATGGAAGATGGGACAACATTTGGTATATCAGCAGTGCTTACAAGAGGCACATGAGCCCAACGAAATCTCTATTCAAAAGAATAATAAACAGGTTCAAAGTGGAAGTTATTGAAGAAGAAGAGAAGAAATTCATTCTCTCTTATGGAGTTGGTGAGGCAACCGTGGAAACAAGTGAAGGAAGTTTATTGATATCCAATGTACTCTACACACCAGAGATTACATTGAATGTACTTAGCATGGATCAATTAGAAGATTAGGGTTATATTGTAACACTTGGTTACAACAAATGCAGACTAAAGTACATGTTTGATGATGAAAGAAAGCCAATGGAAGTGCAAGAAGAAAGCATGATGGCAGAAGATGAAGGAAGTTTAATCTCAAGTCATAACAAATTTCTTGATGATTATTTTCAATCCATAGATCCTGAGGAAGAGTGTTCGTTGATCAAAGGCATTGAGGATCTCAAAATGGACAAGGAATATGTTCAAGACTACATAGATAATGAATACTTGAGTTTGAATGGGACACTATATGCCATGAAGGTAAACACTTTTCCCAGAATTATGTCTTTCTTAGATTTAATTAAGATAGACAAATTGGTATAAAGAAATTGGGAAGTGTTAGGAAGGAAGTTCATGGATATGATAGAATGGTTCTACTTAGTGTATTTGAAGCAAGATGTGTTAGGAGTTTTGCCACCAGTTATTAGAGTGGTAAAGGTTGATCTGTTGGGATTGTACAAGTTTGTGGACAACTTGGGTGGATATATGAATGTTACATTCAATAACAAATGGAACAAGGTTGCACAGTTACTAGGATTGACACAGGATGACGAGGAAGTAGTTAAAGAATGCTATAAGGAGTACATAGAAATGGTGAAGATATACTATGAGGAAGCACATAGATCCAAGCAGGAAGGGCCAAAAGGTGAAGTGGTTGGGAATAGCAGTGGGACTGCTCATGTAAAAGATCCACTAGGCTTTGCAAGGATAAGTGTTGAAGTAGAAGGTGCACTAGATGGAACTCCAAAGAAGAGATGCAAGACTGCAAAGGTTGGTGTCAAAATGGAAAGCAACAAGAAAGCAACAACAGATGAAGACAGACAAGGAAGCACATCAAGTAGTGATGATTTCATTGTCATCACTTGAAGAAAGGAACCAAGCAACAATGGAAGGATTAACATTCAAGCATTAGGGAGGAGATGTAACCTATGTAATGTCTATGAATGTTAAAAGAACAACTTAGTTTTATGTTTAAAGTATTTATGGGTCGTATTTGTAAAAAGGCTACATGTAACGGGCCAAACAGCCTGTTAGAAAAGTCAGTTATTTAGTTGGCAGTTAGAATCAGTTATTTGAAAAAGAATGAATCGACACAATGGTTGACAATCATAAGTCATGTCGATTCATATGGTATAAATAGGTTAGATTGAGTCAATGAAAACAAGTCCCATATTCATATCAATAAAGCAGTGTTTGCATTATTCCGTTTCTACAAAAACTCAGTTTCACTTACACACACAAATCATGGTAAACTATAAACATATTATGCACAAGAATTGGTTGCAATATAGGCTTGTGAACCATTACCAACAACTCTAACAATGTAAGTTAACAATAATATTTGTTTAAATTTAGGATCAATAACAACTACTATCTGTTGGTTTTATGGATATAAATTAGTAGACGTGAGTTAGGATCGAACTCGAGACTATGGGATTGCACACTTTACGTATGAGAATTTAAAGTTAATAATTAAATATAAATGTTGTATTTATTTATTTATTAAACGAAATAACTAACGGACATTAAGTAATTAATGTAATGGACTAACGGTCGTTAAATGTTTATGGAAAAGGACTAAATTGCAAAAGTTGGGAAGGTTCCGGAATCCCTTTGGGGACTCCTATACCGATCGGCCTAGGGACACAAAACAAGGAAAGAAAAACCAACTTGTTCACCAAGTTTGCTTGTATATATATACAAGGCTAGGGGTTTTATTTTTCCATCTCTTGTGCTCATAAGCTAAACCTTAAAAATTGTTTTGTGTGTGTTTTGTAAAAACCGATCGGCCACACCTTTGTGGGTGTCGATCCATAACCTTTTCCACATCAAGTTATTCGTTTACTAAAAACTAGCATTACTTTAATTCGGTTTAGTACGTGTGTACAAGAACATAGTAATAACACACTATTGTTATTATCTTGGATTGAATTACAAAACGGTAAGGGGTAATTCACATAATCCTAACTAAATCAAATTAGGGTTCATCCGTTGCTAGTTTGTGGATTTGATTCTTGTTCGGCTAGAATCAAGAAAAGGTACGCATATTCTTTTATGTTAATTAATTATTCATTAATACATCCTATACGCTTCCGCATGATTACTTTGATGTTTTGTGATTATTTATTTGAATGTCTTGATATATAATTCCAACAGTGGCATCACGAGTCATTGGTTTTAATGAGTAATTAATTACATAAACGCGTAATAAAAAAAATACTTGTATGTTGTTTGCTATGTTTATCTAGGGTTTATGTTTTATTTATGTTTTGGTCGATTTTTTAATTCATGGGGCGTTCCCCTTATTTTTTTTAAGATCGACACATGTATAAATTTTAGGGTTTTGAAAATTGTTTGCTAACCTTATTAAAACCTAGAATTAATATTGATTACGTGATTAATTCGTGAATAATTTGTTATGTGTCATGGAATTTTTATATGCGATCTTGTGACTTATGTGTATAATTGTTATGATATCCATGATTATACATGCATGTTAGTCATGGATAAGTTGCTTTGATAATTGTTTAATTGTTGAGAAATATTTAATTACGATAAATCTTGAATTGGGAAGACTCCAATTACATATATTAATGAATCAATTATGTGCAATTTGGTATATTTTTAATTAAGGGTTTACGCAATCGATTCGTCGATGTATGTGGCTCACTTTCTATCATTGAGTGAAAGCCCTAATTAATATATACATTAATTTTAACCTAGATATTGATTATTAATAGGGTTTTATCGAATAAGTTGCATGTGGCTACTTGTTTACACGTATAAATTGTTTATTATGTGCGCATTGTTTTTAGTAGTGTATTTTTTATTAGTATTACTTGTTTGTTTATTATGTGCGTACGTTTAAGCAAAGGGTAATGTTGAATAGAAAAATAATACGGACTAAACAATGGCGAAATTTGATTTGTTTTGGAAGAGTTAAGTTTTCATAGTTTAATTGATTGGTGACTTTGGTACAAATGGTCTGAAAGGCTCACCCATTAGAATGAACTATAAATGGGTTATTTAAGAAGTGCGCACAGTCACACTGAAAGGATGTCTAAGGTTATGCTTTTGCGCTTACCGGTCCTCCCCTCTGTAAGTTCGAATGGAGCTACTTAGTAAGCCATAAAATGTGCAAGCTCATCTTAAGGGCGAATTAGTTTTAATTCCATGCACCACTTCGGTGGTAATTACCCGAAACACTAAGTGTTTACACTTATGCAAAAGTACGGTATAATGGACGATAATTATCACTAAATTCCTTGATTGGTGAACCCAATACCTCAATCAAAACGTTGATAATTTGATCTTTATGAATTGGTAATAAAAAATTTTTTATTAAAATTATGCTACAAGATGAATGCATGACATCTTTGTACATATTTGATTTGACCACATAAAATCAAAACTAGTACCCTTATAAATTAAGTTTTATGCCATCTAATTAAAGGGACACTTGAAGTTGCAATTTACGTCATGACAGTACTTGGCGAGATTGTAATGGAGAGGTAAATCTCTATGTAAAGTCAGACCTTACATGGACATATTTGCAGTTCTTTAAGTTAGACACTTAAATTGAGTAGTAAGTGAGATCTGGACTCAAGGCATAAGATGGGATGAAACATGTTTATATTTGCAATAGCGTTGGAAAATATAAATCCCATAATGATCTAGGAGTTGGAAATTGTTTGCCAATTAATGTTCGACAGATTACCTTATTATATGCGTTAGTTGCTAGCAGATCAATTGATGTAATGAACCTATGATAATTTGGATCCTAGTTTTTCGAGAAAATTATATGGTTATATGTTTATATTACCATTGGGTATATTTTATTTTCTTGAAAAGTTGTATTATCGAAAATACTAATACTTGAACTTTTTCTGTAGAAATGGCTCAAAATAACGATAACACTAACACTGCACTAAGTTCTGCGTTCAAAAGCTTTTTGATCGAGAAAAGTTGACTGTCTCTAAGAATTTCAATGATTGGCACCGCTCTTTGAGAATTGTCTCGTAGAGTTGTGACCGGTTGAAATATCTTTATGAACCTTGCCTGAACAACCAACGGTCCCGATGCTACTCAAGCTTAAATTGATGCTTGGCAACTTGAGTATAAGCGTCATAATGATGTGGCTTGTCTTATGTTGGGAACAATGGAATCTGCTCTTCAAAAGCAGTTTGAACATTATTTCCCATTTAATATGCTCAATGAACTTCGGACTATGTTTGAGAAACCAGTTGCCGTCGATTTTTATGACTTGACCGACGCATTACACAGTTGTAGGCAAGGTGAGGGTAAACCCGTGAGTGCTCATGTACTGGAAATGAAAGGTTACATGGACCAACTCAAAGCACTTGGCAAAACTTATGATGATGACATGGCTGTGAATCTGATTAATCGATCCCTTAACAAGGATTTTAATGGTTTTGTCAGAAATTTCAATATGCACTGCGTGGGAAGACATCGACCTACACGCATTGCTAATTGACTATGAGAAGGGGTTTCCTCAAAAGGTTCCTACCGCCTGTGTACTTGCTATTCAGAGTGGAAGGATTAATAAGCCAAAACCGCAGCGTGCGAACAACAAGAAGGGGAAGGGTAAGGGCAAGGTTGACAAAGGCAAACAGGTGATGGCCTATCAACCTCAACCCAAGAAGAACCCTACTCCTAGGAAGGAAAATCCTAAAAGGGATCAAGCATGCCACCACTGTAAGAGCGTTGGGCATTGGAAGAGAAACTGTGCTCTCTATCTTGATGAATTGCGGGCAAATAAAAAGAAGTATGAAGGGTCCTTGGGCGGTTCTTCCGGTAATTTATTTGTCATTGAATTATTTACTCTAAATCATAATAATTCCTAGGTATATGATACGGGCTGTGGTATTCACATTTGTAATACAATCGCAGGGATTTAGAGTGGAAAGGAAGCTTGCCTATGGGGAGCAATATCTGGACGTGGGAAATGGCGCACATGCAGCTGTTGAAGCCATAGGAACGTTTAGTTTAGTATTGCCTTCGGACTTAGTACTGTTATTGAACAATTGTCATTACGCACCTTCTATAATTAGAGGTGTTGTTTCCTTTTCGCTTTGTTGGATGATGGTTTTACTCATACTATTTCAAGTAATGGAATTGATGTTTCTTTAAATGGTGTATTTTATTTTAAAGCAATTACTGTGAATGGTGTGTTTGAAATTGATGTGATTGGAAATGAATCTAACAATAATAATAATTCAATGTTTAGCATTAACAAGAAGATAAAGTTAGACTTGAAATCTTCTTATCTTTGGCATTGTAGACTTGCTCATATAGGCAAGGCTCGCATGCATAAGCTGCAACAAGAAGGGCTTTTGCAAAATATCAATGATGAATCATTTGATAAATGTGAGTCATGCATATCCGGGAAGATGACTAAGAAACCTTTTCATAGCAATATGGAGAGGGCTGCTGATCTACTTGGTCTTATTCATACTGATGTGTGTGGACCACTTAGACATGTGTCAAAGAGAGGTGCTAGCTACTTCTTAACCTTTATTGATGATTTCAGCCATTATGGTTATGTTTATTTACTTAAGCATAAACATGAGGTGTTTGAAACATTTAAGGTTTTCAAAGCTGAAGTAGAACTGCAATTGGGAAAGAAGATTAAAGCTCTTCGATCCGATAGAGGAGGTAAGTATCTAAGCCAAGAGTTTAAAGATTACTTAGCTGAGAATGGAATTGTCAAGAATCTCACTTCTCCATATACTCCACAACAAAATGGTGTATCTGAGAGAAGAAATCGCATTGTTGGACATGATTTGATCTATGTTTAATCTTACCACTCTACCTTTATCCTTTTGGGATTATGCTTTGTAATCAGCTGTTCGCATTCTAAATATGGTTCCCACAAAGAAGGTTGATAAGACACCATATGAAATATGGCATGGTAAAGCTCCTAACCTGTCTTATTTAAAGGTGTGGGGTTGCGAGGCGTATGTTAGACGTGACTCAGCAGATAAACTCCAACAAAGATCTCTAAAGTGTATCTTCGTAGGATACCCTAAGGAAACTATGGGTTACTACTTTTACTATCCAACCGAAAATAAAGTAATTGTTGCTAGGTATGGAGATTTTCTTGAAAGAGATCTCATATCTCAAGAATTCAGTGGGAGAGTTTATGATCTGGAAGATGATCAAGAAGATGCATTACCTTCTGAAAACACTAACGCACTTCCGGTAGAACCTGATAGTCGGGTCCTCCACCGAAGTTGAAGTGATTCCGCTTCGTAGATCCGTAAAGAATACGCATGCACCTGAACGTCTATGTCTTAACGTAGAGGTTGAGGAAACTATGTTAGGAGATCTTGGAGAGCCTACTAGTTATAAAGCTGCCATGGCAAGTCCTGACAAGGCAAAATGGCAGGTTGAAATGAATGGGGAAATGCAATCCATGAGAGAAAATGAAGTATGGGTAGAGGTTGACTTACCTCCAAACGCCACGGTGGTTGGAAGTAAGTGGATCTATAAGATTAAGACTGATATGGATGGCAATGTACACGTCTATAAAGCTCGTCTAGTTGCGCAAGGTTTTACTCAAACTTATGGCATTGATTACGAGGAGACCTTTTCTCCTGTAGCGAACATTAGAGCTATTAGAATTCTCATAGCTATAGCGGCATACTATGACTATGAAATATGGCAAATGGATGTCAAGACCGCCTTCTTAAATGGTCGCTTAGATGAAGACATCTATATGAAGCAACCTGAGGGGTTCGTGAATCCACAATTTCCAAACCGTGTATGCAAACTTCAAAGGTCCATTTATGGATTGAAGCAAGCATCAAGGCAATGGAATAAAAGATTTGATGAAGAAATCAAAAGGTATGGATTTATTCAAAATCTTGATGAGCCATGTGTATATCACAAAGTTAGTGGGAGTAATGTAATTTTCCTAATTCTTTATGTCGATGACATATTAATTATGGGAAAAGACATTCCGAGTTTGCAAAATGTTAAGGCATATCTTGGGAAGTGTTTTTCCATGAAGGATTTAGGAGAAGTTGCATATATTCTGGGAATCAAGATCTACCGAGATAGGTCAAAGCGGTTAATTGGTTTAAGTCAAAGCTCTTACATTGATAAAATATTGAAGAGATTCAATATGCAAAATTCCAAGAAAGGATATTTGCCGATGGAAGTAAAGCATGGCTTATGTAGCGATATGTGTGCTTCAACACTGCTGAGGTGGCACGCATGCAGAAAGTTCCTTATGCTTCGGCTGTAGGATCTATTATGTATGCGTGAGATGCACAAGGCCGATGTGGCGTTCGCTCAAAACATGACCGGTCGATATCAACGAATCCGGTGAACTTCATGGATTGCTGTTAAACATATTCTAAAGTATCTTAGGAATACAAAAGATATGTTTTTAGTGTATGGAGGAAATCCGCACACGAACTTGGTGTTACAGTTACGTGATGCGTCCTGGCAAAGTGATAAAGATGATACGAAGTCTCAGACGGGTTATGTCTTTGTCATCAATGGAGGAGCAGTTGACTGGAAGAGCAAGAAGCAGAGTACAATTGCGATGTCCGCAACAAAGCGAATACATAGCCGCTTCGGAAGCGCAATGGAGGTTGTTTGGATTAGGAAATTCATTTAAGGGCTTGGTGTTATGCCTTCAATTGAATCACCTATTGATATGTATTGTGACAATTCTGCTGCAATCATATTTTCCAATGAACCTGGAGTCATGAAGGGCACCAGACATTTTCTACGGAAGTATCACTATGTTCGGGAACAAGTCCAGGAAGGTGAAATAAATCTATTGAAAGTTCACACAGATGATAACTTAGCTGATCCATTAACTAAGGCTTTAGCTAAAGACAAGCTTGTAGGACTTGCCAATGAAATTGGACTTCGTTTAGCTAAAAGTTTCATGCATAACCGTGATTAGTATTTGGATAAAGGATATTGTAAAACATTTATAAAGTTTGGATTATGTTTATTTTCATTTATAATATTGTTGTCCTACATTTGCATGTTTAATCCGTGAGTAACTAAGTTATTCTAAATGTCCGTTGTCGATTAATGATATGGGAGTATCATTAAATTAAGACAAATCTGAGAGATGTGGTAGAATATACTTGAAAGTATATTGATGAGAATGCATACCAATTTCGGATGATATTCAATGAATTGAATATAGGACTTATCCCAACTACATAATTTACTTTGTGGATATTGTTATATGTAAATTATGAATAGTTATCCTCAGACTTGAGATACCAGATAAGTGTCATGAATGTAGTGCATTTCTGTGGAGCAACTTAACGCTATACGTGAACGGTAGTCATAAGGGTTGTTTTCAGAAATGTTACAAAGTTTGTGGGTTATTCTTGTAGTCAATATAGAATTTGTTCCTTCAAATTTATTTGGAGTTTAATACTGTTGGGCCCCTCGTAGGGTTGACAAGATGTTTGTGCGGCCGCACCCAAATCTCCCCTAAATATGTTTAGATGATTAGGTAATCTTGGTCAATCACTTACAAACGAAACCAGAATAGTTTTATAAATAATGACTTAATTCCATATCTTTATTTAACGTGGTATTAGAAACAAAAGGATAATAATAATGAGAAATCATTAAAAGGTTTTCCAGGAGCCTTGCTCGAGTTGTACTAGAGGCATCGAAGTGTTGCTAGACGCTAACCGAATGTGATCACTCTATTAAGATATATCCAAGTGGGAGCTGTTGGTTTTATGGATATAAATTAGTAGACGTGAGTTAGGATCGAACTCGAGACTATGAGATTGCACACTTTACGTATGAGAATTTAAAGTTAATAATTAAATATAAATGTTGTATTTATTTATTTATTAAACGAAATAACTAACGGACATTAAGTAATTAATGTAATGGACTAACGGTCGTTAAATGTTTATGGAAAAGGACTAAATTGCAAAAGTTGGGAAGGTTCCGGAATCCCTTTGGGGACTCCTATACCGATCGGCCTAGGGACACAAAACAAGGAAAGAAAAACCAACTTGTTCACCAAGTTTGCTTGTGTATATATACAAGGCTAGGGGTTTTATTTTTCCATCTCTTGTGCTCATAAGCTAAACCTTAAAAATTGTTTTGTGTGTGTTTTGTAAAAACCGATCGGCCACACCTTTGTGGGTGTCGATCCATAACCTTTTCCACATCAAGTTATTCGTTTACTAAAAACTAGCATTACTTTAATTCGGTTTAGTACGTGTGTACAAGAACATAGTAATAACACACTATTGTTATTATCTTGGATTGAATTACAAAACGGTAAGGGGTAATTCACATAATCCTAACTAAATCAAATTAGGGTTCATCCGTTGCTAGTTTGTGGATTTGATTCTTGTTCGGCTAGAATCAAGAAAAGGTACGCATATTCTTTTATGTTAATTAATTATTCATTAATACATCCTATATGCTTCCGCATGATTACTTTGATGTTTTGTGATTATTTATTTGAATGTCTTGATATATAATTCCAACACTATCTACATGACCATCCTTTATTAAACGTTATGATACTTTTATACATTTTGTTTCACGCATGCCATATTATTGTGTATGCCAAAATACACAAGATTCATAAAGAGCATGGATGCGTGTATCTTGCGTGCAAGAGGTGTGGAAGTTCCGCCAAAGAAGTTGATGGCTCTGGTTCTTCATCAAGTGGCAATAAGTTCAAGAAACAACAAACTTGGAAGTGTAAACAGCACGATGAGATCATTATTGTTAACCAAATATTATATGTCCAAATCATGTGCTGTCAATTAGTATAGCTGTCATTATTGTATAGCCTGATTTGTAGGATCTTGCTTGATTTGAGGAGTTCTCTCATATTATCCTCCTATATATGTATGCTGTATTGTGGGGGAAGACCACACCAATCTTGATCACAAAATATATTCTCTATTATTATCTCAATATTCAACATTCTGTTGGTTACCACTTACCAGTATGCATTCCGACAAAATGTACTTTTAAAGTTCTTAAATTTGCAATATTTATGCGTTACGATTTGTACTTTTTATTAATTAATGTCTACTTGATGTATTATACATATGAAATGTAGGTACAAGGTTATTGTTCGAGTGATTGACAATATTGGGTCAACATCATTATTGCTGTTTGATGATCTTGTCTTCAAGTTATCTGGATATCACTGTAAAGCTTTGATCAACCAATATGGAGAGAATCATGAGGACTATTTTCCAGATGAACTTAATATCATGGTCGGCAAAAAATTGTTATTTCGGTTCCAGTATACAGATTACAATATGAATAACAACCATCATGTTTATCAAGTCAAAATGATGTCTGATGAAGACATCATCATTAGTTCCTTTAAATCAGATTTCATCACTAGGGTAAATTGCTAACTGTACCAATTCCTTCATCAAGATAAGCTAATGTTCCCTTAATGTATTCAATATTTTGTAAATTGATAATTGTACCAAATATTCCAAATAGATTCATTAGTGATAAACTTATTGCATTTTATTATTATAGGAAGCTGTTAATACTGATGATCTCCAGAATCCTGATTCATCTGCTACTCAGACAAGTATTTTATCGCCTGCTGATACTATACCTTTCAACCTTGAAGTCACACCACCCACTTCTAAAACAAAGCAAGATGATAGTTCAGGAGCAGTTGTCACACCACCCACTTCCAAATCAGATAAAGATGGTGAGTCTGAGGCAAGGAGCTCTAGAAGTCTTAAGTGTCCCATAATTGTTACGGACGTATCCTGACCCAGTTGAAGACCTGAAAAGAGGAAAGACCATGGTGGAGGTCAAAATAGAGCTAAAGGAGTGATCAACTTGCTCCTTATTATATCATCTTCTCACTTTAAAACAATAATGTTTGTTTCTTGGATCTATGTTTCTTTAAGACTATTGTTTGGTATGTTTGTTTTGTTTTGGATTCTGTTGGTTTAAAATTTTCCGGATTTGGCTTGTTCTTGTTTTTTAGGGGTTTTGTCCCAAAAATATCCATGTCCTTTATTTAATGTTATGAAGATGATATTTTAATGTTATTTACCTGTTGGCCATTGTTTGGTTCATTTTACCTTTAATATTCTTCAGGTCTTACAAATGAAGATGCAGATGAGGTGATGATTTCATTGATGCAGATGAGGTGATTAGTTATTAAAGCAAGTGTTACAAATGACTTCATGTCCATATGCCACACATGCTTGTGATGATTATGATACAAACTCTCAAGATTCTCAAGATGATTTTTGGATGGTTTAAAAAATCATTCTACATTATGATTAGTTCCTCAACACAAATGTTTGTTACATTTTCTGAAATTGTTGTAACCTTTGTAACCTCTATAATGAAATATTGTTGATTTCATATCTGTGTTCAACTTATTTTATGTTATAATACTATGTTTTATTGATAGTTTAGCCATAGAATTAGTAGAAGTGATATTTTTATGCTTTAAAAATGATATTCCTAAATAAACATTTACATTTGCATCATCAATATTCTAAAAAAATATATATACTTATACTATTAACTATAAACTTACCTTTTACTCCCCAAAAAATTCACTTACTAAAATATGTATTTATCTGTTAACAATTTAAAAAATGAAAACTTTATTTCTATTAAAATGGTAATAAATTTCCACACATCTAAAATATATCAATCAATGATATAAATTAACTACATTATGTACATATTTCCACACATCTAAAAACCCTAAAACACTAAGAAAAATCCCTGGATCAAATGGTGACAAATGCAAAATCGGCTAAAACAAACACATCCACTTGTGTTAACACACAAACACATAAGAAAGATGTTGAAGATATTTTGCTAGAATAAAAGACAAAAGAAGATGCTACACATCAGTTTGTCGAGGCTAAGAAAGAAGAAAAAAACAAGGAGGAAACTCAAAAAAAGCCTGAAGGATATTATAAAAGATAATTACTAAAATAAACCTTTTCTATACTTCAATTACCAAAATGAACTTTTTTTCAAGATTTTACCAAAATGAACAACTCTACTTTTTAGAATGTTTTGTCTCCAGGCGTGTGTCTTCACTTGCATGCTTGACTTTGATAGAGGCTAGTAGTGGATAGCCTATCTTTTTGCATATATTTTATACTTTTCTTTTACATATTTCTATCTTTTCACAGGAGCTTTTATTCCTTTTTACCTACCCTATGCATTAACATCCACAAATGGCATTGAAAATATTTTCCTTAAAGTTTTCTACCTCTAGTTGTTCATCAATTCCTTATATTATAATTCTTTTTCGAAGCTTTAGCCTATGATCTGCACGCCTAGCCTCTCGCCTAAATCAAAACCAAAACCAAACAAACCCACAAAATAACCTCGCCCAGAAGCACCAGAAGCACGCCTAGGACCCTCCCCCATAAAATAACCTCGCCTAGCCTAGGACTAGTTGTACACGCCTAGGACCCTCACCCAGAAGAACCAATCTCGCCTAGCCTCTCGCCCAGGCCCACGCCTAGAACTAGTTGTACACGCCCAGAACTTTTCCCTCGCCCACTCACTCGCCCAGAACTTCTCAGTCACCCGAAAGAACACGTGTAAGGTTAAAAATGTATCCAGGAATTGATCTAAAGGATGATATTTAAAAGTTCATTTTCGTAAATTACACAGGCGAAGTTCAGTTTCGTAAAGTTATAATAAAAATGGGTCGTTTAAGAAATTTTCTCATATTATAATCACATGTAAACATTTATAAGCCAAATAGTAATATATTTTTTTGTATAACTGCTCTTCGAATACTATTTTTTTGATTAATAATCATTAACAGATAAGTATATTTGCTATAATGGTACTTTGCATAAGCTTAAGAGGAACCATAATGGTGACCATAATTGTATTATGTCTTACGTCAAGCATGCCGATGAAATGATCCAACAATTACGTGCAGCGGGACATAAGATAACAGATGGTTATATTGTGGATCACAACGTTAGTGACGATGAAGAATAAGTTTCCCTATGTTCCGTGATGTTGAATGTCTTATTGTCGCTATGTTTTTTGTTCTTTATGTTTTGCTTATGTCTTATTGCCGTTTAAAAAACAAGGGAAAATGATAAATTTAGGCATCAAAGTTGCCACGTTTTCCTTTTCTGGGCATCGAACTTTTTTTTTCCTATTGTAGCACTGAACTTGCCTAATTTTCCTTTTCTGGGCATCGAAGTTTGATTTTGTGTCACAAAAGGAAAATTAGCAAGTTCAGCTACAATAGGAAAAAAAAAGTTTGATGCCCAGAAAAGGAAAAAAGTTCGATGCCCGAAAAAAAGTTCGACCGTTAATTTTTTTATTGCACCGTTAGTCCTTTTCGTCTGTTTTAACGACCGTTATTATATTATTGCACCGTTAGTCCTTTTCGCCCGTTCTTACACGTTTTCGTCCGTTCTTACACGTTTTCGTCCGTTTTGCGTCGTCCGGTTTTGCACGTTGTCGCTTTTGCCCGTCCTTTTTGCGTTTTCGTCCGGTTTTGTACGTTTTCGTCCGCTTTTGCACAGTTTCGTCTGTTTTTGCACGTTTTCGTCCGCTTTTGCACGTTTTCGTCCGCTTTTGCACGTTTTCGTCCGCTTTTGCACAGTTTCGTCCCGTTTTTGCACATTTTCGTCCGCTTTTGCACGTTCTCGTCCGCTTTTGCACGTTTTCGTCCGCTTTTGCACGTTTTTGTCTGTTTTTGCACGTGCAAAAGCGGACGAAAACGTGCAAAAAAGGACGAAACTGTGCAAAAACGGAAGAAATGTGTAAAAACGGACGAAACTGTGCAAAAACATACGAAAACGTGCAAAAGCGGACGAAAACGTGCAAAAACGGGATGAAACTGTGCAAAAGCGGACGAAAACGTGCAAAACCGGACGAAAACGTGCAAAAACGGACAAAACGTAAAAACGGATGAAATGCAAAAGCGGACGAAAATGTGCAAAAACGGACGAAACTGCGTAAAAGCGACGAAAACGCAAAACCGACTAAAACGTGCAAAAACGACGAAAAACGTGTAAAAACGGATGAAAACGTGTACAAACGGACGAAAAGGACTAACGGTGCAATAAAAAAATTAACGGTCGAACTTTTTTTACTAGGCATCGAACTTTTTTTCTTTCTGGGCATCGAACTTTTTTTTCTATTGTACTGAACTTGCCTATTTTTCCTTTTCTGGGCATCGAAGTTTGATTTTCTGTCACAAAAGGAAAATTAGGCAAGTTCAGTGCTACAATAGGAAAAAAAAAAGTTTGATGCCCAGAAAAGGAAAACGTGACAACTTTGATGCCTAAATTTATCATTTTCCCAAAAAACAAACTCACTTGAGGTTGGTTTGTTTTTTTTTTCTACGTTTGAAGTACTCTTTTTTTCGACAAAGTTTTGTAATAATTGGTTGTTTTACAGCTTTTGCACAACATGTGTATCATTACTATCATTTTGGTTTAATAGTTAAACATTACTATCAAATCAATGGAAATCGACAGTTTTCTTCAAGTATGGCTTTTTTATATTTGTTTACAGTGTGCAATATAACAAAACACTTATTTTGTTATATACAAGTTACAATGTTAATGTATTATCAAACCATTGTATTATTCAACTTTTTATTAAAAAAAAATTAAAACTAGCTGCCCATCGGGCGAGCCTTGAAGCTAGTCCTATATATTAGGGCATCCACTATGATGAATTTATAAAAAGATATAAAAAAGATGAAAAAGGTTTATGTTTCATTTGACACTCGTTTCATGTTTATGAGGTCCTAATTTTTCAACCTCTTTATAAATTGAATACATTTAATGCATTTTGTTCTATAAGACATTTTATGAAATTGTAAATGTTTATACCATAGTGAATGTATGTTTATAATATTAAAAGGTCAAAAAATTAATAATATGTTAATGTATAAACCTTTGTAAAAGGTTTATCATAGTAGATGCTATTAGGCTAAGTTACATTTTCATACCTACATTACAAAGTAGGGTAACCCGACCCGACCCGACCCGATTATACCGACACCCGGAAATACTCTAAAATCTATACCGAGTCCCGACCCGATTGATACTCGGTCGGGTTCGGGAAATTGGCGGGCAAGTCGGTCGGTAAGTCGAGACAAACGGGCCTAGCCCGATTTCACTAAATCTTCCAGCCTTCCAGCCCAGCCCAGCGGATCCATTTACAAACGGTATTTAGCTACTGAATGCATCGTTTGGACTCTCTTTTATTTACCTACTGGTATCTTCCAGCCTTCCGATACCCTAGCAAAACAAATACCACATACGAATGAAAAAGAAAAGAAAGTTTTGTGAGTTACTCGGTTCCAAAACCACATACAAATGAAAAAGAAAAGAAAGTTTTGTGAGTTACTCGGTTCCAAAACCACATACAAATTGGGTGAAGAGGGAAGACAGATTTGTTGAGAAGCCAAAACTTTTGTGAGTTACTCGGTTTGTGGGGTTTTTGTAAAAGAAAAGAAAAGAAACTTTTGTGGGGTTCCAAAACTTTTGTAAGTTACTTTTGTCGGGTTTTTCAATTGGTTGGATTGAAAAAGAAAAGAAAGTGGCGCTTCTTGTAACAAAAGTAAAGTGGCGCTTCTTTTTGTGTAAACCTAATTAATTTCGGGCTGGCGGGTTTATTCGGGTGTAGTCGGTTTTTTTACCCGAACCCGACCCGATACCGATTAACTAAGAAAAGTGAAACCGAGTCCCGACCCGAAACTGAGTCGGTCGGTTATTCGGGCTTGTCGGGTATCGGTCGGTTTTGCTCAGCCTTATTACAAAGTAATCTATTTTATATAATAAACGTGAATAATGTACAAGCCTTTGAAGCACTCATTGTAATTAATTCGCTGATGTGTCTCTTCTCTTATTGGTCCTTCATTTAATGCGGTACAACACCTCTGTTCATTTCTCATAAACCACTTTCTTTCTACAATTTCTTCAACAAGCTTAAAAAAATGCTACTAAATCATTCAATGCTCTGATTTTTTGTAACTAATTAATCTCAATAACTCGCTCCGATATTAATTTATATCAGTTTCAAAAAACCCAAAAAAGGCGTTTCAAAATCAAAACATTCATATCAATTCCATATTTCTCCTATGCCACAGCGATTCAACCACATTCAAAAAAAAAATTGGGTTATATTCATCTGCCACTGATTTGTATGCTGTCACTTATGGGGAAATTGGTAAGTATTTCATATTTAGGGTTTTTAATAATAATCTAAAAGTTTTATGGTTTTGAATTATTAGTTTCAAATGATAATAATTTGTAGTTTATGTTCTATGTGTGTTTTTTATGTACACCAATTGTTTGATAAATTATGTTTGTGTAATTTTCATTTGTAAGGGAAAAATGAAGCACATGATGATTCCGTGTAACTAAGAGATGATGTTATCTATGGTGATCCCTCTGTTGAATTTGTTGAATTACAGGTTTGCATTTGTTCACTTTCGTTTCAATCAGTAAGTAATGTGTTTTTTTTTGTTTGTTTCGATTCAATTATAATACATTTTTTTTTGTAACAGGTTTTATATGTAACAGGTTTCTATTAGTTCATATATGTGTTGTTGGAATGGTATTGGATGTTGAACTCAATTTGAAAAAAAGTTATACGATCGAACAACCGGTGAGTAAAATATTCTACCTTTTTCCATCTTCATTTGAGGCAAGTTTTTGTATTTCCCCTTATGAGTTGATTTTAACTAAAGTTCTTTTGGGTTTTTTTAAGAGTTGATTCCAAGGCGGTTACTTTATTTAGATAGTTTGGTATTTGCACATGAACTATTCCATGAAATGCTACACTAAATTGATTTATATATTCAAATAAGTAATCTGTTACTTTTAAAAAGTTCCGTGTTGGACTATGGATTTCATGTTTTTGTTTCATAATGTCATGTTGTTGCTGAAGGAAGTGTTAATATGTATGAGATTGCGATAAACTATAAATTTATTTGTATCTTGAAAACCAAAACATCATATTAAAACCAAGTTGGCTAAACATCACTTAAGTGCAGGCAAATAGTTAAATTACCATAAGTTTAAAGTTTACTGCACTTAAAGAACCTGATGTTACAGGCGGCGGAGCATGACTATGAAAAGGAAAATTTGTTGAAAGAATCGCCAATGATCTTATCGAGTCGATTTTATCTAGGTGTGTTTTAATTTTTCATGAATTAATTTTAGCTGATTGTGGAAGTATTCGTTTTTCTCAAGTTTAAAGCGTGTTTCAGGTTGGGGCACAAACATAAACCGAACTTAAGGAAAAGAACTAAGAGTGTAAGATGCCCTCAATGCAATAAAGGTTACTAATAACTATTCTCTTTTAAAAACCACTTTTGGATTTTCTTTTAACATTAAGAGCTAATTTAGTTACATCACCGATCATCAATTAGGCTGTCATTGAGAAAGGTGTTGTAGTGGGTGGTGGATGCACATTAACAATTGATGACTACTTGCTCCCATCATCAAAAACCGAAGAAGCTATTATCTTCTATAATTAATTGTGAGTGTCATAGATGATAAGACATTTTAAGTACCATAACATTTGTGATAACACCCTTTTGTTACAAATGTTTATAGGAAGGGTAATTACTATAGCTACATGGCTGAATTTAAATTAGAAGCAAATCGACGAGAGGCTACATCTTAGTCACAAAAAGCTTATAAGGTTATTATTAATATTATAAATTCTTTGATACTTTGTTAATTCGAAACAGTTCGATTAGTTAGCTTACTTAGCATTTTTAGGCTGCAACTACTATTGCTCAATTAGATCTTCCGCCTACTAATCCAATCAGACTTGCCTTGGCTTTGAAATTCTCGATTTTCCTCTATGAGACAATGGCAGATTCTAAAAGGTTTGTCATTCTATACTTCCTATAGTCAAATTTTAGTTCTGATGTAAATTTGTAGACAAATCCACGTCATTTCTAATATTTAAGTGTAGTTCGTTTGACCACAAAAAGTCAAAGTCAAAGTCAAGGGAGGATATAGTTTCCCCTCTACACTGATTATGTTAACATGAATCACAGCTTAAATTTCAATTAAATTTACAAATTATCTTGATATATTGTAGGACATGCGATATGGTAAAACATGAATTTGAAGATGTTGATGCCGTACTTAATAACCTGGATAAAATGTCTTATGAGGAAAGTACTCTGATAATGCGGCTGATTGGGGACAGTTTGGACCTATAATGCAGAAGATGAAGGTAATGTCCCTCAACCCAATAGTTCAAAGAAGTAGTTCTCGCAGATTTTATTCCTAATCCCATATGGTATTGGTGTTTGATCCTTTTGACAAGGTCGATCTCTTTACCCGTTTTCATGTAGTTAACTATTTTATTTAAACCTTTGCCCCATTTAAGATAAATTACGAGTGTGATCAACCCATTATAAAGTAAATGGGCTAAATGGTACCTCTAATAAATATTTTTTTCTAAACTAGCGGGTCCATTTTTTTTTATGTCATGAATGCTGTTTTTTGTGCATGTCGTGATGTTTACTGTATGTACTTCCATCTGTTATGGTTTAACACTACTTTGACAGGCACGTCAAATAAAATCAATAAAGGAACCATGGGAGATGATTCTATGACGAAACCAACATTTATGGCATTTGTTCCAACTATTTTGGATTGTGTACGAGATGGAGTAGTAAAGAAGGTTTGTATTAGACTTTCAACTAAAAAAGTCCTCTAACTTTATCTTATTGCTTCTTATTATTATTGGAATTATGAAAGTTGAAGAAAAGGGAGGTTTGGCCCAAAAACTTTTCAACATTTCTTTCCAATGACATTTGTTAGTCGTAGATGGAAGTTAGTTAGGCGTATGTGTGACAACTCGTAAATTCCTCGATGCGTTGTAATTGGAGAAACATCAATTAGAGCGATCGTTTTAGCTAATTTGAGATACGAGTCGTATTATATATCATTTTTATTGGAAATAATATTTTAAGAACAATGGCGTAAATCCCGAGTCACGAATCCTTCGTTTGCCAGCTCAAGCGAGTCCCGAACGTAATATTACAAAAGTTTTATAAAGTTTCATCTAGGGTCCTTGTGATAAGTTTTATTTCTGCCCTTGTGGTTTCACTAGTACAAGTTTGATCCCTCTTGGTGGTATAAGTACCCCACACCTCTCACATTTTCTCATTTCACCATATTTCTTTCTCTCACTACAAATCACACACACAATATATCCTCCCACCTCTCTCTAAAATCTGGCCACAACCCTCCCTAGGGTTCCGGCGCCGTCAAAAATTCCGGCCAAAATTCCGGCGACCTCCAATAAATACACCACCCCTCCTAGATGATAGATCGGGGTCTTGTGACTACGATTATGCCTCGTACGCACCTCCAAACTCGTGCACGCTCTCCAAATCTTAATTTTAAGAATTCGGTTAACTATGGTTTCGATGTTAAACGTTTTCATGGGTCTTTAGAGCGGCTTGGTCACGAGTTGTACTCGTAAAAATGACACCACAACCCCTCTTTTCTTCTCGGTAAACACTCACTTTGTCTCATTTCGTTTTATTCCATTTTACTAAACACACACACACACACACACACACATATATATATATATATATATATATATATATATATATATATATATATATATATATATATATATATATATATATACACGTTAATTAGTGTATGTGATTTCGTAAAAACGTTTTAAAAAGATGCTTATGGTTAACAAATGACTATGTTTTCGTGGATATAAAATGGTATTGAAAACGTATGGTTGATTCTTAGGAAAGAAATCAATTATAGTATTTGGGTAACTCAAATGTATTAGATTTGAATCCCCGGATCGTTCCTAGCGAAAGATGAATGGAGTTAAAAACTCACGTCGCGTTATTTGGGATTTGAATGGTTAAAAAGGATTTTGTGATTTCTAAACTATGGGGCAAGGAATTATAATAAAAGGCAATTAAATCTACTAAACCTATTGTGCAAACAATTTATTTCAACGAAGTATGCAAATTCCAATTAAAAACGCAAATTACGAAATATCTAAAACATATATTAAAATGCAATCTAACCTATTTTAACTCCTAAAAGTGAACTAATATTTTTCTACAGCTAAAAATGTAATTTTAAAATTATCTAAAATTTAAAACTAATTTTTTTTTGTTTTTCTTGATTTTATTTGAATTAAAAACTATTTTTGTATTTTTAAAATTGATTTAAAAAACTAGAACATATAAAAAATTACAAGAAAATTACCAAACTATTTTAAAAAAAATCTAAATTAACTAAAAATGATTTTTAGAAATGAAATTATATTTTTCTGACTTTTTATCTATTTATTTTGAATTTAAAACTAATTAAATGTCTAGAAAATACTAAATTAATTAGGAAAAATCTGAAAAAAAATACTTTTTATGACTTTTTGATTTTTCTAAACCTAAGAAAATTAACTTTGTATTTTTGTAATCGTTTATGATTTATTTGAATTAAAATCTATTTAAAAATGCTAAAAACTGAATTTAATTCTAGAAAAATAGCAAATGAGTTTGGAAAAATGTGAAATTCTACAAAAAAGTTCTAAAAGCTATTGAGAATCTATAAAAATTATCAAAATCAACTAGCGATCACATAATAAGCACTTTGTTATCTAACTGATGTGAAAATCTAAATGAGAAATAAGCAAAAAGCTATAATAAGCTACCAGAAGCTAACAGGAAGTCAAATAAGCCTAAAGTAACTAAAATTTACCTAATGCAACTGAATTGGACCAAATAAGCACATGCTACTAGCCAATAAGCACTAATCTAATTTCTACAAGCAAACAACAACAGCCTGAAGCCCTGAACACCCTACTTTGAACCAACCTATAAGCATGTAAACTAGAGCTTAATGACCAAAAATTAGCTTAAGAGGAGCTGTTTTGAGCTTTAAAGAAGCTCATAAATAAGCTGAAGTAGGATCAGTTAATTCTGATAAGAAACACATGACACTTTTGTGAAATAAGACCAACTTTAAGCCCTGATTAAGCTGTTTTAGAAAAATCACAAAACTAATCTAAAAATATCTTCTTAAACACAACCAACCAGAGATCCTAAATCCAAAATTGCAACTAAATTGGACTTATAATGAAGATTTTAAAAATGCAGAAGTGAAAGCATTCAGAACTGATGACAGAATTTTGACTATTTGAAAAACTTTGTAGATTTGACTTTTGTGACCTTTAATTGATTTAATCTGACTCTAAATTATATTTTAAGTAGTAATAAGACCTAATTATGCTACCTAAACAAGATCTACACCTAAATGACAACTTATGCTATTATAAAACTTAACTAATGTGAAAATTATGCAAATCTAAAACTGTTTTTGACTATTTAACAAATGCAAGTGATATTTTATGCCTAAACTAAACTAATATTACCTAAATATGACTGATGCAACTACAATATAACACTAAACCATCTTCTAAAACAGATTTACTCTATAATCCAAACACCCCTTAACCTATTGATATGAATTTTTTTATCAAAGCTAAACCATAATCCAAGCTTAAACAACTATTATCTCAGATTCAAACAACTGTATTAGACTTATTAGAAGTGAATTAGACAGCAAATACATACAGAAACCACAGGCTACTTATACCACAGATGAGATCAAATAAGTATGCAACAATGACAAATAAGCAAAACAATGATCTAATCTACCATAATAAGCTACAAACAGATTTAGTTAAGCTAAATAAGCATCATTGAACTAATATAATCAGATCTACAGCTATGAAACAGTAAATTGCAGATTTTAAGCTAAAAATTGAATAAAACTCAACTTGGATCCTAGCTAAACAAGGATCACCTATTTAAAGGCAGCTACAAGCTCTCTAGCTTATAAATAAGCTAGAGTAAAAGTCCATCTTGCCCCTCCATTGCAGGCAACTTCCTAAGCTTTCCATTTTGCATAGGTAATTGTGATTTTTGGACTGATTTATGGTGAATTATGTGTAAAATGATTATGAAACTAAATCAAGCTTACAATAAGCTATAATAAGCTTATCTAAGCTTAACATAACAAAAAACAAATCTTGATGAAGCTTAAGAACTGATTTGACATTATTTTTGATTTTTCAAAGTATTTTTCTTATTATTTTTTTTTTGTGATTTTTGAATGGAAACATAAACAAACTGAATTCAGGTGTACTAAGATGAAGTAATTTAAATGTAAGCGTATTAGAAGACTTTGAATGATCAAAACAGTAAACTAGAGCTTATGAAGATTTGCATAAGAAAAGTGAACTTTCATTAATTGGAAAACTGATTACAAACTAAAACACTGAAATTTAAAAACTCAAAAACATATTAAAACAGAAATACACACTAAATTACACCTACAAATTCTACATACAAGTGAGTGAAATCTGAGGTCTATTTATAGTTGAGCCAAGCCTTGAGAAGCTTCAGGAAGGATCATATTTGTGCTTCTTTTGAGTGATTCTAAGCCCTTGATCAACATCCCATCAATCAATCATTAATCTCGTCCCTTGATTCCCCTTGATGACATATGATCAACCAATCAATGCTCACCTTGGCACACGGATTGCCAAGGTGGCATTCCATGTGTCAGCAATTGTCAGATGGAAGGACTATTATGCCCTTAATTGCTGTAATTTTGTACGGGTGAATATCTAGGGTTGTTGTGATTTGGGGCTAATTTGGGTGCGAGTTACTGTTGGGTTATTTTTTTTTATTTTTGTTTGACTCTTGTTTGACCAAAGGTAAAAAGTGGACGGTTCAATGTATTTGGCAGGGGTTCTTTTGGGCTGTGAAAGGTTCAAATGGGATAAAGGAGTTGACTGGTCAGAATCACAATGAAAGGGTGAAAGGGTTTATTTGAACCTTGTGTTTTATTTAAAGGATTTAATATGAAATGTTAAAGGTTTTTATTTAAAGGGTATAAAGTGTAAAATGGGGAAAGTGAAAGGGTAATTAAGGGTATTTGGGTAAAAATGGACACAAGGGTGTATTTTGTAATTGTGGGAAAGATGAGGGACCATTCTTGACATTTTCAATATTTCAAGGGTAGATTTTGCCAACTTTGCAACTTGAGGGACAAAATCCGTAATTTTTTCCAAGAGATCAAAACTTCCAAAAATCATCCTTTGAGCATCAAAATCTCCAAATTCACTCATTCTGATTTCCCGGCTTCAGCTTTTGCACTCTCTTCCTTCTCGTGCTCGGTTTTTGTCTGATTTATCTTTCTTTTGTGTGTTTTGCCATATCCGTACCTGCACATGCATAAACTCAAGAAACCAACAAATATTAGACATAAACGGATCTTTTTTTGGTTATTTTGGGCCTGTTTTGGTAAAGAAAAGGTATGTGTTTTTGCACATACCAATGGTTAAAACAGTTTCGTGTGGTAGTGTGACTCGGACTTGTCCTATAATCGAGTGGTAAGTAAAGTTGTAAACAAATCTGTAAAAGGGTGATACGGTGCTCAAATTTTTATTTTTTTAGCGAGTCATCAGGTGTAGTCCATTTGGGGTCATGGGGTGATGTGAACTAGTGTAGGTATTGTTTTATTTTTCTTCGAGCAGGGTGCGTTTGTGGAATAATTCGTGGGTCTTGCTACCCAAGCAAATGGTGGTTAGTTTGTTGGACCCATGAGCCTCAAGCCCATGGTAATTTCCAAGGGAGATTAAGTTGTTGTTGGATGACTGTTTTGGATTTGGAGTCGTGTGGTGTGAGTCGGGTCAATGGGCTGTGTCGGGTCAGAAATGGTACGGGTCGGGTCAAAGTATTTTGTTGTCGTGACTTAATTTGGAGTCCTTGGTCTTGGGTTTGACCCGAACGCTTGCGTTAACGTTTGATTTGTCTAATGGTATAATTAGTCTTACGATAAGTGTCGTATGGGTTACATTCTTGGTACAAGCCAAACTAAGTAACGAGCAGTACTTTAATTGGACTTGGTAAATGAGGTCGATAAGTAGTAAATATTATTGTAACGTGAAATATTGAGACTAGTAAATTGGTAAATGATATAGACAATGAAATAATTGGAAAAGAAAAACGAAATGAGTTAATTATATATCAATATCGACCACTAAGGAAACGGTAAAGTTAACATCTAGACTATGTAACAAGTTAATTATAGGTGTCGATATCGGAATAAATCTATCAAAGTAACTGATATTTGACTCAATTGATTAATAAACAAGTTATGTGTAAGGTGATGTAATAAACATTAAGAACTAACACGCGACTAATAATTGATAATGAATATTTCGTATACGTTATACATTATAAGGTGTAACTACGGTGTATAAATTTGGAATAACGTTTACTATGCGAGTTATATTGGTATTGAATTATACTTTGTTAAACGTTTTGACTTAAACGAGTTTAAATGTTTTATCGACACATATTTACTAATAACGAAATAATTAGACATATATATATATTGTCAACGAATATGGTTTTACTTAATTATAAACCTTTATCAACTATGATAAAAACTTGTGTTTTATAATATTCAAGTTAACTTTTAGAAACTTGTTGTGAAATGTTATTTTGAGAAGACGATGTGACAATGACGTAATGTTTTGGAGACATTGAATAACGAATATATCGTTATAAAACACTACAATGGTATACTTTATAAGATTACTTTCTATTGAACTTGTATAATCATGAGTGGCGATTATGAAACCTTTATTAATTTAGTAATAAATGGAAACTTATCTTTTATTGTTAACATGTACGTTGGGATTATGGGAAAATTATCGAAAGTAACCTATTTATATTTAAGTAAATAGTTGTCGTCATTTCCTAGTCCTTGACTAGCTTGAGTATTGTCAAGTATTTATTGACTTTGTCTAGGTCTTTTCCCATTTGGTGTGAGTTCTAGTTAGTATGTCTCGACTACGTCGACTTCTTCTCCTCTTTCGCGTGAGTTGTGCGCCGCGTCTATGTTTCTTACCACCACACGAAACGTCAAAACTAAACTTTTGAGATAATAACTATAAACTTTTGGAAACGATAATGGACTTTTGAAAGTAATAACATGAATGATCCATGAAAACTACGACACATTACTTTTATTGACTTTTTTATCATATGAGCCGTATTTTAAGAATATCGTATACGCATTAGGTTACGTCACTTCTATTCTATTGTACTCGCCGTACCTTTTTCTAGATGTCGTGGAGATTAGCTTTAGATGCCAGTCGTGTCAATAGTGAATAGTGCATTGCTGTGGCTAAGGTGAGTTTCATAGCCCCTCTTTTCAAAGGTTTTTATAACTATTTTGGGGGAGAATACATGCTGCTTTTAACAAACTATAACTAGATATGTGAATATTATTTGGAATGACTGTTGTTTGGTATATTTGTTTTGGTGATTAAACGTTTTACGTGTTTATGTGAATGCAAACTATTTCTTGGACCTGCCACTATTCTTTTGAATTGCTAATGTGTTGACTAGGAAAGGTTAGACATGCGACATTTGTTGACTTAGACTAGGGTAGCATCTCTATGCTATAACACGATGCCTAGCTAAGAATAGACCGACCTAGTCCAGGGTAGCTTGTGTTCTAGGCCTTGCTACGACTGTGCTGGCTAGAGTCGCCCGGGGCCCTGCATTGAGATCTCACACGTATTGGATTGATTATTGATTGAGTTGATTATTGATTGGGTTGATTAGTGATTGGATTGATTATTGGTTGGATTGGTTATTGATTGGATTGATTATGGATTGATTGATTGTTGGTTGGCATGTTTATTATCTATCTGCCTTAGTCGCATGTAGTTATTTATCTCTATCAGGTCCACTATTACTTTTGTACTAAACTCTATGAACTCACCAGCGTAAGCTGACCTTTTTAGCATGTATTCTCAGGTTTAAGGCGACAGCTCACTATTGGAAAATGCTTGGCAAGGGGCATGGTCATAGGCGACTCTGATGAATAATCGGGACAGTTTTAAACATCTTTTGGGCATATTTCCGCACTACTTTCATTAATGTAAACTTAGTATTTTCAATTAATGAATCTTATTCTAAATAAATAGGATAAAAACCATTCTTTGTACCTTATGTTGTGATACCAAGATTGTAGCACCCCAAAGACTTGTATGCTTCCGCTTGACCGTATTTTCGGGGTGTTACAGTATGGAAGGTAGAGAAGCTATGTGGGATGCCATTGTTTTCAAGAAGATTACTTGGTTGCAGTTAACATGTGTTAATGGCTGATTTGGACAATTAAAGTGTTTGTCTATCTCTACACTTATGACAATGAAGTCCAAAATCATGGACTTTCTAATGTTGCCATTTGACGCATTGGAAAAGGAGTTGTCACCAAGCGACCATGGTGGAGGTCAAAATAGAGCCAAAGGAGTGATCAACTTGCTCCTTATTATATCATCTTCTCACTTTAAAACAATAATGTTTGTTTTATGGATCTATGTTTCTTTAAGACTATTGTTCGGTATGTTTGTTTTGTTTTGGATTCTGTTGGTTTAGAATTTCTCAGATTTGGTTTGTTTTTGTTTTTTTGGGGGTTTTGTCCCAAAAATATCTAGGTCCTTTATTTAATGTCATGAAGATGATATTTGAATGTTATTTACCTATTGGCCATTGTTTGGTTTATTTTACCTTTAATATTCTTAAAGTCTTACAGATGAAGATGCAAATGAGGTGATGATTTCATTGATGCAGATTAGGTGATTATTTCTTAAAGCAAGTGTTACAAATGACTTCATGTCCATATGCCACACATGCTTATGATGATTATGATACAAACTATCAAGATTCTCAAGATGATTTTTGGATGGTTTAAAAAATCATTATGATTAGTTCCTCAATACAAATGTTTGTTACATTTTCTGAAATTGTTGTAACCTCTGTAACCTCTTTAATGAAATATTATTGATTTCATATCTGTGTTCAAGTTATTTTATGTTATAATACTTTGTTTTATTGGTAGTTTAGCCATAGAATTAGTAAGAAGTGACATTATTATACTTTAAAAATGATATGCCTAAATAAACATTTACATTTGCATCATCAATATTCTAAAAAATATATACTTATACTATTAACTATAAACTTACATGTTACTCCCCAAAAAATTTACTTACTAAAATATGTACATATCTTTTAACAATTTAAAAAATGAAAACTTTATTTCAATTAAAATGGTAATAAATTTCCATACATCTAAAATATATCAATCAATGATATAAATTAACTACATTATGTACATATTTCCACACATCTAAAAACCCTAAAACACTAAGAAAAATCCCTGGATCAAATGGCAATAGATGCAAAATCAGCTGAAACAAACACATCCACTTTTGTTAACACACAAACGCATAAGAAAGATGTTGAAGATATTCTGCTCAAAGAAAAGACAAAAGTAGATGCTACACCTCAGTTTGTCGAGGCTAAGAAAGAAGAACAAAACAAGGAGGAAACTCAAAAAAAGCCGAAAGGTATATTATAATTACATGTTAACATGTATAAGCCAAACAATAATATATTTGTTTGTATAATTAGTCTTCGAATACTAATTTTTTTCTTTAATAATCATTAACAGATAAGTATATTTGCTATAATGGTACTTGGCATAAGCTTAAGAGGAACCATAATGGTGACCATAATTGTATTATGTCTTACGTCAAGCATGCCGATGAAATGATCCAACAATTACGTGCAACAGGACATAAGATAATAGATGGTTATAATGTGGATCAATACTCTCTAGAAGAGTTTCCACCTAGGCCTTCTCATCCACCATCATTGCCCACATTCTCATCAATAGAGAAAATGGTACCACAAAAACCTTCTCACGAAAACCTCGATGTTGGAACTTTGCTAGCACCCGTATCTTTCTCTCCTTCACCCTCGGATGATCCATTTTGGATTATGAGGAATTTCCAACCTCAACAATCGGATCATATGGACGTTGATACTTCTTTGCCTCCAGCACCAACACATATGCCACCACCTTCTTCCTTTGTGGAACCACCACCTTGTTTATCAAAATTACCTCCACAAACTTCTTCATTCTTACCACCACCATCTCCAAGCTATTACAATGATTGCTATCATTGTCAACATGTCCAAGGGTTAGTCCATGAACTACGTGATGAAGTACGTTTCATGTTATATCACCTTCTTGAGCGTCTTGATGAAGTCGACAAACCTAACTGTCCCTAAACCTTGAAATGCAAGCACAAGTGGTGTACTTTCTAGTCTTAAGCACAATTTAGGTTGTTAGGATTTTTCTTATTTTGTTACATGTTTGTATCATTTTCTTAGTTTTAGAGAATTAAAATATGTGTATCATTTCTATCATTTTATTAAATGAAACTACATGTTTGTATGCTATATAGTTATGTGAACATGTTTGGTGCAACAATACATGACTTACTTGGACTTTTATGTAAATATCACTGCTACTAAGCTGCAGGTACTCGGATCCCTCAACTTTGTCTTGGCGGATCCCACAAGTGAAGGATCTGGCAGAACTGGGTGGACAGAAATATTTTTGAGCTAACTTTAAAGCTCATTTGCATGAAACAACGCACCATATACTTGTTGTCTAACATTTCTTTTATAAATTTTTAAATTACACATGGAGACTTTGACGCCCTCAACAAGTGAGAGATTTTCTTCAAAGCAAAACATTGCAAAATACCTGAAATACACTCATTTAGTCTTTCTAATTACTTAACTCTCTCATCAAGGGGGAGCATCCGTCAAGGGGGAGCTAAAACGAGACTCTTTTCTTACCTTACTACTTCTTCTCTCTACACTTCTTTCTTTCTCTTCTAAATTTCTTACTTTCTAAAATCTTTTCTTAAAACTCTTTCTACTATGTGTTAATTTCTTTTCGACGCTCTTTTTGTTTCGACAAAAAGGGGGAGAAGAGAGTAAAAACTCCAATTCGAAATTTTACGAATTTTATTTTTTACTTAAAATAATTTTATGTTTTGTCATCAACAAAAATGGAGAGATTGTTAATACAAATAAAACATAAAAACGTTTATTTATATTTTATGATCTTCTAATGTTTTGTCGATACAATCGTAAAATCATTTTAACGAAATAAATAAAATACGTAAAAGCTTTGAGCCAATAGTTTACTAACACACTTTTACTAAACATATAAAATCATCAAAACATGTTTAGTTGAATAAGTTATATAAAACCAAAACTATTTTTATAAAACACTTACAAAGTAATTTTGTTTACTTATATTTTATAAAAATATATATGTGCTTAGTATAACTTGTAATGGGTAAATGATGGGTAAAAACCAAAGTCTATAACCCATACCCATGGATCATGATCCATGAACCATGATCCATTGCATGACATCATGCATGAAATCATGTTAGATATTATCCATGATCCATGACCCAAAGTCCATGACCCATGACCCATTGACTAGGTACAATGTATCTTGTTGGGTATCAATGATCCAAAGTCCATGACCCATGATCCATAACCTATAAACCATAACCCGGTTTCCAAACCAAAATCCGGACTAGCCTGACCCAGCTGCCGGATCCCTTAGATTGCACAGGCCGGATCCCTTGGGTAAGGGATCCGCCGGATCCGTGAGAAATGTAGGCAGTTTGCCTATAAATAGTGAGCCATTTCTCTCTTGCTCACAACTCATTTTAGACATATCTCCTCTCTATGTTCTAACCTCTCTAACCTTATATCCAAAGGATTATTCTATGTAGTTTTCTTTTTGTGTGATTCTCTAGGTTCCTGTTAAAGGCGAGATCATAACCTTTTGAAGACGTGCAAGCTCAAGGTCATGAGTTGCTAAGCTTCGTCATCATCAAGACCACTGAAGTGGATCTTGTTGATAGTTCTTCTCTCACTCCATTAGTGTGTCAAGTTGAAGGCATTAGTGTATAGGGCCGAAAGTGTACATTCGATATGGGGCGTCGATGTATATTTGTGTAGTTTGGGTTAAAGGGTATTGATATCCTTTGAAGTGTTGTAAAACGGAGTTTGCCTCCTTTGGGTGGTAGTGTTGGGTAGTAGTTCATCCTTTGTAATGGAACTCGATATCTAGCCTTGTACCGGAAAAAGTGTAGGGGATGTTGTAATAGGTTTGGTTCTACCTCGTGGAAGAACTCGGTGTCTAGCCTTGTACCGGATAAAGTGTAGGCGACATTGTGAAGGCTTCTCCGCCATATTAAGGAGCTTGTGTTGTGTAGTGCTTAGAAACTCTCGAGCTAGGTACTCGGGGAGTGAAGTAGGGCAAGGAAGGAGTCCTTGTAGCCGAACCATTATAAATACTTGTGTCGTGGTTTTGTGTTCCTTTACTCTTTATCTCTTTGCATTATTTATGTATATGTCTATCTATCAATATCCAACACACGATCTAAATGGATTGACATTAGTCGATCTAAATACTTTAAAACAAAGTTTGAATAGACAAAACTATTCAACCTACCCCCTTCTAGTTTTTCACACTTTTAATTTGACTTTTTTTTCATATATATATATATATATATATATATATACTAGTGTCAAAACCCGTCCGATGGACGGGTATGACTTGTGGTGTTTATTTTTAGGATTTAGTAGAACAAATATATACTAAAAAGTAATTAAAAGTTAAGTGAAACCGTTAAAATCTATAATTGATGTTACCATAATCCATAAAACGACTAAAAGCAGGTAAGTACTTTGATTTGTGGTTTTTATTTTTAGGATTTAGTAGAACAAATATATTGTAAAAAGTTATTAAAAGTTAAATTAAACGGTTAAGAACTATAATTGATGTTACCATAATCCATAAAATGACTAAAAGCAGGTAAGTATTTTGATTTTTGGTTTTATTTTTAGTGTTTAGTTGAACAATTATATACTAAAAAGTAATTAAAAGTTAAATGAAACGGTTAAGAACTATAATTGATGTTACCATAATCCATAAAACGACTAAAAGCAGATAAGTACTTTGATTACGAACATGTTTGTCTTTTTCTAAAAGGAGGTAAGTACTTTCTAACATTTTGTTCTAAACAATATTAATAATGAACATCTTTTACATTTAATAATATTATTAACATTTATTATTATTATTTTGTTTTTCTTAATTATGTTTATTTAGTTATTGTAACTATTAACATACCAAATTTTTTATTGAATGCTTTAAGAACGAAAAGCATTAAACAGTTATCGAATATGAGAGGAAAAAAGTATCAAAGTGGTACGCAAATTATTAACTGCACTTTATCCATTAGCACACATCACAGGGTTCGCTGTTGCGTGTTTCAAAATTAGCTATTTTTTAGTACAAATCTATGCTGCTTTATCAAGCAGGAAATAAAACTTCTTTGTTAACAACTTTTTTTGTTGAGTTTGTGTAGTTGTCGTATTTGTCGCAACAAAGAATGTTCAAGCCCTTTATCGCTCTTCAACGGACACATGCAGCTATTCCAAATAAACATCCAAATATTACATGTTATTGTTGCTTTTATGTCAACATCATAGTAAGAAAAACAAATACGGATATGCATATTTACCTTGTACGAATTATTTTCCAGAATAAAATGTTCTTTAAACCCGAGCTTGCAAGATAACTCTTGGTTTCCACATATATGTTTCCACCTATATGCATCAATCAATGATGATCACAATATACGTTTCCCAATATAAGATTATAGATAGTATAAAAAAAATGCCATTAATCTCAGTTGATACAATTTACTACAATAAAGAAATTTTAATACTTGGTGATTGTTAAGAAGTTAACATATGTAAGACTATCACCCTATAGGGTCTGCTAAATGTGCATGCTATGAATCATGGTCTATTCATTATACTAATGGGAATAAGAGAACTCGTGCAAGTGAAGTTAGAAATATCATTATCGTAAGTAACCTAGAAAACCACTAAAGTACCACGAAAATATATGCACCCAAAGGCAAGAGTCTGGTCTAAGCTCATCATACAGTACGTGGTTTAACGATGGCATAAAATCGAGCATTTGTACTTAGTACGATCCTTGCAAAAAAAGTCCATATGCGGATAATGAAGAACCATACGACTGAATTACCTAGGATGCTAAATTGACAAAAAAACAAAAACTTTTAGTACGGGTCAAAACCAGCCCGGGTTGAGTTGGGTTGACCCACAGAAGCTATTTCGTCCAAATTTCTAATACTTGTATGGAAGATTAGTTCATGACATATGTTTACAAAATGAATATCATTACAGTTATAATCTAAAATCGAAGAATAAAATTGCTTAAGGAAATTATTTGCATTGATATTAGAATTCAGGCAACTTGCAATCCGTTTGACCCATTCCCACGGCTAGCTAACTTTATTGATTTGGTTTGTTTGAGATAAAGGACACAATCCAGAACGACTACATCATCTACAACAGACTCGAAATTGACTTATATAAAAACAACTATACACCTTAAATTTTCAAAATATCAATGGAGAAAGATCATAGTTTTGTGTAAACCTGAAAGTGAATCCAAGCATGCTATTCGGAAGTAATTAGATCAAAATATCAATGGAGAGGATCGAACATTGAGTGGTACTTTTTAATATCAATAAATGTAGAAAAAGCCCACCATCTTTATCGAAAAATGATATGAAACGTCTTAAGCCCCCTCCAACACCAAAATAGTACTTTTTTGCTGCCATATAAACAACTCCATGAGGATGACTCGTACAATGCAAGCAAACACATCTACATTATTGTAAGGAAATTTTAATAATACAAAAATTATAAATGATATGAAACCATGAAATCACCTTTTTAATAATTTCATAGAGGGCAGGAAGAGTAGAAATTTAGTAAACAGTCTCAGCCATAAGAATAATATTATAACCATAAGATGCACTCGACCCAGAGCTACAGTTCGAGTCTTTGTCCTTAGTTTGTAGATCAGGCATGATTTTATGTACTTAACTCCAATCAGACATCACCAGCAAAGAACCAGACTTATGCATCAGTATTTGGTGACTGAGACTCTACAGGAACATTATCATTGCTTCTGGCGTGAACCTCACTCGCTGACACACATTTAAGAGATTAATTCGCAGATTAATTAATAAAAGCATGTAAGTATTAGTATAGGATATACCATCTGTGTGTCTGGATTCATTTCTAAGAGTGTTATTAATGGCATACGGTTTCAGTGTCATTCTTGTTCCAAATGGTCAACTTTTAAGCTCTCCAAAGAAGTATGTCCGTGACTGCGATACATGAAGTATCATTAAGTCGAGTAGTAACCGCACTCAGAATCCAAGCCTATGTTAAAAAATCAGATTGTAATGAATAAGATAACTGAATGCATATTTTTTTTTATTACTATACCCAATCGACTTTCAAGATAAATAACAACTTTAGAAGGCCCTTCTTTTCTATGCAAAAGCTTGGTCCCGAAATCTGAGTGTAATACGATTTATTATTGGTGGATTCAAATTCTGCACATACACGTTGTGAATCAATGAACTCTCTTACATCTTACATCTACATTCTGTGTAGCAGGGGCGTTCCTAGATTCAATTCCATCTCATGTTTAAATGTTTTATGCTTTGTTCTATTTGCAGTATCATATGTGCAATCAAACACAGGTGGGTTTACTATTTTTGGCTGGATCATTGACCGAATGCTCATCAACACCATTTTCTTCATTGAACTCTCGCTAATCTTCTTTGTGCTTGGCAAGACCATCACCATTACGCTCAGGTAGAATGACCTCCCGTTGATGGCCACATATATTGTCATATACATCTATTAACAATATTGAAGCAACAACCCTTGCAGACATGTTTTTGTTGGTCTGATTCTTGATGGGATTATCTGTAACCATATACAACTAATATCAGATTTTAGCATGTAGCAGAAGCAAAATATGCCAGTATTGTACTGATCTGATTGTAGTGGGATATACCATTACAAGTATTGGCGTTTGTATTCAATATTTTCTAAGCAAATATCAAATTGTTTTGTTTGTAATCACATATAACTAATATCGGACTTTAGTATCTAGCAGAAGCATGTATCATGATATTACACTGGCATGATTTGTTTTGTACCTTCGTTAGAATTATATTAATCGTTTGTTTAGCCGTCATAGATCTGTTTGTGTCTAAAATACATGATCCACCACGCATATGCTACAACAGATCAGAAACATTCTATATTAGCTACAATGAAAAGAAACAATACACAGGAAGGTAAATCACTAATGCAATGATAGTTGAAAACATCATTAAATGTTGTAATGTTACAAAGATCATTTATAAAGATCAAATAGGTAAATATTCATTTACAAATCCTAACATGTTCAGCAGGAAGAGGAGACTCTCGGAACCATCCATGATTAAGAGCTTCTTCTGCAGTTATTCTCTTCGCCGGATAGTATGTTAGAAGTCTGCTCAACAAGTCAAATCCCAATTCAGTAAGTGAAGGTGAACCCGTAAACATAGCTACAGGGAACTTTTTCCTCAAATTATTGTAAGGCTGCTTAACAAGCTTAGGGTTAGACTTCATCCCTGGAAGCTTAGAATATCCAGGCCATCGGGAGTCGTTTGGTGTTCCAAGTGTACTAAAAATCTTGTTGATCTGCTCAAGTTCCTTGCTTCCATCAAATAGCGGTTTCTTGGAAAGTAACTCGGCCATTATACAGCCCACATACCACATGTCAATGGCAGTCGTATAATGCTTCATCCCCAAAAGCAGCTCAGGTGCCCTGTACCAAAGAGTGACCATCAAAGAAGTGTAAGGTTTTGTTGGTTCAGCGTAGTGTCTCGACATTCCATAGTCGCAAATCTTCAACTCACCCTTGTTGTTCAACAGCAAGTTTGATGTCTTCAGATCTCTATGAATCACATAATTGTCATGTAGATATGAAAGCCCGTTCAGCAGTTGATACATCAGGCATTTAACCTCACTCTGACCAAAAGGCTGCTCCATACGCTCCATGTATGATTTCAGTTCATGATCAATATACTCCATGACCGTATACACACCATCAAATTCATCCATAACAACTTCCTTCAATCCCACAACGTACGGGTGTTGAAGTTCCCCAAAGTTTAATCTCCTTAAAGCCGTCAGTGGGAAACCTTCTTCTTTCCCCATCTTCACCTTCTTCAATGCAACAATTTCTCCAGTTTTCTTATCCCGGGCTTTGTGAACAACGCCATAAGTCCCTTCACTTATCTTCCTGACCCTCTCAAACTCGAACACATTTCTACAGCTAGGTCCCACACCAAAACCAACAGACAGCAAATCTTCACGATCACTATCACTATCTGAACCCGAGTAATCCATACCATCACTACCAACCTTACCATCACCATTCTCGTACTTCTCATCTTCAACATCCTCATCCAACAAAGAGGACAGAGCGTTCCCTTCAGAACCATCTCGTTTAACACAAAGCAGTAATCACTGTATAACTACAATGAGAACAAATGGAACAGTATCTACCGTACAAAATGACTTGTAACGAATCTATGCAACTCTTAGGACCAAAACCGCTACTAAATCTCACACAAAAAAAACATTGATTTTATGCAATAGACCAGCATTACATAGATATGCATAACATATTCTTACACAATATGTCAACATTTGCTAGGAATAGTATCTGTCATACAACAGATTCTACATGTATATCATGTTTACACAGTACATGTTATGCATCTAACTCGCCGAATAGAACTGAATCTCTAGTCATATATATGTCAATCAACTTGAAGACATTCCGTAATTTATGTGGCCTAACAAATTGTAAAATTACAAATTCATCAAACTTATGAACAAAAGCGATAAAGGAAAGGTAAACTCGCCACTACAAAATGCACCAGGAAAAAGCAATTTAATGCAAAAATACAGAATATCTGTTCAAGCACGTTATGAGAAACAACCAGCATACATCAAACGTAACTAAAAACAGATTATGAGAACAATAGCAAGCTACATTTTACAACATAAGAGAGATTGGATGTTTTGGGAATGTGCATTTTAAAAGTGTATGTGATATTGGTTAATCATTAATCAGATGTTACAAAACGGGCTGTGAAGGTAGTGCTTGGTGTGCTTGTCCCTTTTGAAGTTGAAATGGTCATGTAATCAGATGTTAAAACATTCTGCAAATCCTGATTACTTTGGAGTGAATACATATAATAGCCAAAAAGACGTTCTTCCAAAAACCATATGTTTTGAAACAGGAGTAAACTTTTATTGATAATTTACATAAGCCTTAACAATCAGATTTGCTGCTGCTGGTATGACCATATAACACTCATTATTTGACCCTTAAGAATGAAATAAAAGGAATCAGAATATGTTTACCCAAACATTTTAAACTGATTATTACAACCTCAAGTCACAATAATCAGGTAATCAGTTCCAAAATGTAATTCCAAACACCAAGTTGATATAGTTAGCCAATAAAGAAACAAGTAAAACCTGATGAGTTTTCAATTTGGTTGAAATGCTTTGAGGAAGCCTCACGGCCTCCTCATTTTCCTCCCTCACAACATTCACAATATAACCAGTTTGAACATCCCCTAACATATCAGCGGTCACACCCTGGGATACGGTTGCCTTAAAATTTGCAGAATTAGCCTTCACTGATTTTAGTGATTTTAAACTTTCAGCTTCCAGTGACTTGAGACGCTCTTGTCGTTCCTACAAAGACGTGATTTCATTTAAATTCTAAGCACAAGGTGTACATTAGACGTAATCAGAATACAGTATACCTTTTCAATTGCAATTTTTCTCTTTGTATCTTCTCCTAATTCAGCATCATCAATAATTCTCCGAATTTTCTTCTTTCATCTCCTTTTGCTGATGTTAGGCAAGAATAATACTCCAAGAGTTAATCTCTCAAAGAATTCACATATCAGACTTAACACATAGTATTGGTAAATTGCAGAGGTGGCAATGGGTTGATTTGGGATACGTTTAATCTGAAAGCGACAAAACGGGCAGGTCGGGCGGGTTTGGGTAACCGGTTAAAACGGGTTCGAGTCAATGTGGATTTGGGACAATAAGGGCAAAGGTCAACAGCCAATTTAATAAACAAACACTAAATGATTAAAATAACTTAAATTACTGAATTTAATAACAAAAGAAAAACTAAATCAACTAATAAATTTGTGCCAGAACCACTTACACCAAAAAGATTTCACTTTAAAAGCAAGATTGTTTCCCATAACAGTAACGCAATTCATTATAACAACTAATACTTTTAGCTTTTTTTAATTTATGTCTTTGTGATCGAATATAAAACAAATACCACATCTGATATATCTTCTCTTATAAGATAGCGGTCGCGTTGTTAATTAGATCAGATATACTTACCGAAGGTGGTGGCTCTTGAGACACCTCGTGGTGGACTGGTGAACTGGTGGTGTCATACTGTCAACAAGTTATGGAGAACTGGTGGATGTGTGAGTTGTGATTGAGTATACTGTACCCGTTCTTATTGTAACCCTACCAATTTAGCCCATTATGTAATTCAACGCGATCCCAGACAACAGGCGAAAACTTTCTTTTCTTCGCATCCTCCTTGTTTCTACTCTGTAATTGATCAGATTGCTGCTAATAGCGGCTTTGTTCGCGATCAATGAACCCATTCCTTCTATAATCACTTCTGTGATCAAATTGGTCCCTATAAGAAAGATCCAGTTTCTTGCCCAATAAGATTGATCTTAATATGATTCAGACACTTAAATTAAATAATTGTGCAAACCTGAAATCTCTCATAAGTATCCCAAGTATGCTAGAGGATATAAGAAGATATCAGAAATAGTTATTGAAAATTGCTTGAGGTACGACGTTACTTGATCCCACATACCAATGAACGGCTTTTGAAGTTTCTTCATTCTTCTTGATAGAATCATAGAAACACTATAAGATTTATAATTGTTGAATTCCCATTAAATTCTGCTTTTGATTTCTGCATACGGGGTTCAAACAAAATACTAACATGTTAGAAACTGGACCAATTGGAGTGATTATATCTTTTGCAATAATGACTGTATCGAGACCCTCAATTTTACCATATTTTACATTTTGTGGACCTGCATATGTAATATATACATGAGGAATCAAGATTTCAAGTAATGCACAATTCCACATTTAATTCAATATTGCAAGTATTTGAAAGATTGATCTATATGCCAGCAATAGAAGACATATGATGAGACACCCGTCTTACCCGAAAGCTGCAACCTGCAATTTTTAATACATATGAATCATTAACTAACATTTAAAAACGTCTTCTCCCATTGTTAACTTATTCGAAGATAATTATAGTTGTGTAGAAAAACACGTACACTGGAAAGTAGAGAACAAACCAGTGAATGCAGTATGGTCAAGCTGAGTGATATAAAACTTTTAATACTAACCAAGGCCGAGTTACTTGTATAGTTCGATATCGCAGTAAATATATAAATTGTAGTCGGAGTGAAGACCGTCTTACGTGTAAACTGCATTGAGATCCCTGACCTCATTTTCTTCTCACGTGAGAATGTCATAGGATCCTATTAAGCAACTGGTTTCTTACCGGTTCAGGGTTGCTTCATAGTCAAACATCGCTCTCCTAACGAAGCACATATATGTCCAAGTTTTGCTTCTGAATCAGCAACATCTTGCTTCATTTGAACCCTAACACTCTTAGCGTGATTCACTTTTCTTCTATATGCTTCCAGACATTCTTGTTCCAACTCATGAAGAATCTTATCTCTATTGTTCTTATGCTCTCCCCCTCATCCCATATTTTCTATTTCAGAAAAAAATAAATAAATAAATAAATAAAAATAAATAAATAAACCTGATGAGGTGTTATACCCAAAACTACTGTTGCTAAGTTTGGTTCTAGAGAAATAAGAAGGGGTTTATCGAACCTGCAACTCTTTTATGAGAGAAACACATGATGTCTCCATATCATTCACCGATGATTAAGAATTGATCCTTATCAGTTGACACAGATTATATACTATGACAGAAGCATTATGTATAGCATTCGAAACTCAAATAAGGTTAAATGAGCAATACCTTCTAATTGGATGAGTCGTACCCTACTCCATTACAGCTACAACACAAACATTGGAAGTTAAGGAGACAGAAGTGTAGAACATTAAGACTGGCAGTTTGGCACACATAACTCTTCGTGATTAAATTGCATACCTGCATCTAAATGCAAACTCTAAAAGAGGAAGAATGTTTTCATCCTGTATAGTAATTATGTCATTTTATCGTAGACAGCTCATCTATGTCAGCAACAGGGTACACTGGAATCTATAGAGCTGCAAAAAGCGATAAAAACATCATGGAAATCATAAAATCATCATGTTTAGCACATTTTTTTAAAAGAAACTCCAACTCCCTTAAAAAAATCAAACATGATATAGTTAATTAATATTACGCCAAATAGGTAACAAACTAACTTAGATTCATACTTAAACTTGTGAAAAAAGCTCATAAACCACAAAATAAGCAAAAAGAGATGAAATCGGCCTATTTGAACCATAATATATAAACAACCATGTAACAATAACTATAATTATTGTTGGGAGCCCATTACCAGATAGATGTTGTGCACAGAAGAAAGAGGACCCATGAAAATATTAGCGAGAAGAAATTGTTATTGTTTGATTAGGTAACAAACTAACTTAGATTCATACTTAAAAATGTGAAAAAAGATCATAAACCACAAAATAAGCAAAAAGAGATGAAAATCAGCCTATTTGAACCATAATATATAAACAACCATGTAACAATGACTATAATTATTGTTGGAAGCCCATTATGAGCTAGATTTTGTGCACATAATACACACATGAAAATCAATAACTATTCTTGACATACAAAAAGTTAACGACCGTAAACAATTATTATAGACTCCGATGTCGAAAGACCAGTACTATTGAAAACAAAAGCAAGATGTATACGTTATAACAAAAATCATAAACCTTATACTATTCTTTTGTTCACGTGCTCTTTTAAACACATTTTTTTCTATTTAGTTTCATAATATTTAAGGCTTGGGCTATATTCTAATTCGAAATCTCTAATAATTGTACCATATTTGTTAATGTTTTTGCTCCGCGTGCTTGGTTAGGGGTTAAGGGGGTGGGGAATGGGTAAGGTATTCAAAAGGGCCCACCTCACTCATAATATAGTGCTTGGTTAGGGAGGGGTAAGGGATTGATTACCCCGTAATGGGTAATGAACCATTATAGAATAAATTGAGGGGTAAGGTATTGATTACCCACCTCACTCATTCCTTTGCATTCCCTTTCCCTTTCCTTTTCCCTTTCCCTTTCCCCACTTTGAACCAAGCGGATAATACACAATTTCAGTAAAGAGCACAGAACTAAAGTAAACTTACACAAAAACATCCTCAAGGTACCAATGTAAGGATGATTAGGAAATCTACAAACAAACTTCATAGGAGATTTTGCCGATCTGTAACCAAAATAACGGTAGCACTATATAACTATTATACAATATTTGATAATGATTAATGAAGTAGATAGCTAGCATACCTGTAAACATTCCATTTCCCTGAATGCAGTTTCCTTTGAAGGACAACACTATATCCTTGTTCTGCCATGACATCATATTAGTTGTTTGGAAATATGCACGAAGCAAAAGAAGCAATCTTACCTGAAAAGTACTCGCCCGTTGTCTTGTTCGGTTGCACCAATGACTGAGGATAGATTGCAGCAGAAGTAACGTCCCCTTCACCTCCTCCCCCTATCCCTGTTCCTGAACACGGTGACCGTTAAACGGATACGACAGTTGCACATTAGCATCATGCATTACTTGCACATTATGTAAACCTGACCCAACAGGTACCAGACTAAGCTTAGGCGGCCTACCCGGCTTCCGTTTCGCCAAACTCGACCCATTAACCCCATCAGTTTTGACTTATTAAATGGTTCCATTGATTCCAATCTAAGGCCACGATATCTTTTGTGAAGAAGACAAACTTATCCATTGTTTCAAAGAGGTTTGTATATGATATGCTACTTACAGTTGAAGAACATACCATAATGTGCATTAGTTTTTGAGTTTTGTATCGACTGACCACGCCAGCATCCCATTTTCAGCATCAATTTGATGCCTGATCATCAACATAATGAAGATATAAGAAGATGCTGATATGAATAAAAAATGGAATTTATGCAAATAGCTAAGTAAAAATACCTGACACATGCACTTCGTTAGCAAACTGAAAGACTAATTAATGATTTTAGGCGATTGTTTTACCAGAATAATGTAGCCACCTATAATAATAAAAACACAACATAAAATCACAACATGTAATTGAATTATAGTTAATGATCAAAACTTGAAACACACTTGTAAACATATAAAAAAGTATTATGAAGATAAATAATGAATTATGAATACTGAAAACAAATTCTAAATCGACTACACAATAAGTGAAGATCGTTAGAGGAGATGCTGATCAGGAAAAGATTATATTAGGGTTTGGAGAAAAAGTATATTACCAATGAACCGTGATTTTTTTTACATAAGATCAGGGTTTCATATGTTGAAATTACATACCTTTATTATTAACCTTTATCAATAATAAGTTGCAAAATAAATCACAAGTAATGGGTTGGTGTAGTGGTAGAGATGCATTGAAGTATTATTCATAGACCCATGTTCGAATCCAGTTTATAAAATACATCCGAATTTCACATGTAATCAATGATGACATGGAAATATGACATGGCATTATGCGATGCCAAGTGGCATTTTATGTGGCATGCCTCCTCTTATATATATATAATATATATATATATATATATATATATATATATATATATATATATATATATATATATATATATATATATATATATATATATATATATATATATATATATATATATATAATATATATATATATGAGGTTGGTTATTGTAAAATGTAGATTAATGTAAAAAGGATAAGAAAGAATTCTAGCCTTTGGATGTAGCTAACAAAAATTAATCAACGGATGAGATTGCTAATGATGTTTCAGTAAATAATTGAATATTAATAGCATTAATATTCATTAATAAAGGGCAAAAAAGGTAAATCAAAAGTTGGTTGTTTGACTAATGTTAAACGTTTTTTTTTTTACGCTTATTCAACTTTGCCATATTCATCCTTTGCATTTATGATGATAACTTATTTTTATACACATTTAGGGACATATTAAATTTTTTGACACATCAATAGAGTCAATTTAAATGTGACATCAACTTTTTGGCACATTTGTAGTGAAAGTGTGTCATATAAGTTTCAACGTAGCATCCTTTATACACATTTTTTTTATTAGAATTGACACACATGATAGACATGCTTACATATATTGACACATCGTTTTAATAAAGTGACACATCTTTTCATACATTGGTACATCTTTATACATATTGACACATCCTTTTAATAGAGTGACACATTTTTATACATATTGACACATCCTTTAAATAGAGTGACACATTCTTATATATATTGACACACTTATAACACATATGTCAATATTTACACACTTGATACACATATTCTTTGGTGTGTCAATACATGTGTCATAAATTTAATGTGTCGTAAAAAAGTTCAAAAAAGTTAGTTACAAACTTAGTTTTTTGACAAACTTTGTTTCATAATACATTTATAGTGACACACAAAAGTTTTTTGACACATTTTTTGTGACACACTAAGTCTTTTAATACATTTGTAGTGACACACTAATTTTTTAACATATGTCTATTGAAAATCTAAGTTTTTTCATGATACCTTTGTAGAGTTACAATAACTTTTTTGCCACATTTTGAATAAAACACTTGGCCTTTTGACACACAAAACTAATTAATGATAATGATAACAAGATATGAATTTCATTTTGCTATTTCACGTAAAGTTTATAAAAAAAACATAAATAAAATTACCAAGATGGCCTACGTTGAACAATTTTAACCATAAATCAATCATCATGATGGCCTACACTTTTTTCAGTTCGTAAAGTTTATGAAAAACATTGAAGAGGTTTAAATGATTAAAACTTAAATGAGATATTAAAGTGGGTTAAATGAGCACATAAAAGATAAATGGTTAAATGCCTAAAATACCCCTATCACTCAAATGAAATATTTTACATTTTTAATTCTTTTTATCCTTTTTACCCAAATATACTTTTTATTTGATCCAAACTCTATATATATATATATATATATATATATATATATATATATACTAGACGAGTACCCGCATAGCAACGAGATTTTATAGCGAAAGATCGTTTAGTGATAAAAAAAAAGTTTATGGGTTATAAACGAAAAATAATAAAAGTTTATAGATTTGGGGATTAAACATAATGTTTTGAAACCCGGTTCGACCCGGGTGGTTCAACCGGTTGAACCGTTCCGGTCGAAAAACGGGTCGATTTAAACCGAGTCAACCCGATGGGTTGGGTTGAAAACGGGCCAAGTTAAACTGGGTCAACCCGCCGGGTTTGAAACGTCCCGAGTCAAGCCGGTTTTCGATGTGTATTAATAATTTCGTTTTGAAATATATATTTTCAACATTTCTTTTTTTAGTTTCAACTTTTCACTTTTCACTTTTTGGTTTTCCTTTATAAATAGTATAGCAGGGTACCAACACGTTTCGGCGGCGGTTACCCTGTGACGATTAACTGGATAAATAGATCTCGATGAGACCTAATTCCACCAGTTTGTATCGGTTTCAACGGGTCATCTCTGGTTCGTTTTCGGATGGCTTTTATTGGTTAGCCGAACCGGTGGCGACACCGATTCCTGGTTGAATCATTTGGTCCGGTCCGGTTTTCAAAACTATATATACCGTCAACTTGTTAGCTTGTATAAAGCTTTGTGTGTTTTATTAATTTGTATAATGTTTACAATAACATGTACTTTTCATTTTAGGGTGTTTTAAAAATAATATTAATTAGTGTGTTTAATTATTTTATATTTTGGATATGTTGTAGCTTGTTTAAATTGTACATTGTGAAAATTTTATTGTACTTTTTAAGAATTGGTGTTTTAATTGGTTGTTTTTAATTTGCTAGATATGCTTTTATTTGCTTGTACAATGTGAATAAACTATTGTACTTTTATGTAATGAGGTATTTTAATAAGAGTATTAATTATACTATGTATTTCTCTCACATTTGACTTTCAAGATTTCACTTTTCAAGGTTTGACCATACACTCATTATATATATATATATATATATATATATATATATATATATATATATATATATATATATATATATATATATGTATGTATTCGTATTTAGGTGTTCACAGAATAAACATAAACTACTCAAATGTTCGATGTTAACCGGATAGTTTTTCTCTCCAAGATTATCTACCAGTTGGAGAATGCGTTACTTGCATCTTTATTTTCTAATAGTTACAAACCAAATAGTTTATCACATCATTGACACATTACTGATTATTCAATTTAGAAAATAATATAACTTATTTACTTTTGTTGTTGATTGTTACTTTATTCACACACGTAACTCCTTAATGAATAATTTCTTTAAAAATTCTCGTGATGTCCATAATTAACCACATTAACTTTATTTGTTAAATGTCGTTTACAAAGAAGTATTTCAAGGTCTATGATCAAGGTTCAAAAGGTATGTATAATACATACATATCACATTTTTTAATCATATTTTAAATTATAATATATTATGAATCACAACTTACTTTTACTTACATTTTCTATGGATTATTAGTTGTTCACAGAATGGACATTTGCTATTAAATTGATTAGCACTCACAAACGTCATTTGCTATTCAAGACTATTCAATTTGGAGACGACAACGCATGAACGTTTATCATTTTAATTGTTACAAAATCAATTATTTATTGAATAATTCACGTATTATCTCATTATTTCTTTCATATATTAATAAACATGTTTACGTTCGTTTTTTTTCTTCTTATCATCTCCTTTTCATATTTCTTTAACAACCCCGTAATTCCACGAGTCTTTAAGCTAGTTACTTTATATTACTAACATTAACAAAATATTTTATCAGTTAATCTAAACGTAAAGATATCACTTAATTATTCATTATTCGGATTTTAGTAATGTTCCGTTACGGTCATTTTTAAGGAATTTCATATGCCTAATGTGAAGTAATTAAGAAATTACATTGTTGTATTACTAGACAAGTACTCGTGCATAACAATTAGATTTATAATGGCAAATAGGTATAGTGATATTTTGGTTAAGTGTTTTGTGTAACTAGCGCTGTTTGCCGCTAGAAATTCTTCTTGTTACGCATGGGTACTCGTCTAGTCATTTTTGAAACCTCCAATATGCATGTCTTTTTATATAACATTTGCATAACCCGTTGATATGTTCGTAAAGTAAAAGTAAAATGATCAACTATCATCTAAGAAAAATAGTAATATTTTTTGTTTATTAATATTTTTCATTTAAATAAACTAGACGTATAAATGTTTTTTCATCATAGAGACTATGAAAACTATTTGAAATTTCATTTAGGAGTCTTCATAACATATACTAGACGAGTACCCGCGCCTAGCGGCAGCGATGTCTAATTTTCTGCAAAGTTCCGATGACCCATAAGTTTCTTTCAACAAACTGTATTTGTAGCATTAGAGAATCGTTTTCGAATAACTACAATTCTGATGCGTGGTTGCATAGCAGCATAAATATATAGTTATTAAAAAAATTATGTGGAGTCGATCTAAGTGTGTGAGTATATTTTCTAATAGGATTGTTTTAAGTTATTAAGATTTTTAGTAACAATAGATTCAAGCATTACAAAAAGCAACGGTATTATGTAGTTGGCAATATTATATTGTAGTTTAGAGGTATAGCCAACATGTGTGACCGTTTTTTCTTGTTTTGTCAGTAATTTAGGTATTTTTTTACATGTGTAGCGTTTATCATTTGGTGTGTGGCTTTTAAAATTGTAACTTTGCAAATTGGATATCACCATATAAGATTATTTTGTACTATCAATTTGTATAGATATTTATGCATTGTTCAAAGTTATTTGTTTGAGGTACAAATAATTATCGCTAAAGATAACAATACTATTTATTTTTGTGATTTTAATAAACTTACATAACATTATTGATACACTGACATGAGGGCTATACAATATATATTAACTTTTAAACGACGATTCATATATGTTAATCCCTTAAACGGTGCAAGAGCAACATTTTTTAAAATAACATTATACAAATGACAAATTACATGTGTCAAAGCAAAATAAACCAAAAACTATAATTACTTGGTCTCTCCTTTCAAAAAAATTGTCACGGGTTCCACAACTACTTCATCATTTCTCATATAATTTTGTCAAATTTGAAACCCGATTTCGCCAGGGTGGTTCAACTGGTTGAACCGTTCGATAAAAACAGTCGATTTAAACCGAGTCAAACAGATAGGTTGGGTCGAAAAATGTCAAATTAAACTGGGTCACCCGCCGGGTTTGAAGCGTACCGGGTCAACCCGGTATCGGTTTCAACAGGTCAACCCGGTATCGGTTTCAACGGGTCAACCCGGTATCGGTTTCAATTGGTTGTTTTTAATTTGATAGATGTGCTTTTAATTGGGTGTACAATGTGAATAAATTATTGTACTTTTATGTAATGGGGTGTTTTAATAAGGGTATTAATTATATTATTTATTTCTCTCTCCATTGACCATGTTTTCAACATTCAACTTTCAACATTTTTTACTTTTTCCACTTTGACCATTTTTCCATTTTATATAGTATAGATATAGATAAGTCATATACAAAAGTCTTGCATTAAATTTTAAATTTTAAATTTTCACTTCTAAGAAAAGGTGATTTTTTTATTATATGTAGTTAAGATAAAATTACATACTATACAAGTACCCATACATACATAGAGACAGTATTTCATAACGATAAATAATGAGGTTGTAGAATCCAACCAACATTTGTTTGTCAAATGCTCTATTGCTCAGAATTTATGGATACGTATCTCGAACTGGTTAGACCGTTAGACATTGCTGATCGCCAAACACATGTTGAGCTGCTTGCTTAAATTTTGTAATATCCTTTTGTGATTCTTTTGTGGTTCAGCTGCTCGTTTAACTTTTAATTAAAAAAACTAGGCTGTTGCGAAGCACTACAAATATAGTAGATGTCGCTATGGTTTTCATATGCATATTCAGAATATGGTGTTGCGGATCATACAGTGAAACATATATACAACTTTGCAATACCATGAAGAGTTAAGAGAAAAGACAAGTAGTTTTACGTGTTTCGAACTTCCGATTGCTGTCAAGTACTTCAACTCAAGTATTACAAAAACATTAAAATACATGTCAACTGCCAAATAAAATATGAGATTGTCTAACCAGTGCCCTTAGGGCACTAGTTAAGAAGGGTGAGGACCCACAAAAAAGAAAAAAATAATTTAAAACCCAACCCACACTTTTTCAATAAAAATATTTTTCGATGCCTTTTTGTGGGGCCCCGCTCTTAGGTCGCTAGGCAGGTTAGACAATCTCATAAAATATATTGCAAAATAAACAAACCAATGGCTTTCCTCACTCTCTCATCTTGGAATCATACCCCAATTGTCCCAACTGATGGTGTTATTGCTTACTTGCTTATACTCTATGATCTTCACGTCCTTTCTCATCACATCACGGATCTCCTGCCTTCGACCGTACCAACTGCAGATATACATATATATCACTGATAACCTTCTACAATGACTCAAAGCTATTAAACTTGCGTCCATTAATTCATCATTAATATTAAACCAGTGAAAACTTTTGTTCATGTGAATTGTCTTCAAATTTTGACAATACAAGCCGATAGACTCCCAACCAGAAACATCTATTGTGTGACAATTTGATAAGTTCCACTCTTGCAACAATGGACAATCTATCGCAATGTTCATTATAGCATCATTAGTAACGACAATCTCAAGAACTTTTATATTTGCACCAAAACCTCCTAAACCAACAGCTCCAAGCTCACTGAAAGATAAATTTAGATACTCGAGACCACCTCCACTTAAGATTGCAGCAACAGCACTCGTATCTAACGAACAGTTTCCAGCTTCTAAAGAAACCAAAGATTTAGAAAAACCTAGGAAGCCTAAACCAAGGATGTTACGACAACCATATGTACTGAGTGCTCTAAGTTGACGACAATTTTGGTTGATATACCCAATTCCAATATCTGTAATCTTAGAGCACCCACTAAGATCAACTTGTTTCAATGATTTACAAAATTTTGTTAAGAATTTTAATCCTATATCGGTAATTTGCAATCATGAAGACGAATAACAGATAACATGGGACAACAAGAAGCAGCCGATTTAAGTCCTTTATCAGTTACATAAGAACAATCAGAAAGATCAAGAGAATGCAATCTACACAAGTATATTTGTAATTTCTTTATACTCGAGTTAAGGAGTTTATCATGATTAGCCAAAGACAACGACTCTAAGTTGTTAAAACGGTGAAACAATAGTAAGAGTTTATCACAACTTGTCTTTGATGACATTGATGATGACAATAGTAATAGTTTAGCACAACTTGTCATTGACGACATTGATGAAGACAGGTGTAAGTGCTGAAATTGGTTAGACAATCGTATAGAGGAATCATGATGATTAGCACAATCATTATCAGAGTAACTTGACCTAAAATCTAAGTGTTTACGACTTGATTTTTGGATATCAAAAAAATTGTGACAAGTTAAACCAAAAGAATCTCGATCCTTCTTTTCATTTAACTTATCAAAGATCAATTTTAAACAGTCATCAGGAAGCTCGGGTTGTGGAATACAATGAATGCCGTTATTTTTATATGTAACACATGTATCCATCATATATATCTAAACGTAAATCAATAGCAGAAATCGATTGATACCTCAGTGATCTTGAAAATATTTACTAGAGAAACTGCCTAAAACAGTCCTGAAAGAGCAGAATGTCGGCTGAAAAGATGTAAAGTTTGATCCAAAGGCACGAATATGAAAACCTAATTAGCTATTTACATCTATTTATACTTTTATTATAGCAGATCCTATATATTGGGCTAAGTTACACTTTCATACCTATATTAATAAAATATTTGATCAGTTAATCTAAACGAAAAGATCCTATATATTCAGAATTTACTAATGTTCTGCTTCGATCATTTTAAGGAATTTGATATGACGAATGTGAAATATTTAAGAAATTACATTGTTATATTATTATATTATACGAGTACCTGTACATAGCGACAATATTTCAGAACGATAAATAATGAGGTTGTAGAATCCACCAAACATTTGTTTGTCGAATTGAATGCTCTATTGGTCAGAATTTATTGATATGGATCTCGAATTGGTTGGACATTGCTGATCGCCAAACACATGTTGAGCTGCTTGCTTAACTTTTGTAATATCCTTTTGTGATTCTTTTGTCGTTCAGCTGCTTGCTTAACTTATAATTAAAATTTAAAAAGACTAGGCTGTTGCAAAGCGCTACAAATATAGTAAATGTACGTCGCTATGGTTTTCATATAGCATATTCACAACATGGTGTTGCGGATCATACAGTGAAACATATATGCAACTTTGCAATACCATGAAGATTTGAGAGAAAAGACAAGTAGTTTTGTGTTGGGTCGGAGTTTCGATTGTTGCCAAGTACTTCAACTCATTGGATGACGTACTTTGTATTACGAAAAAAAATTATATACATGTCAACAGTCAATCAATATATATTGAAAATATACCAACCAATGGCTTTCCTCACTCACTCATCTTGAAATCACAATGTAAAGAGGGATGCTACTATACATCAATAAAATTCTTACATAAGTTTTTTCACAAAAGAATGTGACATACACTCGTAGGAAGATGAGAATTTAGAAAAAAAAATAAATAAATAAAAATAATTAATTTATGGAAAAATGGTTTAAAAAGGCATCTAACTTGTTATTTTTTTTTGTAGGCATCAAAATTTTAATCTTCCTATTGTAGCATCCAACTTTCTTAAGTTTCCTATTATAGGCCTGTAACGCAAAAAAGTGATGTGACAATAGAAAAATTAAGGATGTTGGATACCTACGAATATAAAGATTAAGGTAGTTAGATGCATACAATAGGATGATTAAGAAAGTTGGATGCTACAATAGAAAATTTTAAAAAGTTTGAAGCTGCAATAAAAAAAAACTAAAAGTTTGATGCCTACAAAAAAGAACGGCACATTTGCTTGCTTTTTTTTTTTTTTTTGTTATTTTTGTGTAAACAAGAGGTATTAAGACACCCCTCTCAAGTCTAGACCATTAAGATCTTACTACCTCTGACCGCGTCTGAACGGAAGAAAAAAAAAACTGTCTGAACAACCAAAATGTGTGACCGCATCTGAACGGTTTAGATTCAGAAGTTGTTAAAAGACTCTTTTTAAAAAACAAACACAACCTAAGATCAACTAGTTTCATAGATTTACAAAATTTTGTTAAAAATTTCAATCCCTTTATCGGTAATTGAGTTGCAATCACGAAGACGAATAACGGATAACAAGGGACAACTAGAAGGAGCCGTGGTAAGTCCTTTATCAGTTAAATAAGAACGATCAGAAAGATCAAGAGAATGCAATCTACACAAGTATATTCGTAATTTCTTTATGCTTGAGTCAAAGAGTCTATCACCATTTTTCAAAGACAACGGTAGGGTGTAAACGAACCGGACGAACACGAACGGAGTCTTGTTCATGTTCGTTCATTTAATTTTAACCGAACAAATAAACGAACACGAACGCTTAAACGGACGAATTTTCTTGTTCATGTTTGTTTATTAAAAAAATGGGTTGTTCATGTTCGTTTATGTTCGTTTATTAAGACAATAAACGAACGAACATAAATGAACATAGACAAATAAACATTAACTTTACTAATTTATGCACGATATATTGTTTTATAAGCGTTGTTTTGTTTAAACAAATCAATTTTAAAATTATACAATTAAAAAATATGATATACGAATATAAATAAATAAATAAATAAACATAAACGAACGCATAATCGGACGTTCACGAACATAAATGATCGGACACGACTTTTGTTCATGTTCGTTCATTTAACTAAACGAACGTAAAATATGGTTCATGTTAGTTCATTTAATAAATAAACGAACATAAACGAACTTTTTACCGAACGGTTCATGAAATGTTCACTGAACGTTCAATTCGTTTACAGCCCTAGCTCTAAGTGGTTAAAACGGTGAAACAATCGTAAGAGTTCATCACAACTTGTCAAAGGCATCGACAAGGGATAAAAACGGTTAAACAATTGTATAGGTGGATTATGATTTTTTTTTATCGGCATCATAAAGGTGAATCATGGTGATTTTCACAATCAGTTTTGGATCGAGTAACTTGACTTGAAATATAAGTGTTTACGATATGAATTTTGGATATCAAGAAAATTGTGAATAGAAAGTAACTAAGACCATCCGTAATAGATGGTCGTGTGACCTGGTCACCCTACAAGAGACGCGTGCGCCTCTAGTACACCCCTACCCGACGCGTCTCCTAGGCCATTTTGGGTGGACTCGGTCTTATTTTTTATCGAGTCTTGTGGTTTGATTTGACACAAAAAACACCCCCGATGGCTATAATTTTAATCGTTTGGTCATTTCATAAAATTAAATATAAAAAAATCCTTAAAAATTTAAATAAACTTACTCTATATATACCCTAATAATGCTCCATTGTTATGCATACTTTCAAACCCAATCTGTATTTACATACTCTAATCTTCTCAACTCAAACAATGTCTTAAAAAAACTCCCAAAGCCAAAACACCAAAAACCATAAGCCAACAAAACTTTCCAACATCGGATTCCAATTTCTGTTTGACCAGTCACTCACCACCCATTAATTTTCAACCTGCAAGTTTTGTATACCAACAACAACAACAATAATCTTTTTATCAAAACACCAAAAACAATATTATTCTCCGGCTCAAGGTTTAGGTGGTTCATCCGTACCCATTCAATACGACTCTCCCGTCGAAGATGTGGCGGTCGTCACAAAGAAGGTGTCAAAAATCCAAGACGACTACAAAAGATGAAACCAGACTTCCATGGACCCCAGTAGAAGAGTTAGCGTTGTGTAAAGCTTGGATAAACACGTCCAAAAATAGCATCAAATTGATCAAGAAGAGGATACGATTCCCTCAACTTCAAATGGAAAAATTGGATTCATACTAAAGTTAGTCAATTTTGCGTGATTCACGATAATGTAAAACAAAGGAACCAGAGTGGCGCAAATGACCAACTAATGTTCGAGAAAGTAGTAGTTGAACATCTAGCGGTGCATGATCAGAGCTTCACAATAATTGAGCCATGAAAACTTTTGAGAGAACATAAAAACTGACAAGATGTCACACCCCCAAAATGGCATAGCGGAAAGGCATTTACGGGGTATGACTTCATAGTCATGAACACAAGGTGTTTAAATAGAGAAATACTAAAATGCATAACATACGATAGATCATAGTCGCAAAACTCCTAAAACCAGGATAAGTACAAAATCTAGAATCCAAACATAAGTCTCAAAGCCAAACTACATCATAAAAAAATTCAAACTGCAACTCCACGAGATATACCCCGGGAGGGTCTTGTCTTAATTCTTGCTAAGTCAAGCCAATACTCAACCTTCTAGGCAACTTCAATAACACCTGAAAATGGATACTCGAAAACGTCAACATAATGTTGGTGAGCTCGTAGGTTTAAGAGTTTAACCACTAAGCTGTGAATAATATAGAGTAGGACAATAGTGAGCATGATATACAATTATAAGCACTAACTGCAATCACGATGCTTGCAAAAACTGAACCTCACAAATGACAAGTGTACACGATTTCCATTGACCCCGATAGTACTATCAATGCTTCGGCTTCAAAACGGAGTTAAACAGTTGCGCACAAATGAACACACAGTATAAGATCACACAGAATATACATATTTCAATCAAACGCACATAATTGTCCAAAAACACGAAAGTAGTAAATCAAAGCATAAAACCAGTTTAAAATATCATTTGAGTACCAATTTCCCCTAAGGAAAATATTTTGAAAAATGGGCTACGAAAACTAACCTCAGTAGATAGTAATGAACAGTAACTCGGGTAATGCAAACAGTGTCAAAAAGCAAGGCACAACGGTATACGAACAACACAACCTAATAATATATAGTTTGTCTCAAAATATATCCCGAAAAATAGTATAATGTATATGAGTTTTCAAAATATAAGTTGTTTTAATTTTCGTGTAATACTCGTGTCAATGTTTGTAAAAAGTATAGAAGTTTAGTATTAACATCTCGTGTAGTGGTATGAAAACGTAGACTCGAAATGTAAACATGCCAAAGAAAAATAAACGAAATAAACTCCAAGAAGCGTGACTCCAGAAAATGAATAAAGTAAAAGTAAGAAAAGAATGGAAGAAATAAATAAGAAATGAGAAAAGAATAATCAATAGATAGTTTCGGTGTTTACCCCATAGACCCCAAATGGTTGGAAACCATTTCATTTTGAAAGAAGTCGAGTTATATAAGTCTTTTTAGAATTTGTGGTAACATTTACAAGTTTGTAATCATTTAAGTTTGGAAAGGTTTTTTTATAAATTTCGGCATGATGCGTCCGTTTATATAAATTTCGGCATGATGCGTCCATTTAAGTTTACAAATTTTAATTACAATGTTTCATAAGTTTTATTTATCGTTATCATTAGCGTAGTTATTAGTGTCGGGTTTATTGACTATTTTGTGTCCGTTCCGGTCCTAATATATTAGATTCTTAACGAGTCTAATATATTATTCCGTCTCAAGTACAAAATCGTCAAATAAGTCCATCGGCTAATACCATAAATCCAATAACATCCAATTGTCCGAATATTATCAAGGTCCAAGATGTATAATCCAAGTCAAGTTCAAGTATCATATATCAATTCCCAAAGTAAATCTGAAACGTATCAATGATCACAAACAAATGAATCACATTGGTAAACTAACCTGGAAAACAAATAATACATGTATAAAGTTTAAAATCAAAACACACCAGTTTATTATGTGTGGGCTTCGGCCCACTATAAACCAAACGCACCCTATTATAAACTTAGAGGGCTTTTTAGGCCGTTATGCCAATACCCAAACGTACAACAAAATTTGGACTTATGGCCCGACGTCGTTTAATATATTCTCAAAACACACGACACCTTTACACAAAACACATTACCTTCACACTAACATTCCTTTTTGAAAACCAAAATTTCATATACTCTTTCTGTTGCTTATTGGTAAACCGGGACAACTACGCAAACGCGACACTCTAGGAATTTTACTTGTTTACTTTCATAACCAAATAGGTTACTAACGTATCTTGTACAATAATCCAAATTATAAGCTTATTAACAAACACATTCAACACATGATGCAATAACTCCTTTTGCAGCTGAGACTAATCATACACAAACCTTACGGGTTTTATTATACCGACTCAAAACAACACCAACCTCATGGGTCACGATTTGAACCCTTGTGGGTTTCCTTTCCTGGTTGCGACTCAAACAAACACCTATACGAGTTCGCTTAATCCGAAACAGAAACAATACTCACTCAAGCTCACAATTGTTCGTAAATTCCAATGTAGCTAAAAGATTCAAAAATAAACATAACCCAATCCATGACCCAAATATAAACCAATATACAAGAAAAACATCCATGGAACCGGTCAACCCAACTCAGTGAGTTAACTCTGTCGAGTTGACTCAACTTACTGAGTTAAGTCACCTCACTAAGTTAAGTCGACTCACTCAGACATCAAACAACACCCCTTTTTATACACGATTGACCACACAAGTTTAAAAGGAAAAACGTTTGTATAAGTTTTTTATCCACGAAAACTTTTAAAAATCATATATATACAATCGGTTTTTATAGAAATTAAGATGGTGATGACGGTGGTGGCTTACCAAATGTGAGAAAGAAGAAAGAAGAGGTGGTGGCGAGTGCGTGTACAAACCCGAAAAAATTACTCTATACGTGACCCAAAACTCACGATCTAAACCCGATCTATTCTTGAACACCTTTATAATAGTGGCGGCGTATGGTAATGATGTTGCCGGAAAACTCGTTAGAGCAGGAAACGGCGCCGGTGAAATGTGGTGTGTGAGTTTTGAGAGTATTAGTGATAAAATGTAACCCTATTAGGGTTTTAAAAATGTCTGGGACTGTTTTTGACAAAAAACGAAAGTTTAAGGTTGGGTGGACTGAAAATATCACAGGGACTGCTTTTGCAATTATAGTATTCCTTTGTAAACATATGGTGTGAGGCTCAGTTGAGCTATCAAATATTCGATTCAAGTCACGAAAGTTGCGCCATTGCGTCTAAATTAGTTTTTCTATGAAGAATAAGTATTCATACGACTTATATCTCTGAAATATCAAAATAATCATACTAAAATTTTTATTAGGTGCGGTTGTGCCGGTACGTGTCACGTGTAGTTTTCCCGTTTTACGAGAAAGCTTTTAGTTTTTCAAATCCAGTAAGTTTAGAAAAGTTCGTAAGTGGAAAAAAAGTATAATTTATTGTAAAACCAAGTCTCGAAAAAATACGGGTTGTTATAGTCTACCCCCGTTAAGAGAATTTTGTCCTCAAAGTTCAATTAACTAAGGACCTGAGCTTTTTCGGATAGTATTCACCCTTTGATTAGGTTGCACACAGAAGGATAAGGGTGTGGGTGTCAACCCAAATAGTATCGGGTGATACTTCCCAATTTGTACTATCACCACATCCTAACCACTTGTAATCACAAAATATCCACACAGAAGGCAAACTTTCCCGTCCTTGAGTAAAGCCATCAAAAATCTTAGGCATATTTTAGGAAGCTTAAGTTGAGCCTCAATTGGAGTCTAACTTAATCCCACAACTCATCAAACAAGAATTGTCATGAAATTAAGCTAAGCCACAAGTTTAAGCTTAGTAACAACTTGTTTCCAGCTTAATCTCACAACTCATTGATAAGGATTTAAAAGGTACACTTTTTAGGGGTCATTTAAGCCCTTAATCGCCCACTTTTATATCCGTTACTGCTTAATTTCGTTCCTTTTCACTTTTTAGGTCTCTTGAAGGCAAAATACTGGAATGATGCTTATTTGGACGAAAATGCGTGAATATGTGAAGAAAATGGCTAAAGTCAAGATCAAGACACTTAAGCTGCTGGAAGTGCACCCGACGACATCAAAGATAAAGGGCGACGTCGTCCTTCTAATTGCGACGGCTCAGGAGTGAAATTGCTATTTTGTACTTGACGGCGCCAGGCTTTAAAGAGTAGGGCGTCACGACACAGACGACCTAGAATCAGATTCAGACGGCGTCAGAAGTTGAAGCTGATGGCGTCACAACCACAACGTGACGCCGTCCCAAAGTTGACTTGGTCAAGACGAAACCCTAATGGTGGCGATCCGACAAAGTCACAATTAAAGAGTGACGCTGTCGCGGTTGTAACTCTATATATAGAATTCGATTTTCAGACTTTTAAAGAGGGGAAAATTAGTGGAGTAAAAACCTAAAACAATTTTGGTTTGTCTTGGGCAATATCTTAGGGTTCTCATACCCTATTTTACAACAAGATAAGTTATTTACTTCATTGATTTCATTATGTCTTTGATTGTATGTGTGTATGCTTACATGTTCACCATGTCCGACTAATTTACTTGTGTGTTTGCTTAGATCTATGAAACCTAGTTATTGAATATTGATTGGTTGTCTCTTATCTTAATTGTAATTGGCTTAGGATTGCAATAAGCCATCGTTGTGTTTTTAATGCTTGAGTAATCTTTGTGAACCTTAGTTTATGATCGCCTAGAGTAATTGTAGGCTAAAAATCCAAAGATAACCTTAGAGTTAGTTTATGAATCCTAGAGATTTTGTAGGCAATAACCTTAAGGTATTCTCAAAGAGTTAGGGAGAAAAGCATACCCTACGACCTTAGAAGAGACAACGCGTTAAGAATAAGGACGTGACAATTCAACCATCAATAAAAGATAACTAGGGAGTAATCGTATCTAGGTTGACACATTTTTAATCATCATACAAGCACACATCAATTAGACATAGACTACCCCTTAGCTTAGATTAGATAATTAGATAAGTAGAGTAATTGGTAGAAGTACCCCCCCCCCCCCCCCCAACAATCCAATACCCCGAGATCGTACCTTTCAATTTTCTAAAAAAAATATAAAAAAGATAAAAAAATAATAATCTTCCTCAACCCCAAGGACGGAGACAGGAATTTGAATTAAGGGGGGCTCAATTTTTTCTCCCTGGTAGTAACATACAATTCCTTTTATTTGGAAACTGGATTGAAGTTTGAATCGTTGGACATACGGGCTCAATGATATTTTTTCGGTTGTAACATATAATTAATTACTTGATTAGTTGAGAAAATGAACAAAATGAGCAAACATTGACGTAAATGATAGTAAATATGGGGTATTAATGAGGATAAAAGTGTCAATGTTAGATATTAATTGGTCATTGGCGAAGTTGGATTGAAGACTCTTTGAAGACTTTATCAAACCCAAAATAGGATGAAAAAAAAAACATGCTTCTACGACGATGGATCCATAATTTTTTATTAAGGGTAGTGCAGAATAATGTGTAGCTTTCTTTTTTACATAAGAACCAATCTAATTAGTCTCAAAAACCAAAATACTTTATGTAAATTTTGTTCAAAATTAAAAGTAATAGAATAATAATAAAAAAAATTTAATAGAATGCAAAAGACATCTCAACTTATATAGTGAGCCGTTTAGAAAAAAATGAATTGTAACATTCTAAAATTAAATAACACAATACAATATTTATGTTTAAACATAAGATAACTCAATATAAACTAAAAATCAATAAACTAACTAGATGGGAAGAAAAAGGATAAAAAGAACAAGAAATATGAAGTACCACTCATGCTATGTCAAAATGTGCCACTTCCCCATGCTCCTTAACTACCCAACCCCACGTGAATCTTATACTTTACCCCTTTTATTTATATTAAATATAAAATATAAAGTATTACTTCATCTTCTCCACTTCACAATCTTCCTCATTTTGACACTTCATAACCTGCTACGCTTTAAAAACTTTCTTAGCATCTTATTCAATCAATTTCTAAAACTGATTTTAAATTTTAGACCATAGAAGTTTAGAGGGGGCCGAATGCTGAAAAAACCTCAAAAGTATAGAACTTTTTACTCTACAATTAGTTGCTCCGCCACTGTCCATGCTACAAGGTGGGCTAGTTGGGCCGGTTGGGGGTGGCCGAGCACCCTCCAGCCCCCCTACTGGCTCCGTCTCTGCTCAACCCCAACCTTAACGTAGTAATTTCCCACTAGCATTCCTATTCTCCTAGAGAACGATATTAATCCCGAGGCTTACCCTAATACTACACTACAACGATTAGGTTCACTGCCTAGGTGGTTGAAAAACTTGCTCTAAGAAAAGGAAGTTTCCTTTGACCCCGAACGCGCGTTGTACGCATATCAAGTTTTTGGCGCCGCTGCCGGGGAATAGAATAGCTAGTTAGATTTCCACCTCATTTAGGTTCCCTTGCTTGATTTCTATCAAGTAAGATTTTTTTCTCAATTTTAGCTTCCTCGTAGTCTATCCCCCTTCTTTGTGACCTTTGTTCGTAATCCTATCACTTTTCATCATGGAAGGTGATAACCCACCAAACAAAAACCTACCACTTGATCCAACTTTTGCCAACCAACTCCGAGCTCGTATTGTTAGTGAAATTGGAGAGCTTAAGAAATTGAATAGGATAATTGAAAGTGCACTTGAGGAAGCCCTTAAGGAATCTACTAGTACTTTAGATAGTAATTCGACCTCAAGTGATTCGGAGGATGAATTAAAAGAAGGAGATTATAAGGTATTAGAAGTTATGGAAGGTAGTAAGGAGGAGGAGGAACTTAGTGAGTATTTCGATTCATACCCTAATGGGAAGGAAACCGCCTATCACTATAACGTAGTTAACTTCCCGCGACCACCTTTCAAGCCTTGTATAAAAAGTGGTGACCCTAAAAACATTAAGATACCGTGCATGATTGGATACTTATATAGGGATCACACTTACATAGACTATAAGGCGCCCATGAACATAATGTCTAGGCTCTATCACAATTGGATCATGAGCGAGAAGTTAGGACCTATGAGGGACTCCTTTTACCCTAGGAAAGTGAGTAACTATGCTGGGAGGGTCAAAGGATTGCATGTCTTCGTAGGTAACTTCACGTATAGATGTGATTTCATGATCTTGGAAAATGTTAAGGGCATCATTGATGGGTTTTTAGGAGATGTGATACTTGGGAGACCATTTATTGAGGAATCTAAGATGGTTTATGATCAAGAGGAAGGAATAGCCAAGTTCTCAAAAGGGACCGAATGTGTTAAGTATATAATGCCCTACAAAAATAAGAAGTTTGAGGGTATTGACGATCTAGATGTAGACAACATTCCAGCCTTTGAAGTAGATTGGGAGAACATGGTGTACTACACCGCTTGTCTAGAGTTAGGCCCTGAGTATATTCGTGATGAAAGAAGAGTTAAGGAAATCGTATGGGCTTCTAAAATAAAGGGAAAGTAGGGGCACGGCTTCGAGTCTAGCTACAAGACTCATAAATAAAGAAAAGCGCTTCGTGGGAGGCAACCCATGCTTAATTGTTTGCTTGTTTGTGTGTCATATATCTTTTCATTAGTTGTTTATTCTCATGTTTGAATTTGTGAAAATGCTTTATTTTGTCTTTAACCTCTTCTTAATTACATATAAAGGTATTTTACAAAAAGGACAAGTGTAGGGAAGATTACACACGTTTTCAAAAGAACATGAACATGAGAATTAAGATTATTGAAAAGATATATATGTGTGTTTGTTAGAGTCAAATGCTTGTATCGAGTCATAATGGATGTTTTGCAGGACTTTTTCCAGATTCTAAAGATGTAATTTTTCTAGAATTTTTCCAGAAAAACGCAGCAGACCAGTTTTTGTCAGGATAACCTGACGGCGTCGGGAGGAGCAGAAACAGCTTATCTTATTTTCTCTCGTTTTCTGTGCTACTTATAAATTTTTGGAATTTCTCAGGTCTTAATTTTTCAGAAAATCTATAAACATCCATTCCACAAGCATTATATCCTAGTTTAGTTGAGTCATATATAGTTTTACCGCCGATTTTACGCGAAGGTTTCATCTGTTTTCTTAAGTGTGCAGGTTTTATTTATCAAGAAGAAGAAACATAAGATTGAATGGAGCTTTTCACGCATATATTCTTCTTGAAGAAGAATTTAGCCACTACTTCACATGGATCCTACCGAGCTAATCAGGGGAGTATTAGTTTCTTTCTCTTTCAATTACCTTCCATTATCATAACTTTGATACTTTCGGAGAACATTGGGGACAATGTTCAGTTTAAGTGTAGGGAGGGAGAATAAAACAGGAACTTTGAAACTATGCTTATCCTTGATCATTTGTCTTGTCCAATTTCATTTGTGTAATAAACCATGAGAAATATTGGTTAGGGTAATTTTGGCACCAAATTTAAAATTTTTCATGACATGTAGGAGTGGGTCATTATTCTTAATAAAGCGTCTCATCGATAGGAAGTTATATGACTAGCACAAAATCCTTTACCACTCAAATTCCACCCCAAAAATGTGAGGTTCACCCCTAGATTTGTAGGAATTAAAGCATTCATCTTTAATGCTTCGAGAGTGTACCGGTAGTATAATAGATTTTAGAACTTGTTTTGTGATGCATCCCGAGATCGCTAGTGAGACTACACTTGTGTAGTTAGGAATAACTAAATGATAAGAGGCATTACGATAACCCTTGTTTGATACCCCGTATTATAATTACTTCTTCCACATCGGTTGAGTAATTCCCCCACACCCTTGCATTGTACTTATTTTTAGTACACGATACCCCTAGTTAACCCCTCAGAGCCTATCCTTTTCGCGATTCTCGTGATGTTTCGATTTTCCAGAATATCAATGAAGAGCATTGTTTACAATCCACCCCCAAATGTACACCCAAATCACCTTAGCCTACCTTGTATGCACTCACTTTTAGTGCATTATTGTTATCATACTAAACTTTTAGTTCAATTATCTAGTTAATTGCATAAGTTGCTAAGTCGAGTGCTATCCTTTGTATACAGTTTTGGGACGATTGGGACTCATGGGAAAAGTTAAATTTTATGAAGTGACGAGAAAGAACGTTAAATTCAAATTCCCTTTATTTACGTAATAATGTACTCCAAGTGTTTTGATCTTTTCAATTCGGGTCAAATTAGTGTTAGAGTAATAAAAACTCAAGTGTGGGGATGTGCATATAAATCCCTTATATTTTGATGTTATCGTAGAGGATGGTAGAGTAAAAGTGTATGAAAAAAAATCGAAAAAAAAGTGTTGAAAAAAAAATGAAAAAATGAAAAAAAACATACGGGCTACCATCCTACATTTATCTTTAAATTTATGTTTGTTTGTTTCAAAGTTAGCTAGAGTTTAGAGAGTCTAGTCTTGGCTTAGCAATGCCATTCTTCTCATGCTTGTAACATAAAGATTTTTGACTTGCCACCACTAAATCGCCTATCCAACCAAACCCTTTGTTTCCCTACCGTAAGCCTAACGTTACAACCCTTTAAAAGACATCTTAGATAGTTTTTCCTAGGTGCTTATGCCAAATCGATGGAGGTTTGATCTAGTCTCAAGCCTATGGTAATCTATGTACTATGACCGGTTAATGAGTGTTTATCTTCCATTTCCATTTGATATATTTCATATACACCCGAGAGATGAGAGAATCCAAACACCCGAGGGATGCGCCATAACTTATAAATTGATTGGCCAACAGCACATTTGCTTGAGGACAAGCAAATACCAAGTGTAGGGATATTTGATAAGGATTTAAAAGGTACACTTTTGAGGGGTCATTTAAGCCCTTAATCCCCCACTTTTATATCCGTTACTGCTTAATTTCGTTCCTTTTCACTTTTTAGGTCTCTTGAAGGCAAAATGCTGGAATGATGCTTATTTGGACGAAAAGGCGTGAATATGTGAAGAAAATGGCTAAAGTCAAGATCAAGACACTCAAGCTTCTGGAAGTGCACCTGACGGCGTCACAGACAAAGGGCGACACTGTCCCTCTAATTGCGACAGCTCAGGAGTGAAATTGCTATTTTGTACCTGACGGCGTTAGGCTTTAAAGAGTAGGGCGTCACGACTCAGACGGCCTCGATCCAGATTCAGACGGCGTCAGAAGTTGAAGCTGACGCCGTCACAACTACAACGTGATGCCGTCCAAAAGTTGACTTGGTCAAGACGAAACCCTATTGGCGGCGATCCGACGGCGTCACAATTAAAGAGTGACGCCGTCGCAGTTGTAACTCTATATATAGAATTTGATTTTCAGACTTTTAAAGAGGGGGAGATTTGTGGAGTAAAAACCTAAAACGATTTTGGTTTGTCTTGGGCAGTATCTTAGGGTTCTCATACCCTATATTACAACAAGATAAGTTATTTACTTCATTGATTTCATTATATCTTCGATTGTATGTGTGTATGCTTGCATGTTCACCATGTCCGGCTAATTACTTGTGTGTTTGCTTAGATCTATGAAACCTAGTTATTGAATATTGATTGGTTATCTCTTATCTTAATTGTAATTGGCTTAGGATTGCAATAGGCCATCATTGTGTTTTTAATGCTTGAGTAATCTTTGTGAACCTTAGTTTATGATCACCTAGAGTAATTGTAGGCTAAAAATCTAAAGATAACCTTAGAGTTAGTTTATGAATCCTAGAGATTTTGTAGGCAATAACCTTAAGGTATTCTCAAAGAGTTAAGGTGAAAAGCATAACTTACGACCTTAGAAGACACAACGCGTTAAGAATAAGGACGTGACAATTCAACCATCAATAAAAGATAACTAGGGAGTAATCGTATCTAGGTTGACACATTTTTAATCATCATACAAGCACACATCAATTAGACATAGACTACCCCTTAGCTTAGATTAGATAATTAGATAAGTAGAGTAATTGGTAGAAGTACCACCCCCCAAATCCAATACCCTGAGATCGTACCTTTCAATTTTCTAAAAAAAATATAAAAAAGATAAAAAAATAATCTTCCTCAACCCCAACCTTAGCGTAGTAATTTCTCACTAGCATTCCTATTCCCCTGGAGAACGATATTAATCCCGAGGCTTACCCTAATACTACACTACAACGATTAGGTTCACTGCCATGGTGGTTGAAAAGCTTGCTCGAAGAAAAGGAAGTTTCCTTTCCCGAACGCGCGTTGTACGTGTATCACTCATCAAACAAGAACTGTCATTAGATTAAGCAAAACAACAAGTTGGACCTAACCTTAAGCTATGTAACAACTTGAATCTAACTTAACTTCACAACTCATCTAACAAGAACTGTCATAAAATTAAGTTAAGTATCAAGTTGTAGGAAAAGAAATTCAATGGTTTTGAAGGATTGGCTCTATTTTGGGATCGCTTTAAAATAAACAAATAAGTAGGTATCCAAAGATTAGATTTGCATAGGTTGAGAAGATTCAACTAAGATGGATGCGTAATCCTTTTTCCTCCAAAATCTATCGTGCGTGCCCTTAGTATATTCCTAAATTCGGATAGTATACCCACCCTGATCATCTGTCTAAGAATGGTAAGCCGTACTAAAATCTAACTGTGTTCCTAATGCATCCTATAGTGTCTGCCAAAATTACAGTGTGAACCATCTGTCACGATCTGATATAATAGATACAGGCGCTCCTCTTGCGCATCGCTCAAATTGGATTTCTTATCTTGGAATACTACGGGAGCATTGGTCAAACCAAAGGACTTAACATGTAACCTCAAAAATCTTGTATCTAGTCCTAAAGGCAGTTTTAGGGTTGGCAGTCTCGTGCACTCTCAACTGATGATATTCGGATTGGGAATCTTTCTTCGAGAAGTATCGGCATCATGTAATTGGAGCCATTTCAAGAATTAAGTCTACATGAAGCTTAATCCGTCAAGGAGGGGTAAATCGTGTTAGGTATTTACAAATCACTTCAGATAAGCCTTAAGAACAAGAGGTATCTTTGGGTTTCTGCTCGTTATACTAGGCCCAATGAAATAGGCAGTTGAATACTAACTATCGAGTGATTAGGTTTTATGAAATGCCTCGTCCATTCTTGAGCAAAATTATTTATAAATTTTAAGCTAATTAGCAACTTTAAACTTGATTTCACATCTCATCAAACAAGAACTAACATGAAAATTAAGTTAAAATTTGTTAAAAAGCTTATTTTTTTTTAAGGAAAAGAAAAATTTTATTTAAAGTTTGAGGTTGCTAAAAAAATGAACAAATGACATCTCAACACCCAAGAGTCTTGCTACCATGTGGTGGAAATTTGAGCCATCTTATTGGTTTCTACTCTTTGGTTACACGCTATATCCATTCCATAACTAAGGTACAGGACACTACGTTTCACCTTTAATAGAAATATGAATTCAGTAGAAATAAATCTATAATCGATGCCTGAATCAAACAGTATGATAGCTTAATGATCATTTGAGGAGGACATACCCGTCACGGTGTTCGGGTCCTGGCGTCCTTCTTCAGCATTCATCCCAAATACTTGACCACGAGTTGATTTGCCATTGTTTCCATGGTTTGAGTTTGTTCCGTTATTCACTGAGGCTTGATTCGGGTTACTCTGCACTTGCCCCTGTGTCCCATTCAACTTAGGACACTTGTTTCGGAAATGATTCGGGCTCCCGCACTCATAACATGTCCTTGGGTAAATGACATTTATTGGAGTCACCTGCATGGCCACTACTCCACAATTCTTCGCAATATGACCAGGACGATTGCAGCTAAAACACACAAGACAGGGCGTAGTCTCTGGATGACAGTAGCTACATTTTACACACTGCGGGTGAGGTCCTGCATATCCCTTCCTACCCAAGTTTGTTGCCACAAATCCTTTTTCCCATTTCGCCTTCTTATTGTTACCGTTTACACCTTCTTGCTTACTTGGCTCACTCACGACCTTCCTCTTGTCACCACTCTTTGACAATGACCCATTCCTAACCATCTCATCCGTTAAGGTTGCATATTTCAGTATTGCACTTTGAATAGTAGCAGGCTCAGTCGCTTTCACCATCCCGCAAACCTTAGGGACCAAACCATAGATGTACCTTTCAATTCTCTTGGATTCAGGAGTGACCATATGAGGCACTACTTTAGCATACTCATGGAATCGATCCTATAAGCCGCGTGACTAGCTCCTACCATAGTATGGTTGTAGAACTCATGCTCTATCTTCTGCATTTCATTGTTTAGGCAGTATTCCTCCTCTAGCAACGCCTTAAAATCATCCCAAGTCATGCCTATGGCTTGAATCTGTGTATCTCACCAGGTCAATGCCTTTCCAGCCAACGAACATGCAGCATAGTTTACCATCTGGTGGTTCGCACACTCACTTATGTCAATCACTGACTACATCTTCTTGACCCATCGAGTATAAGACTATACTCCTCTGTTACCATCGAAATCCACAGGTTTGCAAGCTATGAATTCTTTGTACGTGCACCCTTTGTTAACGTTGTTGTGGTTACCATCATTGACGTGATCACTTCCTTCGACTTTGTCACGTTGTTTCTTTGGTTGCTGATGTGATCGCCAACATGAGTGACAATAGTGGGTAGCAATTCCTGTAGTTGTTGAGCAATAATGGTGGCAAGGTTAGGATTCTCATTGCTGGTAGCGTCAGTTCCAGTGCCGCGACCATTTCCTCCACCTCCTCGTCCACCAGTCCTTCCACCCCTCTGGACTGGAACACCTCGGTTGACTCGAGTCGACCTTCTTAGAGGCATGTTTCTACAAGGAAAGACATTGGTAAATGTTAGATAGGAGATAGGTAAAGTTGGTCGGTATACGTGTCATAATTCTAGGCTCAACTACCTATTTGACAATCCATGAATTTGATAAGTCCATGTCGCATCATGTTATTGTAAAAACGTTGGCCATGCATTTTTAGAATAGCATCATGCCACATTTTCTTATCATCATCAGTTCACGCCATCTAGCCTATTCCATCCTTGAGTCAATTCCTCAAATCCTTTAAGCTAATTAACAACTTGCAGCCATATAAATTTCGCAACCCAATTAAACAAGAACAAACTTGAAATTAAGTTGCAAGTTGATTAAGAAACTTAAGAGCCTTGAAAATAAATTGACTCAATTCAGGGGGAGGGTTCCTAAGGTCTAATACTAGGCACTAATACATACAAAGCAAATAAACACATAATCGCACACGTAGGTCCTATTATGCAAACTATATAAAGGTTCTTAGGTTATATTCTAGGTTAAACCACCTAATACTCTATAAACAAGGTGTGAAACTGGTAAATTTCAAAAACTATTTTTAATACCACACTATTTCAAATTTTAGCAAGTTAATCTATCGACTATAAACTCTTGATATTTTGCGAAACATTCTGTGTTAGACTTTGTTTGTGACTTTAGACTAGGCACTACTAGACCTCGGCGGCACTAGGAAAAACCAATTAATTGAGAAAACTTGAGAAAACCACTCATTTAGTTCCATAAGCATATTCGTGACCGGTTTTATTGGAAAAGAATAATTAAATCTTTTGGTGCACTCGAGAGGAAATCGTTAGACATTTAATTGAAATATTTGAGCTCGGGATTAGAGGAATCGGGGAATTTTAGAAAAACTACGGATTGGCCCTTGTGGTTTTATGTTGGCCGCGCACCACATTCACACCATTTTTTGAAAATGTATCGAATTTGAAGGGTAAATTACTTAAAATCGTCCTAGGTGGTATATCACCCACCTCACTACACACAAAAACATAAAAACTCATATCATCACCACCATTTTCATCTTTCTCTCTCTCTTGGGCAACCCTAGCCGCCGGCCACATAAAAGCCGCCACCTCCACAACCACACCACCCACCTCAAAACACTCCCCTCACTCTCCTCTACACGATCCCCAAGGCCACGCACCACCAAACCCTCCCCTTTTGTACGCCATACACGCGCCACCTAGCACCACCACTACGCCACCACCGGTCATTTTATTGTGTTAAAACGAAGGTAGGTTCGAAAACTAACGAGTTTGACTCGTTTTTGTTGGTAACTCGTGGTGAGTCACGAGTTGACTCACTACCTTGTTGGGTTTGATGTATAAAATGTGGGAAATGGTTTCTTGATAAATAAAAATGTGTTAAATATTATTGGTATCCGTGTTTGGTTTGCGTTTCGTGTCGTGTGTGTCATGGCAGCCAAGCCGAGAGCCTTGGCTCTCAGTGAGGGCTCATTTGGTTGATTTTTTTCTTGAGTTTTGATGTTAGTTTCTTGTTATTATTGTTGTTGTTTTGGGTTTCGGATGAAAACCCATTTGGTGGTGATAAATTGGTATATTGGAGGTTGATTTTGGTTTGGTTTTGATGAATGTCGAATGGGAAAAGGCCCTCGAAGGGCGTTTGGTTTGTTTGGCTGTCGAGGAGGTTGTGGGTCGAGACCCTCGAGGTCTGGACAACTTTGTTAGAGGATTGATATATTGTAGTTGTTGTTGTTGATTTGGACGTGAGAATGGGAGTCGAGACCGAAAGGTCGCGACTACATTTTTTTGGTATTTTTGGACTTGAAATGGGATTTGTTTTAGATATGACGGAGGATAGGTTAGACGTAAGTCGTAGAAGACCACGTGAAGTTGAAGTTGTGATATTGGGACTTGACGTTATCGACTTATAATATACTTGTGAACTTTGCGCCAAGTTGGTGTCAAGTTGACTTTTTAGTCTTTTTTGACCACGACAAGGCAGTGTCATGGACTTTATTTGACTATTGGACATGATATAAATTGATAAGTCAAGAAGTTATGACTCGGACTTGTGACTCAAAACAAAAAATTATTCGAATAACAATAACTCTGACGATAACGTAAATTATATATAATAAATGGTTTTCCTAATAGAAACAAGTATATAATACTTGTTATAAACTCTTTTATAATAAAACGGAAAAAGAGGAATATAATAAATAACGAGGGAGTTACTTAATTTTTTGAGGGCACACAAAACTAGAAATGTCTTGAACATTAATTGAATATCATTAATTGCTAGTCACGGATATTTGGAGTTAATAAACTTAACTTAATTGACTAACGAACTTATTGGGTTGACGAACCAAGTGAGACCTCGTTAGTTATGTCGGGATAGTTTAGTAATGACCACTTATCCTACGACGCCCTAGGACGTGGTATAGTTTCGGAATAATAAGCAAGGCGAATATATCGTAAGGTTTATCGAATTGACGAATTCGATAAGTCTTGACCATATGTTCAAGAGACTTATTAGACTACAACCTGACACATAGATTTGTTGTGATCTTTCTTTGTTGCGTACTTGAGTAGCGTGAGTATACATGTATCTTGTTGAGTCGACACCACACACACGTGGATACCAAACACTAGAAAACTGTTTTGTGAAAGAGTTTTTGGAAATAAAAACTGGATTATATTCGGTATTGGGAACTATTGAATGGAGTCATAATCTAAGCAAGTCTATGGTTTTAGGTTGTTCCGAGTTAGTAGTTGCTGATTTCTGATAGTCGATACTCTTCTTGTTCCTGTTGATTCTTGTCCTTTTGTTGGACTAAGGTGAGTTTCATAGCCCCACTTTTATTCGCACTTTGTTTATTAATTCTTGGGGGTGAGAAGCATGCTCTTGTTTGACTGGACCTTTTTATAAAAACTATGCTTTGTTTGCGCTTATTGCGAATTCTAGGCTAAGGTTTAGCCTCACTATATCTTGCCAATTGTTAGGTCTTTTATTCATGTTGTAGGTAGATCTATCGTGATTGACCGCCCCGTCTTGGACTTGTTTGCCCGACTTACCAGGGTGGCACCTGGATTTGTGGTTGCAAACTTTGCCATGACGTATAACATCTTTGTTTGGTATTGGGTTTTGGATATGATGATTGCTTATGCTATGACTTACTTGCGTAATAAGATATTTTCACTATTTGGTCCATTTACTATGTTATTTACTTAAACCTATCAACTCACCAGCTTTTTGCTGACCTCTTTAGCATGTCTTTCTCATGTATTTGATGTGTTTAGGCTTGGGCAGTTGTTTTGGGAGGCGCTTGGAGGCATTGGCATGGTCATGGATTAGTTCGACTCTGATGTTTAATTTGGACCGCTTTTTTATGAATTTATTTTAATGGGCTTACTCTCTTACTTTGAATAAGTGTAAAACTTAATTACTATCTTTGACAATGTTTTTATATTATGGATGAGCTATTCTACTTCGCTATACTTGTTCTCGTGTGCCACTTCCCGTAGCACCCCAATGCTAGTAAGTCTTCCGCTGAACCGTATTTTGGGGGTGTTACAGATTGGTATCAAGAGCCCATTTTATAGAGAACTAGGTACTTATATAACCACTTTTCAAAAATTAATCCAATGACCGTCGCGTGCCTACTTGCCAAGCTGAAGTCTAAGGTTTGCGAGTTTAAACTTATGTGGTATTCAAACGCTATTACTTTTGCTAAATATCCGTGATATATTTATTTTGGTAGACTTTGATATTTTTGGGATTTGCGTTAGTATGAGACGTTTTGTATTCTCTGACCTCGTTAAAACACCGTTGTCACAGCTATGCCTTCTTTCGATATCACCGAGGACATCCTTTCCACTGGCTCTCGACTAGCTTCACCTATGTCGGGGTTCGACCCAAGAGACCCGTATGTCATGGCAAGACATGCACCGCCATTGACACATGGGACTACTTCGGGCCCTTTTTCATCTGCTCGTGGTTCTCTTGCTTCTCTCATGATACGTTTACCTGCACGATCACCTCCTGGTTTCACACGACATATTGCTACACCTCACCCTAAGACACTTCGCCGCACTGCACGCATATCCATACGTTCATCTACCTTACCTTCTTTCTGCATTACTGTTCACTCTCCTCTGTCCCTTACACCCTCTACCTCTTCATTTCAGATACCTTGTGCATCGTCTTTTGCACCAAGTGATTTTTCATCACCTTCATCTCCCGACTCTCTGCCTGCTCGAAGGCGTCGACTTATCTTGTCGTATGAAGAAGAAGACCCCGAGGAAGACCCTATAGAGGAGGAAGATCCTGAGGAAGATCCTCAAGAGGAGGAAGATTCGGGAGAAGAGTCTTACGGGGAAGATGACCCTGAGGAGGAGCCTCAGAAAGATGTGGAGCCTGAGCCTCAAGGGATTATGGAGGATTTGGAAGAGTATGAGTTGGACGATGATGTTGATGAGCCTATGTTAAGGCCTGCTTCCATAGAGTTAGAGGTGGATTGGATTGATCCCGACTCTCCCACTGTTGGTCCCACCGTAGAGCACTTAGGTGCGATGGCAACCCAGTTGGGCATGCATGAGGAGGCTCTTGAGAGTATTACTGAGCAGTTGACTGGGGTGACAGCAGAGCGTTTGGGAAAGATTGAGAGTGATGTGAGCATGTTGAAGGAGTAGTCTGCCACCTTGAGGAGAGATCTGCAGAGGATGGATGATCAGGTGAGAGCAGTAGACCGGACCCTTCAGACTGCTAGAGAGTATGATCAGGTGATGTGGAGGCGTCAGTCTGAGACAGAGTCTCAGGGCGCATACCTTATGAGGAGGAGTCATGAGGATGGTGTTGAGATGGCTGCGATTAGGATGAGGTTGGATGATTTAGAGCGTTCTTTCCGAGATATTCGTTTCGGACCATGATTAGTAGTATGGGCTAGTGTTTTTTTGTGTACCACTCCTTATCTTTATGTATTTCCGTATTCTCTCGTTGTTGTTTTCGCTTTTTGTAGAAACCAACATCCGGACTCAACTAGGGTATGAGTAACATTGATTGATTGAATACACGGCGGAATATAAATGACACAATCAATATCACTAATAAGGTTTTCTTTATTGAAAAATATAAATTACTACTACAACTAATGTACACACGCTATAATCGTGTGTCTAGACTCTCATTAGGAGATATCTTCTATGAATTGAAATGAAAGGGATGAATGTAACCTAGACGCCTACCCTCTTTATATAAGAGAGGGAGGTTACAAAAACCCTAATCTTAGCTTACTAGAAAAGCTAAGCTAACTATTACATAATAGGCCCTCATTGTTTCTTCTTTCTTCATTTTTGCTCTTGGTTTTGTAATCATCAACTCTGCAATTCCCAACAATCTTCCCCTAAACTGGAATTTGACTAGGTTAAGTTCCAGTTTCTCGATATTACAAAATAACCTGTATAAAGAAACAATGCTAAAACATGTCATCACAATAAGAAGCTGCACACTATGAATCTTCTTCCTCTTTTTCTAATAGAGGTATTGTGCAACTCGTAGACGCCTCCCCTCAAGTGATGCATGTAGATGATAAGTATATAAAAAATATGCTTCCCCTTAAAAATATACTAACCATCTGCTTGAATCATGAACTCAGTAGCATAGATCATATCTTCCTTCAGTGCGAAAAAAACATCATAAAATGTCTTTGAATAATTCTTGTAGTCAATATATGCATGGCGATCGCATGCAATGGCCGATAGTCTCAGTGAGCTCAGACGGATCAACTAGAAACCACTCAATGCTTATGATTGTTCTTTTTCCTCAATAATCATATCATGAACTGTATGGTATCATATGCCCCCCAAAATATTTGTAAATAGCGTGTAACTGTTCCAATCAAGAATTATATCATGCACTGAATCTCCAAAACAAACCATACACATCATCATTGTTCAAAATATAAGGGCGTCTTTGGACCTAAAATACTATATCAGCATGAACCGAACAAACAGCAGGAACTTTTTTTTTCAACACTTTTCGCCATTGTATGGCTTGTACTTAAGAATCCTTGTTTTGAGTTCTATGAGATGTTATATGGAGTTTGGTTTTGTTATGATCTATGTTTTTACCAATCGTTGTTTGTTGTTGGTGTGGTATTGTGTTCTCTTTTATTGCCTCTATCCTCGTGTGATGTTACTCTTCTATTTTGATCTCAATATTATAATGTCTCTGTGATCCAGATCAATGGCTCAAACTCGTAGGGCAACCCGGAACGCACGAGCGACAGCAGCTGCTCCACTACCGGCTGACGTGGTCGACCTTCTGTCCGATTTGCTAATAATCCAAACACCAATAACCAAGGCAACGTCAATCCGGTTGGTGAAAATCTGAATGTCGAAATTCCTACTCCACCGGCTCCTATAACTGATCAAGCTTTGATCGATCAACTTGTGGCTCAACGTGTAGCTGAGATCCTTGCTGAGCCAAAGAATCCAAATGTTATGGCTGGAACTCTTAGGCCTACGGGTAGTAACTGTGGGTGTACTTACAAGGAGTTCCGAAGCTGTATGCCTACTGAATACGGCTGTACTGAGGGACTTGTTGTGTTGGCGCATTGGTTGGACAAGATGGAGACTGTGTTTAAGGTTTGTAGCTGCGAGGAAGAAGCAAAAGTGAAGTTTGGTTCGTTTACCTTGAAGGATGAGGCGTTGACTTGGTGGAACACCTACCTCAAGTCAGTTGGTATTGATGTGGCTTATGTTATGCCTTGGGAGGAGTTCAAGGAAATGCTCATCAAGAACTATTGCCCTCGTAATGAAGTGAGGAATTTGGAGTTTGAATTCTGGAATCACAAAGTGAAAGGCACTGATATGCCAGCTTACACTCGTCGTTTCCAAGAATTGGCACTACTATGTCCTGAGATGGTCCGCACTGAGACGCTTAAGATTGAGCGTTACACTGATGGACTCTCGCCATCTACTAGGAATGATGTGATCTCTTCGAAACCCACTAATCTTCAAGAGACCATCATTTTTGCTCATAGCTTGATGGATTTGGTGATTCGCGACAATGCTGAGGGTAGATTTGATAACAAAAGGAAGTGGGAAGATCACTCGAAGGGAAGGTACCCTAACAAGAGATAGGAGACTGCTAGAGCTTATGTTATAGGGTCTGGAGAGTAGAAGGCTTATGCCGGAAATCAACCCTACTGTAACCGATGTAAGCTTCATCATCATGGACAGTGTACCGTGGTGTGTCACTCATGTTCAAAGGTTGGACACCTGGCTAGAGATTGTAAGTCTAAGACTCTTTCTATGGTTCAAGCAACCCCTGGGTTGGATGGGAAGGCTAATGTTACTTGTTTCGGGTGTGGGAAGAAAGGACACTATAAGAATGAGTGTCGAGAACCATGGAATCGTGAGAACCCTGGAAGTGGAGGAAGCCAAGCGAATCGTGGAGCAAGTGGCAACCAGGGAAATCAGGGTACTGGGAATCAGCAGAGTAACATTGGAGAAGCTTAAGGAAGAGCATATGTGGTTAAAGAAAAGGGATTCAAAGAGGACCTGACCGTCGTTACGTTTCTTCTCAATAACCATTACGCTTATGTACTGTTTGACACTGGTGCTGATAGGAGTTTTAGTCCACTACATTTAGCTCTCTGCTTGATCAGATCCCTATTGCCCTAGATTTTTGTATGATATCGAGTTAGCTAATGGTAACATGGAAAGGGTGAACACTATAATCAGAGGTTGTACCCTGAATCTCCTTAATCACCCGTTCAACATCGATCTCATGCCCGTACCATTAAGTAGTTTCGATGTTATTATAGGAATGGATTCATTGTCTAAGTATCGTGCTGCTATTCTCTGTGAGGAAAAGATAGTGCGTGTGCCATACGGTACCGAGATCTTGACTATATACGGAGACGGTAGTACTCGAGGAAAGTCGTCTAGACTAAATATCATTTCCTGCACCAAGGATCAGAAGCAAATGGAGAAGGGAAGTCTCCTATTTCTAGCCCAGATCTCGAAGAAGAAGAGCAAGGAAGAGGAAGGGAAACGGTTAATAGACGTACCGGTTGTTCGGGATTTTCTTGAAGTATTTCCCAAAGACTTGCCTGGGCTACCGCCGACTAGACAAGTTGAATTCCAAATCGATTTAGTGCCAGGAGCTGCACCCGTGGCACGAGCACCATATCAATTAGCCCCTTCGGAGTTGGAAGAACTGTCGAAGCAGTTGTCTAAATTGGCTGAGAAAGGATTCATCAGACCAAGTTCCTCGCCCTGGGGAGATCCAATCTTGTTTTTCAAGAAGAAGGACAGATCTTTTCGCATGTGCATCGAATATAGAGATTTGGATAAGCTAACTGGGAAAAATAGATATCCCTTACCTAGAATCAATGATCTTTTCGATCAGCTCCAAGGATCGGGCGTCTTTTCGAAAATCGATATGAGATCCGGATATCATCAACTTCATGTTCAAGAAGAAGACATACCGAAAACCGCGTTCCGAACTCGCTACGGGCACTATGAGTTTCAGGTTATGCCTTTTGGGCTAACAAATGCACCAGCTGTATTCATGGACCTCATGAATCGAGTGTGCAAACCTTACCTAGATAAGTTTGTGATAGTATTCATAGACGACATCCTAATCTACTCAAAGAACTCGGAAGAGCATGGAGAACACTTGAGACGGATCCTAAAGCTATTCAAGGAGGAGCAGCTTTACACGAAATTCTCAAAGTGCGAGTTCTGGATTTCGACCGTTCAGTTTCTGGGTCATGTGATCGATAGTCAGGGTATTCACGTAATTCCTGCCAAGATTAAGTCCATTAGAGATTGGGCTACTCCTACGACCCCGACTGAGATACGTCAATTCTTAGGACTTGCTGGATATTACCGTCAATTTATCGAAGGTTTCTCCAAGATAGTAAGGCCTCTGACCACGCTAACTCAGAAAACGATGAAGTATACTTGGGGAAAAGACGAAGAAGAAGCGTTTCAACTGCTGAAGGAGAGATTGTGTAGTGCACCTATATTGGCTCTGGCTGAGGGATGCCAAGATTTTGTGGTGTACTGTGATGCCTGACATAAGGGTTTAGGAGCTGTGTTGATCCAGACAGAGAAGGTCATTGCCTATGCCTCTCGAAAACTCAAAACCCATGAGAAGAACTACACAACCCACGATCTGGAGTTGGGAGCTGTCGTGTTTGCACTGAGGATTTGGAGACATTACCTTTAAGGCACAAAGTGTATAGTGTACACTGATCATAAGAGTCTTCAACATATCCTGGATCAGAAGGATTTGAACATGAGACAACGTCGTTGGTTGGAACTGTTGAGCGATTACGACTGTGAGATATGCTACCATCCAGGTAAGGCGAATGTCGTTGCAGATGCTCTTAGCCGGAAGGAAAGAGCACAACCGCTTATAGTCAGAGCTTTAGGAATGATTATCAATTCTCCGTTACCTGCCCAAATTCTTGCGGCGCAAGCCAAAGCCGTCAAAGAAGATAACCGACCTTACGAAAAAATTTATGGTATGGTCAAGAGTGATAACGGTTTGATGAAACGTTCCGATGGCACTCTATGCTATCAAGGAAGGAGTTGGATTCCAAGTTATGGAGATATACGTGAGTTGATTATGCATGAGTCGCATAAGTCAAAGTATTCCATTCATCCTGGTTCCGATAAGATGTACTTTGATCCGAAGAAGCTGTATTGGTGGCCAAACATGAAGGCAGAGATCGCCACTTATGTCAGCAAGTGTTTAACCTATGCCAAGGTTAAAGCCGAGCATCAAAGACCCTCCGGTCTACTTACTCAACCTGAAATCTCGAAATGGAAATGGGAACGTATAACCATGGATTTCATCACTAAACTTCCAAAAACTTCTAGCGGTTATGACGCTATCTGGGTCATTGTCGATCGTCTCACAAGATCAGCTCATCTCCTACCGATCAAAGAAACCGATAGTATGGATGCTCTTGCTCATCTGTATGTGAAGGAGATCGTTGCGCGTCATGGAGTACCTATTTCTATAATCTCCGATCGTGATAGTCTTTTCACTTCGAATTTCTGGAAATCACTTCAAAGGGCCCTGGGACAGATCTAGACATGAGTACTGCATATCATCCCCAGACAGATGGCCAAAGTGAAAGAACCATTCAAATGCTGGAGGACATGCTACGTGCATGCGTCATCGATTTCGGCAATGTTTGGGCTAGACACCTTCCATTGGTGGAATTTTCCTATAACAACAGTTATCTCGCGAGCATCAAGGCTGCACCATATGAGGCACTCTATGGTCACAAGTGCCGATCACCGATCTGTTGGGCAGAAGTTGGGGATTCACAACTTACTCGTCCTGAACTTATCCACGAAACTACTGAGAAGATCGTTCAGATCAAGAGTAGAATGCAAGCCGCTTGCGATCGCCAGAAGAGCTACGCCGATAAGCGGAGAAAACCTCTCGAATTCCAAGTGAGATACAAGGTCATGCTGAAGGTCTCACCATGGAAAGGTGTAATCCATTTCGGTAAGTATGGAAAACTTAACCCTCGTTATATCGGTCCGTTCAAAATCCTTGCTAGGATTGGCCCAGTGGCTTATAGACTCGAGCTACCGCCAGAACTTAGCAGCGTCCATAATGTTTTCCAGGTGTGTAATCTGAAGAAGTATCTTGCGGACGAATCAGCCGTCATTCCTCTCGAAGAACCTGTTGAGATCATGGACCGTGAAGTCAAGTGACTTAGGAAAAGTCGTATTCCTATCGTTAGAGTCCGATGGAATTCCCGTAGAGGTCCCGAATTCAAGTGGGAACGTAAAGACAAATTCAAGTGAAATCACCCTCATCTCTTTCCTACCTCTGTGATCAATTCGAAAGGAAACCCGGGACGGGTTTCTTCTTAGGTAGGGTGACTGTGACAACTGGTAAATTTCGAAAACTATTTTTAATACCACACTATTTCAAATTTTAGCAAGTTAATCTATCGACTATAAACTCTTGATATTTTGCGAAACATTCTGTGTTAGACTTTGTTTGTGACTTTAGACTAGGCACTACTAGTCCTCGGTACTAGGAAAAACCAATTAATTGAGAAAACTTGAGAAAACCACTCGTTTAGTTCTGTAAGCATATTCGTGACCGGTTTTATTGGAAACACGTAATTAAATCTATTGGTGCACTCGAGAGGAACTCCTTAGACTTTTAATTGAAATATTTGAGCTCGGGATTAGAGGAATCGGGGAACTTTAGAAAAACTACGGATTGGGCATTGTGGTTTTATGTTGGCTGCGCACCACATTCACACCATTTTTTGAAAATGTATCAAATTTTAAGGGTAAATTACATAAAATCGTCCTAGGTGGTATATCACCCATCTCACCACACACACAAACATAAAAACACACATCATCAGCTCCATTTTCATCTTTCTCTCTCTCTTGGGCAACCCTAGCCGCCGGCCACATAAACGCCGCCACCACCACACCGCCACCTCCACAACCACACCACCCACCTCAAAACACTCCCCTCACTCTCCTCTACTCGATCCCTAAGGCCACGCGCCACCAAACCCTCCCCTCCCCTCTCGTACGCCATACGCACCACCTAGCACCACCACTACGCCACCACCGGTCATTTTATTGTGTTAAAATGAAGGTAGGTTCGAAAACTAACGAGTTTGACTCGTTTTTGTTGGTAACTTGATAAGGTTTTAAAATGTACCTTTTTGAGGGGTCTTTTAAGCCCTTATTTTATCACTTTTGTATCCGTTATTACTTAATATCATTCCTTTTCACTTTTTAGGTCTCTTGAAGGCAAATTGCTGGAATTACACTTATTCAGACGAAAAGGCGCGAATATACGCGAATATAAGAAGAAAATGGCCAAAGTCAAGAATCGAGACACTCAGGCTGCTGGAACTGAAGGGGACGGCGTCAGGTTCTACAAGTGACGGAGTCAGGTTCTACTAGAGACGCCGTCGGACAAATTTTGTGACGACTCAGTAGCCAAATTACTTATTTACAAGTGAAGGCTTTAGGTTTTAAAGGAGTAGGGCGTTGCAGCTCAGACGGCCTAGATTTGATCCAGACGACTTCAGAGACAGAAGAGGACGGCGTCACAAGCATAAGGTGACACCGTCGCAATGCTAACGTGGCCAAGACAAAACCCTAATAACGGCGACCCGACGGCGTCACAAATTAAAGGGTGACGCCGTCGCATTTGTAATCTTATATATAGAATCCGAATTTTTCAGTTTTCAATGTGTAGTCTTTTGGAGTAAAAACCTAAACCAGACCAAGGCTGTCTTGTACAGTATTTTAGGGTTCCATACCCTATCTTACATCAAGATAAGTGTTTTACTTCATTAATTTAATTATGTCTTCAAATGATTGTGTGTATGCTTGCATGTTCCCCATGTCCGGCTAATTTACTTGTGTGTTTGCTTAGGTTATATGAAACTTAGTTATTGAATATTGATTGGTTGTCTCTTATCTTAATTGTGATTGACCTAGTATTGCGATAGGTCATTCGCTGTGCTAATAATGCTTGATTAATCTTTGTTGAACCTTAGTTTATAATCACCTAGAGTAATTGTAGGCTATACATCCGAAGAATACCTTAGAGTTAAAGTTTATAAATCCTAGAGATTTTGTTGTCATTAACCTTTGGTAGCTTCAAAGAGTTAAGGATAAACGCATACCCTATGACCTTAGAAACACAACGCGATTAAGAATAAGGACGTGACAATTCAACCATCAATGGGAGATAACTAGGGAGTAATAAAGCCTAAGTAAATACATTTTTAACTATCATACGAGCACACAACAATAGACATAGACTACCCTCACCTTAGTTTAGATAATTAGAGAAGTAGAAGTAATCGGTAGAAATACCAACCCCCAAATCCAAACCCCGAGATTCGTACCTTTCCATTTCCTAAAAAAACATAAAAAGATAAAAAAAAATAATCTTCCTCAAACCCCTGATACTACACTACAACGATTAGGTTCACTGCCTAGGGTGTTGAAAAACTTGCTCGACGAAAAGGAAGTTCCTTTGACCCCGAACGCTGTGTAAGCGTATCAAGTTTTTGGCGCCGCTGCCGGGGAATAGAATAGCTAGTTAGGAGTCCACCTCGTTTAGGTTTCTTTGCTTGATTCCTATCAAGTAAGTTTTTTTCCCATTTTTAGCTTCCTCGTAGTCTATTCCTCTTCTTCGTAACCTTTGTTAGTAATCCCATCACTTTTCCTCATGGAAGGTGATAACCAGCCACCACTCATCAACCCACCACCAAATGACCCGCCAAGAGGCCATACTCTTGGTGAATACTCGAGACCAAGCCACATAGGCTATAGGAACACCATTGAGCTTCCCGACCAAGCCCAAACTACGGCCCTGCAATCCGACACCATCCGGTTAGTGCAAAACGGATGTGCATTCCATGGACTTCGTTCCGAAGATCCTAATCAGCATCTTAAGGATTTCCTTAAAATTGTCGATTCCATCGACCTCGATGCTACTACTCGGGAGATCACGCATCTGCGTCTCTTCCAATTCTCTCTACGGGACCAAGCTAGTAATTGGCTTGAGCGAGTTCCCGCCGGCTCCATCTCAAGTTGGGATGATCTCACCTGTCATTTCCTTGCTCAATTTTTCCCACCGGGGAGAACTACCAAGCTTAGGAATGAAATCAAGCTGAATCTCTCTATGAAGCATTGACTCAATTCAAGGACTTACTCCATAGAGTCCCTCATCACGGCATTGACCTTTGGCTTCAAGTCCAAATCTTCTACGATCATGTCAACTTCCCCACTAAGCGATCCATTGACCAAGCGGCCGGTAGAAAACTTAGTAATCTCACCGCGGAAGAATCATGGGGTATAATAGAGGACCTTGCTCTCTATGACAACGAAAGTTGGAATGACCCCCGTGAGCTGCCCAAAACCGTTAAGGCAATATCCTTGCCTCCCCTTGACTTACAACCTTCCGACCGTAGGATGCTCGAGCTTGAAGATCAAGTTAAATTCCTAATGAGCTTCTACGAAAATCCTAAGTCTTCACAACAAGTGAACAAAATCACTCTACCTTGTAAATTGTGTAGTGGTTCCCATGACACTCGAGATTGCACAAGACTCCCCGAACAAGCTTTTGCGGACTACGCCTCCACGCGTACCGACGGAGCGGGAGAGAAGTGGTACACTTTCAAGCCCGAAAAAAACCACTTAGGAAATTCTTACAACCCCTCATGGAGGAATCACCCTAACCTTAAGTGGAACCAAAATTCAAGCACACCCCAAAGCTCATCTAGTCCACCCAATAGGTTCAACCCTCCAAACACAGGGAACCCCACTAGTCTTGAGGCAATTGCATCTAGGTTCATGTCATCTCAAGAAACTCGATTGACTAAACTTGAAGCTGATTTTAAGCGACGACAAGGCGAGATGACAAACAAGCTTGATGCCCTCTTAATGACTGGGAAATTGGAGCACTCCCAAGTGATACTATAAAGAACCCAAAAGTGAGTTCGATTTCATCGACTTCATGTTTCTTGTTCACCATGGGAGAGTGCACATCCATTCCCCTCACACCCAATGGTTCACTCGGTAAACGCTATCAACAAGGGTTCCAAGCAATCCAAAATGAGGTACCAAGGCCCCGCACCATTGGTAGAACCTACTCTTGAGAAACCCGTCAACCAAGAACCCAAACCTAATCTAGAGGAGGAGTACAAGGAACTCCATCAAGAAAAACCGATTCTTGAAGTCTTAGCTCATGCATCTTATTATAATGCTTTAAAAGAAAAATATGAGCTAGAACTTAAACTTGGAAAACATGGGTCTGCTTTTTTGTGAAGTAATTTACCTAAGAAGTTAGACGATCCCGGGCTATTTACTCTTCCGTGTAGGCTTGGAACTTCCAAACCTCTCGATGCTCTAGCCGACTTAGGGTCATGCATTAATCTTGTTCCGTTGTCCCTCCATAAAAGCCTTAACTTAGGTAAGACAGAACCAACGGAAACCATCTTAGGTCTAGCAGAAAGCAGTATTGCACATCCGATAGGGATAATAAAAGACATGGTAGTACACGTAGGAGAATTGACTCTTTTGGCGGATTTCCATGTGCTAGACATGAATAAGGACCTGACATGCCCATTGCTAGTAGGAAGAGTGTAACATATTGGATTTCATAAACACATCATAACATATCAAATGGGGCGTATAGTTTAGAGCCTTTCTAGAGAGAGAAAGTGAAAGAAAACATAGAAGGTTAGATTAAGTGAAAGGTCCAACCCTCTACCTTGGGAGGTAGAGGGTATTTATAGTTTTACATAATACGCCCTCTGTCGGGCTGTGGATCAGGCATACAGTGGGTAAAGACACGTCCGTCCTCCACGGTGTTGCACTAAGCTAAACTAATAACTAAATAACTAACTAATAAACTACTAAATAAGGTAAATAACTACAAGTCTACGAGCTAACATACGCTAGACTATAATTGGGGTGACCGACACTTTAACATGGAATTTCCAATTCCTAAAAATCTTCCCCTAAGGGAGGTCACCCCATGAAATACATTTTCCATCCTAGCATTCTTTCTATGTCTTTAGTTCTCGAGCTCGTAGACTTCAATTCTTCAAGTTCTGCAATCTTTGTGCATTAGTAGTGATTCTTTAAAGTCCGCATAGTTTTGTACTTTGAGTGGAGGTCTTTAACTGATCCACATCTTTGATGATCTTCGAGCTTTCTTTGAGATCATTAGCCACAGTAAATCTCTGGATCACCCTTTATTGTGTTGCCATCATGTGTTATTGTGACATTTGGACCGACATGCTCACACTTTCTGGATCATGACATCTTTCCATCAGAGTAGCGGAAGCTTTACTGGTTCATGATATTTGCAGCAGTGTAGCAGAAGCATAGTATGAAAATATCAGAGCCAGGTTCTGTAGATATGCACCAGTCATGATTTCTTCAATTAAGTGTGGATGCTGTGAGCATGCGGCTTTGGATTGACTCCTCAATTTTGATCAGCTGCAACCGTCCAAATGTACCTGCAAACAACAGTTAGCAATAAAACACACGAAAGTGTCTTTGATCACTTTCGTTGAATTGAGGTACACAGCCCACGGTTCCCCATTGATCAGTACAAGTACTGCCTGTGATCAGGTATAATTCCGAAGAATCTCCTTGACAGGGTTTCGCAGCTGTTCTAGCTATTCTCAAACCGGAACGTCTCAAAGAAGACAACACGGAGTGAGTGAACCAGCGAATTAAGATTCACTGATTGATGAAAAATTGATTTGAAAATAATCGCGTATTGCTTAGAAGAAAGAGTTTTGCAATACGACGAAGGTTTTATGAGAAAGATCAATTTTCAATCAAAAATACTTTTTGTATTTGAAAAGAGTACACATTCGATGTACTAGAGAAAAGAAGAGATTCGCACATTGAACGGTTTTTCCAAAAGTATTTTTTTTCAATCAGAGATACTCTTTGTGTTTGAAAACATAAGTACACATTTGACGTGCTAGAGAAAAGAAGGTTTGCACATCGAACGGTTTTTCCAAAAGTATTCGTCAATTCCAATCCTGGACCAAGGTTGATTCAAGAGTGAATCGCCCCATTGTTTCTATCCAGTTGTCACAAGCTTGATCTTTATAAAAGATCTCACATGTCACCTACCAAGAGCTTGTTTGATGTTGGCTCTAGAAGGCTTTCCATCTTCATCGTGAATATTGTCACATATCACTCGGATGTTCTGGCAATTACCACAAGGATAATGCGTAGGACTCTTAATATATTCTTACTTTCCACATTGTGTGAAACAGTAAGTCTTCATTACTTTTGTATCCTAATGAGATATTGTGGATGATCTCTTGGCTCTAGACTCAATTGTGCATATTTGGTTTCCTATACCGGAGACTAGGGAGAGGGTCTCCTTCTTCTATATCAACAATCTCTAAGAGAAAGTCGATAGATAATGTCGGTTCCCCATGAGAATGAAACAAGCCCTTTTAAAAGGAACTTGAGTAGCTTGGGAAGTTTAGTGCAGTGCGTCACTGGGTCCATGACGTCTTGTCTTCAATACCAGTGTTACCTTGGTAACAACCAGTAGCATATGTATTGAACCCGGTTTCTGCCCTAAGGTTGAATTATTGGAGGGCTATTTCTTTTCACCCTTTTTCACATTCATTTCTTTTTCATTCTTCAACCCCTTTAGTGCTTACCGAGACTTCATAACTAGAACCTTGTTGGGTATATTCCAGTACTAGCTCTGTCTCAGTCCGCACTCTTCCCATATCTCACTTTTCTCCTTTTTTTTCATCATACCTAAGGACTCTACACTATCTAGTGGATTATCCCTGGGTAGATCCCTCCGGCTCTGGCGGGATCATAGGAACGAAAACCTAACCTAACCATCCTTATAACACCATGCATAAAGTAAATTGTCGGTCTTTTGGTATTGTTCATTCTTCCATGAAACCAATTGAAAAATCATTTGGAAAATCAATCAAGGTACTTGTGATACGAGATCAAAGCATTTTGTACCTTAATAGTTTTGATCATGTAGAAATGCTCCCCCTCAACATGTGCATATGATCTTGAAATTGTTTAGCACATGGAGGCAAGAGTTCTTTGAAATAATTTCTTGATCACAATTTCCGTAGAAAAAGCCATTTGATTTTCTTTGGTAAATTCTCCCCCTCAATATGTGCATAGGATATTTGAAATCATTTAATCATTTTATCACATAAAGGCAAGAGTTCTTTTGAAGTACATCCACGATTACAAAAGCCATTAAGAAACCATTTGCTCCCCCTCAATATGTGCATCGATAAATGAAAGAGTTTAGAAAATTTCATTATTAAATCACAAATTCTCCCCCGATCAAAAATATCAAACCCTTTAAGATTTTGGATCCCAAGTGATTTAATAAGGTTTAGAAAACATGGGAGAAAATGTGGTCTGGTTTAAATACCCATCTTGTTTTTGGATAACTGCTCCTCCTCAATCATGTGCATTATATATTGAAATCTTTTGGCACATGGAGGCAGGAGTGCCTTTAAAGGACTAAAACAGATTTGAGATTTAAATAACGATCTCTCCCCCGATCAAAAATTTCAAACCAATTGAGATTTTGGATCCCGATTGATTTAAATCATTTGGAAAATTTTAGGGGAAAGACGTGGCAAGATTTAATATTGAAAAATGACAGATGAGGACCAATAACAGACATTAAAGATTGTTAGTGTCAGGTATGATAGTTTTTAGGAGATCTTTAAGTAAAATAAAACAATTTCACAATCAAACAAGAACAGAAAATTTTCATTTTGAAAGATCTTGATTCTTAAAGAAAAATCATACCATGACATAACATTAAATCTTTAGATCACCACTTATTTTGTACAATCCGGACCTTTTATGAAGAAATATCGATTGAAAATATTTTATTTTTAAATCACTCTCCCCCTCAATCGATGACCGTCGTCGATGATTGAGTGACTTAAGTTTTGATAAATTGAAGTCCAGTGATTTTCAAAATTAAGTCCAATTAATTTTCAAAACAATATTTTCCATTTTCAAAACAATTTAATCAATTTTTTTTAATTGTTTAAAAATGGTATCCTGCACAAAGATACGTTAGGTGGTTGAGAAGCTTATGTTGTTGCTGTAGGGCTTGGAAGAAAAACCGTCTGCTGATGCAGTGAGACTTCATACGTTGCATTTTAATGCCAACTGAGGTAAAATTAAGCTTCGTTTCTTCATTTGCTGATGAAGAAAACCATCTGCTGATGCAGTGAGACCTCTTACGTTGCATTTTTCCATGCCAACTCTCCATAGAAGTCCAATTAATCTACGTTTCTTCATTTGTCAACCCAAGATATAGTTACCCTTTCCTTTCGGCATCTAATCATCTTCAATTGTGGGATCCGGATCGGGAACATTCTTATATACCATAATATCTGCATATGTTAGTGGACACAAACAAATATATGGTGGTCGACATCACCCAAACAGTAATCGACTAATAAAAGTCAATCCAACATGTCAATCAATTCATATATGGCATGGTAAAAATGTGTTTATCAAACTCTAATCATCTAATCCTAACAATCATATCCTAGGTACCTAGTCCTTCAAAGTAGGTTAACATCATTTTCAATTACGCATATAGGATAATTAGATAATCTCGTTAGATGATATAGATTTGAAAACAATCTCCCCCTCAATCAATGACTCATTTTCTGAAAAGTTTTAAAAGCGCTGAAGTCATTGATTGAGTTTTCAATTTTTACGAAAAACTCTGAATCTGATTGATTTTCAAACAACTCATTTACCACCATTTTGAAAACAACAAATATTTTTCTGAAGAATTTTACACGGAAAAACATTTGTGTAGGAACAGCAGTCCTTCGACATACTTTCCTCATTTTGTTTTAGGATAAGTTCACGAAATTTTTTGAAAAATTTGATTTAGCGCAGCACTTTTCTTTCTTGAAGAACGGGTTGCTATCTGAAATAATAGCAAGCCATAGTTTAAGCGCGGGTCACAGTCTGAAGTAACTGCAAGCCATTTGATATGTGACATGTTTTGAAAAGAATATTTACACCTCCTGCTCGAACTTCATCTATGGTCCCGTGCCATTATTGAATGACATTTCTAAGACCGCAGATGTTATCGATGCCAGAAGACATGTCATGAGAAAACTTTTTTTTTTTTTTGAAATTTTCAAATTTTCTGATTTTTATGGGTTTTTGTTGGTTTTATATTTTTCTATTTTGATTTTGATGGTTTTATATTTTTGTATTTTGCTTTTTGAAAATTATATACAAAGATAGAGAAATAGTTTAAGAAGATGATGATACGAGTACCGAGATAAGGAAATCGTTCAGCACTTTGTAGAAGATAGAAGTCATCATCTCTTAAACTTTCACCACCAAAGCTTTCGAGGCTCTTGAATCGACGTCAGAACTTGAGCCTTCTGAAAGTGAGACTTTGGTAGCTTCCCCCCAAACCGACAAACTATAAAGACCATTTCCCCAAGAAGTAGAAATGAATAAGAACGGTCTCATTGAATGAAGCTCAGCACCCCGAAGAATCACGAGAACAACGAAGTAACAAGTTGAAACATTGATCGTCTCAGTGGTTATCAAATCCGGAATAACTGATTAAGTCCGATCACATGAACCTGTTGTGCGTCCCCGATGTACACATTACTCTTCGAGATTGACCAGCTGTCTATTCAGGGGAACAATGTATCAACATCTGCATTTTACCAGGTGCATTACAATTATCTTCCATATAACCAATCAGCCCACAATGTACACAAGTACCCAACCAGAGTAGACACAACGACATCACAGTGACTGCTTGAGTCACTGATCATCTCTGCAGATGTCAACTCCAGAATAACTGATTAAGCCCGATCAGGTGAACATGTTGTGAGTTCCTGATGTACACATATCTCTCCCCCATGATGTTTGCGATCTCATCGGAATCATAATAACAATGTGTACATGAAGGAATAACCGGAAGCACTTTACCATTAATCATATCGAAGATGTCGATAAGCAATATCATCTCATGTACCAAATATTCTTCTCATATTTCATTCTACTAAAGGCTGAGTTAACACATACCAAAAGTATCCAGAGACCACTTTTGTTGGAATAATACATCCTTCCCCCAAATAGTTAGAATAATATATCCTTCCCCCAAATAGTTGGAATAATACATCCTTCCCCCAAATAGTTGGAATAACACACCAAAGGCTACGAGTTAAACACTGAGTTTCTCTACGGTTATGACATTTGTCTTTCCCGGGATTACTTCAATAGAAAAGAAGTATTAAGTTCATCGCGTGTACTCGTTGTGTGTTTAGATGTATGTCTCCTTCCCCCTTGCTGGTTTTGATACCTCAGAATCAGCAAAACATAATACACTCATATCCTTGAAATATTTTGAGAAAAACACAATAAGCTCAAATGTATCTTGTGAGAATCAACTGCTACAGACACTCTCCTTGACTACCTTAACCAACCCAGATGTAGACAATTTCAATTGATCACTAAAGAAGCAAACCCGATATGCCAAACTTGAAACTGAAGTAGAGTTCCCCGCATTTGTATCTTAATCTTGCACTAATGTTGGAAGAACGGCATCGAGAATTTATGCTCCAAGAAAATCTCTTAAGTACTCACTACTCAATCAAAGTATGAGACATTAACACCTCTTGCAATTATCCACAATGTCATGTGCGTGTGTCACTGAGTAAAACAACGTAACTCCTAATAGTGATAGTTAACCAGGTCTTCAACCATCCACCCCGTCTGTTGGTAACTAGACAAACCAAGTCTTCAACTCAAATTTTTAAGCCCGAGCAAGTTATCAAATAAGAACACGCCTTTGTGAAAGTCAACTTCAATCTCAAATTAGTGATAAATGATTAACTCCGAAGTGATCAACTTGTGTCAAATGCCCAACACGTGACTAAACATACAATCGGATGTACATTGACCCACTAAATGAACCGGAACAAATGATTCCTCAACATCAATGCATTCTTCCTAAAAGTATACATGTAGAGACTGATCTGGAAGATTCACCAATAATGTCTTCGACCGGATGAGGTAGTCATTTTCATTTAAGTTCATGTGGTTGATTTATAGCGTGCACATTGAGAGGAACAATAATCCGTGAAGATTTGGCAAAGGAATACCAAAGAGCGGATCATTATTCATGAGTGAAACTACAATATTATGATAGTCATTATCAACGCCTTGAGGAATAACTAGAGATTAGGCTTCTTGAGTAGTCTGAGATGTACTTCTTAGATGATCAACATTCGCTAGCGGTTGGAAATACTCATTAAACATATCTTGAAGCAGTGAATCCCAAACAATAAATCCCATTTATCCTTAGTAAGTGAAACATTAGGCGTTGGCGGAGAGTCGTATGACCATTATTCAAACATCCATCAACATGTAGTATATTCACTCTTCTCCCCCTTAAAAATTGCATATGAAGTTTGCCATTTTTGATTGAGCAAGTGAATATGAATATACACCAATGAACGTAGATCCACTTGATGACTGAATGAGCATGGGAGAAACATGAAGCTTGTTGATGAAGAATGTCGATGAGAATGGTCATAAACATGAAGATTTCTCTTCTTCTGAAGATAAAGCGCACTGAAACGTACACCTTTCTTTTATTTGAGGAACGGGGCTTGAAGTTTTATCTGCAGACGCCATAATGATGAAGTACGAGGCCTGAACTGATGTGAACAGATGTCATAGCCGAATGAATATCAAGATTGAGTTACTTGAACCCGTGAGTTATGAGATAGCAATCCATTTGTAATCCATACTTTAAGCCAGTCCATGTAGTGAAGGATCGAAGTATCTGCAACTGAGTAAGGACTACCTGCACTAATATTACAAACTTGATTGCATATATTTTGGTTAGTGACATTAGTATCCAAACCCTTTGGGGTTTCACAGTCAACCTTGATTTTGTCATCAGTAAACAGCTTTCCGGTAGGTATCCACCTAAGTCCAGCATCCTTAAACATTCTACCAGACGGTATCCACTTATGGCAAGGTCTAGGATTGTTAGGCTTCTTATGCATAGTGAAAGACTTATCCTTATTCCTAGTTTCCACAGATTTAGCAATTGGTGTCCATCTAGGCAAATATTTTGGTTTGTTTTGCTTCGTATGCACAGTAGATGACTTAGTGAAAATCCTAGACTTAACAGGTTGAACCTTTGTATGAGCATTTACCTTCTTTAGGGATTTCTAAAAACAATTATCATGATTTGCCTTAAAGATGCATTTCAGACAATATGAGAAACATCTTGTTTGGATTCAGAAAATGATCTAGAGTTCTTAGAGTGATCTGCTATGGGAATAGCTTTATTCGAAACGCAACTACTCTTAGATACAAGCCAATCCCTAGTCTTTAGTTGAGTGTTCCTAGGTAATTGTTTAAAACTACTAGTAGTGCCTTGAAATCTTCTAGAGTTCATCACCCTAGGTCTAGCACCTAAAATTCCATCCTTTTGAATCTGTGCCTTTTTCCTAGCTTCTTCTAGATCATAGTTCTTGAACAAGTCATTCATATCATGTGAATTCTTAGGCATATGAGGTGAAGTGACAGGTTTTGACAAAACTTGTTTCACATCAACTTGGGAGGCAAACCGTGTTTTTGAAAATTTTGTTCTTTCAGATTTAAATGCAGTAGGCTTCCTAACAATGGACCGGTCTCTAGTAGGATGAGAAACTGGCTTCCCAAAGGTTGATGGTTTTGTAAACTTAGTGTTCACACTTTTCCCTACGGTTTTTCTAAGCTCATTCTTTAAGGCAACAATGGCGAAACTCTTTTCCTGAAGTTGAGCTTTGAGTTCATCAATCTTTTCTATCAAAAGGTTTGTTTGTTCCATTGACTTAGTTCTAGCTTCTTTGACAGAGTCACTTAGTTCTATGTGATGCTTTCTCAAAGACTCATTTTCCTTTAGTAATTTAGCCACATAAATTGACAGTTCATTATTTCTTGTTATAGTAGCATCAATGTCTTGTGTATTCATGACTAAATTACTTTTCACATTCAAGACAGAAATATGTTTCTTCAGATTGTAAATGGTTGTGTCTTTGTCTTGAAGCTGAGCTTTCAAAGTGTTAATTTCAAAAAGTTTGCGGAATTCAGGAAGTTCCGGATTTTTACATGGTTTGTTAAGTTGAAAACTTTCTTCTTTACTCTGTATCGCAATTTCAAGTGAAATGCAATGTTTTTCAAGATTTGAGAATTTGTTTGAAAGTTCATCAAAAGCCCTTTTATCAACCATATATTTTGTTTTGAAACACTTAATCTCAGACTCAGCCTCAGTTACAGAAGATTTATCAAAGTCATGTTCAGCATCATGATCAGTTTGTTTAAGTACTTTAGCAGATGCATTGTGTTGAACAGTAAAGGGTACCTCATTACATGACACCTGCTCAATTTCTGGTCTGATATTTGTATCCACATCATGTGTAACAAGAGTCACTGGACCATTTGTTACATCATTCTTTGTTGTCTCTGTTATTTTGCATTCAGCAACATTCGATCTTTCAACTGATACATTACCCAACTCATCACAACAATCTAATAACTGCAGCAGACACACATCCACTTTTTCATCTTTCTGAGTAACTTCCTCAATATACTTCTCCACATTATGCATGAGATGAATAAGTGTCTCAATGAACATGCTAATTTCCATTCCAGTGTGTCTCTTGAAAGATATTTCAGTCAAGTCTTGATCATAATCTGATGAATATTCCCCCTTGATAAATGGCTGAAATTGATTGAAGATTACTTGAAGAGCTGCATTAGAATCATCAGTTGATACCTTCTTTTTGATAATTTGAAGCCTCAGTTGCTCTAAGTTCAGTAGCACGGTTCTTGTTAAAGTGGGTAGATCCTGACGAAGGAGAGCACTTCATGTTCGATCCATAGCTGTAGATGTGAGTAACATGAGGTGTGAGAGAAGTTGTTGATAAGGTTCAATGTTACATTCCTTTAGCATGGCATTTGGTAGCCTAAACAGGTGCAATTCACTCTCTTCAGACTCAGAACACGAAGATCTCACATTCTCATTGATTAATTCAATCATCTTTAACCGTTCAGTGTAGCATACATTATCATTGTTATCCACAGCATCATACAATTTAAGTACTTCTGAAATTACTGGGTCAGTAGTGTAAGACATGATGTTGTAGTATACACGGGATTTTACAAGTCTATGATTTAAACCGAGAAATAGATTCTTTCGCGAGATTTTACAAAATCAAGAAGAAACCGTGATATAGTGACCAATATAACATGTTAAGATAACTGATGGATTGACACAATGATAGACAATTGTGTGTTAGGTCTTATGATTGTTTGTAGGATTAGCAAAGATGTTGTTTGGTTGTGATTTGGGTTGGTTGATGCACGGTTTTACGGAGAAATTTAGGTCTAAAAACTTAAAAACCTCAATAACTTCTGTTTGGAGCGGATTTAGGCCTCGAGGGTTGACCCATTGTTTCGAGGGTTGACCCTAAACTTAGTTCATTCGGCGTGCCATTCTCCTCGTTCTCACGGTCGTTTTGATGTGTAGAACGCTGAAAACGGAGTTACGGATCAAAAGTTATAGTCGTCTGAAGTTTTGTCGGGAAAAGTCAACAAAACGCACTGATGAAATGGTCACACCGCTTCTAACAATCCTCTATGAAGACAACTCGCTAGTTACAAGTCGCTAGATGCTCAAGTCGCTAGAGACAACTCGCTATGAACCAAGTCGCTACACACAAGTCGCTATGAACCAAGTCGCTACACACAAGTCGCTATGAACCAAGTCGCTATGAACCAAGTCGCTAAAGAGCAACTCGCTAAGTGGCCAAGTCGCTAAAGAGCAACTCGCTAGTAACAACAGAGACAAGTTGCTAGAAATTGTAAAGACAAGTCTCTACCAAAAATAGGCGCCAAGTCTCTACGAAAATAGGCTACAAGTCTCTACCAAAAATAAGTGTCAAGTCTCTACCAAAATGGGCTACAAGTCTCTACTGAAAATAGGCATCAAGTCTCTACCAAAATAGGCTACAAGTCTCTAGACAGATACATTGAATCTGGACACATGTCAAAATAGTGGTAGGAGAAGGGAGTGCTAGGTCAATTTACGATGTCAAAAAGCATACTTACTACAAAGAAGAGGAAATCTAACATGAGATTAGGTTTGATAGAGCGCCATCTAGATACGGACCTTGGATTGAAGAACTTCATAGGTCCCCAACGACCTTTTTACCTAGATGAAGCCTTTGCTAGTAAAGCAACTTTCCATGAAAAAGAAATGGCTAGGGACATGGAAGTGAACCCATTCGAGGACACCTTAGTAGTTAGGAAGATGACCGAGTTCCTAGGAAGCTTTCCCGTCAACCTTGTCATGAATAAGTGGAAAGTTGAGAGCGATAAGCCCAAGCATAGGTGGGATTGGGATAGACCGCCTAGTGATGGTAATGGAGAGTGGCACATTAGGATAACGATCTATGTCCCCGATGGAGAGAAATTTGAAAAGGCTTATCGAACCAAACGTACTACTAGGAACTTAAATGATAAGTTTGATCCTTATGACATTCTTGAGGACAAGCTTACTTATATCGGTACGTAGGGGCACGACTTCGAGTCTAGCTATAAGACTCATAAATAAAGAAAAGCGCTTCGTGGGAGGCAACCCATGCTTAATTGTTTGCTTGTTTGTGTCGTGTATCTTTTATTTATTGTTTATTCTCATGTTTAAATTTGTAAAAATGCTTTATTTTGTCTTTAACCTCGTCTTAATTACATATAAAGGTATTTTACAAAAGGGATAAGTGTAGGGAGAATTACACATGTTTTCAAAAGAAACGTGAACATGAGAATTACAATTAATTAAAAGATAGACATGTGTGTTTGTTCTAGTCAAATACTTGTATCGAGTCATAATGGATGTTTTGCAGGAAATCTTTCTAGATTCTAAAGATGTAAATTTTCCAGAATTTTTTCCAGAAAATGGCAGACCAGTTTCTGTCAGGATAACCTGACGGCGTCAGGATCGCAACCTGACGGCGTCAGGAAGGAGCATAAACAACTGATTACTTTTTCTCGTTTTCTGAGCTAATTACAAATTTTTGGAATTTTCCAGGTCTTAATTTTCCATAAAATCTGTAAACATCCATTCCACAAGCATTATATCCTAGTTTAGTAGAGTCTTATATATATTGTTACCGCCGATTTTACGCGAAGGTTTCGTTTATTTTTTTCAAGTGTGCAGGTTTAATTTACCAAGAAGAAGATACATAACATGAGAAGGAGCTTTTCACGCAAACATTCTTCTTGAAGAAAGATGTAACCACCACTTCACACGGATCCTACCGAGCTAATCAGGGGAGTACTAGTTTCTTTCGATTTTAATTACCTTCTATTATCATAACTTTGATACTTTCGGGAAACATTTGGGACAATGTTCAGTTTAAGTGTAGGGAGGGAAAATAAAACGGGAACTTTGAAACTATGCTTATCCTTGATTATTTGCTTTGTCCAATTTCATTTGTGTAATAAACCATGAGAAATATCGGTTAGGGTAATTTTGGCACAAAATTTAAAATTTTTCTTAACATATAGGAGTGGGCCATTAGTCTTAATAAAGCGTCTCATGGATAGGAAATTATATGACTAGCACAAAAACCCTTTACCACTTAAATTCCACCCAAAATGTGAGGATCACCCTTAGATTATTAGGAATTAAATCATTCATCTTTGATGCTTAGAGTGTGAACCGGTAGTATAATAGATTCTAGAACTTGTTTTGTGATGCATCCTGAGATCGCTAGTAATACTACACTTGTTTAGTTAGGAATAACTAAATGATAAGAGGCATTAGGATAACCCTTGTTTGATACCCGTAATATAATTACTTCTTCCACATCGGTTGAGTAATTCCCCCACACCTTTGCGTTGTACTCATCTTTAGTACACGATACCCCTAGTTAACCCCTCATAGCCTATCCTTTTCGCAGTTCTCGTGATGTTTCGGTTTTCTGGAATATCAATGAAGAGCATTGTTTACAATCCACCCCCAAATGTACACCCAAATCGCCTTAGCCTACCTTGTATGCACTCACTTTTAGTGCATTATTGTTATCGCACTAAACCCTTAGTTCAATTATCTTGTTGCTTGCATAAGTTGCTAAGTCGAGTCATATCCTTTGTACACAGTTTTGGGACGATTGGGACTCATGGGAAAAGATAAACTTTATGAAATGACGGGAAGGGAACGTTAAATTCAAATTCCCTTTATTTGCATAATAATGTACCCCAAGTGTTTTGATCTTTTCAATTTGAGTCAAATTAGTTTTAGAGTAATAAAAAACTCAAGTGTAGGGATGTGCCTATAAATCCCTATCATGTTGATGTTATCGTAGAGGATGGTAGAGTAAAAGTGTATGAAAAAAAAAACAAAACAAAACAAAAAACAAAAAACCAAAAAAACAAAAAAACATACGGGCTACCATCCTACATCTATCTTTAAATTTATGTTTGTTTGTTTCAGTTATCTAGAGTTTAGAGTTTTGAGTCTTGGCTTAGCAACGCCATTCTTCGCATGCTTGTAACATAAAGATTTTTGACTTGCCACCACTAAATAGCCTATCCAACCAAACCCTTTGTTTCCCTACCGTAAGCCTAACGTTACAACCCTTTAAAAGACCTCTTGGATAGTCTTTCCTAGGTGCTTACGCCAAAGCGATGAAGGTTTGATCTAGTCTCAAGCCTATGGTAATCTATGTACTAGGACCGTTAAATGAGTGTTTATCTTCCATTTCCAACTTGTTATATTTCATATACACCCGAGAGATGTGAGTACCCAAACACCTCATGTGAGGTGCTAGTATGTAATTTCCGTGCTTGTTATGACTTTTGCGGGGCTTATATGTGTTGTGGATCGTTCTAAACTAATGCTTCATGACCTCTAACTTGTAAATTAATTGGCTAAAAGCACATTTGCTTGAGGACAAGCAAATACCAAGTGTAGGGATATTTGATAAGGTTTTAAAATGTACCTTTTTTAGGGGTCGTTTAAGCCCTTATTTGATCACTTTTGTATCCGTTATTACTTAATATCGTTCCTTTTCACTTTTTAGGTATCTTGAAGGCAAATTGCTGGAATGACACTTATTCGGACGAAAAGGCGCGAATATACGAAAAAAATGGCCAAAGTCAAGAATCGAGACACTCAGGCTGCTGGAAGGGGCGGCGTCAGGTTCTACAAGTGACGGCGTCAGGTTCTGCTAGAGACGCCGTCGGACAAATTTTGTGACGACTCAGTAGCCAAATTACTTATTTACAAGTGACGGCTTCAGGTTTTAAAGGAGTAAGGCGTCGCAGCTCAGACGGCCTAGATTTGATCCAGACGACGTCAAAGACTGAAGAGGACGGCGTCACAAGCATAAGGTGACGCCGTCGCAATGGTAACGTGGCCAAGACGAAACCCTAATAACGGCGACCCGACGGCGTCACAAATTAAAGGGTGACGCCGTCGCATTTGTAATCTTATATATAGAATCCGAATTTTTCAGTTTTCAGTGTGTAGTCTTTTGGAGTAAAAACCTAAATCGAACTAAGGCTGTCCTGTATAGTATTTTAGGGTTCCATACCCTATCTTACATCAAGATAAGTGTTTTACTTCATTAATTTAATTATGTCTTCAATTGATTGTGTGTATGCTTGCATGTTCCCCATGTCCTGCTAATTTACTTGTGTGTTTGCTTAGGTAATATGAAACTTAGTTATTGAATATTGATTGGTTGTCTCTTATCTTAATTGTGATTGACCTAGTATTGCGATAGGTCATTCGTTGTGCTAATAATGCTTGATTAATCTTTGTTGAACCTTAGTTTATAATCACCTAGAGTAATTGTAGGCTATACATCCAAAGAATACCTTAGAGTTAAAGTTTATAAATTCTAGAGATTTTGTAGTCATTAACCTTTGGTAGCTTCAAAGAGTTAGGGATAAACGCATACCCTACGACCTTAGAAACACAACGCGATTAAGAATAAGGACGTGACAATTCAACCATCAATGGGAGATAACTAGGGAGTAATAAAGCCTAAGTAAATACATTTTTAACTATCATACGAGCACACAACAATAGATATAGACTACCCTCACCTTAGTTTAGATAATTAGAGAAGTAGAAGTAATCGGTAGAAATACCAACCCCCAAATCCAAACCCCGAGATTCGTACCTTTCCATTTCCTAAAAAAACATAAAAAGATAAAAAATAATCTTCCTCAACCCCAACCTTAGTGTAGTAACCTCTCACTAGCATTCCTATTCCTCTAGAGAACGATATCAATTCCCGTGGCTTACCCTAATACTACACTACAACGATTAGGTTCACTGCCTAGGGTGTTGAAAAACTTGCTCGACTAAAAGGAAGTTCCTTTGACCCCGAACGCGCTGTGTAAGCGTATCATAACTCGTGGTGAGTCACGAGTTGACTCACTACCTTGTTGGGTTTGATGTATAAAAACGTGGGAAATGGTTTCTTGATAAATAAAAATGTGTTAAATCTTGTTGGTATCCGTGTTTGGTTTGTGTGTCGTGTCGTGTGTGTCATGGCAGCCAAGCCGAGAGCCTTGGCTCTCTTGATTTGTTTCTTGAGTTTTGATGTTACTTTCTTGTTATTATTGTTGTTGTTTCGGGTTTCGGATGAAAACCCATTTGGTGGTGATAACTTGGTATATTGGAGGTTGATTTTGGTTTGGTTATGATGAATGTCGAATGGGAAAAGGCCCTCGAAGGGTGTTTGGTTTGTTTGGCTGTCGAGGAGGTTGTGGGTCGAGACCCTCGAGGTCTCGACAAGTTTTTGGGAGGATTGATATATTGTAGTTGTTGTTGTTGATTTGGACGTGAGAATGGGAGTCGAGACCGAAAGGTCGCGACTACACTTGGTAGGTATTTTTGGACTTTAAATAGGATTTGTTTTAGATATGACGGAGGATAGGTAAGACGTGAGTCGTAGACGACCACGTGAAGTTGAAGTTGTGATATTGGGACTTGACGTTATCGAATTATAATATACTTGTGAACTTTGCGCCAAGTTGGTGTCATGTTGACTTTTTAGTCTTCTTTGACCCCGAAAAGGCCGTGACATGGACTTTATTTGACTATTGGACATGATACAAATTGATAAGTCGGGAAGTTATGACTCGGACTTGTGACTCGAAACAAATAGTAACTCGAATAACAATAACTATGACGATAACGTAAACTATATATAATAAATAGTTTTCCTAATAGAAACAAGTATATAATACTTGTTATAAACTCTTTTATAATAAAACGGAAAAAGAGGAATATAACAAATAGCGAGGGAGTTACTTAATGTTTCGAGGGCACGCAAAACTAGAAATGCCTTGAACATTAATTGAATATCATTAATTGTTAGTCACGGATATTTGGAGTTAATAATCTTAACTTACTTAACTAACGAACTTATTGGGTTGACGTACCATGTGAGGCCTCGTTAGTTATGTCGGGAGAGTTTAGTATGGACCACTTATCCTACGATGCCCTAGGACGTGGTATAGTTTCGGAATAATAAGCAAGGCGAATATATCATAAGGTTTATCGAATTGACGAATTCGATAAGTCTTGACCATATGTTCAAGAGACTTATTAGACTATAACTTGACACATAGATTTGTTGTGAACTTTCTTTGTTGCGTACTTGAGTAGCGTGAGTATACATGTATCTTGTTGAGTCGACACCACACACACGCGGATACCAAACACGAGAAAACTGTTTTGTGAAAGAGTTTTTGGAAAAAAAAATTGGATTATATTCGGGATTGGGAACTATTGAAATAATCTAAGCAAGTCCATGGTTTTAGGTCGTGCCGAGTTAGTAGTTGCTGATTTCTGAAAGTCGATACTCTTATTGTTCCTGTTGATTCTTGTGCTTTTGCTGGACTAAGGTGAGTTTCATAACCCCACTTTTATTCGCACTTTGTTTATTAATTCTTGGGGTGAGAAGCATGCTCTTGTTTGACTGGACCTTTTTATAAAAAACTATGCTTTGTTTGCGCTTATTACGAAGTATAGGCTAAGGTTTAGCCTCACTATATCTTGCCAATTGTTAGGTCTTTTATTCATGTTGTAGGTAGATCTATCGTGGTTGACCGCCCCGTCTTGGACTTGTTTGCCCGACTTGCCAGGGTGGCACCTGGATTTGTGGTTGCAAAATTTGCCATGACGTATAACATCTTTGTTTGGTTTTGGGTTTTGGATATGATGATAGCTTATGCTATGACTTACTTACGTAATAAGATATTTTCACTATTTGGTCCATTTACTATGTTATTTACTTAAACCTATGAACTCACCGGCTTTTTGCTACCCTCTTTAGTATGTCTTTCTCAGGTATTTGATGTGTTTAGGCTTGGGCAGTTGTTTTGGGAGGCGCTTGGAGGCATTGGCATGGTCATGGATTAATTCGACTCTGATGTTTAATTTGGACCGCTTTTTATGAATTTCTTTTAATGGGCTTACTCTCGTACTTTGAATAAGTGTAAAACTTAATTACTATATTTGACAATGTTTTTATATTATGGATGAGCTATAATAACTTCGCTATACTTGTTCTCGTGTACCACTTCCCGTAGCACCCCAATGCTAGTAAGTCTTCCGCTGAACTGTATTTTGGGGGTGTTACACAAGGCTCTGATACCAATCTGTCACACCTCAAAATTGGCGCAACAAAAAAGCATTTACGGGGTATGACTTCATAGTCAAGAACACATGGTGTCTAAATAGAGAAACACTAAAATGCATAACATACGATATATCATAGTCGCGCAAAACTCCTACAACCGGGATAAGTACAAAATCTAGAATCCAAACATAAGTCTCAAAGCCAAACCACATCATAAGGAAAATCAAACTGCAACTCAACGGGATACACCCCGGGAGGGTCTTGTCTTAAGTCTTGCTAAGTCAAGTCAATACTCAGCCTTCTAAGCAACTTCAACCACTAAGCTGTGAATAATATAGATTAGGACAACAGTGAGCATGATATACAAATATAAGCACTAACTAAAACCACGATGCTTGCAACAACTGAACCTCACAAATGACACGTATACACGATTTCCAATGACCCCGATAGTACTATCAATGCTTCGACTCCAAAACGGATTTAAACAGTTGCGAACAAATGAACACACAACATAAGATCACACAGAATGCACATATTGCAATCAAACGCTCAAAAACACGAAAGAAGTAAATCACAACATAAAAACAGTTTAAAATATCATTTGAGTACCATTTTCCCCCTAGGAAAATATTATGAAAAATGGGCTACGAAAACTCACCTCAGTAGATAGAAATGAACAGTAACCCATGTCACATAAACAGTGTCAAGAAGCAAGGCACAATGGTATACGAACAACACAACCTAATAATATATAGTTTGTCTCAAAATATATCCCGAAAAATAGTATAATGTATATGAGTTTTCAAAAGATAAATTATTTTAATTTTCGTGTAATACTCGTGTCAATGTTTGTAAAAAGTATAGAAGTTTAGTATTAACATCTCGTGTGGTGGTATGAAAACGTAGACTCGAAATGTAACTCACGCCAAAGAAAAATAAACGAAATAAACTCCAAGAAGCGTAACTCCACAAAATGAATAAAAGAAAAGTAAGAAAAGAATGGAAGAAAATAAATAAGAAATGAGAAAAGAATAATCAATAGATAGTTTCGGTGTTTACCCCATAGACCCCAAATGATTGGAAACCATTTCATTTTGAAAGAATTCGAGTTATATAAGTCTTTTTAGAATTTGTGGTAACATTTACAAGTTTGTAATCATTTAAGTTTGGAAAGGTTTTTTATAAATTTCGGCATGATGTGTCCATTTATATCATTTTCCAAGTCACAATGACTTTTGAATAAACCAAATTTTAATTACAATCTTTCAAAAGTTTTATTTATCGTTATCATTCGCGTAGTTATTAGTGTCGGGTTTATTGACTATTTGGTGTCCGTTCAGGTCATAATATATTAAATTCTTAACGAGAGATAATATATTATTCCGTCTCAAGTACAAAATCGTCCAATAAGTCCATCGGCTAATACCGTAAATCCAATAACGATCCAATTGTCCAAAAAGGTCCAAGATGTATAATCCAAGTCAAGTTCATGTATCGTATATCAATTCCCAAAGTAAATCCGAAATGTATCAATGATCACAGACAAATGAATCACGTTAGTCAACTAATCCGGAAAACAAATAATACATGTATAAAGTTTAAAATCAAAACACACCAGTTTATTATGTATGGGCTTCGGCCCACTATAAACCAAACGCACCCTATTATAAACTTAGTGGGCTTGTTAGCCCGTTATGCCAATACCCAAACGTACAACAAAATTTGGACTTATGGCCCGACGTCGTTTAATATATTCTCAAAACACATGACACATTTACACCTAACACAATACCTTCACACTAACATTCCCTTTTGAAAACCAAAATTTCATATACTCTTTCTGTTGCTTATTGGTAAACCGGGACAACTACGCAAACGCGCCACTCTAGGAATTTTACTTGTTTACTTTCAAAACCAAATAGGTTACTAACGCATCTTGTACAATAATTTGAAATTATAAGCTTATTAACTAACACCCTTAACACATTCAATACATGATGCAATAACTCCTTTTGCAGCTGAGACTAATCATACACGAAACTTACGGGTTTTATTATACCGACTCAAAACAACACCCTTATACCACAACCTCACGGGTCACGGTTCGAACCATTGTGGGTTTCCTTTCCTGGTCGCGACTCAAACAAACACCCATACAAGTTCACTTTAACCGAAACAGAAACAATACTCACCCAAGCTCACAATTATTAGTAAATTCCAATGTAGCCAAAAGATTCAAAAATTAACACAACCCAATCCATGACCCAAATATAAACCAATATACAAGAAAAACATTCATGGAACCAGTCAAACCAACTCAGTGAGTTAACTCTGTCGAGTTGACTCAACTCACTGAGTTAAGTCTACTCACTCAAAAATCAAACAACACCCCTTTTTATACATGATTTACCACACGAGTTTAAAAGGAAAAATGTTTGTGTAAGTTTTTTAACCACGAAAACTTTTAAAAATCATATATATACAATCGGTTTTTACAGAAATTAAGATGGCGATGACGGTGGTGGCTTACCAAACGTGAGAAAGAAGAAAGAAGAGGTAGTGGCGAGTGCGTGTACAAACCCGAACAAAATACTCTATACGTTACCCGAAACTCACGATCTAAACCCGATCTATTCTTGAACACCTTTATAATAGTGGCGGCGTATGGTGGTGATGTTGCCAGAAAACTGTCGGAGCAGGAAACGACACCGGTGAAATGTGGTGTGTGAGTTGTTGTGAGAGTATTAGTGATAAAATGTAACCCTACTAGGCTTTTAAAAATGTCCAGGGACTGTTTGTGACAAAAAATGAAAGTTTAAGGTTGGGTGAACTGAAAATATCACAGGGACTGCTTTTGCAATTATAGTATTCCTTTGTAAACTTATGGTGTGAGGCTCAGTTGAGCTATCAAATATTCAATTCAAGTCGCGAAAGTTGTGCCATTGCGTCTAAAATAGTTTTTCTATGAAGAATAAGTATTCGTACGACTTATATCTCTCAAATATTAAAATAATCATACTAAAATGTTTATTAGGTGCGGTTGTGCGGGTATGTGTCACATGTAGTTTTCCCGTTTTACGAGAAAGCTTCTAGTTTTTCAAATCCAGTCAAGTTCAGAAAAGTTCGTAAGTAGAAAACAAGTATAATTTGTTGTAAAACCAAGTCTCGAAAAAATACGAGTTATTATACAAGATATAGAAATGCAAAAAATTTACAAAATCAAAGCCACTACAAACAAAAAGTCTAAGACATTGGAAAACACCTCACACGACACGTTAGACTCAGCACATGGAGGTGTTAATCTCAACAATGAAGCGATGATTTAGAGGATGAAGAGGTTCGGGAAGTTCAACCAATTGACCGGGACAAAGCTAAAAATAAAGCGTTATCCTCCTCCATTCTTTTGGAATCTTCAGTTGTTGTTCCTATTGTTAATCAGTTATTGGATAAGTGGAAAAGTGTCCAATGAGGTTTATTTTTCAAAAAGAAGGAAGCCCTGATTCTTATTTTGTGTAGAAGCAATGACAAATGAAAATGGAAGAAAAGACACGTCAGTGGCAATTGGAACTAGAAGAAAGGAAGATTCAACAAAAGCAAGAAGAAATCAAGCTAAACCGTCAAATGTTCATGTTTAATCAAGAAAAACAAACGAAAAAAGACATCTTGTTCTATCATAGTGTCGATGACTATTTGACCGGAGGACAACGAGAGATGGTGATGGAGATGAAGCGACAAATAAAGGAGAAATATATTTTAGACTATTAGTTTAAGTTTTTAATTTTTATTTTAATGTTTTTAATTTTATTTGATTTGTTATTGTAATGTTTTTTTAATTAATAATGAAATTTTAATTTTTATATTTGGAAAAATGAAAAAAAATAGTGGTGACACGGTCATCTTATTACACTAAGTTAGTTGTGAATTTAGATTTAGAGAGAGAAAACCGAGTTTCCATTAATATGACTATAGTGATCTCGAACATATATGCTCCTTATTACACTTGCTCTAAAGGAAAAAAAGTTTTTCGCAATGTTTTAAAACCCGGTTGACCCGGCCGGTTCAACTGGCCGGTTCAACTGGTTGAACCGGGAATCGGAATCGTGGCCAGGCCGAAACTGATTGGTTTTTTGCTTGTTTGAAAACCAGATTGAACCGCCGGTTTTTACATGACCCGAGTTGACCCATTGACCCGGAAACCAACCGGTTTAGTATATTTCTTTTTATTTTTTTTTTAATTTAACAAAAATACCGTTTTCTTCATTATTATACAATGCAAAAGCTACAGATAAAACAATATTACATTAGGAATGTTTCACACCATGAAATCAACTCTTCTTAAATAAACACATAAATAAAAGTTTATAACACTTAATTTGTGTAGTTATAAATAATAAAAGAAACTAAATTCTTTTTAGCACAAAAGTGATTCTGTAAACAAGTGATTAAGTACTATTTGTTTTATAGTTACGAATTTTAGAAAAAAGTAGTTTAGTTTATATGTTGTCTTGCACTTGACTATATAAACTCTTTTTATTATCTTTTTCTTGACTTACCAAATGTAGTGTAGAATGAGATTTTATTTGTTAAAATTCTAAAAGATATACGGTAATGATAAAAAAAAAGTTGACAACACACAATATATAAATATGCAGAAGCAATAATATGCCAAGTAACCAATTCCCATCTCTACGTCTTTGAAAAAAATACATGCGTATATGTTAAACCATGGAGTAATATTGACACTTGGTATTGGGAACTACTTTTTGGAAGAAAAACGGGTTGATCTGGCGGTTTAACCGGTTGAACCGGTGAACCAGTCACTCGACCGGGTCAATCAAAAACCAGAGTTTCAAAACATTGGTTTTTAGTCAAACGGATGTGACGCAAATGTGACGTGAGATTACAAAAATTTAGGTGCTAATGCATTCACGTGATGTTCTAATGAAAGAATAAAAAGAGGAACCGATGTTTTGGCGCCCTTACCGACCCGTTCCACAATATGGAAGAGACAAATCTGGTAACATAATGACTAAACGAAACATCGCGGGGACATAATGCCCCTCATAGTTTTTGCGGAAACCTATTTGTTTAATTGTTTTTTCATTTTGTGTATTACTCATAGGTTGGCGGGTGCACACGGCAACCTGGACACTCCTGGCAACAAACTTCACTCGACCCTATCCAATACCCAACATTTGTTTGTCGAATGCTCTATTGCTCAGAATTTATGGATATGGATCTCGAACTGGTTGGACATTGCTCATCGCCAAACACATGTTGAGCTGCTTGCTTAACTTTTAATTAAAAAGGCTAGGCTGTTGCGGAAGCGCTACAAATAGTAGATGTCACTATGGTTTTTATATAGCACATTCACAACATGGTGTTTCGGATCATACAGTGAAGCATATATACCACTTTAATTTCCATTATCATGAAGATTCAAAAAAAAAGACAAGTAGTTTAAAGAACGGAATCTATACTACTTATAATACACAAACCATTTTCTCTCCTAATTAATTTTCAGACTTTTCAGACTTGAAAGTGTTAAAGCATGATGTACAACACATTAAAGCCCAAAAATTCAGACTTACAACCACATATGCATAATATACAACACATTTATACACGTATTAAATAACTCCTTTCCATATCCTTGCCATCTCAGATAAGCCACACATACATAAACATAACCACCACTACCTGCTCTGAACCGCCGCCACCACTGCCATTAGATCTGGTACCAACATCGCCGAATATTTTGATAATGGTAATTGAAGGTAGATAAAGGCGGCATAGGTTGTGGTGGAGGGATGATGAAGAAATGGTTGGCTTGGTTCTTAGTATATTGTCTCTGGTTTATTGTTTATTTGTAATTGTGAGTTTGGTGTTGCGATATATGTTTTGATTTTTGGAAAAAAGAATGGTGGATGAAGAGTTGTAATGAGTTTGGTCTTTTGTTTAGCGTCCAATGATAGGGATAATTTCATGAAGCGTTTCTTTTAAAGTATAAATGTGAAGTATTCTTGGAAAAATATCATTATTTATTTTATTTCCATACACAGTCACGTGACAATAGGTGAATAAAGTTTCATTCACACAAAAAGAGAGAATCTTTTCCCTTCCAATTAAATGATACGCGTGATTATAGTCTCCAAAAATTACCATATGTTGTTGACTGTAGGGGTGAGCAGAAACCGCACCGCAAACCGTATGAAAACCGCAAAACTACGTGCGTGTCTTGATAAAAAAACCGCATTTTGCGGTGCGGTTTCGGTTTCCAAAAAAACGCACCGCAAAAAGACCGCACCGAACCGCAAATATTTTAGGTATTCGGTTTATTTTTTATTTTAAATAAACCAAATTATATGATATTAAATATTTTTGTTAATATTTTCATAATTAGGAATGAAAAGTCATATTCAAACGAATTTTATTGTTAATTATTTATTTTATTTTTTATCATTTTTTGTTTTCTAAATAAACCAACTAATATTCTATAATTTTTGAATTTAAAAAAAAAATCATCTCATTTGAAATTTTTAATTTCATACTACTACCACATTAGTATATATTAGTAGAATTTGACTTATAACCGCCGCTGATGAATGAAAAAAGGCGTTTGCAAAAACAAACAACCCTGCCATAATTGCTTCTTAACAACGCCATCTATCGACCAGACTACAACCGGGTCCAACTACAAACCGTATGTCTAATTACAATCAACGCACTATCAACATAGCAAATGAGTTTCTATCTCTCAATAGCTTATTTTAATGCTCGCCTACTATATGATAGTATGATCGTATACGATTGAAAATATTTTATATTAGCATTTGAATCTATATCTATACTACTTATAATAGAGGAATGATCATAATCTTAAAATTAAGACTTACAAAATACAAACCTATTGCCATTGTACAATAATAATGCACTATTAATAATCTTTCTCATCAATCTTAATTTTAAGACTTACAAGTTTTAAAGCTTAATGTACAAAATACAAAGCACTATTAAAGTGGTCAAAATATTTAATGTAGTTAATTAATTAACTTGTCAATAAATACAATTAATGCAGTTATTAAAACACCTCTTACACAATAAATACAAATTATCAAGCATATTGTACAACCAACTTAAACATAATTCATGCATTAAAATGTCACTAATACAAATAATAAAGAACATTATATAAATATTCAGCCCAATGGGCAATTCCTAACGCATACGATGCAAAACGCATCGGGCCAACGGGTCGAGCCCGAGGGTACGCCAACGTGGCTCGAGTCCGAATGCACGAGCTAAACGAATTTCTTGAAATCCGTAAATTTATTATCAAAAAGAACATAATAAACTAAATTACATGATTCACCTAAAAATTTTATTTCATAGTATCCGCCGCCGCAACTCGTGAGAACCCTGCATTAAATGTCACTAATACAAATAATAAAGACATTATACGATATTCAAGCCCAACGATCAATAGATGCAAACCGGCTTAAGCCCGAATCGATGCGTCAAACGGCTCAAGCCCCGAATGGGCGGGCCAAATGGCACGGGCAACGGCTCGAAATGCCCGAACGGGCACGCGCTTAAACGAATTTTGATATCCAGAATTTATAGTAAAAAAAAACATAATAAACTAAAATACATAATTCACTGAAAAATTTTATTTCATGGTACCCGCCGCTAGTAAATTACAAAGCAAGGACTCATAACCACGTGGTTCCTTAACTTAGATAGGTGACAAAATGAACGGGTCATGTTGTTATTCCTACTACTCCCTATCTAACATGAGTTTGTATATCCTTATATCAAAACAATAAACAAGGTTATATCAATGATATATATTAAAAATAAACAAAACAATAGCTTTCCTCACTCTCTCATCTTGGAATCATATTGTAAAATCCCATCTGTCCCAACTGATGGTGTTCTTGCTTTCTTCCTCATACTCTATAATCTTCACGTCCTTTCTCATCATATCACGGATCTCATGAGATCTATACCTTAGCCAGCCGGCCCAGCCCCACTCTATATACATATATATCACTGATAACATTCTGCAATGACTCAAAGCTATTAAACTCTCGTCCACTAATTCATCATCTTCAAAGTTAAACCTTTTGCTCAAATGAATTTTCTTCAAATTTTGACAATACAAGGCAATAGACTTCCAACCAGAAACATCTATTATGTGACAATTTGATAAGTTCCACTCTTGCAACAATGGACAACCTTTCGCAATTTTCATTATAGCATCATTAGTAACGACAATCTCAAGAACTTTTATATTTGCACCAAAACCTCCTAAACCAACAGCTCCAAGCTTACTGAAAGACAAATTTAGATACTCGAGACCACCTCCACTTAATATCGCAGCAACACCACTCGAATCTAACTTACACTCTTCAGCTTCTAAAGAAGACAAAGATTTAGAAAAACCTTGGAAGCCTACACCAAGGATCTTATGACAACCAGATATTTTGAGTGCTCTAAGTTGATGACAATTTCGGTTAATATACCCGATTCCAGTATCAGTAATTTTAGAGCACCCACTAAGATCAACTTGTTTCAACGTTTTACAAATTTTTGTTAACAAATTTAATCCCTTATCGGTAATTAACTTGCAATCACGAAGACGAATAACAGACAACAAGCGACATTTAGAAGCAACCGAGGTGAGTCCTTTGTCAGTTACATAAGAACAACCAGAAAGATCAAGAGAATGCAATCTACACAAGTATATTTCTAATTTCTTTATACTTGAGTCCAAGAGTCTATCAGCATTTGTCAAAGACAACGACTCTACATGGTCAAAACGGTGAAACAATCGTAAGAGTTTATCACAACTAGTCAAAGATAATTGATCAAAACGGTTAAACAATCGGATAGGTGTATCATGCTTTTTTTTTGAACGGAATTGTATAGGTGAATCTTGATGATTAGCAGAAACATTATCCGAGGCACATAACCTAAAACCTAAGTGTCTAGGACATGAATTTTGGATATCAAGAAAATTGTGACAAGTTAAACCAAAAGAATCACGATCCTTCTTTTTGCTTAACTTCTCAAAGATCAATTTTAAACAGTCATCAGGAAGCTCTGGTTGTGGATTACAATGAACGCGGTTATTTTTATTCGTAACACATGCACCCATCAGATCTATCTACTAGCTAAACGTAAATCAATAACAGAAATTGGTTCATACCTCTCTTAACCAGAGCAACTGAAAATAATGATCCAAAAGCACAAGAAAAAAAAATACACAGTTACCTCAAAATGCTACCCTGTATATGACCTATATAAGTACCACTTTAGAGTACAAAGAAGAATGAATGAAAACCTAAAACCATTTTCCATTTATTTATAGAGTAGCAATTTGAAGCCCATTAGAAATCCAAGTTGTAGTCAGTCGGTTTGGGAAATCCCACTAAACAGCCGATCCTATACATTAGGCAAAATTACACTTTCATACCTCTAATCACCAAGTATTACGGAGTACTTAGGGCCCGTTTGGTTTGTAGATGGGTTTAGGATTTGGATTTAAATTTGGATTATGATTTGGATTTGAATTTAGTATATATTTTAAATTAAATGATGAGGGAGAAAGATAAAATAAAATAATATTTTTTGTATTATTATAAAATTTAAAAAGTTAAAATATATAAAATACTAGTATAAAATAAATGACCATGTGTGGCTTGCAAATGCACACGTAAGCTAAGAAGTCAATTTTCTTTATTTGCGTCAATAAAATTGGATGGTTGTCAGAATTCCATGAGGACCCCCTGGGTTTTATCAAAAGACATTTGTATGGGTATTAATTACTGTGTCCAAGCCAAAAACTCAAACCAAACGATTTATATCACTTTAAAACCATTCCATCAAACCAAATTACACATACCAAACGGGCCCTTAATGTTTGATCATATAAAGATGCCACTTAGTTACTTACTATACTCATTATTCAGATTTTAGTAATGTTCCTTTTTCGTCATTTTTAATGAGTTTCATATTTCTAACGTGAAATACTTAAGAATTACATTGTTGTATGATGACATACTAGCAGGATAACTGCGCGTTGTGCCGGCGGATATTTTAAAATAAAATTTTTCAGTGAATCATGTACTTTAGTTTATTATGTTCTTTTTGACAATAAATTTACGGATATCAAGAATTTCGTTTAGCCCATGTCCGTTCGGGCTCGAACCCGTTTGGCATGCGCCCGTTCAGGCTCAAGCCCATTTGGGCCGTTCGGGCTTGAATATTTGTATAATGTCTTTGTATTATTTGTATTAGTGATATTTAATGCAGGAATTGTGTTTAATTTGGTTGTACAATATGCTTGATAATTTGTATTTTTTATGTACAGGGTGTTTTAATAACTTTATTAATTGTATTTATTGATCAGTTAATTAATTGACTACATTAAATAACATTAATGTGTACAAAGGATATACATGTAATTAATCATTCAGGGAAGGATATATATGAAATTATGCCTTGTTTTTTTTTAATATGTGCATTAAAGTGGTGTACACTATGTTTCTTATCTTGTAAGTCCTAAAATTTGGAGAGAGAGTCATCTCTCTATTATATGTAGTATACATAGATAGTTTAATTAGATTGTAAATTGTGGTTAAATAGTTGTATTTTTTTGTTGGTAAAATGGTAGTTTTAATAGAGTATTACTTGTATTAAATGAGTAGCGGTTTTTTTAGTTTTATTTGTGTTTTGTGTATTGTATATAAGTAATATGACTTGTAAATTAAGACTAAGAGGAAAGAGATTCATTCCTACATTATAAGTAACTAGCAGGGTACCCGCGCGATGCGACGGCGGGTACCTGTAGTTCAAATTTTCGGCAAACATTGTTTTCTTATTATATGTTTTTCGTAACATCAACTATACGTATGATGAAAATTTTATATCAAGATAATTTTAAGCAATTGAAACTATTTCTTATAAAAATATTAGAGTATCAAGCGCAATATAGAGCCAACGTAAAAGCCGTAGTCGAAAGTATTATGACGGTAGCAAATCAATGTGGTTAATATTAATTTGCTATATATTCATAATACTTTCGACTACAGCTTTTATGTTGGCTCCATATTGCGCTTGATACTCTAATTAATAATAAAAGTTTAGCCCATGAATTAACTTTACTATTCGGCCCATCCCAAACATATCCGGGGCATCACTTATGTGACACACGGTAAATTTTCACTAAAATTTAACTGATTATTAGTAATTTATTATTACTAAGCATGAGTCAAGAAGCATGCATAAGCTTTGCCTGATCAATTGAGTAGATAACTCGCGTACAATAGATAATTTCACCACTCTTGCATTCATATCATTTTATGAATATCCCATTTTTGTCTTATGATTTAAATTGTAAGACGAGAGGTTATCTCGTTTTCCCCAGTGACCGACACTGCACGCGTACCGACACTGTGATAAGGACTTGATAAAACAAATGACAAATGTCCGTGATATGGAATATTACAAAGATGAAAATATTTCAGAGACGTAACAATAAAATACTACGTATAAAGAGTTATCAAACAAGGATACCTCGGTCACAACGTAAAGTCACGGGACACAAAATAGTCAACACACTTTCACTTGAACAACAACTATTAAAAGAATACAACTTATGTATATAAGTATAATGTATATACTTACCCTTCCAAGTTTACACAATAAGTAAAAACATTTACTTACTTACAAATAAACAAATGAGTATTTAAAATAAAAAGTGAGATAAATCTCTTTTGTCTTTCTCTCCCTTCCACGACAAAACAAGAACCAAGAATACCAGGAAAAGATATCATATATTCATCCCCTTCCTCTAGCCCTGCGCATCCCACCTAGGTCGAATCTTCCCAAAAGAGATAATCCAACATGCCTAAACCTTCACTTCCTCATCTCTCTTACCATATCCATGAAAGTCCTTGTTTCACAAATACTCTCTTTGATAATTTAGCTATCACACGTACGAATCCAAGGGGAGATCAAAACAAAATCGTCCAAGGAATCATATCTCCACACATATTTAGCTTAAGCCAAAGGTCCAAGATGTTCTTAGCTTTTGGAAGATAGCCAAATTTGGCTTCAAACCAAGACCAAAGAGAAGAAAGTTAACCAAACTCCTCATCAATCTACTCCTATATCTCTAGTCGGATTTCAAAGACTCCAAACTCATTTTTCATCAAGTTTTACCAAAAACTAGGGTTTACAAAAGTTAGGGTTTTCAAAAATTGATTTGGGGGTTTTGAAATTGGAGGTGTGGAGGAGCAAATTCAAGTCTCACTTGGTCCGAAACCACGAAGTTAGTCTCGTCCTCACGCGTCATCTTTGAGTTGAGGTTATGAACTTTCCTTGTTGTAATACTCTTTTTGTTGTTGTTATGTGGTTTAGTTAATATCTTGTACTAAAATGATGTTATAAAAATCTTTACCGTGTTTAGTCTTAAATTTCCTATGTCAAAGATGATTTGTCTCTTGAATGTGTGTTGGGTTGGCCTTCGGATTCATTGTCATCGAGTTGTTGTAAGAAACTTACTAAACCTTATCTTGTTAAAATTTCTATTCGAGTTTGTTAATGAAAATGGTTGCTCGATTATGCAACTTAGTGTTTTGATGTTCATAAGTCTTATAATTTTTGGTGAAAGATAAACTTTCATGTAAACTTGGTTTTGGTCATTGGGTTCTTTTGTTGTTATTTTGTCGAGTTCATGAAACAAAGAAAACAAAGTTGAGTTTTGTAAAACTTAGGCTAAGAACTAGTGATCCTTGATGCTTGATAAACAATCTATGTTGCGTTAGACTTAAGATTTGGGTCGTTTTGGTTTACCGTCGTGAATGAAGAGATAAGTTTTGGTAAAACTTGCAAATGTCAAATGATATCAAACCTGAAAACTTATGTTGGTCATGAGATCTAATTTGGTAAAGAGATGTTGAGTTTTGTCGAGAATAGGAAACCAGAAAGACTAGAAGAGTCAAGACTTGTAAAAATCTATTAGAAATGCTAGGTTCTAAAGGCAGGAAACTAATTTTTGTTTCGACATGTTGCTTAAGTGCTCAATTTTCGGTACAAATTGTGGTAGCTAGTGTCGTATTTCGACTATGCATTTAACCAATTTAAACACAACATCCTTTGTAAGCATGATGAGTTTTACCTTGGCTGAGAAACCCCCTCGAGTACTTGTAGTGTTTTCGTTATTCCATGTCTCGTCATTGAATCTAAGCCTCATTAAGAAACCTCGGTTTCACGAGTTTAAATAGTACTAGAGTCGGGTTATACCTTGAGGTCTAAACCACTTAAGTCGAACTTCCGTGTCGAAGACAATCCCTCTAGCATTCGTTAGGGAATTCATGTCCTCCAAAAACTTGTTAGCAACTTATGAATAAAACTTTGGCAAATCTGTACAAAACCTTTCCTAAGCCATCTTTGGGCCGCAGCCCAACTCAACTCCACAGGAAAATTCTTAAGCTAACAATGGACCAACACCCATTACCTACATACACATCATTTCGGGTCTAGGCCCAAATCGTGTACACCTCCACAAATGACACCGGGCCATAGCCCACGAGTTCTCGAGCGTCCGTTTGAGTAATATAAACTAACTCATGAGAAAAAGATTGAATCCTAAAATAATTGTCCAACGATGTATGAGCTTATTTACGTGTACGCATAATAGGCCACATAGTTATGTTTAAACATACATGAATTGACATACAAACAAGAACAATGGTTATATGGTATTCATGAGACAACAATCACCTTAAAATGTGGTTCATTTAAGAATGCCTACGTTAACACATAATGACAATATGTAAACATGAGTATGTCAAATAAATTTCCCGTTTAAAACGATATATATATATAGAACAAGTTACGTTAAATAAATAGAGACCACTATGTCATTTTGTTATATATTAAATTCGAAAGTCTTCAAATGTAACTTGAATATTTTCTAAATACAATTAGAAAATAAATAAATTATATATATATTTTGGCAACACCATTTGGTGTCAACTTAAATGAGTATATACACATTTATACTTACTAGTGGAACATTGTAGTCATTTTCATATTAAACTTTGGATATTAAAACCATATTAATGTCAAGATGAAAAGTATATATATACTTCGTATACTTACTAGTAAAACCATATTAACAATTGTGCAAACTTACGTTGATGTTAATACAATTACATTGAACCATTTTAAGTACGTAATACTTAAAACAATGAACTAAAACATTACCCTCCTTATCTAGGTCGCGTGTCGGTGCCGCTCCACAACCATCACTAATCCCACATTTGGATTGCACATTTGCAAAGGTGAGTTTTCATAGCCCCTCTTTTACTTGATAAACTGTTTTATACATTTTGGGGTGAGAAATATGCAAAACCTTTTTATGGACCAAAACTATTACATGATTACTATTACGTGGTTTAGCCTAAGCCCTTATGTCCCTAGAGAATGCCCTTTTTTTTCATGAACCGTCAATTCCCCTCCTCCGTTCGGTTGGCCATGCTTAGGCCAAGGCGAAACGTATACCATGTCGGAACCGAGTGTAGAGGGACAAAACACTCGCTATGGGCCCCTATATTGTATGACATCTTTTAGCATACAGAAACTGTCGTAGTATCGGTTGCATGAACTTAGAGCTAACGTAATAGACTTTCATTCCATATATCATTATATTCGTTGTAATGATTATATGACTTTGCTTATGGTTCAAACTTACTATTTTAACTTAAACCTATGAACTCACCAGCTTTTAGCTGACCTTTTTAGCATATTTTCTCAGGTGTTTAAGTTATGATCATGAAGGCAAGGCAAGAAGCGGGTAAATGGTCGTAGTAGTATTAAAGAAGTGTTTTTACACAAAATGATGTTTTTACTTTGGGACCACTAAAAATTATGGGATGTGCCCATTTATCTAAAACAATATTGTAAGATAATGGTTTAAAATATTTTATGAAGTTAAACGGAGTATGTATTCCGTTCTTTATTACTTGTGTTATGATCCACCAATCCCGTAATGCTCCCGAATAACACGTATGCTTCCGCTAAACCAAATTTGGTGGTGTTACAGATTGGCATCAGAGCCAAGGTTATAGAGAACTAGGTACATGTAAACCCTAAACTATAACTACTTTTCACCAAAAACATCATACTACGACCGCCAATTGCCGCTTGCCTTACTTGCCATTTTACTTAGAATTTATTTAAATATGATTACATGTTTTATTCCTATTTACTTATGCACTATTTCATATTCATTATGAGCATATTTTTCCACATACTTACACATATGCACCGTCTTGTCACAGACCATGCCTTTACCAGCCTTCCCTCACGATGTTCAGGAGGACATCCTACTTGCTCACTCACCTACCATCCGTCAGCTTGCACACATAGCCACTGATCCGTACATTCAGGCCACACTAGCACTCGGCCGGTTATTGCACCTACTTCATCTGTACCGACTCTTACCACCACTCCATCAGCTTTGTTGACACGCAGGCGAAACCACGCATGATCGTGAGAGTACCTGGATATAGAGAGCGGTATTCATTCATGCATGCACTAGCTTCTCGGATGACCTGGCGCTTACATGGGTCCTTCTACTATTTGAGTCACGACACCATCATCCACTGAGTCACCACCTCATCGAGACTCGGAGATCTACTGATTCCTACTCGAGGAAGACCGAAGAAGATCCGGAAGTGGATCCTGAGGAGGAACTACCGGAGCCTATGCCGATTGAGAGTGTTCCCGAATATGTTAGCACAACAGCAGATATGAGTACACAGTGGTCGGAGATTGTCCATAGTATTCGGAGCTAGGACAAAGCTCGGGATGGCTCGAGGATTGGCGATGACATGGACATTGATGCACCATTTGGATTAGGACAGGGTGCTTTCCTCCGTAGCCAGGAGGAAAGTAATGAGATTGCTTGGAGGGATATTGGTTGTGTGGTCAGTTACGTACCACATATTGAGACCGAGCTCTGATCCATCATCACCTTCATTCATACCATCTGCAGCAGACATGGAGCGCTTTGCTCGCGCCACTAGACAGCTTGAGACCATCGAGGAAGCTGCACCGGTTGAGGCACATCGAACTAGACCTATCGGGATCTCCAGATGGTGATCTGACCCTCACCGAGAGGATATTTATTCAGTTGGACTCTCATGAGACTCTGCTAGGAGTACATCTGTCGACGCTAGAGAGTCGATCCAACACGCTTGCAAGCTTGCGAGTAGCGTGTTGAGGGTTTAGACCGAGTTACTGATGTGTTGTTTGAGAGCATGGAGCTCGAGAGACACGAGAGGATTCGACTTGGTTTTAGGGTTGAGGCTCAGGTCGAGGATGTTAGAGAGTTGGATAGCAGGACACGAGCTTTGGGCAGAGGTCAAGCCCATATGCACGAACGACTAGAGGAACTAGAGCGCGCCCAGTGGATGGCTAGAGATACTGCCAGAGAGGAGTGGCAGAGGACTACTGGTTTAGAGTCCATGTTAGCATCTCAGATGAGACGTATCGCGAGTTTGGAGGATACGCAGCGACAGTTGATTGCTACCATTGAGCGACTCCGTACCGAGCATGGACATTCTTAGATACGATTGCATGATGTATCACACTAAACTTGATTTATAACAGTTAGTGTTAGCTATTTCTCTTGTACTTCAGTTTGTATTTTCGTTGTATTTCCGTTGTATTCCATCTAGTATCTCATCATGTACTTTAGGAACCTGGTAACCGAAATTCTATCTATGTCAGACTTATTTTCCTATCCAATTGTCTCTTCTTTTATAGATTGCTCATATGATCTATCTGCGATATTTACACTATTACTTAGCACTTACCTTGTTCAAAAGGTTCTATATCTTACCACCTTTCTCACTGCAGAAATGCCGCCAAAACGAAGATCAAAAGCGTACCAACCCGGTGGAGCTTCCAATGCTCCTATCCCGAGGGTTACTCGCAACCAAGCGCAAACGCTGCTATTCCAAACAGAGTCACACATGATCGACCTGCTGAAGCCACTACTCTTGCTAGGGCTACTCCAATCCAACCTATCATGAATCAAGCCATGATTGACCAACTAGTCAATGAGCGAGTGAACGCCGCTTTAGCTGCAGCAAACCACTCGTCTACTAATGCTGGAACTTCGAGACCACCCACTCACAACCGCACTTGTACTTATCAAGACTTTCGAAAAACCATGACTGAGGCTTTAGTGAAACCGAAGGAGCTGTCGGTCTGACTAGATGGATCGAAAAGCTCGAGACTGTGTTTCGAATCTGTAATTGATAGGAAAGAGTCTAAGGTTAAGTATGCATCATTCACTTTCACAGATCTTTGCTTTGACCTGGTGGAACAACTTTCTGAAATCTGCTAGCATCGATGTTGCCTATGCCATGCCATGGGAGAACTTCAAGGAGATGGTACTTCGAAAGTATTGTCCTCGTAATGAGATTAAGAAGCTCGAGCATGAGTTTTGGAACCTCAAGGTTCAAGGCACCAATATGGCTGCTTATAATCAACGATTTCAAGAACTAGCCTTATTGTGTCCTGAAATGGTTCCCACCGAGACCGATTGTTAGAGATACATGAGGCCCCAACCTATCAAGGGCAATGTCACTACTTCTAAGGCTGCTGATCTTCATGAAACTATCGAAGTGGCCAACAAACTCATGGACCAAGTGATTGAGGATTCCATGGACAAAGTGGTTGACAATAAGAGGAAATGGGACGACCATTCTCAAAGCTACAACAACAATGAATACCATGGCAACAACAATAGGAACAACAGCAACAATCAAAGCAAGAGGCAGAATACTGCTAGAGCTTATGCAGCGGGTGTTGGGGAAAGAAAACCGTACTCGGGGATGCACCGTTGTGTAATCGATGCACACCGCATCACAAGGGGCGTGTACATCAAGTGTCGTGCTGTCAAAAATCGGACACTTAACCAGAGGCTGCAGGTCCAAGTCATTGGCGACGGTTCAAACAACCCCATCTCAGGACCCAAAAGCTGCTATAACATGATTTGGTTGTGGTGAGAAAGGGCATTATAAGAATGAATGCCGAAAGACCAGAAACCAAGGCCATGGAGGAAATCAAGGAAACCGAGGAAATCCAGGAGGCCATGGGAATGGCGGATTCAGGAAATGTTGGACGAGACGAGTAATCGGGGAATGGAGAAGGAGCTCGTGGGAGAGTCTATGCAGTGACCAAAGTGGAAGCTCGGAAGACCGAATGTTGTGATGGGTACGTTCCTTATAAATAACCGTTATGCATCCATATTGTTTGATACTGGAGCCGATAGGAGTTTTGTTTCTAATGCATTTAGTCCACTACTCGATATTGCCCCAACTGCATTAGGAAATGCATACAACGTGGAATTAGCTAACGGTAACGTAGAAAGGGTAGATACCATCCTAAGAGGTTGCACCCTGAATCTGTTAAACCACCCATTCAATATCGACTTGATACCAATAACATTGGGTAGTTTCGATGTCATCGTGTTAGGATTCAGAAAATCCATAGTGAAGAGTCGGTCACCCCAACTATTATCTAGCATAAGTTAGCTCGTAGAAATATCATTATTTACGTGTTTATTAGTTTAGTTTTAGCTTAGTGCAACACCGTGGAGGAAGGACGGGTCTTTACCCACTGTATGCCTAATCCACAGTCCGTCAGGAGGACGTATTTGTTGTAACTATAAATACCCCTTCCATCCTTGGAGGGGGTAGTGCTTTCTCATTAATCTAACCTTCTCTTTTTGTTTATCTCTCTAGAAACACCCAATCCTCTCTTCCTCTCTCTAAAACCATGGCTTTCTTGTATCATCACCATCCAAGACTACCCGAATCATCATAACACAATATATGTAAGATCCTACAAATGGTACCAGAGCCAAGGTTATTGTGTTGTGTTGATTTATTGTGGTTTTTGGATCATATAGTAAACTGTTTTTTGTACCTTTTTGGTCGGAATAAAATTTTGGTCGGTATAATATTTTTGATACTTTTGGGAAAACAGTTTGTTAACAAGTTTTGTATCCTGTTGGTCTAAAACAAAAAGTCATATGGTCTTTTATTGATAACATATCTGTCTTGTGTCATAACTGTCCAACCAGATTTTGTTCTTAACATTTTTTTGTGACGTTTTGTACCATTCCGTGAAAGATTATGTGGCATTTTGGTTGGATTCTTGTGGTCAAACATGGTCAAAACGGGTCATCAAGAAAGCATTTTTATCTTTGTTTTTCTGGTCACATATTTTGGTATGTTGTTTTATGATAAAAATGGGTCAAAAAGATGTTTTTCTTATGCATTTTTCTGGGTTTGCTATAAAGATGGTCGGAAAACATGGTCGGAAAACTCATCGGAAAAAGTCAACGAGGGTCAAAACCCTAGTTTTCTACGCATAAAGAGCATCTTCAGTGATATTTACGCATAACTGTGAAGTTATGCGTAAGAAATGGTTACGCGCGAAAAGTCAAAGGGTCAAAACCCTATTCTTACGCCTAAGGAGCCATCTACAGTGTTATTTACGCATAGCTGCGAAGTTATGCGTAAGGAATGGTTACGGGTAAGTTCTTACGCATAAGTCTACGCTACGCGTAAGAATCTGGGTTTACGCCTAAGGTGTTTACGCATAAACAAATGGCTTACGCGTAAGACCTGTGTTACTCGTAAGACCATATACCTACGCGTAAGAAACTGATTTCGTTCAAGGATAGAAGAAGTTAGGCGTAAAGTTTACTTAAGTTATGCGTAAAACGACCCGACCACATGACCAACAACAAATACCATTTACCAAGACATAATACTATTCGACCTCAGCTTAAAACATCATCAGTCCGAGCATATCATTTCCAAAAACCAATCCTACATCTAGACTCACTTCAAAGGACCCTCACAAATCTCTCCTGATATCACACGACTCAAAAACAAAAACAGTAGAAGAAATTACAACAATCTCAGCCTTGTTTCACTACTTTTTGCAATCTTTTAAAGATTGTTTTAAGTAAAACAAATATCATCATAGACCCAATTTGTGATACTTTACGAAATTAAAGACATGAGAATAACAAGTATGTTACTTCATTCCTTGATTCGTTTAAATGAAACGAATACAACATACCACAATTAAAAACCTACCCGAGACCAATATATATTGATCTTGAAGTTCTTTGATCTTCATCCGTGCTAAAAAAGAAGGGTGTTTTAGTGTGTGCTTGTGATTCATTTTTAGATTAAAAGGATGATGGAAACTGAGATTGAGAGGTGTATTGATCGGCGTGTGATATGGAGAGGAGATGTGTTGTGTTTTTTTGTCTCCCAGATCTGCTTTTGGAGAGATATGGTAGGCGATATAATTGTGAAATGGGATTTAGGGTAAGGAAAGTGTGACTAGGTTTTAATATACAACCGGTTACTTACAAATCACATGGGCCAACGAACTGGTATGCACTCTTGTGGATCGGGTATTCCATCTTTTTGATCGTGGGCTTTGTCCAATTTTACTCTTTGGGTTAAAGGGCCAAGGGCAATATGAAGTTGGGTTAGCTGATTGGATCGATTGGATGTTGGGTTGAAATGAAATTCTCAAACGTAATTCAACAATTGTCATCCGAATTTTTTTCTGTGTCTACAAAAATGTTTTGGATACAATTTTTTGTTCTACTTTAAAGAGTGGTATATTTGGTATATAATATTTTTCACGGAAGGATACAGATTCACGGCTTGAGCGACAATGTGAAAAATGACTACGAGCCGGTGAATCTAAGGAGGTTCGTGTTCTGCAATTCCCATGAGATATTCGACGCCACAAAAATGTCAATGATACTTCACAGTCTAAGCAAAATCTTTCTAAGAATCGTCAGCGTCAGTCATGATTTTTTTCAAGATGTTTGCTTATGACAAGAACTTGTCGTGCAAATAGTCATACACGTTATGATGCTTCCGATAGTTCGAAACCATCATGGGGGAGAAACGTGTACTTTGTTGTGTTACGGTCAACCTCCAGGGGGAAGTAGTATATACTACTTGACTTAGTATGGTTTGTGAAGTTGTCTAGATTTGGGTAAAGAATTGTTGATGAGCCGCTGCATGTTCCCCTAAAACAGATATTCACCGAAACCAAAGTTGTCATAACACATTCAAGCTGACATTGTTTACGGTTTAGTCTTGATTTTGTAAAATCCCGCTAAAGAATCTATTTCTCGGTTTAAATCACAGATTTGTAAAATCCCGTAACAATGGAAACATCCTAGTAATAGTAAAGTGCATTTCCGGATCTATCTTACGGTTTATTCTTAGTTTTGTAAAATCCCGCGAAAGAAACTATTTCTCGGTTTAAACCATAGAATTGTAAAATCCCGTATTGATGGACCATCCTGGAGAAAGGAAAGTGTATTTCGGAATCTTATCTGATCTTTGGTGATACGGTTTCTGATTCGAAGAAGGGATAAAAGGGTGTACTTCATGAATTGGATGTGTGTTTGGATATTCGTCATGGCAGTTTGGTTATTACATGGTTTTACGGGGTTATGTGCTTTTACCATGGTCTGGATGGAAACCATTATCATAGTTCACTTAAAACGTCAAAGGAGGCTAGATTTGAACTTTTAACCAGAAGATGTGACAACGGAGTTAATTCAGTATTATTTATTTGAGGTTCAAGTGAAATATCACGGGCGAGTGTACTTAGTATCTGAAGGTATCGGGGATGGTTGGATGAAGATTCTTCGAGATCCTTGTTCGAGCTTAATCAAAAACGAAGAATTGGAATTCTAGTTATTTTTGGGTGACTTTTTCCTTTTCTTTTACCACTTGGGGGAATTGGGCTCACAACACCACAAAATAACTATCACTTTAAGGAGTTACGTTGTAGTGCTCAGTGTCACATTGAATTGTGGAGTTTTAAGAGGTGATGTACGTCTATTAATTGATGGTTGGTTGGTTGAAGAGTATAGAGTACTTAGAGATTCAAATGGTCATGAATTCTCGGCACCGCTCTTTGTTACATATGTGCAAGTTTAAGTCACGAGTTCGGGTTAGTTTACTTCAAGGTCAAATTCATCATATTGGGTTTTCTCCATCATCTGTCACGACAAAAAGCCTATTGAATGATAATAGGGTTGATTACAAGTTTTGCCAAAGAGAGTTGAAAAGAGAGAGATTATGACGTATGAACACAACAGTTCATGCCTCGTTCTCTAAAGAAAAGAAAAGTGTACGGTTCAGTGCGCTTTATCTTCGAAAGAAGAGAAATCTTCTCATGACGTCTGTTCACATCAGTTCAGGCCTCGTACTTCAACATTATGATGTTTGAATACTTCAGTTCAAGCCTCGTACTCTAAAGAAAAGAAAAGTGTACGTCTCAGTGCGCTTTATCTTCGGAAGAAGAGAAATCTTCTCAATAATGACCATTCTCATCAACATGCTTCATACTTTTTCCATGCGCGCTCAGTCATCAAGTGGATCTACTTCTCATGTTTTTTCTCAATGGTGATCTACTTACCGTTGATTGTTTTTCTATGTTTCACTAGCTCAATTAAAATGGCGATGGCGACATCATATGCAATTTTTGCGGGGGAGAAGTGGAAATAGACTACACATGGATGATTTCACTTGTTTAGTCAAGAATGGCAACGTCGTATGCAATTCTTGAGGGGGAGAAGAAGTGTGAAACTACTGCATGTTGATTGACATCTGAGAACAAATGGTCATACGGCTCCTAACTCATTTAAGAACCGAGCTTCTTCTTATCGGGTCATCTTTACATGGAGTTTCTTCTAAGAGCCTTTGGTTGACATCTTCTAACGGGCTTATGAGATTTATGACAAAGTGCTTCCAGTTGCGAGGCTGATTTTCTTGATGAACATCTTTCTGTTCTTGTTTTATTGGGAGGGATTTGAGTTAAGGGGATTTGCTATATTCAAGTTAACGGGAATGCATTAGGTGAGAAGAAGATGTTAACTTTCCATTCCCCAACTGGACAATCTTGAAGAAGGCATTTATCAAACAGATTGTCGGTTTAGGGGAGAGCACTAATTGAGGGAGAGTGAAAAGTCAGATTTAATCCCCAATTAGACTTGCTCACATTCTGCAGCAAGTTGATTCTCACAGATACATATGAGCTAATGATGTTCTTCTCAAATGATTTCTAGTACACGGGCTTACAATGAGTTGCTTGATTAAGTATCAAAACCAGCAAAGGGGAAGGAGACACATACCTAAACGCGAGTAAACTTGATGAACTTAATACTTCTAAGTAATTGAAGATATCCCGTGAAGACAAATGTTATTACCGCAGAGAAACTCAAGGTTTGACTCATGGCGAGTAAACTTGATGAACTTAACTCTTCTAAGTGATTGAAGATATCCCGGAAAAAACAAATGTCATGACCGCAGAGAAACTCAAGGTTTTACTCATCAAGGCGTTTAGTGTTCTTATTCCAACTATGTGGGGAAGAGATGGAAGAGTTAGTTTCTGAAGATAAAAGAGGTACACTGGTGTGTGATGATCTCGACGTTATCACAATCATCGGGGAGAAAGTGTGTACATTGAGCTGTTGTCTCACTTGAGGGCTTAATCAGTGATTTGGCCTGCTTCTTCAATGATATCGGTTGTTCTCTCTTTGGGGAATGTGTGTACCTTGGGTCCTTGAGCTTCATACACGATCATCAGGGAAGAAAGCCATTGTTTACCACAAACATTGGGGAGGTGTTTTCTCTCCGGGCATGATGTGTATTCGGGAGAGTTCTTGGATATTGGTGTACTTCAGGTTCTTGAGCTTCATACACGTTCATCAGGGAAGAAAAATGTGAACATGGGAAGGTGTTCTTCATTCCCCTCATGAAGTGTATTCGGGAGAGTTCTTGAGCATTATACTAAGAGACAGACTGCATCATTTCAACTACACGGGGGAAGTGTTCTCTTGACACCTTTTGGAATGGATCGTTTCAGACTTCACGGGGGAAGGAAATTTGAGAAGATTATTTAAATGTGGGATGATACGTTGTTGTTGTTCTATTGGATGATATAGCGTCGAACGAAGAATCACGGTGATTATTCTTAAAAGGAGCAGCTGGATTTATGATAATGGTGTGCTTCTTTGTGCACCTGGCTAAAGCAAGCTTGAAATAGAGCTTCGAATCTGCTCAACATAAGGATTTTCGGTTTGGGGGGAAGCTGCCAAAGTCTCACTTTCAGATGGTTCAATTTCTCTCATGCAAGAGCCTCGGAAGCTTTGGTGGTGAATGTTTAAGAGATGATGACTTCTATCTTCTACAACGGGGCTGCTCGATATCCTTATCTCGGTACTCGTATCATCATCTTCTTAAACTATATCATCTATTCTATATTTGTAAATATTTTTCAAAAACAAAATACAAAAATATAAAACCAACAAAAAGAAAATAGAAAAATTTAAAACCTTCAAAAATCCATAAAAATCAGAAAATTTGAAAAAAAAATACCAAAAATATGTTTTTTCTCAAGACATGACTTCTGGTATCGATAACATCTACGGTCTTAGAAATGTCATTCAATAATGGCACGGGACCATAGATGAAGTTCGAGCAGGAGGTGTAAATATTCTTTTCCAAAACATGTCTAAAAATATGGCTTACAGTTACTTCAGACTGTAACCCGTACTTAAACCATGGCTTGCTATTATTCCAGATAGCAACCCGCTTTTTTAAAGAAAGGAAAGTGTTGCGCTAAACCAATTTTTAAATATTTCGTGCACTTATCCTAAAATCAAAATGAGGAAAGTATGTCGAAGGACTGCTATTCCTACACAAATGTTTTTCTTTCTAAAAATTCTTCAGAAAAATATTTGTTGTTTGTCAAAATGGTAGAAAATGAGTTGCTTGAAATACAATCAGTTTCAGAGTTTTCGCTAAAATTGAAAACTCAATCAATGACTTCAGCACTTTTAAATTTTTCAGAAAATAAGTCATTGATTGAGGGGGAGAATGTTTTCAAATTTATATCATTTATCGGACTTATCTAACTATCCTAATATGCTTAATTATAAATGATGTTAACCTATGTTGAAGGACTAGGTGCCTAGGATAAGATTGTTAGGATTAGATGATTAGAGTTTGATAAACATATTATTCCCATGCTTTTATGATATGATTGATATGTTGGATTGACTTTTATTAGTCGATTGTTGTTGGGTGATGTCGACCACCATATATCTGTATGTATGTTCACTAACGTATGCAGATATCATGGATATACGAATGTTCCCGATCCGGATCCCACAAATGAAGATGATTGGATGCCGAAAGGAAAGGGTAACTATTTCTTGGGTTGACAAATGAAGAAACGGAGCTTAATTGGACTTCCATGGAGAGTTGGCATAAATGCAACGTAAGAGGTCTCACTGCATCGGCAGATGGTTTTCTTCTAAGTGATTGAAGAAACGGAGCTTAATTTGACCTCAGTTGGCATTCAAAATGCAACGTAAGAAGAAGTCTCACTGCATCAGTAGATGGTTTTCTTCCAACCCTCAGCAACAACAACAAAAGCTTCTCAACCACCTAACGTATCTTTGTGCAGGGATACCATTTTTCTAAAACTTTGAATAAAATGTTTTTGAAAATGGAAAAATATTGTTTTGAAAATAAATTGGACTAAATTTTGAAAATCACCGGACTTCTTTTTATCAAAACCTATGTCACTCAATTATCGAATTCGGTCATCGATTGAGGGGGAGAGTGATTTAAAATATAATATTTTTCAAACAATATCTCTTCATAAAAGTTCCGGTTTGTACGTTAAAAAGTGGTGATCTAAAGATTTAATGTTATGTCATGGTATGATTTTCTTTAAAACCCAAAGATCTTTCAAAATGAAATTTTTTCTGTTCTTGTTTGATTGTGAAATTGTTTTATTTTACCTTAAGATCTCTTAAAATAATCATACCTGACACTAACAATCTTTAATGTCTAAATTTGTTCCCTATTTGTCATTTTTCAAAACTAAACCAAGCCACAAGTTCTCCCATGTTTATAAACCTTATTAAATCATTTGGGATCCAAAATCTCAAAGGGTTTGATATTTTTGATCGGGGGAAAATTTGTGATTTAATAATGGAATTTGATAAAAGGTGATCGTTTTGATTCAGATTGCAAGTTCTCTCTAATATGTGCTAAACGCTTTCGAATCTCGAAGCACATATTGAGGGGAAGCAAATGGTTTCTTAATGGCTTTTGTGATCGTGAATGTACTTCAAAAGAACTCTTTCCTCTATGTGTTAAAATGATTTCTCATATCCTATGCACATATTGAGGGGGAGAATTTACCAAAGAAAATCAAATGGCTTTTTCCATGGAAATTGTGATCAAGAATTTATTTCAAAAGAACTCTTTCCTCCATGTGCTAAACAATTTATAAAATCATATGCACATGTTGAGGGGGAGGTTTTCTAAATGATCAAAACTATTAAGGTACAAAATGCTTTGATCTCGTATCACAAGTACCTTGATTGTTTTTCCAAATAATTTTTCAATTGGTTTCAAGGAAGAATGAACTGTACCAAAAGACTGACCATTTTACTTTATGTATGGAGTTATAAGGATGGTGAGGTTAGGTATTAGTTCCCATGATCCGCCAGAACCGGAGGGATCTACCCAGGGACTATCCACTAGTTAGTGTAAAGTTCTTAGGTATGATGATAAAAGGAGAAAAATGAGATATGGGAAGAGTGCGGATTGAGACTGAGCTAGTACTGGAATAAACCCAACAAGGTTCTAGTCATGAAGTCTCGGTAAGCACTGAAGGGGTTGAAGAATGAAAAAGAATTGAATGTGAAAAAGGGTGAAAAGAAATAGCCCTCCATCAATTCAACCTTAGGGCAGAAACCGGGTTCAATACATATGCTACTGGTGTTTACTAAGGTAACACTGGTATTGAAGACAAGACATCATGGACCCAGTGATGCATTGCACTAAACTTCCCAAGCTACTCAAGTTCCTCTTAAAAGGGCTTGTTTCATTCTCACGGGGAACCGACATTATCTATCGACTTTCTCTTAGAGATGGTTGATATTGAAGAAGGAGACCCTCTCCCTAGTCTCCGACATAGGAAACCAAATGTGCACTATTGAGTCTAGAGCCAAGAGATCATTCACAATATCTCATTAGGACACAAAATTAATGAAGACTTGCTGTTTCACACAATGTGGAAAGTGAGAATATATTAAGAGTCCTACGCATTATCCTTGTGGTATTGCCAGAACATCCGAGTGATATGTTAAATATTCACGATGAAGATGGAAATCCTTCTAGAGCCAACATCAAACAAGCTCTTGGTGGGTGACATGTGAGATCTTGCAAAAGATCAAGCTTGTGACAACTGGATAGAAACGATGGGGCGATTCAATCTTGAATCAACCTTGGTCCAGGAAATGAATTGACGGATACCTTTGAAAAACCGGTCGTTGTGCTTAAAAGTTATTTTCCATAGCACATCGACTGTGTATTAATGTTTCAAAATTTAAGGGTATTTATGATTGATAATTGATTTTCCATAAAACCTTCGTTGTATTGAAAAATCCTTTATATTAAATACACGATTGTTTTCAAATCACTTTTCATCAATCAGTGAATCTCAATTCGCTGGTTCACTCACTCCGTGTTGTCTTCTTTGAGACGTTCGGTTTGAGAACGGCTAGAGCATTTGTGAAACCTCAAGGAGATTCTTCGAATTATACCGATCACAGGCGGTACTTATGCTTGATCAACGGGGAACCATGGGTCGTGCACCTCAATTCAACAAAAGTGATCAAAGACACTTTTGTGCGCTTTATTGCTAACTGTTTTATGCAGGAACACCCGACGGTTGCGGTGATCGAATTGAGGAGTCAATCCAAAGCCGCATGCTCCACGGCATCCACACTTAATTAAAGAAATCATGACAAGTGCTAATCTACATAACCGGCTCGATAGGTGCAAATATCATGAACCGAAAAGCTTCCGCTACTCGATGAAAAGATGTCATGATCCGAAAGTGTGAGCATGTCGGTCCGAAAGTCACAACATCACATGAAGGCAACACAACAATGGGTGATCGAGAGATTTCTGTGGCTGATGATCTAAATGAAAGCTCGAAGATCATCATGATGTGGATCAGTTCAAAGACCTCCACTGAAAGTACAAAACTATGCGGACTATGAAGAGTCATTGCTAAAGCACAAAGATTATGGAAGTGAAGAATTGAGTCTACGAGCTTGGAACTAAAGACAAAGAAAGAATGCTAGGATGCAAAATGTATTTCATGGGGTGACCTCCCTTAGGGGGAGATTGTTAGGATTCAGAAAATCCATAGTGAAGAGTCGGTCACCCCAACTATTATCTAGCATAAGTTAGCTCGTAGACATATCATTATTTACGTGTTTATTAGTTTAGTTTTAGCTTAGTGCAACACCGTGGAGGAAGGACGGGTCTTTACCCACTGTATGCCTGATCCACAGTCCGTCAGGAGGACGTATTTGTTGTAACTATAAATACCCCTTCCATCCTTGGAAGGGGTGGTGCTTTCTCATTAATCTAACCTTCTCTTTTTGTTTATCTCTCTAGAAACACCCAATCCTTTCTTCCTCTCTCTAAAACCATGGCTTTCTTGTATCATCACCATCCAAGACCACCCGAATCATCATAACACAATATATGTAAGATCCTACACATCGTCGGAATGGATTGGTTAGCAAAATATCATCTTTGCCATCATTTGTGACGAGAAGCTCGTCCAAATACCCTATGGAGATGAAGTCCTAACAATAGAAGGGGACAGGAGTGACAGAAGAAACGTTTCAAGACTGCATGTCATTTCCTGTACCAAGGTGTTGAGGTGTATCGAAGAAGGATGTCACATCTTCCTAGCACAAGTCACCGGAAAGGACGAAAAAGAAAAGGAAGAAAAAGCGTCCGGAAGATGTGCCAATAGTAAGAGAATTTCCGAAGTCTTTCGAAGATTTGCCAGGACTCCGCCGACCCGACAGGTTGAATTTCAGATCGATTTAGTGCACGGTGCCACACCAGTGGCAAGAGCACCTTATCGATTAGCTCCAACGGAACTCCAGGAGTTATCAAACCAGTTGTCGGGACTTGCGGAAAAAGGGTTCATTAGACCAAGCTCATCACCATGGGGAGCACCAATCTTATTCGTCAAGAAGAAGGGACGGAACTTTCGAATGTGCATCGACTATCGTGAAGTGAATAAACTAACCATTAAGAACCGTTACCCACTACCGAGAATCGATGACTTATTCGATCAACTTCAAGGTTCAAGTGTTTATTCAAAAATAATCGACTTAAGGTCCGGATACCATCAACTAAGAGTTCGGGAAGAAGACATTCCCAAAACCGCCTTTAGAACTCGTTATGGACATTACGAGTTCCAAGTCATGCCTTTTGGGTTAACCAACACACCAACTGTGTTCATGGACCTCATGAACCGAGTGTGTAAACCCTACTTGGATAAATTTGTGATCGTATTCATTGACGATATCCTAATTTATTCCAAGAGTGTGAAGGAACACGAAGAGCATCTTGGATTGATCTTGGAACTGTTGAAGAAGGAAGAACAGGCGAAGTTCTCGAGTGTGAGTTTTGTATATCCACGTCCAATTACTAGGTCATGTAATCGACAGTCGGGGTATTCATGTAGATCCCACTAAGATCGAGTCAATAAAGGATTGGGCGACACCCACAACTCCCTCTTGAAATACGCCAATTCTTAGGACTCATTGGATACTATAGAAGATTCATTGAAGGTTTCTCAAAGATTGCCAAGTATTTAACCAAGCTAACCCAGAAAAACACCAAGTTTGGTGGGGAGAAAAGAAGAAGAAGCTTTTCAACTCCTTAAAGAAAAGTTGTGTAGTGCACCCATTCGGCCTTACCGAAGGTAGTGAAGACTTTGTTGTTTATTGTGACGCTTCACACAAGGGGCTAGGAGCGGTGTTAATGCAAAGAGAGAAAGTGATAGCATACGCCTCTCGCTAGTTGAAGACTCATGAGAAAAACTACACAACGCACGACTTGGAGTTAGGATCGGTTGTGTTACTTTTCGAAATTTGAAGACACTACTTGTATGGCACGAAGTGTGTCGTATACACCGATCACAAAAGTCTACAACACATTTTGGATCGAAAGAAGCTGAACATGAGACAACGGCGATGGTTGGAATTACTCGCTGATTACGACTGCGAGATTCGTTACCATCCGGGTAAAGCGAATGTAGTTGCTTGATGCTCTCGAGGAAAGAGCGACCAACACCTCTTAGAGTCAGATCCTTGGGTATGACAATTAGTTCACCTCTTCCAACCAAGATTCTTGAGGCTCAATTGGAAGCACTCAAGGAGGAGAATCGTCCGAATGAGAACCTTTACGGAATGCCAGAAAGTGAAAATGGATTCGTGAAAAGGTCGGATGGAACCTTGTGTTTCAAAGAGCGAAGTTGGATACCACTCTACGGAGGAATTCGCGACATTATTATGCACGAATCCCACAAGTCTAAATACTCCATACACCGGGATCCGAAAAATGTACCTTGATCTGAAGAAATTGTACTGGTGGCCTAACATGAAAGCCGACATTGCAACATATGTCAGCCGATGTTTAACTTGTTCAAAGGTTAAAGCCGAACATCGAGACCCTCAGGTCTACTAGTACAACCCGAAATTCCTGAGTGGAAATGGGAACGTTTAACAATGGACTTTATCACTAAGCTACCTAAAACCTCTAAAGGCTACGACACTATTTGGGTAATAGTTGACCGTCTCACCAAGTCAGCACATTTTCTACCGATGAAAGAGAGTGATGGAATAGAAAAACTTGCACAACTATACCTGAAGGAAATCATCGCACGCCATGGTGTACCAATTTCCATCATTTCAGATAGAGATAGCCGTTTCACCTCGAATTTCTGGAAATCGCTTCAAGATGCTTTAGGGTCTAATCTCGACATGAGCACCGCTTACCATCCTCAGACCGATGGACAAAGCGAAAGAACAATCCAAACACTGGAGGACATGCTAAGAGCATGTGTGATAGACTTTGGAAATGGCTGGGATAAGCACTTGCCATTAGTTGAATTTTCTTACAATAACAGTTATCACACAAGTATCAAAGCCGCACCATATGAAGCACTCTATGGTCGGAAGTGTAGATCACCGGTGTGTTGGGCCGAAGTTGGAGAAAGTCAACTTCTGGGACCGGAGTTAATTCAAGAAACTTCGAGAAGATTGTACAAATCAAAACCGACGCAAGCGTCGTGACCGTCAAAAGAGCTATGCAGATAAAAGAAGGAAACCACTTGAGTTCCAAGTGGGAGATAAAGTTATGCTCAAGGTTGCGCCATGGAAGGGCGTAATCCGTTTCGGAAAACGTGGAAAGTTAAATCCTCGTTACATTGGACCTTTCAAAATCCTCGCTAGAATCGGACCGGTAGCATACCGACTCGAATTACCACAAGAACTTAGCTCTGTACACAACGTGTTTCACATATGCAACTTGAAGAAATGTCTTTCTGACGAAACTCTTGCTATTCCTTTGGAAGAAATCCATGTTGATGAAAGATTGAATTTTGTCGAGGAACCCATTGAAATTATGGATAGAGAGATCAAACGGCTTAAGCAAAGCCGCATCCCAATCGTCAAAGTCCGTTGGAACTCTCAAAGAGGTCCAGAATACACGTGGGAGCGTGAAGACCAATTCAAGCGCAAATACCCACACCTTTTCTCTACTTCAACAAGTAATTCTAACTGAAAACCAAGGACGGTTTTCCCTTCTAAGGCGGGGAGGATGTGACACACGGTAAATTTTCACTAAAATTTAACTGATTATTAGTAATTTATTATTACTAAGCATGAGTCAAGAAGCATGCATAAGCTTTGTCTGATCAATTGAGTAGATAACTCGCGTACAATAGATAATTTCACCACTCTTGCATTCATATCATTTTATGAATATCCCATTTTTGTCTTATGATTTAAATTGTAAGACGAGAGGTTATCTCGTTTTCCCTAGTGACCGACCTTTGCACGTCTGAAACCTGTGATAAGGACTTGATAAAACAAATGACAAATGTCCGTGATATGGAATATTACAAAGATGAAAATATTTCAGAGACGTAACAATAAAATACTACGTATAAAGAGTTATCAAACAAGGATACCTCGGTCACAACGTAAAGTCACGGGACACAAAATAGTCAACACACTTTCACTTGAACAACAACTATTAAAAGAATACAACTTATGTATATAAGTATAATGTATATACTTACCCTTCCAAGTTTACACAATAAGTAAAAACATTTACTTACTTACAAATAAACAAATGAGTATTTAAAATAAAAAGTGAGATAAATCTCTTTTGTCTTTCTCTCCCTTCCACGACAAAACAAGAACCAAGAATACCAGGAAAAGATATCATATCTTCATCCCCTTCCTCTAGCCCTGCGCATCCCACCTAGGTCGAATCTTCCCAAAAGAGATAATCCAACATGCCTAAACCTTCACTTCCTCATCTCTCTTACCATATCCATGAAAGTCCTTGTTTCACAAATACTCTCTTTGATAATTTAGCTATCACACGTACGAATCCAAGGGGAGATCAAAACAAAATCGTCCAAGGAATCATATCTCCACACATATTTAGCTTAAGCCAAAGGTCCAAGATGTTCTTAGCTTTTGGAAGATAGCCAAATTTGGCTTCAAACCAAGACCAAAGAGAAGAAAGTTAACCAAACTCCTCATCAATCTACTCCTATATCTCTGTGGATTTCAAAGACTCCAAACTCATTTTTCATCAAGTTTTACCAAAAACTAGGGTTTACAAAAGTTAGGGTTTTCAAAAATTGATTTGGGGGTTTTGAAATTGGAGGTGTGGAGGAGCAAATTCAAGTCTCACTTGGTCCGAAACCACGAAGTTAGTCTCGTCCTCACGCGTCATCTTTGAGTTGAGGTTATGAACTTTCCTTGTTGTAATACTCTTTTTGTTGTTGTTATGTGGTTTAGTTAATATCTTGTACTAAAATGATGTTATAAAAATCTTTACCGTGTTTAGTCTTAAATTTCCTATGTCAAAGATGATTTGTCTCTTGAATGTGTGTTGGGTTGGCCTTCGGATTCATTGTCATCGAGTTGTTGTAAGAAACTTACTAAACCTTATCTTGTTAAAATTTCTATTCGAGTTTGTTAATGAAAATGGTTGCTCGATTATGCAACTTAGTGTTTTGATGTTCATAAGTCTTATAATTTTTGGTGAAAGATAAACTTTCATGTAAACTTGGTTTTGGTCATTGGGTTCTTTTGTTGTTATTTTGTCGAGTTCATGAAACAAAGAAAACAAAGTTGAGTTTTGTAAAACTTAGGCTAAGAACTAGTGATCCTTGATGCTTGATAAACAATCTATGTTGCGTTAGACTTAAGATTTGGGTCGTTTTGGTTTACCGTCGTGAACGAAGAGATAAGTTTTGGTAAAACTTGCAAATGTCAAATGATATCAAACCTGAAAACTTATGTTGGTCATGAGATCTAATTTGGTAAAGAGATGTTGAGTTTTGTCGAAAATAGGAAACCAGAAAGACTAGAAGAGTCAAGACTTGTAAAAATCTATTAGAAATGCTAGGTTCTAAAGGCATGAAACTAATTTTTGTTTCGACATGTTGCTTAAGTGCTCAATTTTCGGTACAAATTGTGGTAGCTAGTGTCGTATTTCGACTATGCATTTAACCAAGTTAAACACAACATCCTTTGTAAGCATGATGAGTTTTACCTTGGCTGAGAAACCCCCTCGAGTACTTGTAGTGTTTTCGTTATTCCATGTCTCGTCATTGAATCTAAGCCTCGTTAAGAAACCTCGGTTTCACGAGTTTAAATAGTACTAGAGTCGGGTTATACCTTGAGGTCTAAACCACTTAAGTCGAACTTCCGTGTCGAAGACAATCCCTCTAGCATTCGTTAGGGAATTCATGTCCTCCAAAAACTTGTTAGCAACTTATGAATAAAACTTTGGCAAATCTGTACAAAACCTTTCCTAAGCCATCTTTGGGCCGCAGCCCAACTCAACTCCACAGGAAAATTCTTAAGCTAACAATGGACCAACACCCATTACCTACATACACATCATTTCGGGTCTAGGCCCAAATCGTGTAAACCTCCACAAATGACACCGGGCCACAGCCCACGAGTTCTCGAGCGTCCGTTTGAGTAATATAAACTAACTCACGAGAAAAAGATTGAATCGAAAAATAATTGTCCAACGATGTATGAGCTTATTTACGTGTACGCATAATAGGCCACATAGTTATGTTTAAACATACATGAATTGACATACAAACAAGAACAATGGTTATATGGTATTCATGAGACAACAATCACCTTAAAATGTGGTTCATTTAAGAATGCCTACGTTAACACATAATGACAATATGTAAACATGAGTATGTCAAATAAATTTCCCGTTTAAAACGATATATATATATATATAGAACAAGTTACGTTAAATAAATAGAGACCACTATGTCATTTTGTTATATATTAAATTCGAAAGTCTTCAAATGTAACTTGAATATTTTCTAAATACAATTAGAAAATAAATAAATTATATATATATTTTGGCAACACCATTTGGTGTCAACTTAAATGAGTATATACACATTTATACTTACTAGTGGAACATTGTAGTCATTTTCATTTTAAACTTTGGATATTAAAACCATATTAATGTCAAGATGAAAAGTATATATATACTTCGTATACTTACTAGTAAAACCATATTAACAATTGTGCAAACTTACGTTGATGTTAATACAATTACATTGAACCATTTTAAGTACGTAATACTTAAAACAATGAACTAAAACATTACCCTCCTTATCTAGGTCGCGTGTCGGTGCCGCTCCACAACCATCACTAATCCCACATTTGGATTGCACATTTGAAAAGGTGAGTTTTCATAGCCCCTCTTTTACTTGATAAACTGTTTTATACATTTTGGGGTGAGAAATATGCAAAAACTTTTTATGGACCAAAACTATTACATGATTACTATTACGTGGTTTAGCCTAAGCCCTTATGTCCCTAGAGAATGCCCTTTTTTTTCATGAACCGTCAATTCCCCATTGGGAAACGCGAATGTTATAAATAGATCTATGGAGGTGACTCCTCCGTTTCGGTTAGCCATGCTTAGGCCAAAGCTATACCATGTCGAGTGTAGAGGACAAAACACTCGCTATGGGCCCCTATATTGTATGACATCTTTTAGCATACAGGAACTGTAGTATCGGTTGCATGAACTTAGAGCTAACGTAATAGACTTTCATTCCATATATCATTATATTCGTTGTAATGATTATATGACTTTGCTTATGGTTCAAACTTACTATTTTAACTTAAACCTATGAACTCACCAGCTTTTAGCTGACCTTTTTAGCATATTTTCTCAGGTGTTTAAGTTATGATCATGAAGGCAAGGCAAGAAGCGGGTAAATGGTCGTAGTAGTATTAAAGAAGTGTTTTTACACAAAATGATGTTTTTACTTTGGGACCACTAAAAATTATGGGATGTGCCCATTTATCTAAAACAATATTGTAAGATAATGGTTTAAAATATTTTATGAAGTTAAACGGAGTATGTATTCCGTTCTTTATTACTTGTGTTATGATCCACCAATCCCGTAACGCTCCCGAATAACACGTATGCTTCCGCTAAACCAAATTTGGGGGTGTTACAACTTCACACTATGAAATACTACCCTAATACAATATTTCTTACTCTAATAGCTCTAATCACTTCACACTATGAAAAACGCAGTCAAAGAAACTCTCTCTTTAGTCACACCCACTTTTTATCTCAAACCAGATCTTTGCAACTGATATTATTAGTTACCTATTTTCAATCTTACAAATTTCTATTAGATTATTTTTTTTACATGAATTTGTTCGAAAATTTCTATTAAAGTTAACTTCAAGTCTTTTATAAGCAAAACACAGATCTACTTTGTGTTATAATCGAATCAAACACAATTTTATCTTTGTGTCTACTCTTGCTCGTATCATACAGACAAAAACAACAAACGGCTTCAAGATCTATTCCAAAAGGTTTTTGGTACGTGCTTTTAATTTCATTTCTTGTTTTCTTGTCCGAATTAAAAAAGAAATGGTGACAGTTTTGTTATTGTTTCTTTTCTTTTTTATTTCAGATATTAACAAAGGAAGTGTATGCTTCTAAATAGATTTATGATGGGGTGTTCAAAAAACTTGTGAATCTTAAAAAATTTGAAAAAAGTGTAACTCTGAGATCTTTCTTGCTCTTTTAATTTCTTGACTTGATTGAGTTTAGATTTAGGTTTGTGAGTTGGGGAGTGGAAGTGAGAGTAACAGCTCCTTCTCCCAGATTTTCACATTCATTCGATAGGTTTGAAAAGGGTCACTACAATACCCACAAAAATTACCCATGAACCTTGATATATGGGTATTCACCCATAGATTACCCAAGACTTACCCACGACTGTAGATTTCGAAAGCTAATCAAATATACTCACGAACTTACCCACAAATTTACCGACTCAATTTAAATACGTGGGTAATTTGTGGGTAAATTATCACCGCTAAAAAGTTTCTCATGAAATGCCCACATAGTAGATTATCGTGGGTATAAAGTGAGGGTTGTGTCGTATGTAAATTGGTTTACACGTAGAATAGTCACGTCCTTGTCTTTGTGGGTAATTTTATGTGGCAAAAATATATACTAATAGATTTACCCACGTCTTATTTTAATGGCTATCATTCCCATGATAAAAACTTATATATGTGTTATTCTAAGTCTATAATTTCCATGATAAAAACTTATATATGTGATATTCGTCATAGGAATTTAATTTTTTTTAAGCGATATATCCTAATTAGGGTGGTGCATCTAGATTAAAAAATATTTATCCAATTAAATTATCTTCAATATGAATCCGACAAGAACCATGTGATTAAAAATCAAATTCAAACCAATATAAATTTTAAGAATCCAATTTTAAGAATCCAATTCCTTGATGTGCAAAAGTTCAATATATAAGCAAATATTTCTCGTATATCCAATATTTAATTTCAAAAATAATATATTTTAATAAAAATATTATGATTTTGATTGGTTCCAATATATAATAGGTGCCATTCAAACCAATTTATTAAATTTCATTAGAGAAATGATCAAAATTATGATAAACTTTCACCATTTTTTAAAAATTAAATATCTCAAATTAATCGTTCTTAGATAAAAATTATACCATTTGTGAGATATAAATTATCTTTCTATATATATGCACTACTATATATTTTAACAACTTTTTTTTTTCAAAATTTCGGTCAACAAAAATCATATATGATTTGTAAAAATCATATATGATTTTATTGATCATATATGATTGATTTTTCGAATCACATATGATTTTTGAGAATCATATATGATTGTAAAAATCATATATGATTAGTAAAAATCGAATCATACATGATTTTTTAAAATCATATATGATTCGTAAAAATCATATATGATTTTTAGGACCGAATTTTGAAAAAAATGTTTGTCGAAAATATATAAAAGTGCATATCTATAGAAAGATAATTTAATTCTCGACGATGAATGTATTTTTTATATTTTGAAGATTTACCGTTTGTAAGATATGTTGTTTTAAAAAAAAAGGTGGAAAATGATTTTGTATTAATTTAGATAAAAAATGGAGGGTTATGATTGGTTCATTTGTTCTATGACAAATATGAGTTCTATATTGATCTCAACTCTTCCTTATATGTTTTTATCTAAAATCCAAACCAAAATCGAACAAACCAATCCAAATAACCCACTATTAGAGCATTCACATCAATAACGCCGGATCCGGCGTGAGTGTCGCGTTAACCGGCGTTATTCGGTGTTATCATTAGAGGGTCGGTGTTATTCGGGTGTTAAAGGGCCGGCGTTAACAAACCAACGCCCATTATTTGCGTTCTTTTTTTTCTTTTTTCTTTTTTTCATTTATGCCCCTAAATGATGGGTTGTTTTTGTAAATTATTGGAGTGTTAAAGTTTAACTTGGGAATGTTATTGTTGTGGGTATTTTTTGGGGATGTTAAGGTGAAATGTTAAAGCTGATGTGGCGTTGACGTGGCACGGTGTTAAACTTTAACTTGTGTTATTGATGTACATGCTCTTAGGGTCAGAAGCGGGAAGCAATAACAACAATTTGTCGGTAGAAAGCACTAATCGGTAGTTCTAATAAAGCATATGGTAGCATTGATGTATAACTATAATCATATAGTGTAAACGCTAATTGCTAGTATAATCATATAGTGTAAACGCTAATTGCTAGTATGTAACATTTCTATTTGGAACAATTTAAAAAGTTACAAATGCTAGTTTCTTGTTGCCAAATAAACATTATGCACAATATGTTAATGGCTAGCTGATTCAGGGTATGTTTGGCAAAAATAAATTGTGCTGATGTTGGTGTTGTTGCTTCTATCTTTGAGTCTTTGTCTTTGAGTCTTTGGTCTTTGGTCTTTGAAGTCTTGTTGCTTAAAAAGATTATAAAAAGAGATTATTTTTATAAGCTACATGAAGTAACCTTTTATTTTCAGAGATTATGGAAGATTATTTTTTTTATAATCTCTTATAATTTATGTCTGCCAAACAAAGATTATTATTTAGGTAGCTTATTTTTTGAAAAAATAAGCATAATCTCTCCATAATCTTGTGTGTCAAACATAGCCAAAACGCTTATTACCAAACACAACCATAATTGGGAAAGCTAAGCAAATACTTTTTAATTTGAAAATACATTTTAATTTCAATGAAAGAAATAAAATTCATAGTCGAATTGTCGTTCTCGGCATTTCAAAATATGTGGACTTGTCATCGACATTTTTGTTTTGGTTGAACTTTATAGAAACACGATTATAGTTTGAATAAATAATTAGATTGTAGTTATTACTACCTCCGTCCCAAAATTATTGTCCACAGACAAAAAACACACAGTTTAAGAAAAACATCATCATTACAACTTTCTCTTTCTTATTTTTTGTACAAAGACAGTTTTACCTCTAACCAATTAAGGGTAATATGGTAAACTTGATCTATATTCCCTATCTATTTATGGAAGTGGACAATTATTTTAGGACGACCGAAAAAGGAAAGGTGGACTATAAATATGGGACGAAGGTAGTAATTAACTAGGGTGTGTTTGATTACTACTTAATCAAATAATTCAGCACTTATTATGTAAAAAAAAGTCGGTCAGTGTGTTTGACGAATTAAAAAGTGAACGCTGAATTGTTAATTTGGTGTTGAGCGATTTTGTGTGATTCAGTGCTCAAAATGATTCAGTGGGCCGAATATTTAGCACTTACCCAAACTATCCTTCATGCTTTGCTACTCTTTTTACTTTTATTAAATAATCCCCATTGAGTGATGGAATCATTGAATTTGATATGTAACTAGGTGTATCAACTTAAGTCATGGCACGTGTCCGGATGAGTTTGAGCAAGTGTTAGGCTAGTCACAGTGGCAACCTAGTTCGTCTGTGCCATATCAGCTTTCTTTCTCCGACGACCTAGTTGCCACAGTGGTGACCTGACAATTTTTTTTTTTTTTTTAATTCAAATATTTTTAAAAACAAAATTAAAATTCATTAAAAATAAATAAAAACATTACAATATATTAAAAATTAAACGATACGAAATACATAATACATAAATCCTAAATCTTAAATCCTAATCTGAATACTCCTCGTCCGCAGGATCATACGCGGGAGGTATATAATCCTCGAGGCGAGACAAAGCTTCCTCGTCTACCGGAGATTCCTCACCGGAGACTCTTGGATCATTATCTTTGTTCACCCGATAGCTCCAATTGACTTTGGTGTTGATGTTGTTCGTTATCCGTTGAACACACTTCCACAACTTGTCAATAAGTTCGTCATCTCTGTGGGCTTCCTCCTTCAGAAATTTCTCGATAACACCTTTTCGTTCAGTGTTGATGTCGTTGCAAGTCTTGTAGCTGTCTCTCATCTGCAGCTTCTCATTCCTCCCCTCCTCAAAGAATTGGATGACGCGTATAATAGCGGCTTTTCTAGCCTCATCATCGTTATTGCATTGATTTTCAACCTACGTTCGCATATCAGTAGCGGAATGCGGGAGACGACAAGCCATAATGATGTTGCGTAAAGAGAATGTGAATTTTTATGTTGAATTGTGTTTGAAATTGTGTGTTTAAAAATGTGTTTGAGGTTGGTATTTATAAAGTTGTAAAAGTGGTAAAGTTTAATTTTTTTTATTACAAAAGGGAGTATTATTTGGATTTTAGTGGTTTTACAATTCGGTTGAGGAGGCAACCGATTTCAAGGTTTCTCTCCCCCCAACCGAGCTCAACCTTCTTCCCCACAATGGCATGACCTTGCTCGACCGAAGCATGCAACCGACGAAGACCTTGGCCATTGTGGCCAGCCTTATAGTCAAACTTTCATAGTGTGTTATTTTTATTTTCTTTTGGTTCCTAATTATCGTGTTAAATATTTTAAAAACTTTTATTACCATTTTATTAGTAAAGGAATTTTTTAATGCATGGACGAATGGGTTACGATTAATTCACCACGAGGTTACGATTAATGCAGCGGCGGGTACTCGGTTTTTGTTTGGGAAGATGTTGATCTCGTGAGATGGGGAGTGAGATACCGAGTGTTTTGCTTGTGGTTGTGTTGTTGATTGTAGGTTGTTTGTGGGTATTTATATCCCATAAGTTATAGTATAGATTAAAAGCATGAATTAAAAATGTATTAATGATTGGGCGTTTTTTTCTAAATTATATTGCAGTTTTCTTTTTTCATTAAACATGTTTAATGGAATATATGTGTTACGAATTGGGCTCTTTAAGACATTCAAATGAAATTCAGACAATTCAAATCTCATTGACTAATGATTTTTTAATTTCCTATTAAGGAAATGTTTTTGGTCTTAATTTTTTTAAGACTTCTTATATTAGAAAATCCCAAATGTTATATATATATATATATATATATATATATATATATATATATATATATATATATATATTTCATGATTATTAAATTATATTTATATGATTTTTTAAAATGATATTGTTATTTATAATATATATTGGTTTTATTATTTACGGACAAATCTCTACAAGTTCAATACACAAACATTATTTACCAATAACAAATTCTATTTAATATTGAATTTGATTTGAGGTTAAAATGGTAATTTTCTTTTATTCAGAAACGTTACAAAAACATTTATCAAACAATTTTTTAAATTCAGAGTCATTTTCATTCAGTGCTTTTGAATTGTTCAGCATTTTGATTCATTCATTGCTAAATAATAGTACAGTTTTATACTGTATAAACAAAATTTTATTTTACAAAGTAGATTTGCCAATTATTGGAGGGAAACTTCCCGCATCTATCAGCCCAAAAAACATTGAACTAACTTTAATTTTGATTTATCTCTAACATTTTCATTTAATTGAAATCCTCAAAATTGAACTCCTCTAACTGCCTCACCACAAGATCAGGAACAATTTCACACTAACATCTCTCTCATATTCATCTTGTATTTGACAAGTATCTTGCACTACATGTATATGCACTGAAAGATCTGGTCCCTTGGGTTCATTTATTAGCGTTATAATACGGTTAATCTTTGTTGAAGGTATGAAATCGAGTAATTTATTTTGTTTAGTTCCTTTATTCTTTCTATCCAACAGAATAATAAAAGTAGTATATTGCTTGCAGGTACTATCAATGTTATGACATAGAGTGAATTGGATAAACTTGGAACTCAATGTTATGACATAGAGTGAATTGGATAAACTTGGAACTCAATATTTGATTTTGGAATAGGACGCAGATGCTTGAGAATGATAAACTAGTTTTACAGTGTGTATTTTCTAAAAAAAACATATATGTTGGGCATTTTTATGTATTTTTCTTTCTCGTACACAATTTGTACATTAATCTTAGGCATAGTTTCTATTTTGCAGGTTTTTCTTTCTTGGTTGAGTTCATACACCTTTCCCCAAGGTACAAACATAACTTACGTTAGACTTACATTCATATCATCATAGAAAATTCAACAAAAAAGCAGGGTGCACGATACTCTGTCAATTAAATATGTTATAGGTTATTGTAATTGTTGATGTCATCGATAACGGATCTTCTCAAAACTAAGTCAACAATGAGGGTTTGTGAATTGTGATCCTTACCTCCGTAAGTCATAATATAAACTCTCTTGCTTATCTTTTACTCCATATATTCATGTTATAAATAGTTATTAGAATTTTGATACTGACAGTGTCCTGAACTCCTGATTATTTGATATTATATTTATGTTACATAGGCATGATGAAACTGTTGGCTTGAAGTGAAAAGCACAAAAGAGATAAATGGCACTCCACCAAATTTTCAAAGATCTCTATAGTGGATGGATGGTTCCTAAATACAGATTATTATGTAAGAGCACACGGTGTGGCTTCGCCGTTGAGGCTCGCCGTCCACCGTGGCTCTTAGAGGCCCTTCCTTGACCCGACCCCCTAGCCGTGGGGCGTCGCGTGACTAGTTTGCTGCGTGGTGACGACGAGCAAATGTTTCTGACAAAAGTTTTTGTAACGTTTTAATTTTTCAAATACTATCCGTTGTAAAACGGATATAATCCATTTAAAAAAAAAAACCCCACCACTCACTCTATAAATTAACATAATATATCATACAATTTTTTTCATATTCAATCAAAATAAACCATTCAAACTTGCTGAAACATGAGTTACACGAGTGAATCATCTTATTCCGGCGAAAGTGACCTTGAAGAGTTAACGGAACTAGAAATGTTTATTAAAGAGTTCGAGGGAACAAGCGTTTGAGAACAAGCGGACCGTCCTTCAAAGCGTCCAATATGTCCCTCGTGAATGTGAAATTCTTTGAAACACGTCTTCTTGCGACTATTTTGGTGACAACCCAAAATATACGGACGATAATTTTAGGCGTCGATTTCGTATGAGCCGTCGTCTATTTCTACAAATAGTACAAGGTATTGAAACATATATTGAAACTCATCATCCTCTTCCTAAGCATTTTGATTTCTTTAGAGTGCGACCCGATGGTAGGAGTGTAATGAGTTTTAGTGTGATTATGAAATGCACATGTGCCCTATGCCAATTGGATTACGGGATATCAACTGATGCATTAGATGCGTATTTACAAATAGGTGAACACTGTGCACGCGATTACCTATATTTTTTTCTTATGTGCATAATCCAACTATTTATTAAGGAGTTTTTAAGAAAACCAGATGAGGATGACATTCGTCACTTATACCATGCACATAACACTGTTCATGGGCTTCTGGGAATGTTGGGGAGCATCGATTGTATGCAAGGAATGGAAAAAGCTGTCGAAAGAATGGCAAGACCAATTTCATAGAGGTGATAAAAAATATCCAACTATAATGCTTGAAGCCGTTGCTTCATACGATTTGTGGATTTGGCATGCATTTTTGGGGTAGCGGGTGCGAATAACGATCTAACGGTTTTAAATAATTCTCCGTTATTCGACGACTTGCTTGATGACATAGCCCACGAGGTTGAGTTTGAAGTATCCGGTGTAAATTTAAGCAAGGTTATTATCTAGGCGACGAATTTACCGGAGTGGGCATCTTTTGTCAAGTCATTTACAGTTGCAACTAATCCAAAAATGCCGCATTCAAAGCGAAACAAGAAAGTGCTCGAAAAGATATCGAAAGAGCTTTTGGTGTCCTCCAGGGCGTTGGCATATCATTGCCCAACCGACTCGTGCATTTACTGTTGGCAAGTTACGGAGAATCATGTACGCGTGCATCATAATGCATAACATGATTTTGAAAGATGAAAACTTTGCGATATCCGACATTCTTTGAAGCGTATATTTCTCCGACACCAAATTTACAAGAGACATGGATTGAGCGTTGCAAATTGCAAAGAAAAAAGCCAAAGAACTACATGATAAGCGCAAACCGCGACTTAAAGCTTCAAGCGATGTCTCATCGAGCATGTTTGGCAACAACTTCAATGGACACAATTTCAACAAAGCGAATCCAAATAATTAGTTTCAATTATAATTTGATGTATTTCTTGCGTATGTTTTTTAGTATCTTTATTTTATGTTTAGTGACGTTTTTATTAAGTTATGTATTGTATTTTTATTTTGAATGAAATGAATTTGGTTTATTTGGAAATGAAAATTGAATAAAAAAATAAAGTGGTAGTGGTGGGCCCCAAATGAAGAGGTTGAGGTTTGTTAGAGCACTCACAAACGTAACGGCATAACGCCGTTATTGCCTTAATAACGCCGTTATTAGGCGTTATACCATTGGAAGCATCGCGTTATTTGGGCGTTGGTGGCATAGCGTTGGTTTACCAACGCCGCGTTAAAAGTTCCATTTCACCCCCCTAAACCATTTCAAATAAATTTTCACTTACACCCCCTCAACCTATTCAAATTCAAATTTAAATTATCTTTGGAATTCAGGCGGGATAAATTCAAATTCAAATTTGAAATTTAAAATCAAATATGGCGGGATTTATTAGGTTTCAAAATTCAACTCTGCTTATATAAACAACTCTACCTGAGTTGTTTAGAACAAACAACACACACAAGTTACACACACAACTCACACACAAAAAATGTCTCGCAAAAATTTTTCTCAGCAATTCCCATCCCGGAAAAGTTGCGGAAACCACCTTTCCAAATCACTTGCCTGGAAACCCGGCTTTCCAACTCTACCAGAACCCGATGTTTACTCTACACCTCCAGAAAATGTCTTTCCGGTGGATTTTGAAAACATCCCGTACCTCCCAATTGTTCCAAGTTCATGCGGAACAATCCACGTGGATTTTCAAAACCACCCGGCGGGTTAAGTGAGGCTTCCCTCGGGGCTGGAGCGAGATATAAGAAGAAACGTAAGGAGATTATGGAAGAAGCGAGGCGTGAAGAGGTGCTTTCGTGCGTGAAGCAAACGTGAAGCTTCAGTACCTCCAAGACAACTTCTTCGACATAATGGAGTCGATACATGGTCAGGGGAGTTTTATTCTCCGCCAACCGATTCGATGGTTGGGACTCGGATGATTCGTTTTTTTTAAGTTTTAGTAGTTTTATTTAATTCGTGTTTAACGTTTTTTTTAAGTTTTAATAGTTTTAGTAGTTGTATCTTTAATTTTTAATGTAATCCGTGGTTAACGTTTAATGTACTTGGTGTTTTAATGTTAAATGTGATATTTGTTTTAATAAATGAAGTGTTTGTTTTAGTTTAGGGGTTGAAATTGAAAATATGAAATGTTATTGATGTTATTGGGATGTTATTGTTGTGGGTGTTTTTTGGGGATGTTAATGTTAAATGTTAAAGCTGATGTGACGCTGACGTGGACGGTGTTATTGGTGTTATGGTGTTATTGTTGTAAGTGCTCTTATGAGTGAGGAGGGGGTTTGTTGTGGTTAGTTGTAGAAAAATGGGATGCTGATGTGGCGCTGATGTGGCATGACGAAGAGCCTAAGGCTTGTCGTGACACCTAGTGCTCTAATGTTGATGGTTTACCATTTTAATGAATGATGGATGTTTTGGTTTATAGATTTTATATAGATTTGATATCAATTGTATCAAGTTAATTATAGCATTTGTCTCGTTAGTACTTTATGTATGAGTACAGATTTATGAATTGATTTATATGGAGTATATATATGTAAATGTCATTTCTTGACTTGTTATGCATATTCCTAATATTAAATAGTGGGTAAAACAATTTTTTTAACCTCAAAATTGGATCATAATATCCCACGAATTAGTATTTAATTCACCAATATATTTGTTGATAATTTACTCGCGAGTTACACACAATTGAATTTGTGGGCATATTCGTGTTCACTAATGAAATCCCACAAAAAAATGTTCCCACGGGCTTGGCAATACCACCCACCAAGTATATTGTGTGTAAAGTTACCCACAACTTGAAAATTTTGTGGGAACAAAATTAGCCTCGAAGGTTATACCCATGTATGTCTATTTGTGGGTATTAGCAACTTACCCACGAAATTTGATATATTAGCCACAATTTTTGTGCGTGGGCAATAGCCTGATTTCTTGTAGTGGGTGGCTCCAAAGAATAAAGAGGCTGAAGCTAGAAGTTTTAGGCTGCTACATGAATGTGTACATCCTGATTAGAGAATTGTAATTATTTGTGAAGGGGTGTTTTAAGTTGTGCATTGATTGTAGTTTGATTTGTGTTTTAAGTAGTTGTAAATAATACTTTTTCACTTGTATTTGCTTAAGATCTATATTAGGAAATCTTAAAAATTTAATAGGAGGGAAGTGATTAAAAAGCATTATAAGTAGTATACATATAAATAAAAACGACGAACATATATGTAGCACTCTTATTGAGTCTAATAACTAAATTGACACGGAAATATACAATAATGATTGACGTGGAACACCAAGATAAATATATCGGATGTGTGCTCTTTGATAATATAGTATGGAGTCATCGTTTGTATGCTCTTTGATAATATGCTCCAGAACCCGTGAACAAGTCAAGAAGCAATGGGTAATCGTTTCTTCTTCCTCATTACAATGAGGACAAAGAGTTGAATGTAGATCCGTAACAATGTGATCGAGCCATTTGAGGACTGGTAATCTCTTTTGTTGCAGACGCCAAATAAAGATAGATACTTTTCTCGGGATGATTTTTCACCATTTTGTTTCTCTTGTCACCAGTAATACATTGGATATTTGGATGTATGCTCTTTGATATTTGGCTATGCCACATGGACAAAACCCAATGGGCAGCCCAAAAAGGGGGCATCAATCTGAATATCCATGTGTATCGATATATACTATGTCCATTTAGCCCATTTTCAGCCTATTTCAAATGAAATAAACCACTTGACCACTTCGCATGAAACTAAAAACAAACTGTAGGCACGCATATAAAGATTTACAAGAAAACATTGACGATTTATGAATTGTGATTACGGGAATTAAGTGTCGAATTGGAAACAATTTCATTAAACGAATCAACCTATTATCTTTTCTTCTCTTCATCAATTTGATCAGGTGATATTAATTGTTCCATACTTATTATTTTTAGTAGAATATTATATAATTTACACTCTATTTTGTCATGTTGTGTAGTACACAACCGTTAGGTGCCCAAAAAAGGAACGAAAAAAATTCAACAAGAATTAGAGCTTCCTCAACAAGAAACTATGGATGGTTTTGAAGTTAGAACGAAAAAATAATACTCCTTCCGTCCCATTTTATAAGTCCATGTTTGAAAAGTCAAAGTCTTTTTCCTCAGAGTTTGACCGTAATTAATTTTTTTCGTGTTATATAATACTTGATGAAAAATATACCAATGAAACTAAATTTAAAACACAAATCAATTTATATATTTTGTATCAAGTATTATACAACACGTAAAAAAATAATTACGGTCAAATTTTGAAGAAAAAGACTTTGATTTTTCAAACACGAACTTATAGAATGGGACGGAGGGAGTAATAATAATGTTGAAGAAAATAACTATGAGGTTAAAGTTAATGTAGATAATGAAAATCCTATTAATAATGAACACCTAGAAAATTATAGGGTTAATTAACATTAATGATGATAGTGAAAATCCTGTAAATAATGAAAATCTAAAAACTAATGACGTTAATGTTAGCCAAGATAATGAAAATCCTATTAAAGAAAAAAACGAGAGTCCTCAAAATTGTTTTATTTTATGTAAGAGTTTGGGATGGTTTAGAAACAAATATTAAAGAGTTACTTGTAAGCAAATGGGTTGTTAGAGAAACTAATATAAATTATCCAAAAGATAAATTTAGTCACATTTTATTTAATGAATAAAAATCAGCGTGGGATGAGCCACTGATATGAGTTAGAAATGGTTAGTTGTTTGGCACGTGAGGTGCACGTGCATAGCCTTAGAGCTAGACACGTGAGGTGCACGTGTGTTACTCCAACAGCTTTTCCCTCCATTCCAACTCATATCAACCCCTTTAAATACCACTTCAATTGTATCATTTCATTTTTAGTCCTGTTTTGTCTCTCTCTTTCAATTCAATCCATAAACTTGGCCATTTCGATCAACTGATCAATCATCAATGGAGTTATAAGGTTCAAATCATATTCTAGTTGTTGTGATTTCATCTTATTCTCAAGTTCTTATATCATTTCTTAGTTGAAATCTATAAGTTCATATCAATTGGTATCAAGAGCCTCTTTCTTGGCCAAAATTTTTTTCCGATCAAATTCTGTTAGTTTTCCGGCAAGAACTAGTTATTTTCCGAACTTTTTCTTTCAATTCTTGTGGTAAAAAAACACTTGAAATTTTCAATTCTCATTGTTCTTAATTGTTTCAACATACTTCACTATTTCACTTTTCTTGATTCTAATTAATCAAGAAACCGTATGTAGGTGAAGGTTAAGCTATTTGATATAAGGTCACAAGAAACAATTAGTCAGGATGGTGACCACCGGCTGCTAATTCTAGCATAATCCTTTAGATATGGAGCCCGATCTCGGGAGATGGTTAGGAGTTTGCAAGAAACGGTGCTCGCGGTTCAAACAAGCGGTTCGACAATGTCCACTAATTTTGATACTGTTAACGGAATATGGGTATTGACTACTAAGTCAACAAGATAAAGAATGAATAGTAGTAGGGGAATGTACACAAGAATGACCAAGTTAGAATTTCCTAAGTTTTCTGGAGAAGATGTTAAAGGGTGGTTGTTCAGATGTCATCAATTCTTTAGAGTAGATAGTGTGGAGGAAGAAGAGAAAGTTAGATTGGTTTCTATTCACCTATATGATAAGGCTCTAGCATGGCATAGGCAATTTGTGAAGATTCATGGAGAAACAGTGGATTGGGAGTTTTATGAAGCTGAAATTTACAGAAGATTTAGTACTTGTTATGAAGATCCTATGGAAGAACTCAAGAATTTGAAGCAACTGGTACAAGACCGAGTATCGTGGATAAGTTTGAAACATTGTTGAGTAGGGTGGAGTTAAGTGAAAAGTATGCTATCAGTTTCTTTGTGGCTGGGTTACAACAAGAGATTGGATTGTTGGTTAAGATGTTCAAACCCAAGAGTCTCTATGATGCTTATCATCTGGCAAGAATGCAAGAGGCTGCAAAAGTTGTGGTCAACAAGAGGTATACTCCTATTTTACCAACTCCAAAACGTACTGTTGCCGTACTTTGTTAATAGAAACACTACTTATAACACTAGACCACAAACTCAATTAGCTTTACCTGCAACACCATATAATAGAGGCAATTCAACTCCTAATGCACCTCCAAGAAAGCAATTATCACAAAAAGAGTATGAGGAAAAAAGATCTAAAAACTGCTTTTTACTGTGACCAAAAGTACACCCAGGCATAAATGTAGTGGCCAGTTGTTTTCTTTAGAAGTTTTGGCAGATGAAGAAGGTAGTGGTACCAGAAGAGGAAAAAATACAAAGAAGAACAATCACTTGAGACTATAGTAGAGGAACAAAATGTGCAACCACATATCTCACTAAATGCTTTGGTGGGTGAATACTTTTCATACTATGAGGATAAAAGGTCATGTGGGCAAACAAGTTATTCATATTTTAGTAGATTCTGGGAGTACACATAATTTTGTGGATGTTCAATGTGCTAAGAGGTTGGGGTGTTCAATAAGTAGTATGTGCCCTTTACAAATTGATGTGCCTGGAGGTAATCAAATGTTGAGCACTGCAGCCTGCAAAAACTTCACTTGGACTTTACAAGGAGAGGAATTCCAAAGTGATGTTATGTTACTGAAATTGGGAAATTGTGATATGGTTTTGGGGTGTCAATGGTTGTCTACCTTGGGAACTATTCTTTGGAATTTTGGTACCTTGAGAATGGCATTCAAATGTAAGGGGAAGAAATTCACTTTAAGAGGCACCAAACAAGCTACTTACAAAGGGATGACTGGAAAGGATTATGGCAAGGTTTTGAAAACTACAAGAGTGGAATGTGCTTCCATGTCTTTGTGTGTTTATCCTGCTACACTGATGTCAATGGGTAGTGAGTCAGTGGGTATGAATGAGACTGACAGGAGTACCTTATCACCATATTGAAAGATTTTCAAGATGTCTTTGCAATACCAACTACCCTCCCACCACAGAGGTCTCATGATCATAGAATTGTACTACAAGAGGGAACTCCACCAATCAACATTAGACCATACAAACACCCTCCTTCTCAGAAAGATGCTATAGAACTAATGGTAAAAGAATTGTTGGAGACTGAGTGATTAGACACATAGCCACGTCCTTTTTCCTCACCCATAGTTATGGTTAAGAAAAAGGATGGGTCATGGAGAATGTGTATAGACTATAGACAACTCAACAAGCATACCATCAAAGACAAATTTCCAATACCAGTTATAGAAGAGTTGATTGATGAATTGAATGGGGCAAAGGTCTTTAGTAAGTTGGATTTGAGGTCTGGATACCATCAAATTAGAATGGTGGATTATGATGTTCACAAACAGCCTTCAGACTCATGAAGGTCACTATGAGTTCCTTGTAATGCCTTTTGGTCTCACTAATGCACCTTCCACTTTTCAATCTCTGATGAATACAGTTTTCAAGAAGTTTTTGAGGGATTTTGTGCTAGTTTTCTTTGATGACATACTCATTTACAGTGATTCTATGGATTCTCATTTACAACATTTCGTCTGTCTTACAAGTGATGAGGTCTAATCATTGCCAAGCAAAGTAAGTGTGTCTTTGCAGAAATCAAGTGGAATATTTCCATATTATTTCTCGAAGGGGTGGCAACAGATCCTTCCAAAATTGAAGTTATGAGGGAATGGCCTGTACCAAAGAATGTGAAGGAGTTAAGAGGATTCCTAGGATTGACAGGGTATTATAGAAGGTTTATTAAAAACTTTGCAACTATCAGTCAACCTCTTACCAGTTTACTCAAGAAAAATGGTTTTGAATGGAATGAATCTACACAAATAGCTTTTGAACAATTAAAGAATGCTATGGTCCAAGCTCCAGTACTAGCATTACCCAATTTTAAGGAAGAATTTACAGTTGAAACTGATGCATCAGCATTGGGTTGGGTGCGTTTTGCAAACGTGAAAGGACACCCCATTGCTTATTTGAGTAAAACTTTGGCACCTAAGCATCAATCTCTCTCTACTTATGAAAAAGAGTTCATGGCAGTGGTTTTGGCTTTGGAAAAATGGAGAGGTTATCTTCTAGACAGGCACTTTAAAATTAAGACATATCATTTCAGTTTGAAATATCTGTTAGATCAAAGACTATCAACTCCTTTCCAGACTAAATGGCTACCTAAACTGATTTGATTATGAGATAGCTTATAAGGGGGCTGATAATGGAGCAGCTGATGCATTATCCATGTTAACTACTAGTGCAGAACTGCAAGCCATGGTTTTATCCTCCATTGAAACAGATTTGCTTGATAAGATAAAGGTTAGTGGGTAACCGATGTGGACATTCAATTGCTGATACAACAATTAGAGACCACTGATGTTCCAAACAGGAAGTTTACTTGGGAAAATGGAGAGTTAAGAAAGGAAAAATTGGTGATGGAAATGATCCTACATTGAGAACTCAATTGATTGCTACTTTTCACAATGAGCCAGGGTGGACATTCGGAATTCAGTCGGTCTTAAAAATTAGCATCACTGTTCTATTGGAAAGGTATGTCAAAGGCAGTTAAGATGTTTGTTAGACAATGTGACACTTGTCAGAGGAATAAACCCAATTTGGAAGCCTACCCAGGATTTTTGCAACCCTTGCCTGTTCCAAACCATGTATGGAGAGACATATCTATGGACTTTATTGATGGTTTACCTAGTTCACATGGCAAACTCTGTATTTTTGTTATTTGTGGACAAGCAATATGCCCATTTTGTAGCATTGTCTCATCCATACACAGCTACACAAGTTGCCCAAGCCTTCCTAGACAATGTTTATAAACTTCATGGGTTACCACAAACCATTGTCAGTGATAGAGACAGAGTTTTTGTTAGCCTATTCTGGAAGACATTGTTTAAACTATTGAAGACTGAGTTGCACTTATCAACAACTTATCATCCCCAACGACGGGACAGACAGAGGTAGTTAACAGTGTTTAGAGTGTTATTTGAGGTGCATGACTGGGGATAAACCTAAGGAGTGGACTCAGTGGTTGTCACTTGCAGAGTATTGGTACAATACTAACTTTCATACCAGTATCAACACCACTCCCTTTGAGGTGGTGTATGGTCAACCACCTACTTTTCATGTTCCTTATGTGGTTGGTACTAGTAATGTGGAGATGGTTGATAGAACCCGCAAGAGAGAAGTTTAGTATGCTTAAGTTTCATTTAAGGAGATCCCAAGATAGGATGAAAGCTATTTTGATCAGCAAGAACAGATAGGCAGATTCAGTGGGAGATTGGGTTTATCTAAAGTTGCGACCATACAGCAAATCACTATAAGGCAAGGAGTACATCATAAGTTGTCATCCAAGTTTTATGGCCTATTTCAGGTTTTGGAGAAGATAGGGGTTGTAGCTTACAAACTGAAACTACCTGATAATGCAAGGGTACACCCAGTTTTTCATGTTTCACAGCTCAAGAAATGCAAGTCTAATGAGGTGAGCATGGGTACTTTTCCTACTTGTACTACTGAGGGTTTATTAGAGGTGGAGCAGCGGTTAAGATCTTGGATAGGAGGATGCGGAAGAGGCAAATCTGTGTATGTGCTAGTGCAATGGGCTAATGGGTCTGCTGATGATGCTACACAGGAATGGGTTGAAGACTTACAAAGAAGGTTTCCTCAGTTTCAATTAGATGCTTGAGGACAAGCATCAATCCAAGAAGGATGGATTGATATGAGTTAGAAATGGTTAGTTGTTTGGCACGTGAGGTGCACGTGCATAGCCTTAGAGCTAGACACGTGAGGTGCACGTGTGTTACTCCAACAACTTTTCCCTCCATTCCAACTCATATCAACCCCTTTAAATACCACTTCAATTGTATCATTTCATTTTTAGTCTGTTTTTGTAAATCTCTCTCTTTCAATTCAATCCATAAACTTGTAACTGATTTCGATCAACTGATCAATCATCAATGGAGTTATAAGGTTCAAATCATATTCTAGTTGTTGTGATTTCATCTTATTCTCAAGTTCTTATATCATTTCTTAGTTGAAATCTATAAGTTCATATCAGCCACCTGACTTGATTAGGTTCTAAACCCCTGTAATAATATGTTGTTTGTCTACAATGGGCATATTTGACTTGGCTCAGGGCATCTGAAATCTAAAACCTTGCTAATTGATTATATGGGACGGAGTTTTATAGCCCAGGTCAAAAGAAAACATAAACGAAAACTTGGAAGAGTAAGAGTAAGGTATTGCCCCTTACAAATCTTCTGAAATGACACTTTCCAGACATAGTAATCAATGATGACTTTTGAAGGCCAAGAGGATAAAATTTTAGATAATGTTTTTTATCACTTGATTGGTCATTAGCAAGGCCAAGAGGATTAGAATTGCGGATAGTATTTTTTTTTAGTTGAAGCCGTGTTTTTGCTAATTGTGTGTGCCATTTGTTCTCGCTTGACTAATATTCTTGTCATATTCATTTGGTCATTATACCAAAGTAGCGATCCTATATACACAAAGTTAACTCATGATATGACTACTAAAGCATAAAAAGAGAAGACAGACTTGTTTATTCTGATGAATAAAACAAGGAAAACAATCTTGTTTACTTTGAAACAAGTCCTTAGTCATCTGCAAGTACAGTTTTTGTCTGGTCTAAAATTGGTTAAACCATTTAGTTTCACATTTATTACACATACCGAATGGGTGAACCTTGAAGCGTAAGTGTTGTGTATAATGATCAGGTTTTCAAACCTTGTGAAGGTAACGAGTGTTCATGAACTTAAGTCCCCCTACTTAGTTTTTACCTTTGTCCTATTAAGCACTCTTTTGAGACGTATATGTCTTACCTCGGGAAGTTTATGAAAAAAACAAGAGAAAATGCCACAGGATACTTACACAAGAAGCCTGAAAATATATATATTCCTTAGTAGTGCAAGAATTATCTATAACTAGTTCAAAAGAATCTAATGGTCATTGTTTGATTTATTATAACCAAAAAAAGATAAGACTATGGTCACCATCTGGCCTGCATATGACACCAAAAGAAACTTCCTGTGAATTTCAATAACAATAAAACTGCTTATCTAGACCTCTAGTTATTGTCATTTGATACAACAGATAAACACATTGGAGGTGTTGGAGTCATCTGATTATTTTTAGTGAAATAAGCTGTTTCGTATAAACTATTTCAAACTACTTATTCAAAACAGCTTATTTGAAAAACAATAAGCACATAAACATTTTTAATAAGCAATCCTTGAAACCCGGATTTTATATTGGGATACATATTATCCAATTAAGATATTTACAACAAAGAGAATCCTTTTCTTCTCAGAACCTAATTGTCTTGTTATCTCAGCCAACTTTTTGTCGTTAACAAATACATCCAAGAAAAATAACTATAAAACCTAGACATACAACTTTCAATATCCTTCCGTTGTATGTTTTAAACATTAACATTGCTAACTATGGGAACTTCAACAAAAGAAAGAGGTGTGCTTAAATTAGTCCATCCAGGCAAGCACGTCGAATATCACCGAAGATCAATAACAGCTGCTGAAATCATGAAGAAGAATCCCAGACACAGTATTACTCGTCCTGATTTCTTTAGTAATCCTGATATTGTGCTCAGCCCTGAATCCATTATGGTTCCTGGCCAAGTTTTCTACATCGTCCCAAACACGACAGTGCACCGCTTGGTCAAAGATAAGAGTCAACAACTTAGCCAACCCTTTTTACAACAAACCGAATCTCTAAACACGAGTGATAACAAAGTTGCTTCCACACATAGTTCTCCTTCTAAACTATGGGCAGGTACGACACCTATGTACCATTTTCATTCAGAACAAGAAGACCCTAGTTCATGTGCTGAGTCACTGCCTCAGGATGAAGAAACCGGTGAAGGATGTGTTGTAAATGACCTGTTGGATGATAGTTTGAGTATGGTGTTTCAAGCTAAGGACTATTATCTTAATAGAAACTGGCCAGCGTGGGGGATAACTACAGATTACTGTAAACAACAAAGGAGGAGTAGCACGAAAACTAAGAACTTGAAATCGTGTATGAAAAAGGAGGGCGGTATTCGTGTGTCGTCTAAATTAAGGGTGACTTTTGACTTTACTACAATGATTCAATATTGAAAACAGGAAAATTTTGCAGTCGGGTTCTGCAGAAAGTGGCGTGTTTCATTCATAGACCTTATGTTGTGTAAGGTCACAAAAGTAGAACAGAACAATCTTTCTTTGGATTATAAAAGTAAAATTTTCAAGATTTAATGTTAACGTAAATTGGTGTTTTGTGAGATTTTACACCATCAGTTCGAACAATGATCAACACCAAATGCGGCTATTTTAATCCAATTATGTATGAATGTGTTGACATCTGTTATTTAGAAAAAATTTAAATGGAGGATGTGACAAATGGGTCGAATGGGTCGAAGTACTAAGAGTAGAAAGAAAAAAAGATGGACAAAAAGTTGCAAAAATCATATACAACCTTGGAGAAATAGATCATAATCAAAATTATTTATGGACTTTAAATACTGAGATTAGCAGTTGACACAAAAAGACATCCCTAAACAATTTGCTTCATTCTGTTCTCACAGTAACTTTTGAGTCAATGCGATGTGAATGTCCTGATGGAGAAATCGATCCTCTAGAATAAGTACGTCCAAAAAGATTAAACTGACTAATTTTCTTCGAAAACGAGCTCATAAATTTCCTCGAGTTACTCTTCTCCATATTCCTCTTCATGAACACATGTTCTTTCTCCAAATCATTTAATCTCATTCTTAGCTGAGCCAACTCAAGTTTCAAATCCCAGTTTTCTCGTCTTAATGATGCATAGTTATCCTTTGGTGACATTGCGGCACTAAGAGCACCGCTATTGATCCGCCATGACTGGTGGTGCAGTTGTGGTTTTGGGTTGTCACCGAGCTCAGAACAGTATAAGGTGTTTCTAAGTCTTAGTTGTTCGATGCAGAGGACTTGGACTATTGATTGGAGTGGAAGACGTTCATTTTGTGCAGCGTGTGCTCCAGCTTCGGGTGAGAGCTTTTGGAAATCAATCAGTTTGCAAAGTTTCTTTTTGTCTTGTTCTGATAAACCTTCATGAGCCTGCAAGTTACATTTCTAGCTATGATAATGCATACAACTAATCAGTGACTTTTAAGGTCAAATGTATAACTGGCACAAGCGACTTTCCGGGTGGGTAGCGGGCCAAAATGAGTTAAGGTTGAAATGGGTCATTTTTAAGATGGGCAAAACGGGTCGTGCCAGGTTCGTTGATCACACTTTTTGTCCATTATCAATTTTTTTCACAAAATAATCAATGCCATGTATGTTATTACAATAACAATTCTATCATAGGAAAACGTACATCTAACTATTCGGGAGGTTGTATACTTGTATCGCTAAAAATAAACTTTGGGTGTCTTTGAGCCCATTCGACCCATTTTGACTTGTTCCCATTCAATTGAGAAAATTATCTATATGGTCATGTTTCAACCACTTTTTTTCTCTTGTCACCACAGTGAGATAATTAAATACGTCAGATGTATGCTCTTTGATAATATGGATGGAGTTTTGTGGCCCAGGTCAAGACCAACTGAGATAGAAAACATAAACGAAAAATTGGAAGAGTAACGTATTGCCCCTTACAAATCTTCCGAAATGACACTTTCCAGACATAGTAATCAATGAAGACTTTTGAAGGCCAAGAGGATAAAATTTTAGATGATGTTTTTTATCACTTGATTGGTCATTAGCAAGGCCAAGAGGATTAGAATTGCGGATAATATTTTTTTTAGTTTAACCTGTGTTTTTTGCTAATTGTGTGTGCCATTTGTTCTCACTTGACTAATATTCTTGTCATATTCATTTGGTCATTATACCAAAGTAGCGATCCTATATACACAAAGTTAACTCATGATATGACTACTAAAGCATAAAAAGAGAAGACAGACTTGTTTATTCTGATGAATAAAACAAGGAAAAGAATCTTGTTTACTTTGAAACAAGTCCTTAGTCATCTGCAAGTACCGTTTTTGTCTGGTCTAAAATTGGTTAAACCATTTAGTTTCACATTTATTACACATACCGAATGGTTGAATCTTGAAGCGTAAGTGTTGTGTGTATAATGCTTAGGTTTCAAACTTTGTGAAGGTAACGAGTGTTCATGCACTTAAGTCACCTTACTTAGTTACTTAGTTTATACCTTTGTCCTATTAAGCACTCTTTTGAGACGTATATTGTCTTGTTATCTCAGCCAACCTTATGTCGTTAACGAATACATCCAAGAAAAATAACTATAAAACTTAGACACGCAACTTTCAATATCCTTCTGTTGTATGTTTTAAACATTAACATTGCTAACTATGGGAACTTCAACAAAAGAAAGAGGTGTGCTTAAATTAGTCCATCCAGGCAAGCACGTCGAGTATCACCGAAGATCAATAACAGCTGCTGAAATCATGAAGAAGAATCCCAGACACAGTATAACTCGTCCTGATTTCTTTAGAAATCCTGATATTGTGCTTAGCCCTGAATCCATTATGGTTCCTGGCCAAGTGTTCTACATCGTCCCAAACACGACAGTACACCGCTTGGTCAAAGATAAGAGTCAACCACTTAGCCAACCCTTTTTACAACAAACCGAATCTCTAAACACGAGTGATAACAAAGTTGCTTCCACACATAGTTCTCCTTCTAAACTATGGGCAGGTACGACACCTATGTACCATTTTCATTCAGAACAAGAAGACCCGAGTTCATATGCTGAGTCAACGCCTCAGGATGAAGAAACCGGTGAAGAATGTGTTGTAAATGACCTGTTGGATGATAGTTTGAGTATGATGTTTCAAGCTAAAGACTATTATCTTAATAGAAACTGGCCAGCGTGGGGGATAACCACAGATTACTGTAAACAACAAAGGAGGAGTAATACGAAAACTAAGAACTTGAAATCGTGTATGAAAATGGAGGGCGGTATTCGCGTGTCATCTAACTTAAGGGTGACTTTTGACTTTACTACAATGATTCAATATTGAAAACAAGAAAATTTTGTAGTCGGGTTCTACAGAAAGTGGCGTGTATTCATTCATAGACCTTATGTTGTGTAAGGTCACAAAAGTAGAACAGAACAATGTTTCTTTGGATTATAAAAGTAAACTTTTCAAGATTTAACGTAAATTGGTGTTTTTGTGAGATTTTACACCATCAGTCCGAACAATGATCAACACCAAATGTGGCTATTTTAATCCAATTATTTATGAATGTGTTGACATCTGTTATTTAGAAAAACTTGGATAGAGGATGTGACAAATGGGTCATTTTTTTTTTGGTTTAAGAACGGCATTTTTTTTCCCCACATCCTATACCACCTAACTCACAAATGCCTCCAGTGAGGCTTGAACCCACAACTTCTAGGTTTGTGGGGAACTCACATACCACTAGACCAAAGGCCTTGGGTCGGATGGGTCGAAAGTACTAAGAATAGAAAGAAACAAAGATGGACAAAAAATTGCAAAAAACATATACAACCTTGGAGAAACAGATCATCGTCAAAATTATATATGGGCTGTAAATACTGAGATTAGCAGTAGACACAAAAAGACATCGCTAAACAATTTGCTTCATTCTGTTCTCACAGTAACCTTTGATTCAGTGCGATGTGAATGTCCTGATGGAGAAGTTGATCCTCTAGAATAACTACGTCGAAAAAGATTGAACTGACTAATTTTCTTCGAAAACGAGCTCATAAATTTCCTCGAGTTACTCTTCTCCATATTCCTCTTCATGAATACATGTTCTTTCTCCAAATCATTTAATCTCATTCTTAGCCGAGCCAACTCAAGTTTCAACTCCCGGTTTTCTCGTCTTAATGATGCATAGTTATCCTTTGGTGACATTGCGGTACTAAGAGCACCGCTATTGATCCGCCATGACTGGTGGTGCAGTTGTGGTTTTGGGTTGTCACCGAGCTCAGAACAGTATAAGGTGTTTCTAAGTCTTAGTTGCTCGATGTAGAGGACTTGGACTATTGATTGGAGTGGAAGACGTTCATTTTGTGCAGCGTGTGCTCCAGCTTCGGGTGAGAGCTTTTGGAAATCAATCAGTTTGCAAAGTTTCTTTTTGTCTTGTTCTGATAAACCTTCATGAGCCTGCAAGTTGCATTTCTAGCTATGATAATGTATACAACTAATCAGTGACTTTTAAGGTCAAATGTATAACTGGCACAAGCGACTTTCCGGGTGGGTAGCGGGCCAAAATGAGTTAAGGTTGAAATGGGTCATTTTTAAGATGGACAAAACGTGTTGTGCCAGGTTCGTTGACCACACTTTTTGTCCATTATCAATTTTTTCCACAAAATAATCAATGCCATGTATATGATTACAATAACAATTCTATCATAGCAAAACGTACATCTAACGATTCGGGAGATTGTATACTTGTATCGCTAAAAATAAACTTTGGGTGTCTTTGAGCCCATTCGACCCATTTTGACTTGTTCCCATTCAATTGAAAAAATTATCTATATGGTCATGTTTCGACCACTTGGTCCACAAAGAATACAAAAAAAATTCAGTTTCTCAATTTTGGGCAAAACTATGACCATATAGGGAATTTTCTCTTCTAGCTATGTTTTATGACCCAAAGCGACTCATTTATAAGTAAATGCGACAAATTTACCATCAGACTCATGGAACGTGCAAATTTAATTTTGATGACAATATGCTAATTGTTGCATTTAAATCTACTTGTAGAATAACACTATTGAATAAAAGTTAATTCCGTAATTTTTTTGAAGAAGCAAATCCAGATTTTGTAGCCAAGGCCTCATATTGTTTAGCTGTCGTAGGTTTGACAAAAAAAAAGTAAAAAAGTGGATCGTTACAAGCAAAAGACCACGTACCTTGAGATAAACATCAATAGCTCGATACAGCCCATCATGAACCGTACGAGCATGTGCTGGTAAAATCTCCGCAACAGCTACAAATTTGGATAGTTTAAGGTTCACATCAGGTGCTATTTCAGCTAAATAATTGTCAACCAACTTTGAAACCTTAAACAACGCTGTTTCAGACGGTAAATCAAGACCATCAGATTCAAAACCCGAACCATCTTGATCATCATCATTATCATCACTATCATCTTGTTGTGAAAAGTTAACCAAAATCCTATGAACTGTATCAACATCAAACAAAGTATCACTAGCATGTCTGAAAGACGGTATCAAAAGATCATCAAGTGTGACCATATCTAACTGTGACCCTATTCGCCTCTCGAGATCAAGCCTGCAGCCAACCATACAATCAAGCATTATAGAACTTCTTAACAACCCGAAAAGAAAACTTAACGGGACTACAAGTTTCTCAACTGTAAGCAAACTAACAATGGTCTCGACCACAAGTCTTTCATGGTCTTTTGGTTGATCATTTGACTTTTTTGTTAACTCTTTCTCGGCGTAGTTCATTAATGATTCACCAATACTTTCTGGTCTCACCCCACGACATTTCATCGCGGTTATGACTCTTTGAAACATATCAATTCTTAAAACGGATAAATCTTTGACCCACCAGTCAGATTCACATTTTTGTCGACTCATATTTAGCCTGCCCGAGCTGCTATACTCCAATCTAGAAAAACTAGATGCGATTTGCTCAGCACATGCTTTCGATACTATTGCATCGATGCATCTTGTTACGATATTAAGCTCGTCGGCTAAAGGAAGCAAGTTTTCACATTGTTGTAGGACTAAGAGTGACATTTCAAGATTTTGGTAAACTATATGGTTGAGATACTCGTCGGTGCGTGATCCAAGGTTTTTGTTTGAGAAATTTTCGTTCATTTCGAGGTATTCAGATACACAAGATAGTTGAGCTACATTTGATGGTGTAATTTCGAAGTTTATACCATAACAGAACTTTGCTGCGAGTTCAAATGTTTCAGGGCCTCCTGGCAGGCTAAGAAGCTCGACTCGTGATATAGCAGATTCTCGATGCTCAGAGACTAGTTTTCGTATTCGTCCACTACGAGACACTAGAGGAAACTGCACAAAATCAAGAAAGTAATTATTCTTTGAGAAAATGAAAGTAATAATCTGCTTGACTCTCAAAAGTCAATAGCTGAATTTTTTCGACAATCACAAGTTTGCTAAAGACAGTGATAACTAACCTTATGTAATGCAAATGCAACACCGTTTACTTCTATCGTTATATCACTTGGGACATCACGAAATATCCTGCAAAGCACATGATCAAATCATTTCAACATATAAACTATAAGAAACATATACTAATATACTATAGGGTGAACTAAGCGGTGAACGCTTAAGATTTTCCAAAGAAAAAAGAAAAAAAGCCTCAAGTTCGAATCCTGCCAGTTTCAACTATTCGGGTAACCTTGGTCTAAAAAAACGAGCCTAACGAAACGTAGACGGATATAAAGACGAACCATTCGTTGTAACGATGGCGAGAGCTTTTAGCCAAGGTGAGCGAGTGGTGGTGCAAGTCCATGGTTGAAGAGTAGTACTTGGAGTGGAAAGGATGGACTTGAAGCAGAAGTGTAGTAATAAGGAAGTATTTTTAGTTTGTGTGTGGGGTTAAGGTTGCTAACAAGTAAGATATGGAAAATGAGACATGACCCTAGTTGGATGTGCATTTTAGTGGCAATTTTTTTTGGGTCAAAATAAGTGAAATTATAAACAAGGCAATCGTCCAAACCAGTTGGCATTTGGTAGGGCTGTCCTTTCCTAATTTATACCATTTCAATCCTGTGTCTTTCTTTTCAAATTATTTGAAAGGGTTGACGACATTCATGTTTCCCTGACAGACATGTCTCATAACTAACATACGAGGTACATTTTGGCCGTTTTGGGAGTAAAAACAATGAGATTGTTTTTTATGTTGCGTTGCTTGTCTCCAGGGCCGTCTCCGAGAACGCCTAAAAAAGACGAGGCCCGAGGCAAATGGAAAAAAATAGGCCCCCAAAATTCAAGCATACACCAATAAAAATTGTTATCAGTATAGCGTATGGTGTCATTCATTTAATATCAATGTTTTAATGCTCATCTTTGCCTTAGTAATATTGCTAAGAAAATTTGGACCTTAAGCTTTCTTCCCCAAATTTCCAAAGTCAATAATCAAATTTTGGGCCCCTATACAAGTTGGGCCCTAGGCTTGGGCCTTGCCTGCCTACCCCAAGAGCCGGCCCTGCTTGTCTCTTAACTTCATGGAACTTCAAACAGAGTATATTACTTCCCGTCTCAAAATTATAGTCTCCATTTTTCTTTTATTATGTCCTAAAAGAGTAGTTGTCTTATTCTGCCAACCCATCAAAAGATAGTTTAGTGGGGTGATGATAATATTTGATTTATTGAAGAGTGTAGTGGTTTTACTTTTTTTAAACTTTGTATTTTTTTGTCTGATAACAATAGTTTTAAGATGGATGGAGTATATTATAATAAGATAAATGATAACTTTTTATACTTAGAAATCTTGCTAAATCAACAACAAATTAGTTATAGTTTTTCATGTTTTTGGTTTTAATTCGAGCTTTCACGATTTCACCGCTCGAATTGTGAGAGATTATTAGATTATAGATAAATATATATGATGGTATTGGGTTTTATTTTTATGAAACTGAATTAAACCTATTCTTTTCAACAAAAAAAATATGTCCAAGTATTTAATGTAAAATGCTAACATACAAAAGAGTTTAGTCTTAAATAACAAAAAAGTTGATTATCAAGATCTTAAAAGCATTGGTAAAAAGGTCAATGCACTTGACTTTAATGCTCAAAAAGATTCTTAACCTTGAAATGATGCCTTTCTACAAATGAAGTAAAGTATGCTTAGTAAAAAAAATTAAAACGAAGTAGGGGGTAAAGGCAACATTTTCTAAAGTAGATGTAGGTTAAACAACCTTTATATAAACTTTAAATGATTGCCCACCCAACTAAATGGGCTAGCTGGGCTTGTGGGGTCAAGTTGGTTCATTGGGCCCTCGTAGGCCTCACCTTAATTATAATGATGTCCTTGCATGATGACTTCTTCCACCAAACCATTATTTTCTTTATATTTTTTTAGTTATGTATTATATGAACAAAAAGATTCATTTGGTACAAAGTCAAAGTCAAACATATCTCACAAGTCACGATTTTGCCCTACTTTCCCATTCATGTAATGCATCAAAGCAAGGACCACCATGTAATAAGATTTTTGAACGTATTTTGTTTTCATATTTCTACTAATGCTATAACATTGTCGAAATTGAACCCGTAAATTTTGATACAAGAATAAAAAGTAGAATCGACTAGAAAAGTATATCCACATTTGAAAGCAAATCATATTCTACTCGGATAATTAAGTATTCTAAAGTATGCACGTACACGCATATACATACGTGTGCACATATACTTTCACGAGTGGTTATGTCTACTTAGGTGTAGTTAAATTTCTCTTTAACTATGGTTAATATTGCAATGAGCATGTAGGACAATAAAGGACTACTGCTTATAATCATTCATGTCACCCTTATGTGCTAGTGTAATGTATGCATCCTCTCAATTGCTTTCAATTTAAGTGGTCATGCCCCTCAACAAAAAAAGGCTTGTTGCTTTCATCAAATTAAATTGGCCAATTTAAAACATAGAATTATTGAAAGTAACACCTCTGTGGCTCAATTTGGCACGACTATTTTTTATATGTACCACATGTTTATTGGAAGTTGGTCCGATCCATAGCCACCATTGATTGTGTATCATTCATTCATTTGTAAGATAAGGTGATAATTGATAAACAAATCAACCATCAATAATTTAACTCTCAATCTCAAAATTGTTGACAGTTAGAGATCATTAGGCTGGACACACTAAGTGAGGGGATTGACCCCCATTTTATCCGTCATGTCAGCTTTTTTTTCTCTGGCGACTTACAAACGATTTTTTGCCACAGTAAGATAACCTAAACTATAAAAAACATACCGCACAAATATTATTTTTTAATTAAATATAACACACACAAAATGGGACGATCGACGGTCGCAGGGACGACCATTTCAACCGAATTAACGACCGGTGATCGACAATGATTTTTATGGTACAATAAGAACGATCGATTGTTTTGTAGTTCGAGGAGTCTTAGTGTATTTGCTTGAGACTCTTCTAAGAATATTTTTCCTATCATAAGATGGTATATAATCTTTTAAGTTGCTCTAATTACATTGAAACAAGAAAAATCATTAACTTTTGTCTATCAGATTAGGGATAATGGATCCGGAGGCCACCCAAATATCCAACTTTTTTCATTAAGACCATTCGTCTTTTAAAACTAACAGGTAGGTAACCGGAATATGAATTTGTTTTCGTTTATACAAATTTTGGCTAAAACCTTTGTCAAAAATTTATGAAACTAAAGAATAAAGCCAAGTTTTGTTGGGTTCAGTGAATACCCAAACCCCTTAATTCTAGGATTTGAATAGAAAATACCCTAAGTGTTTATAACCTTAAACACTAACAAGTCATCGAAAGATAGCCACTCAGTGAGCTATCTTCGGATACTCAAGACGCAGACAAAGAAGTAAAGTCTCTCCACTCAGTGAGCGGAACTTAAGGGGTGAAGACTGAGTCAAGAAGAAGATGGTAGATTCAATAAGTAATGACAATAACTCACCAATCCCAGAACTCCTCACCAACTATTATCATCAAGACAAGATCAAGATTAAAGATCAAGAATGAGTGGGACAAGGTGGGTGTCACACCCCAAATTACCTTTTGCGGAATGGAATTCCTGGGAGTTGACTGTCATAGCATCACAATCACAGTTATATTGAAGGACCTAAAGTGTCGTTTGGAAAGTACATCGCTTGATTTAATAAAAACATTCAGAGTTACAAAGATAGGTCCCAAATGAAAATCAACATGTGCGGAAAATAAGTTTGGTACAAGTCAAACGATGTTCTAAAAATGTATAAATCCCATGTGAGACGCGTCGTCACCGCGACTCTATGATATGTCCACATGCATGCCATGAAGTGAATGCCTTAGTTACAGAAAATACATTGCTAAAAGTGTCAACACAATGGTTGAGTGAGTTCATAGAGTTTATGTATATGTTTAATATGACTACCACAAGTATAAGTTATGTATGACAATGATGTCACAAAAATGATACAATTGCTTAAGCACATGACACCGAAGCTTGACGGATGTTCGCCCCAACAGAGTGTTTTGCCAAACAACTCAAATAATGATAATGAAGTGAAATGCATCCGTCCGGTTGGAATCCACCAACCCGGATGGAGGTGTCACCCTCGATAGATCTATCCACTCACCCTCGCTTCTATGAAATTAACGGTTCATGATTATGAAATGGGGACATTTAACCGGCAATGAGGTAACTTAAGCAATGTAATGAATTTGATATACTTGGTATCGTAATAAAAATGATGTGCAATGTATTCTCCCGTAGGTTTAAAATATAGTAAAAACTTGAATAAATCGGGGCTATGAAAACTCACCTGTTGCAATGATAATGATGATATAATGGCAATGCTTAAATGAGGCGTAACCTCCACCGTGACCTATTATGAATGATATGTTCTAATGTAAATCATGAAACAATGTCGCGCATGCAAATCCACATGTAATCTATACCACTTGTACATTTTGAAAATAGAATTTATCGTCGAAATATATGTTTATGACATCTCGTCATGTTATAAAATACTTTACAAGTATTTACGTTGAAATAATATCCTACGATAATCATTTAGTGATTTATTGTGAAATTATAACTTTTCGTCATAAAATAGTGTCGTTGAAATTTTCATGAAAGTGACTAAACGGCCTTGAAAAGCTAGTCGTAAAATGGTGCACATCGAGTGTTAAGAAACAAACTCAATGGTTTTGGGAAGCTTATATCATTATCTCGAAGTTTTAGCATTTAAGTTTTCGTCATAGAGGTTCCGATCATAGAGAAAAATATAGCTAAAGTATGGTACTTTTGCCCAAAATATAGTTTAAGGGTGGTTTTCGGCAAAGTTTAAGGAACCGTATTTTATTCATTACAACTCCGCTTGACGAACGGTCGGACATTTTAGAAAATAGGCTAGGCGAACTTACTTTTACTAGAAGACATCATGTTATAAAAATTACTCCATCAATGTTAAAAACGACCCTTAACATGGTCATTGTTGTCGTAATATTTGCCTAGTAGAAATATATAATTGTACTTATAATAAAAGTTACGGCAACTTGTTTAAAATGTGTATAACTTAGTCGTTATAAGTCCGTTTTCTACATTCTTTATATCCACGGAATCGTGATAACATATACTAATATATTTTTGATAAGTCGACACATTTAACAACGCTTAAGACTCATTTTGACTCGTAAAAAGTCGAGACAGCATGCTGAATTTTCTGAAACAAATAGTTTTCGTCGTCAAACTTCAAAAATTCATAACTTCTTCGTTATAGCTCGTTTTTAACCCGTTCAAGCGGCCACGTTTTCGTTTTAAAGTATATTTTCTAAATATCTAGGCCAAAAATTTTTATCCACTGTCGAAATTTCCAGATTTTGAAAATAAGGACAGACCCTTTTTAAAACTTGTCGAAATAAGTTTTTCTCGCGCCAAACCTATTCTAACCAATTCAAAACAACTCCGAAGCTATTCTAATCCTACCATACACCTTCTTAGGGTGTCATGGGTTCCTAGACATCATCAAAAATGATATGTTTCAAGGGATAATTTATAGGATGATATATATTCATTATAAGTGCTAAAAACAAATAAAGTGGTATAGACTCACATGTAACTTGCATGTTTTCTTTCAAGCACAATAAAATGACAAAAGTATGAATATGAAAGATTGAAAATGATCATGAAATGCTTACTAGTAAAGTGATGAGGTTTAAAGAACAAGGTTTTTCCTAAATATTCTAGGTTTTTATTGCAAAACCCTTAAAAGAAAGTATACTAGAGTTTATAAATTAACTTGATCTTGAAAAACTTGTGCTTCATCCATTTTTTTTTTCCTTCCTTGGCTGATTATGAAGATGGACATGGAGAGGATTTTTATTCTTCACCTTGAAGTATGTATTGCTATGTGTTTTTGTTTATTAAATCACTTGTATATAACAAATATCTATGTCAAATGTGTATGTGTAGTTTTGGTAGTCAACAAAATCAAGCCAAGAAATGGTGACATGGGGTAAAGGTCGGCAATGGGTAAAAAGGGTGAAGATATTTGTGTATTTTTGATACTTAATTGTATTTAAAGTTGTGTATAGTGTGTATTTTGTACATATAATTAGGTATTTAGTGTAGCGTTAGCTAGAAATAAATTTTTACGGAACAAAATAAAATATATTGAAGTCATAGAAATTATAAAAATACATTTCTTACATGAGTTGAGTAAATAAATAATTGTCGAGTTGAATTTACTTAAAACCATCAGTAAATATTTATATATAACAATTTATATACAAAATAAATTTAAAATATCGGGTGAACTCATAATATAATTTTTATAGTCTTAAAATGAGTATAAAAATATATTAGGATAATTTTGGAAGTGTCGGATCAAATGTTCAAAATAAATGATTACGTGATAGCGTTTATTTAATAGGAAAATAAACGTTTAATGAAAATGCAAATCCAAGCATGAACTGAAATGATGATAACAATGCTAATGATATGTAGACTAAACCTAGTCTATAGGAAATGTCCTTGATGAAATGTTCATGAATTCGCAGCTAAACCATTAAGGTTACGCTGAATTTGACGCCAGAAACGTAGTTTACGATAAATGATGAAATAGTGAAACTTTTAAAGTTTGTAAAATGACCGGAAATTACGAGTTGTCACATTCGCCCAACCAAAAAGGAATCCAGTCCCTGAATTCAGTCCATGTTAGGTTCTACGATGTTACTTGTGAAAAGATGAGGGTATTTGAGTCGCATTGGGTCGTCCAATGTTTTCTGAATCGTACCACGCCTTTCCAAGACGTGACTTTGAACATAATCTGTTGCCAACTTGAAATTCCAATGGTTTGCGACTTATGGAACATACTTCCAATATTTTGCGTCGTATAACGACGTAGCTTATCTAACTATTTGTTGTTGTTTGTAACTGATTTTTTATCTGTACGATCACTTTGTTGTTTCATGAATGAGTCATTGACTAGTGAGTTGGACTTTCCTGATTTTGACCCGTGAATAAGTGATTGACACCTCGACCTTAGAGTGCCTCAAATGGTGTAGTCAATATGTTCATGTAATAACTATTGTTGTAAGGGAACTTGTTCGATGAAGAATGATTTACCTAATCATTTCTAGAATATCACACATGCTTTGAGCATATCTTCAAATATTTGAATTGTTCTCTCGCTCTAACCATTGAGCTGAGGATAACAGGTGATACTCATGTCCTAATAGATTCCATGGAAAGATTGAAATGATTGCTAGAAATCTAAGGAAAATCGGCTTCCTTATATTATGTACAACTGAAATTGATACTACGTGTCTCGTGCCAAATTTCAAAATGTTAAGTCTGTCGAAAAATGACCTTATTGAAAAGAATAGATTATGGGTAACAATTGTAATTCCTCGCTTCGCTCCAAATAATGTCATGATTTGAATCTAACTTGCCTAAGGTGTTTAGTCTCCATGACTAAAATGTTTATTGTTTGATTATCGAAGTGTTTCCATGCTCTATGTTGTAAAGTCGCAAAACCTTAAATATTCAAGTGATGTGGTGTAGTGATTGATTTTCAAGATTCGTCCCAATGTTGAGTGCTTCTAAAATATTTCCTCACTTATATTGCTATCATGCTAGTAAGAAAATAGATATCAGCTCATACTATGTCGAAGAATGTTTGTTCTAATTTCACTTGTAGATGGAAAGTCATTGATTGCCCGATATGTTCAAACCTGTTGCATCTCTTGATATGAAAGTGAGGTTACTTGGAATTTCTAGAGAACACAATGCCTTAGAGGAAGTTTATATTGATAACCTTAATTTAACCAAATTTTCCTTTAAGGAAAACTCATTGTAAGGAAGTTCACATATTGTTGAAGCCATGTTAAATGGAATGTTCTCAGCTCCGTTAGAAGACTTGGTTTATCCCTATGATGTTGCTTAGTGTGTATTCGCCAGTACTAAATCTTATAACTCGGTATTGGTAGTACTTTTGAAATGATAGAATTTGGCTTCTAATCCAAAGATAGTGGTTCGGATTGTCTCGTGATGTCTTAAGATTTTTGTTAGGTTTTGAAAGATATCGCTACCTACTTCTAGTCCTTGTTGGTAATTCCGAAATCCTTTCATTGTTTTCTTGTATCGAGGAATCCTCCTCATAGATGGTATAGGAAGCCTTTCTTAAAAAGGTCACTCGTCAAACTCTAACTTATCGGTTGAGTGAGGGATGAATGGCGTGGGCATCTATAGAGTTTTAACAAAAAGGAATGTTTATGAACAATTTATCTGATTACAAAGCTTTGCTTTTGAGTGAAGATTATTTTCATGACATAATTCTTCCTAAATTATACATAGGTGATCAGGCCATGTATAATCGAGGACAAATGATGTGATGCTTGTTTCTGTTGAAATGATATTATGTTCCTCCGAAGTTTTAGATGGTATTCAACGTTTTATTTTGTAAGATAATGACTCAATAATTTTTCAGAGTAACATAAAAATCGTTTCGCATGATGGTATTAAATAATTGATAAAATGACTGAAAGCCAATTGATAGGGTGGTAACGAAACAACTTGTTTTAAAACCTTATGAAACAATGTTTCTAAGATGGTGTAGAATGGCTTGCAATAAAATTAAGTGAGATAATGTTATGAAGTAGTAGCAAAGTAACTTGAAATATAATTTGTTGAATGATTTGTAGGATACATGGGAGAACCTCATAAAATGGTAATAGTCTCTTAATTGGTTAAGAATAAAGTTGGCCTAACCCCTAGTAAGATAATGATGTATTCTCGCGAAATGATTGAAAATTGGGCAATTGGAATAAGGAATGAAATAAACAAAGGTTGTGACTATCGTGAAGATAATAAATGATACAGATTACATTAGCTAGAAAGGTACTTATTATCTATTCCTGTTGATGGTCAAATCGTGTTTCAAGTGTAGGAGTAGTAGGCGGTCTAGCAGTAATAGCCCTAGAAATCTCACAGTCCTCAAACCTATGAGATGGTGTAGTGTCTATAGTCTTAGTGATAAATGATAATGGTGTGTCAAATCATGCACGCTTCCCAAGCTGCAAGTCAGGTATATGAGTAGTGTCTATGAGACGTGATGACACAGATGGTACTCTGGATGACAATGATGATGAAAATGATGACAATGATGATAATGAAAATCCTTGTGGTGAGTTAAGAAAATAGGTTCATTAGGACTAAACCTATAAGTTCTACCAAATGGTATAATCTGTCCCAACGGAATGATAAAAATTGTCCTGACCCTACAGTGAATCAATGGTGATCGTGATGGTATAGGTGCAACTTCGTCCTCCTAAAAGGGTTCAGTCTCATCATATGATGTTATCGGTGTTGAGTCAACTGATGTTAAAATTATGATAGGGAATGACAGGGCATTCTCCATGTCAAAGTGATGGGATGGGTATCTGAAGGCATTAATGTGACAATCGATTTGAAATGAAAGTAAATAACTCGCAAAATGCGCGTATGAAACCGCATGTATAGTGACTATGCACTTATGATGAAATGATGAGATGCTATGATGATGTAGTTATAGTCCAGGGTCAATGATGCAACCTAGTTCTCTATAATCTGAAGCTCGATGCCAATCTGTCACACCCCAAATTACCTTTTTGCGCGAATGGAATTCCTGGGGGAAGACTGTCATAGCATCACAATCACAGTTATATTGAACGACCTAAAGTGTCGTTTGGAAAATACATCGCTTGATTTAATAAAAACATTCAGAGTTACAAAGATAGGTCCCAAATGAAAATCAACATGTGCGGAAAAATAAGTTTGGTACAAGTCAAACGATGTTCTAAAAATGTATAAATCCCATGTGAGACGCGTCGTCACCGCGACTCTATGATATGTCCACATGCATGCCATGAAGTGAATGCCTTAGTTACCTGAAAATACATTGCTAAAAGTGTCAACACAAAGGTTGAGTGAGTTCATATAGTTTATGTATATGTTTAATACGACTACCACAAGTATAAGTTATGTATGACAATGATGTCACAAAAATGATACAATTGCTTAAGCACATGACACCGAAGCTTGACTGATGTTCGCCCCAACAGAGTGTTTTGCCAAACAACTCAAATAATGATAATGAAGTGAAATGCATCCGTCCGGTTGGAATCCACCAACCCGGATGGAGGTGTCACCCTCGATAGATCTATCCACTCACCCTCGCTTCTATGAAATTAACGGTTCATGATTATGAAATGGGGACATTGGTTCGCTCCAAACCGTCAAGTTTAATCACTCAAACCGACCACTTGTGAATGGCCGACCGTAACAAACTTAAAACATTTCGAAGCAAATGCAATTTAGATCAGGAGAATACAGTGGATTCCCGGGTCGTTAAGTCCCACGAAGGATGAATGGTGTTTAACACAATCAGGTGTCGAATAATCACTAAGGATAGTGATCAGTAAGGATTTTGAGTTATTTATATCTAAAGAAAAGTTTTGTAAATTACAGGGGCTTAAATGCAAATTAAAGGAAATTAAAAAGATAAACTATATTAAATAAACGCTATCACTATTTTTAAACTGATGTTTTTGATTTTTTCTTTTACAGAATTTAAATTAAAAACTACGTGACGTACACAAGAAAATGTGAAACTGAAGCAGTATTAATTCTAAAAATATGAAAATGATATTTTTACAAACCTAATGATAAAAGAAAATTTTAAGAAAAAGAAAATTATTTTTATAACTATTAAATTAATTATTATTAATTAAAAACTAATTTTAACTATTTAATAATAACCTAAATTACAAGAAAATAGGAAATAAAGCTAGAAAAATAAAATTATGACTTGGAAAAATCTAAAATAACAAAAGAGAATTTTCAAAACTATTTTTGTATTTTTCTGATTATTTTTCTATTTTTTTATGAATTTTAAACTATTAAAAACTAATTAAATTACTAAAAATTACAAATTTAACTATGAAAAATCTGGAAAAATAATTTTTTTACTTTTTATATTTATCTTAACCTAAGAAAAATGAAAAATTATTTTTTTGAACTTTTTCTGATTTAATTGTATTAAAAGCTAATTAAAACTACCTAAAAACTGTTTTTAATTAAGAAAAATAGCAAACTGTTATGGAAAAATATGAAAAATTCAGGAAAAGTCTAATTTAATATGCTGAATCTAAGAAAAATAGAAAAACAGTGGCTTATGTGGAGGAAATTGAAACTGCCATGCAAGTGCTTATGTAATAAGCACTTAGAATAAGCCAAAGACCACAATAAGCTACCAACTGATTACAGAAGTTGTAAAATGCTAAAAGTACTCTAAAACAACTAAATACAAATGGCCTTGACCTCTGAATTGCAACTGCTTGTGATTTGATTGATTTGAGTGAAGATGCCAAAACAGATTTAGGCTATGACTTTTAAGCTAGACAATAAGCTACATAATAAGCTGAGACTGAAAACAAAAAGTTGAAACCTACACTAGACCTGGGTGGCTATTTCTAAACCAAAGACCAGACTTTGACAAGCTCTTATGAGCCCTGTGCAAGCCTTGCAATAAGCTGAGAAAACTCAGTGTGTACTGAGTTATGAACAGGGCACTTATGCCCTTTTTGACAAGCTTATTTGTAGCTTAAGAAAAATTTCTAAAAATCTATAAAATTCATAACAAGTAACTTGACCAACTGAAGTTTTAGAACCCAGAGTTTCACTTAATTTGACCCAGTAATGAGTCTATTAAAAATCACCCTAGGTTGGTGAAAAACTGGTTTTTACCTTTTTGACTTTTAACAGTTTTGTCAATTTTGACTTTTATGAACTTTAATCCTAATTTGTGGACTGATATTGATGTTATATGGTTAAATGACACTATATTAGGCTATGCTACTGATTTCCAAACATAAATCAAGCTTTTGATTTCTCAAATCCTTATCAGATATGAAATTAAGACAGATTACTAAGAAATTTGACTTTGGTTGTTTGCAAGTGCAATTTTAAGACAGATATGAGTGTAAATGAACTAAACAAGCTTAGAACTACAAGTTTTACCCACTGAATAAGCCTTAAGCAAGAAATCCAAACACCCTTTTAACTAACTGATTTGAACATTTAAACTAGACCAATTACTGATTTGACTCATTCAACCATTTAAACTAACTCTAGTACCCTAATTACCAATACTTAAACAGGTTTAAACTATTTAATGACCACAGGTTTAAACACAAGCTCAAAATGTAAACTGCATAAAAATGAAAAGAGAGAAAAGGCTCACAAGTGTCCAGCCTATGTTGCAGCTTAAACAGAACCCATAACTACACTATACTAACCTAATTCCACCCCAAATTCATCTCTGCAACACCCACTATCCAATTCCAACCTGCTTGAACCAAAATTTCTTCTCTGTTGACTTTTGTTGACCATCAACCCATTATGCTTGAAACTGAACAACAAGCTTACAAAAAGCTATATTAAGCTTGAATAAGCTTGTTTGAATGATAAATAAGCTTATTGAAGCTTGGATGTTTAGCAAAGGAAACTGAAATTGTAAACAGTGGCTATAAAATTTGAAAACACAATAACACTTTGAATTAAAACTTGAAACTGAGTTACAATGACTAAATGGCTTAGTCTTAGTACAATAAAGCTTGAGATTACAGATTTATAAACTAATTAAGACATTTAAAGAAAAACGACATACAAGAATTTAAAAAACTAAGTACTGGTCTTCTCTCTTGTTTCTCTTCCTCTTTTATGCACCAAAAAGCTTCCACGTGTCCTTCTGAGCAAATCCCACTAAAAATCTAAGCCATTGGATCAGTTTTGAGTCATAATAGTTGTCCACGTGTTTTGGCGGGAAAAACAGTTTTGACTTGTAGGGCTCTGATCTAGCAACTAGGGGGGGTGGCATTTATTGTAGTGGGTTGTGATGATGAGGGGTGGAGGGAAAGGTGAGTTGATGGGAGAGTGAGAGTTGCAGGCAACTCAAGTGGGGAAGACAGGTGGGAGGGATAAACAGTACAGGTGGGCGGGCTATGGGTATCGTTTGACTTTGTTTGACCTGGGGGGTCCAAAACAGGGAAATGATAGGGGGGTCAAAATGAGTTTTGGCAGGGGACCATAATGTTTTTGACAAGGCTTGATTTATTATTATAGGGTCCAATTTGTAATTCTGCCAAACTAGAGGGACCAAACCTGTAATTTTCTCAAATTTTACACAAGGGCCACTTTTGACAAGTTTCAATAGTGCAAGGACTATTTTTGACATTTTCAAATTTTCAAAGGACCAAACTTGACATTTTTGAAAGTTTAAGGACCTAAGTTGTAATTTTGTAAATTTAAATCTCAAGGACCAATTTTGACAATTTAGGAATCCCTAGGGACTTGAAATGATATTTTTCTTTTATTTAGATTTACCAGGGACTGTTTTTGACAATTTTTGAAACTTGGGGGACTAAAACTGCCAATTATGCAAACTTGATACGTTTTTCACCAGATTTTGATATTTTTGCATTTAAAACATATAAAACACTTATTTGTGATATTTTTATCATTTTGATGCATTTCTGAGTGTTTTCAGATGTTTTTGCAGTTTAATTGGTACAAAAATGATGAGTATTTAGACACTCATCAATCCCCCATACTAAACTATTGCTAGTCCCTAGCAATCTTTTGAGAAAACTTAATGGATTTGAATCTCTTTACCAAAAGCCATTACTTCTGGAGTAGCCAAATGTTTCAGTTCAAGTAAGAACCTTAGTACAATGATAACCAAATGATTTTGAGCAAACCACCAGCTTCCAACGGATTTGATTTGTCTTTACCGGAAGCCGTTTGCTCTGGACTAGCCAACTCTTAGATAAATTATCAATATTATCTTTGGTGAGCTGATTACCAATTATGGTTTTCCAACTGCCTTTACCACAAGCCATAAACTTGCGGGCTAGCCAACTCTTCACTTTTAAGGATATGGTGAGTTGAATACCATACAATTTTGGGCAAATTGCAAGCCGTCAACGGATTTGAGATATCTTTACCAAGAGCCGTTTGCTCCTGGATTAGCCAATCCTTTTGTTTATTAGACAAGGCGGACTGATAACCATAAGATGAGTAAGTGCAAAACACTTACTCCAAAAAAAATTTTGGCCAAAAATGGGGGAATTAGGTGGTATAATTATATGATAAAATTCGTGAGAATTCCCCCCCACACTAGAAATGAATATTGCCCTCAATATTCAAAGTACCGGCGGTTATGCCGAAACATAGAACGTAAAAGGGAAATACTACGGCCATTTTTTTTTTTTTTGAAACTCTTATATATATACACAACATGTGGGGCAACTCCCCCACACTAGGGTGGGACACACGAGTGAAAACCCATGTTTACCTACTGTTTTTGATTACCGAGTCGCTAGCTTGACTCGATCCCCGCATTCATTGGTTCATGGGGAAAGTTTGTAGATCCGGGACAACCATAGATGGAATGTCCTCTCCAAAATAATGCTTTAATCGATGACCATTCACTTTAAAGTTTGGACCATCGGGTTGAGATAACTCAATGGTTCCATATGGAAATACTTTAGTGATGGTGAATGGTCCAGACCAGCGGGATTTTAGTTTTCCCGAGAAAATCTTCAATCTTGAATTGAAAAGAAGGACTCGATCACCGACGTTGAAAACGCGGTTTTTGATTTTTGAGTCATGAATCTTCTTTGTCTTTTCTTTATAGATCAAAGAGTTCTCGTATGCTTGATCACGGAGTTCATTTAATTCATTCATTTGAACTTTCCGGTGATCACCACCTGTCTGAATATCGAAGTTGGCATGTTTCAAGGCCCAGTATGCCTTGTGCTCTAGCTCAATCGGCAGATGACATGCCTTTCCGTACACAAGCTTGTATGGAGTACACCCGATGGGTGTTTTATAAGCTGTACGGAAGGCCCAGAGTGCATCATCTAGCTTATCCGACCAAGAGGCATGGTTTTCGCCAACCGTCCTCTCCTAATTTTTTAATCCCCGGTTGGAAACTTTCCCTTGCCCACTTGTTTGGGGGTGGTACGCAGTAGAGAGACGGTGAGTTACACCATAATTTTGCATGACTCTATCAAACTGGTCATTGCAGAAATGCGCACCACGATCACTGATTATAGCTCGTGGAGTTCCAAACCTAGCAAAAGAGATTTTAAGAATTTCACAACAACTCGGGCATCGTTGGTAGGCAAAGCCTTAGCTTCAACCCATTTTGACAAATAGTCAACGGCCACGCAGTATGTACTTATTACCGTGAGAAGAAGGAAATGGCCCCATAAAGTCAATGCCCCAGATGTCAAAAATCTCACACACTTGAATGACGTTTTGCGGCATTTCATTTCTTTGTGAGATATTCCCGTGACGTTGACAAGCGTCATAGGTTTTGACAAATTCATGGGCATCCTTATAAATCGTGGGCCAATAGAATCCGGAATCAAACACCTTTTTGGCGGTGTAGTTTGGACTATGATGGCCCCCGGTGGGTCCAGCATGGCAAGCTTTGAGAATGTCAAGAGCTTCTTCTCCATAAACACACCGTCGGATGACTTGATCCGCGCAAATTTTGAACAAGTAGGGGTCGTCCCAGAAGTAATGTTTAACATCCTTGAAAAATTTGTTCTTTTGTTGGGTCGACATCCCTTTCACTATGAAGTTACCCGCATGGTAATTTGCGAAGTCAGCAAACCATGGGGTGGTAGAGTTTCCACGAAAAGAAACCGCATTGAGTGTCTCGAGAGGAAATGTTTCATTTATTTCCTTTTTCTCGAAAACATCTTGGTGAGGGTTTTCTAGACGGGACAGATGATCAGCAGCCAGTTTCTCAGCTCCTTTTTTATCACGTATAATGATATCAAATTCTTGTAGGAGGAGAACCCAACGGAGCAATCTCGGCTTTGCATCTTGTTTTGCAAAGAGATATTTGAGAGCCGAGTGATCCGTATACACCACGCATTTGGTCAAGATGAGGTACGGCCGAAACTTCTCAAATGCATACACCACGGCTAATAGCTCTTTTTCTGTGGTGGTGTAATGAGTTTGAGTTTCAGTCATAGTCTTACTTGCGTAGTGGATAGGCTGAAAATGCTTGGTTTTACGTTGCCCCAAGACTGCACCGATAGCAAAATCACTTGCATCGCACATGAGCTCAAAGGGTAAATCCCAGTCGGGGGCAACTAGAATGGGTGCTTCCGTAGCTTTTTCTTTAGTGTTTCAAAAGCTTCGATGCACTCAGGAGAGAAGATAAAAGGAGCTTCTTTTTCAAGAAGATGGGTCATAGGCCGAGCGATTTTAGAAAAATCTTGTATGAATCTGCGATAAAACCCGACATGACCTAGAAAACTCCTAATACCTTTGACGGTAGTAGGATGAGGCACTTTAGCAATAACATCGACTTTTGCTCTATCGACCTCAATCCCGTTTTTTGAAATCTTATGGCCAAGGACTATGCCTTCTTTGACCATAAAGTGGCTCTTCTCCCAATTTAGACAAAGATTGGTGTCTTCACACCTTTTGAGCATTTTGTCTAAATGGGAGAGACATGTCTGAAACGAGTCCCCAATGACCGAGAAGTCATCCATAAACACCTCCATTGTTTCCCCGATCATGTCGTGGAATATGGCCATCATACATCGTTGGAACGTGTCAGGAGCATTACATAAGCCAAAAGGCATACGTTTGTAGGCAAAAGTTCCGTATGGGCAGGTGAATGTGGTCTTCTCTTGATCCTGTGGATCAATGGGGATCTGAAAGTAACCCGAGAAACCATCAAGGAAACAATAGTACTCGTTCCCTGCTAATCTCTCAAGCATCTGATCCATGAAGGGTAGAGGAAAATGGTCTTTACGGGTGGCGTCATTCAACTTACGATAGTCAATACACACACGCCATCCCGTAACCAATCGAGTTGGAATTAACTCATTTTCTTCATTCGTGACAACAGTTATGCCACCCTTTTTTGGAACACAGTGAATTGGGCTAACCCAAGGACTATCTGAGATTGGGTAAATCAAGCCGGCATCAAGAAGTTTGAGAACCTCTTGTTTGATAACCTCGTGAATCTTAGGATTCACCCTTCTCTGATGTTGGACTGCTGGTTTGAAGTCATCCTCCATTAATATTTTGTGAGTACAAAACTCAGGGTCGATACCCTTAATGTCGGAGAGTTTCCAAGCAATTGCTTGTTTGTGTGACTTCAAGATCTTTATGAGAGCAGCTTTTTCATCTTTACTCAAATCTCGAGCAATAATGACGGGTAATTTATCATCACCCTCAAGAAATGCATACTCGAGATGAGGTGGTAAGTCCTTAAGTTCGACTCCAGGAAATTCTTCAGTTTTCTCAACTGACTTGACTTCCTTGTTATGAAGCTCGACGGGAGGGAGTGGAGGAGAAGTGTCCTGATTTAACAACTTCTCAAGAATAAGAATATCTCCCTCCGGATTAATCTCATGGTGATTAATCTCTTCTGGAATTGCATCACTAGTGTGAGGGGTTGATGAGTGATCATCTTTAAGCAATTTCTCAATGAGAAGTATGTCCCCTCGATGTCAATTGGAGCGTGATCAATTTCCCATGGAACAGAATCACTAGCCAAGTATGCTTCAATCTCTTCCAAGATGAAGTCGCTTCCCTCAAACGGAGTGAGAGAAGGAGTAGAATTGGCTATGATAGGTTGAGAAGATGTGGTGGGATCCCCACTTACAGAATTATGAGAATAACCAAGAACTTCTTGAGAGTACTCTTCAGAAGCAACATCAATGATATCTATTCGGTTAACCGACTCAGAATCATAGTTTCCGGAGTACCTCGAAGTTTGATCAAGGTTAAAGGTGACAGCTTCATTACCAACACGTAATGTGATTTCTTGCTCAAATACATCAATGAGAGCACGGCCCGTTCTCGGGAATCCTCTTCCAACAATGAGAGGAACCCGTGGATCAGCATCGAAATCAACAACTACAAAGTCACCTGGAAAATGGAACTTTCCTACTTTCACAAATACGTCCTCGGCAATTCCAAGTGGACGGGATATTGTACGATCTGCAAGCTCGAGAGTCATGCATGTAGGAGTAAGGTCCGGAAGAGAAAGTTTCTTCCATACTGAATGAGGCATCATGTTTATGCTTGTACCAAGATCGGCTAAGGCAAAGCATTCAACCATTCCTGGAAATACACAAGGTAAGAGAAATTTTCCAGGATCTCCAAGCTTTTCGGGAAGCTTCTTCAAGATAACTGCAGAGCAGTTCTCGTTCAGAGGAGTTTTAGCCATTTCAAACAGCTTTTCCTTGTTGCTTAACATGTGTTTGAGAGTTGATGCAAACTTGGGCATCAACATGATAGCATCCGCAAAGCTTATGTCAAAATGTAGTTCTTGGAAAATTTGAAAAAATTTGTCCATTTGATGATTGGCTTTTTCGCGGAGCTTTTGCTCATTCAAACGTGATGGGTAAGGAATAGAAGTTTTGGATTTGGTATTTTCAATGGGAGCTACAGGAGGTTCAAAAACAACTCCTGGATTGGATTTGGGTTTCGGGACAACCTGAGGATGGACATTGCTGGTACCTCCGTTATTAGTAGGAAGTTCCTTGTCCTTTGTCGCCTCAGGTTCACTTTCCACTACCTTCGGGAGAGAAGAAGAAGAGGTAGTAGGAATAGCGGGTCCATCCCCATCATATGAAGTACCACTTCTGGTTGTGATCGCCTTTGCATCGCCCCTCGGGTTAGCGATCGTGTTGCTCGGTAAAGTACCTGAGCTCGAGGGTCGATCATTTAAAGACTTCTTTAGATCACGATCGACTGACCAAAACCTGTTCATTTCATATTGGGATTTCATGAACTGCTTCAATAACTCATCAAATGATGGTACTGGAGGTACTGGAGGGAAATTTTGAGGTCGGATGTTTTGATTATGACCTTGTTGTTGAAAATTCCCTTGGTTAGGATTTACATTTCCTTGAAAGTGATTCCCTCGATTGAAATTGTTTTGATTAAGATTTCCTTGATGTTGGAAACCTTGATTAGGTCCGAAATAGAAATTACCTTGGTTTTGATAACCTTGGTTCATTCTAGGTTGATTCGATTCGGTTTTGCATGTTGTGATTCTGGTTAAAACCGGGTGGTGCCTGATTAGTGTTAGCACGGTAGTGTGGTTCATTTTGAGGACGGTATTGATTACCTCCTTGATGTGAAGTACCGGCTAGAGCATTGGCTTCAAATGGACTACCATCGGTGGCGGTACAGTTGTAGTATGCATGAGGACCACCACAAGTAACACAAACTTCAACTTTCTTCACTTCACCATGTGATGGTGTTTGTGTGAAAGTGACTTTCTTTAGGTTAGCAAGAACCAAAGCCTGAACAATATCCGTGAGTTTGTCAATCTTAGCATCGGTGCTAGATGTACCCACTGGAGATGAAGTAGAAGGTCCAGCATTAGACTGAGATTGATATGTCTTTGCTCGGAAAGGGCGGACCTGGGACTTGTTTTCAATTATTTGCAAGGCTTCTTTTGTGGTCTTGCTCAGGAAATTACCTCCCGCGGAGGCATTTAAAGAGTCTTGGTCACCTTGGTGCAGACCATTGTAGAAAGTATCCATTTGCATTAACTCGGTAAAACCATGATGCGGACACTTGCGGAGCAGCTCTTTGTAACGATCCCATGCCTCCCCGAATGATTCATCAAATCTCTGAGAAAATTTCATTATCTCATTCTTAAGACTTGTAGATCGGGATGGAGGATAGAATTCGTTAACAAACTTTGTGACTAGATCCTCCCATGTCTCAATGGAACGAGGGGGTTGTTTCTCAAGCCAATTCCGGGCTTGTCCCTCTAGAGAAAATGGGAACAGAAGAAGCTTGATAGCTTCATGTGGGACATTCTTGTATTTGATGGTAGATGCAATCTTGTTAAACCATCGAATGTGTGCATGAGGATCATCCCGCTCAAAACCATAGAATTGGCTTTGGGTTACAAGATTAAGCAACCCGGTTTTGAGCTCGAAGGTCTCAGCCACGATGGCTGGGACAACAATGGCATCTCCGTAACCCTCGATGGATGCTTGGAGAAGCTCATTCATCGGCTTGTCTTCTGCCATTACGGCAGGTGGTGGTGGTGGTAAACGCTGCTCATCCACGGCGAAGGAGCGAACGTCCTCTACGTCTATGAGGAATATTTGCAAGCTCTGACAGTGGACTTGTAGAACTGGAAGAACGAGTGCGCATGCACTAAGTATAAAAATCAGTCCCTCTAGAATTCGTTAAGACTTGTAGTTCGGGATGGAGGATAGAATTCGTTAACAAACTTGGTGACTAGATCTTCCCATGTCTCAATAGAACGAGGGGGTTGTTTCTCAAGCCAATTCCGGGCTTGTCCCTCTAGAGAAAATGGGAACAGAAGAAGCTTGATAGCTTCATGTGGGACATTCTTGTATTTGATGGTAGATGCAATCTTGTTAAACCATCGAATGTGTGCATGAGGATCATCCCGCTCAAAACCATAGAATTGGCTTTGGGTTACAAGATTAAGCAACCCGGTTTTGAGCTCAAAGGTATCAGCCACGATGGCTGGGACAACAATGGCATCTCCGTAACCCTCGATGGGTGCTTGGAGAAGCTCATTCATCGGCTTGTCTTCTGCCATTACGGCAGGTGGTGGTGGTGGTAAACGTTCCTCGGTCACGGCTGAAGGAGCAGAACGTCCTCTACGTCTACGAGGAATATTTGCAAGCTCGGCAGTGGACTTGTAGAACTGGAAGAACGAGTGCGCATGCACTAAGTATAAAAATCGCCAAAACAAATGCGAGTCAAAACGACAAGTGAACTTAACCAATAATCACAAATGAAATGGCTTCTTTGAAAAAGGTATACCAAATCACAAGGACACAAAGGCAAGTTTTAAATCTGTTGTTCGGGAACTTATTACGGTCACACCCCCAGTTAGTAGGTGTACTGCCTTGATTTGCGGTGGTTGATTTTTATGTATATATTAAGTACCACTGAAAAGACGTAGGTATGGATATGTGCTGATGGTTTAAAAACTTTTGGACAATATTTTTGGTATCGTCTCGTTTAACCAAATCGTATTTCTTTAAGAATCACCTTAGAAGAAACACAAGCTAGAAAACGTTACGATTGTTTTGTTGTTTTATATTTTGTTTGGTGTTTTTAACACTTTAGGAAAAGTGTTAATGAACTTTTTGATTTTGTTATAACTTTACAGAAATTTTTTTACAAACGGTGGTATATGTGCAAGTACGGGTCTGAAAATGCTTAAAACACGCTTACAGCCTCCCCGGCAGCGGCGCCAAAATTTGATTCGTTCCGAACCGTCAAGTTTAATCACTCAAACCGACCACTTGTGAATGGCCGACCGTAACAAACTTAAAACAGCTCAGAAACAAATGCAATTTAGATCAGGAGAATACAGTGGATTCCCGGGTCGTTAAGTCCCACGGAGGATGAATGGTGTTTAACACAATCAGATGTCGAATAATCACTAAGGATAGTGATCAATAAGGATTTTGAGTTATTTATATCTAAAGAAAAGTTTTGTAAATTACAGGGCTTAAATGCAAATTAAAGGAAATTAAAAAGATAAACTATATTAAATAAACGCTATCACTATTTTTAAACTGATGTTTTTGATTTTTTTCTTTTACAGAATTTAAATTAAAAACTACGTGACGTACACAAGAAAATGTGAAACTGAAGCAGTATTAATCCTAAAAATATGAAAATGATATTTTTACAAACCTAATGATAAAATAAAATTTTAAGAAAAAGAAAATTATTTTTATAACTATTAAATTAATTATTATTAATTAAAAACTAATTTTAACTATTTAATAATAACCTAAATTACAAGAAAATAGGAAATAAAGCTAGAAAAATAAAATTATGACTTGGAAAAATCTAAAATAACAAAATAGAATTTTCAAAACTATTTTTGTATTTTTCTGATTATTTTTCTATTTTTTATGAATTTTAAACTATTAAAAACTAATTAAATTACTAAAAATTACAAATTAAACTATGAAAAATCTGGAAAAATAATTTTTTTACTTTTTATATTTATCTTAACCTAATAAAAATGAAAAATTATTTTTTTGAACTTTTTCTGATTTAATTGTATTAAAGGCTAATTAAAACTACCTAAAAACTGTTTTTAATTAAGAAAAATAGCAAACTGTTATGGAAAAATATGAAAAATTCAGGAAAAGTCTAATTTAATATGCTGAATCTAAGAAAAATAGAAAAACAGTGGCTTATGTGGAGGAAATTGAAACTGCCATGCAAGTGCTTATGTAATAAGCACTTAGAATAAGCCAAAGACCACAATAAGCTACCAACTGATTACAGAAGTTGTAAAATGCTAAAAGTACTCTAAAACAACTAAATACAAATGGCCTTGACCTCTGAATTGCAACTGCTTGTGATTTGATTGATTTGAGTGAAGATGCCAAAACAGATTTAGGCTATGACTTTTAAGCTAGACAATAAGCTACATAATAAGCTGAGACTGAAAACAAAAAGTTGAAACCTACACTAGACCTGGGTGGCTATTTCTAAACCAAAGACCAGACTTTGACAAGCTCTTATGAGCCCTGTGCAAGCCTTGCAATAAGCTGAGAAAACTCAGTGTGTACTGAGTTATGAACAGGGCACTTATGCCCTTTTTGACAAGCTTATTTGTAGCTTAAGAAAAATTTCTAAAAATCTATAAAATTCATAACAAGTAACTTGACCAACTGAAGTTTTAGAACCCAGAGTTTCACTTAATTTGACCCAGTAATGAGTCTATTAAAAATCACCCTAGGTTGGTGAAAAACTGGTTTTTACCTTTTTGACTTTTAACAGTTTTGTCAATTTTGACTTTTATGAACTTTAATCCTAATTTGTGGACTGATATTGATGTTATATGGTTAAATGACACTATATTAGGCTATGCTACTGATTTCCAAACATAAATCAAGCTTTTGATTTCTCAAATCCTTATCAGATATGAAATTAAGACAGATTACTAAGAAATTTGACTTTGGTTGTTTGCAAGTGCAATTTTAAGACAGATATGAGTGTAAATGAACTAAACAAGCTTAGAACTACAAGTTTTACCCACTGAATAAGCCTTAAGCAGCAAATCCAAACACCCTTTTAACTAACTGATTTGAACATTTAAACTAGACCAATTACTGATTTGACTCATTCAACCATTTAAACTAACTCTAGTACCCTAATTACCAATACTTAAACAGGTTTAAACTATTTAATGACCACAGGTTTAAACACAAGCTCAAAATGTAAACTGCATAAAAAATGAAAAAGAGAGAAAAGGCTCACAAGTGTCCAGCCTATGTTGCAGCTTAAACAGAACCCATAACTACACTATACTAACCTAATTCCACCCCAAATTCATCTCTGCAACACCCACTATCCAATTCCAACCTGCTTGAACCAAAATTTCTTCTCTGTTGACTTTTGTTGACCATCAACCCATTATGCTTGAAACTGAACAACAAGCTTACAAAAAGCTATATTAAGCTTGAATAAGCTTGTTTGAATGATAAATAAGCTTATTGAAGCTTGGATGTTTAGCAAAGGAAACTGAAATTGTAAACAGTGGCTATAAAATTTGAAAACACAATAACACTTTGAATTAAAACTTGAAACTGAGTTACAATGACTAAATGGCTTAGTCTTAGTACAATAAAGCTTGAGATTACAGATTTATAAACTAATTAAGACATTTAAAGAAAAACGACATACAAGAATTTAAAAAACTAAGTACTGGTCTTCTCTCTTGTTTCTCTTCCTCTTTTATGCACCAAAAAGCTTCCACGTGTCCTTCTGAGCAAATCCCACTAAAAATCTAAGCCATTGGATCAGTTTTGAGTCATAATAGTTGTCCACGTGTTTTGGCGGGAAAAACAGTTTTGACTTGTAGGGCTCTGATCTAGCAACTAGGGGGGGTGGCATTTATTGTAGTGGGTTGTGATGATGAGGGGTGGAGGGAAAGGTGAGTTGATGGGAGAGTGAGAGTTGCAGGCAACTCAAGTGGGGAAGACAGGTGGGAGGGATAAACAGTACAGGTGGGCGGGCTATGGGTAGCGTTTGACTTTGTTTGACCTGGGGGGGTCCAAAATAGGGAAATGATAGGGGGGTCAAAATGAGTTTTGGCAAGGGACCATAATGTTTTTGACAAGGCTTGATTTATTATTATAGGGTCCAATTTGTAATTCTGCCAAACTAAAGGGACCAAACCTGTAATTTTCTCAAATTTTACACAAGGGCCACTTTTGACAAGTTTCAATAGTTCAAGGACTATTTTTGACATTTTCAAATTTTCAAAGGACCAAACTTGACATTTTTTGAAAGTTTAAGGACCTAAGTTGTAATTTTGTAAATTTAAATCTCAAGGACCAATTTTGACAATTTAGGAATCCCTAGGGACTTGAAATGATATTTTTCTTTTATTTAGATTTACCAGGGACTGCTTTTTGACAATTTTGAAACTTGGGGACTAAAACGCCAATTATGCAAACTTTATACGCTTTTCACCAGATTTTGATATTTTTGCATTTAAAACACATAAAACACTTATTTGTGATATTTTTATCATTTTGATGCATTTCTGAGTGTTTTCAGATGTTTTTGCAGTTTAATTGGTACAAAAATGATGAGTATTTAGACACTCATCGACATTTAACTGCAATGAGGTAACTTAGGCAATGTAATGAATTTGATATACTTGGTATCGTAATAAAATGATGTGCAATGTATTCTCCCCGTAGGTTTGAAATAAAGTAAAAACTTGAATAAATCGGGGCTATGAAAACTCACCTTTTGCAATGATAATGATGATATAATGGCAATGCTGAAATGAGGTAACCTCGACCGTGACCTATTATAAATGATATGTTCTAATGTAAATCATGAAACAATGTCGTGCATGCAAATCCACATGTAATCTATACCACTTGTACATTTTTGAAAATAGAATTTATCGTCGAAATATATATTTATGACATCTCGTCATGTTATAAAATACTTTACAAGTATTTACGTTGAAATAATATCCTACGATAATCATTTAGTGATTTATTGTGAAATTATAACTTTTCGTCGTAAAATAGTGTCGTTGAAATTTTCATGAAAGTGACTAAACGGCCTTGAAAAGCTAGTCGTAAAATGGTGCACATCGAGTGTTAAGAAACAAACTCAACGGTTTTGGGAAGCTTATATCATTATCTCGAAGTTTTAGCATTTAAGTTTTCGTCATAGAGGTTCCGATCATAGAGAAAAATATAGCTAAAGTATGGTACTTTTGCCCAAAATATAGTTTAAGGGTGGTTTTCGGCAAAGTTTAAGGAACCGTATTTTATTCATTACAACTCCGCTTGACGAACGGTCGGACATTTTGGAAAATAGGCTAGGCGAACTTACTTTTACTAGAAGACATCATGTTATAAAAAGTACTCCATCAATGTTAAAAACGACCCTTAACATGGTCATTGTTGGCCGTAATATTTGCCTAATAGAAATATATAATTGTACTTATAATAAAAGTTACGGCAACTTGTTTAAAATGTGTATAACTTAGTCGTTATAAGTCCGTTTTCTACATTCTTTATATCCACGGAATCGTGATAACATATACTAATATATTTTTGATAAGTCGACACATTTAACAACGCTTAAGACTCATTTTTGACTCGTAAAAAGTCGAGACAGCATGCTGAATTTTCTGAAACAAATAGTTTTCGTCGTCAAACTTCAAAAATTCATAACTTCTTCGTTATAGCTCCGTTTTAACCCGTTCAAGCGGCCACGTTTTCGTTTTAAAGTATATTTTCTAAATATCTAGGCCAAAATTTTTTATCCACTGTCGAAATTTCCAGATTTTGAAAATAAGGACAGACCCTTTTTAAAACTTGTCGAAATGAGTTTTTCTCGCGCCAAACCTATTCTAACCAATTCAAAACAACTCCGAAGCTATTCTAATCCTACCATACACCTTATTAGGGTGTCATGGGTTCCTAGACATCATCAAAAATGATATGTTTCAAGGGATAATTTATAGGATGATATATATTCATTATAAGTGCTAAAAACAAATAAAGTGGTATAGACTCACATGTAACTTGCATGTTTTCTTTCAAGCACAATAAAATGACCAAAGTATGAATATGAAAGATTAAAAATGATCATGAAATGCTTACTAGTAAAGTGATGAGGTTTAAAGAACAAGGTTTTTCCTAAATATTCTAGGTTTTTATTGCAAAACCCTTAAAAGAAAGTATACTAGAGTTTATAAATTAACTTGATCTTAAAAAACTTGTGCTTCATCCCTTTTTTTTTCTTCCTTGGCTGATTATGAAGATGGACATGGAGAGGATTTTTATTTTTCACCTTGAAGTATGTATTGCTATGTGTTTTTGTTTATTAAATCATTTGTATATAACAAATATCTATGTCAAATGTGTATGTGTAGTTTTTGGTAGTCAACAAAATCAAGCCAAGAAATGGTGACATGGGGTAAAGGTCGGCAATGGGTAAAAAGGGTGAAGATATTTGTGTATTTTTGATACTTAATTGTATTTAAAGTTGTGTATAGTGTGTATTTTGTACATATAATTAGGTATTTAGTGTAGCGTTAGCTAGAAATAAATTTTTACGGAACAAAATAAAATATATTGAAGTCATAGAAATTATAAAAATACATTTCTTACATGAGTTGAGTAAATAAATAATTGTCGAGTTGAATTTACGAAAATCATCGTAAATATTTATATATAACAATTTATATACAAAATAAATTTAAAACATCGGGTAAACTCATAATATAATTTTTATAGTCTTAAAATGAGTATAAAAATATATTAGGATAATTTTTGGAAGTGTCGGATCGAATGTTCAAAATAAATGATTACGCGATAGCGTTTATTTAATAGGAAAATAAACGTTTAATGAAAAATGCAAATCCAAGCATGAACTGAAATGATGATAACAATGCTAATGATATGTAGACTAAACCTAGTCTATAGGAAATGTCCTTGATGAAATGTTCATGAATTCGCAGCTAAACCATTAAGGTTACGCGAATTTGATACACGTAAACGTAGTTTACGATAAATGATGAAATAATGAAACTTTTAAAGTTTGTAAAATGACCTGAAATTACGAGTTGTCACATCGAGATAAGTTTGAACAGATAAGATGAAGTCCTTATCAACCCAAAGTCAAACTTTCCCTGAAACGCTAACAACCGGGATCAGTGTCATCACTGACAAGAAGAAAGCAACCTTGTTACTTACTCAATATAGCCATTGTAAACAGAGACAAAATACATCAGTATTTTGTCTTTTGTAACCTTGTCAGTTTGTCTTATAGGATTGAGTAAAAATCTATACTTGTATAAATAGCCATAAGGTTGGAGTGAAAGATTAAGCATGTGCATTAATTGTGAAAAACACACACAAGCATCTTTCAATCCTCCAAATACGACTAAGTCCCTGAGATAGCTCAGTGGTACCTGAATAGTTGTGCTTAGACCTAGCCTAAGCTTCGTGAGGAGTTACACCATACTTGTCATTTCAATCCCAAGTACTGTTCCGCAAGTACTTGGCTAATGTATTCTTTTTTATTCGTTTTAATAAAGAATATAAACGTTGGAAAAATCCTTTGTGTTTTTATCTTATTAAAACTTATCTTAATGTGCTTTACTTCAATAATGATTCACAATTAGTGGTATTTACTGTTTTAAGCTATTTGTGAAACGGGGAACAATAAGTGGTATCAGAGCAGACTGATTTATAAACCTTTTTAAGCCTCTCAAAAATGTTTTTAAAATCAGGATCCTAACATGGCTGAAAGTGATGTACCCCAACTTGTTGAAAAAAAGGGTGGAGCATATGCTGTTGTTGCCCCTCGACTTGAACTTGGCAAATTTAACAAGTGGAAGAAGCGAATGCTTTGCTACTTGACTGAGATGGAACCTTACTACATTAAGTGTATTAATGAAGGTCCATTTGTCCCTAAGACTGCTGAAGGTTTACCTAAACCTGAAGCTCAGTGGACTCAGGATTAAAGGAGGGTGGTCAACCAGGACCAAAGACTCAAAAGCATCATCATATCTTGTCTTCCTGATGATGTAATGGAGTATGTCATAAGCTGTAGTATATCCAAACAAATCTGGAATGACCTGGTCCACAACTATGAAGGTCCCTCAGATACCAAGGAAAACATGATTATGGACTTGAAACTTGAGTACAATACTTTCAGGGATAAAGACTCAGAAACCATCTCTCAAACTTACACCCCTTATAAAACTTTGTTAAATGAATTGTCAAATGATGGTGTCAAGTTGTCTAAACATGAAATCAATGTTGGTTTTGTAAACAGTCTCCTTGAGAAGTGGTTGAATTTTTCTCAAGGACTTAGAAATGCAAATCATATTCAGAATCTTGAACTTCCTGAAATCTACGGGAAATTTTTCAATGAGGAGAACCTCATCAATAGACGATACCCTGACTTGAAAAAGTCTCAGGAAGTCAAAAAGTCCCTGACAACCACTTCAACACCAATTTCTACTGCCTTTTATTCAAACAGGTGTGTTCAGGATTTTCGGAAAATTCAGACGAATGAGGCTGATGAGAGAACAAGCGAGGAGTACCTGAATGACTTGAACATTGAGTTTCAGGAAAGGGCACTCCTTGCTAACTCTAAAAGGTTTATAAGAAGGAACAAAAGTTTTTCTAATGCTAAAGCTAATGAGGACACTGAGTGTTTTAAGTGTCACAAAAAGGGTCATTTTGCTAAAGACTGTTTTTCAAAAACTATTTTTGAACCCTCTTACAAACCCTTAGGGTCAAACCAGTCCTTAGGTTTTAGCAAATTTCAACCAAAAGTATACGAGTCTCATCAAAATTTCCAAAAAAAATTTGATCAAAACAAAGCTGTTGATTTTGAAGCTAAGTATAGGAAAGCCAAGGCAAAACTAGCAATTCTTGAGGCCACTCCATCAGAAACAACACAAAATGTTAAATCTGTGCAGGGTAAAAACAAGGGCCTGGTAGCTGAAGTCTTTGACTGGGATGAAGAGCCAGTCTCCTCAGATGATGAAATAGTGCAAGTCAGTGCACTGATGGCTCTCTCAGAAGAGGAAAAGCTAGCTGTTGGAAAGAATCATGCTAGGAATGGTGAATGGGTTAACATCACAATGAAAAAGGTAAAAAATTTACTTTCTATGGATGATGATTCAGATTGGTAGTCTTTCATCAATTATATTAATGTTGATCTTAAGTGCGCAGAAGAGCAACGATTAAATCTGTTTTCTAAGTATAACAAGTTAAGTTTTGAATTAAATAAGTGTAGGGATGAATTGCTTACTTTAAAGGGTTATTAGCATAAAAAGGCATTATACTTGTCATTTTTTGTCATTGTATATTTTGTACTTTTTTTTTCTCATCTTGACACCAACCTTTTGAATTCGTGCTATTGTGTGTACTTTGCGACTATTTCAACCATGAAAATCACCATTTTACCCTTCAAAATTTGAAAAAAGTAAGGGTAAAATGGTTACAAAGTACACACAATAGCACGATTTTAAAAGGTTGGTGTCAAGTTAAGGAAAAAAAAAGTACGCAATATACAATGACAAAAAGTGGCAAGTATGATACCTTTTTATGCTAATAACCCTACTTTAAAACAAGCCAAATTTGAGGCTGTTACACTACAAATTCAAAACACTGAGTTAGTAAAACGTAATGAAGCTCTTCAGGAAGAACTTAAAAAGGGACAAAAAATCATTGAAAGCTGGACTGCTAAGAACCCTAGAGTCTTTGATACTGTTCAAGCCCCCAGTAGCAAAAAGAGAATACTAGGTGAGGAATAACTCACTGATACTCTCAGTGAAGATCAAAGTCCCAAACCTTTTGTGTCTGTTGGTATGCTCTCCAAAAAGGAGCTGTTGTCAAAATCCAGTGATTGGGTTGAAAGGGTAAACCCTGAGACTAAGCTTCCAAACTTCAATTCTGGAAGGATACTTGAGCCTGAAAGTCAGGCACTCAAGAGCATGCTTGGACTCCCTGATTTACCCAGTAGTACTAAACACATCACTGAGTCTGAAGCTGAATCTCAAGCACCGCTTCCACCTCTGAAATCTATTCAGGGTGCTACACCTAGCTCTGAGCTTACTCCTTTGCAATTCAACCCTCACTCTCCAAAAGAAAGGTCATGTCTTGGTAGAACAATTTTGAAAAGACCAGCAAAACCAACCCAAGATGATTCAGTCCCCACTGAGACTTCCACATCTTCGTTCCTCTAAGAAGACCAAATCAAGCAGTTGACTGAACTTGTGAGGAAGTTGAGTGAAAAGATGAATTCAGCTGAGAAGGTTCCTGGTTTAAAAGTCAGTGAACCAATGTCAATCTCAAGTTCCTCCAGGTCTAAAGGCAACTCCAAGCCCAAACATAAGTGTGATTTGTGCCATTATACAAGCCATACCACTGATAATTGCTACAGAATCCTTTTTTTGCATGATCTGCAAAAAGGAAGATCACAGAACTTCTGATCACTTACAATATGTAAGATCATTCAGTGAAGCAAGTCATACCAACCTTGGTCATCAGTATGCTTCATCTTCTAAGCAGGCTCAAAGACCTAAATCAAAACCTTTTCCTCCTTGCCCACACTGTGGCTTTAATGATCATCATCCTAATGACTGTCTCATGAACTCTTGTTGTGAAATATGTGGAAATCCAGTTCATGAGACATCTCAGCATGATAGGGTCATACAAGCAAGGAGAAGTTCAAAACAACCCCACATCACTGAGTCTTCCTCAGTAAGCAAATGCAAGTGGTAGCACACTTCACTCAACCACTGACCATGAATCCATTGCTAAGTTTAAGCAGACCATCAGACCCAAGCCCACTAGTAAGTGGGTTAGCAAGAGAAGCTAATTCAGTTTACTATTTGTGCAGAGACACGCCAAGGGGCCTATTTGGCATCTAGATAGTGGATGTTCAAGGAGCATGACTGGTGTGAAGGAGTATCTGCACAAGTATGTAAAGAAGCCATGTAACACCCCCAAAATGGCTCAGCGGAAGCACACAAGTATTGGGGTGCTACTAAATTGGTATCACAACATAAGCATAGAATAATTGGTTTTTCATAAATAATCTTTTATTCATTCTTAAAAACAATGTTTACATTATTGATTAGTGTGGAAAATGGCCCATTATAAAAAGGTGGTCCCAATACATAAATCAGAGTCATCTATGACCATGCGATGCCTTTGCCTTGCACCTCCAAAGATAAGCTATCACCTCAAAACCTGAAGATACATGCTAAAAGGGGTCAGCTTACGCTGGTGAGTTCATAGGTTTATTTAAAAATGGATTTCATTACACTGTTTCAAATTTGGTTTTTGATGATCATTACGTCTTGCATAATGTCATAAAGTTTATGGTTTCAATTCATAAAAGGATTTCATAAAAGAGATTTCATTAGTGGACCATAAGTAGGGTATATGTACATTACAACGAATATAATGTCATATATTGAATCTATTACGCTAGCACTAAGTTCATGCAACCGAAGCTACGACAGTTTATGTATGCACAAGGAAGTCATACAAATAAGGAGCCCATGGCGAGTGTTTATCCCAATACACTCGGTCCCGACATGCTATATGTTTTGCCTTGACCCAAGCGGGGTCAACCGAACAGGGGAGTCACCCCCAATAGATCTATTTATAACATTCGCGCTTCCCGGCAGGAATTGATGGTTCATGAAAAGGGAAATTTGGGATCTAAAGTCTTAGGCTAAGCTGCGTAATATTCTAGGTCAAAGTTTTTGGTGTGGTCCTTAAAGCATCTAGGTATGATGTATCTTAAAACATATCAATCAAAGGGCATAGTATGCATAGAATGCAGAATTTTAGTAATTAAATCATTTAAGTAAAAATGAGCATGTATCTTCCCCCAAAACAGTTATAAAACAAGTAAAAGTAGGGGCTATGAAACTCACCTTGGCCATGTGCAATATGAAGTCTAAAGGGAATTAAATCAAGGAGTGATAGTGCATGGCTCCGACACGCAACCTAATTAAGTACGGCAATTTAGTCTTTATGTTTAAGACACGATAAAGTTTAGCTAACTTTATAAATTTTTCAATCTTAATGTTGTTGTTGTTGTTGTTGTTGCTTGTGTGGCATCATTTATCTTAAAACAATTTGCAAAGATTTGGGTGGATTTCGGCTTAGGAGGGTATGACATGGAAGGAATCTCGAAGAAGGAATTGCGACTTTGGTTTAATGTGACCAAATGGTAATACACGAAAGAATATTAAGAGCGAATGAGACCTTGGCTTGATGATAACCGAATGGTGATGTACGAAGGTAGTACATATGATGAGACATTGATGGTGTGAACAAAAGAAATATATAAATATTCATGACCTCTTGCCTTTAAAATAAATGTATTTATTTTAAAGAAAATTCAAGTTTTAACTAAATCTCTATATATAATTTATAAAAACATAGCATGGTTACAAAATAATATGTTTCGACAAGTTTTAAATATAACTTGCTAGAAGAATTCCCATTACTAGTTTTCAAGAATTAAGTTTTGTTTGAATTAGTAAAATAGCTTAGGTGCTTATGCCGGATCCGGCATAGCCGAGGGTATATTCTATCCAATCTAGTTGATTAATGGCAAGAGTAAATGTTTATCACACCTAGCATAAGTGTACTAAGTCTTAACTTAATATATGTGTAAATTGTATTGGTCAAATAGGATTTAATGGGTACATTTCACTAAATATGTTTTTGAAAAATTTTATATATATATATATATATATTAGACATGGGTTATATATATATTATAAATTTTTTGAGAAGTATATTACGTTTGCGAATTGAAAAATGGTTTACATTATTATAGAAGAATTTTGTATTACTCGTGTGTAATTTCTATTTAATTAGTTCGGCTAAATGTCGAAAGTCTTATATTAGTATCCGGTTCTAATAACTAAACTTGTATTTTTATGTCTCGTATAGTTTATAAGTTGATATAATTGTAAGTACTTGTTTTAATAATTCCATTTTCAATTGTTAACTTGTGTTAGTATGTCAGTTTGCTTATGAAAATGGCCGCGTTGCAACAAAATTGTAACTGAGTCATAATAATCTTTGGACGAGGAGTGGATGATTTATGTTTTAGTTGCGTATATAACTAATACTTGAGACTGTGGGAAATGAAGTAAAACGCCCTACTGGATATGATTTGGCTTCGGCCCAGTGTACACAACTGGATGCACCCTTGAAATCTGATGGGCTTCTCAGCCCACTTAATAAGCCAACACTCTCTTGTCTAGGCTTTAATACCCAAAATAAAATTTACTCAACAGATTTCAGTTTTGGTAGATCTCTTCATTCAGTTGTGGTTATATTTTTGGTACACATGGATTCAACCGGGCACCTAAACACCTCGAGACTCTCACGAGTCTTTCACGACCACTTCGTGGCCTTAGGACAGCGATAGTAACAAACACCCTTCGGGGTGTTTTCCCTTGTGACTCAAGCAAAAACAACCCTTTAGGGAGTTCACACAACTATACCGTCCACGAAAATATTACCTACTATGCGAGGCTTGACTGGCCCTAAAGGAAATGCACAAAACTATTGTAACTCGAATGACACTAGAAACTACGACTTGAGTTCCGTCTTATGTCAACCGGGTACGACCCGAGTTAAGCAAGAGGGTCTCGGCTACATCACTCTTTACGAGTTTAGGGGATGAGTGAGTCATACCGGGACTAGCTACCAACAGATTTCCAAAATAAGCCGAAATAGCCATTATCTATTTAGCCGAAAATTAAGACATCCAAGTTTTACTCTTTTTGTTTCTTTCTCCTTGATCCACGACAGCCACACAACAACAACAAAGACAACATTATTTTAATTTACCCATTTTATTACCAACATTGTAATATCATTATAACACCCAATAATTAATTTCAATCGACACAAATAAATAATGTAAATTCGAATTACAACTTAATGTAATTACAAATCATTAGACAATAAAACAATGATGAGGAATGTGTTCTTACTATGTACACAATTAGTGGTTGAGTAGCTATGAACACCGAAACTCACGAGCTCAATTGGAGGAGACTTGGGACGAATGAGAGCAATTGACGAGTGGTATAGCTTCCTTATGCATTCGGTAACAAAACCCCTCTATCAATTTTCAAAAGCCCCTTCATTCAAGAAACCCTAATTCTAGAACCCTAATTTCTTTTGTGAGATTTATGCGTAACTGATGAAGGATTGTGATCCAGGCCTCTATTTATAAAGTTAATTGGGGTAAAGAGTTTCTTGACATCTTCAATTCCAAGAGTGGTTTACACTCGTTTTTGATAATTGTCGCTTCTTGCTCAACCACGTCTCATGTAGCTATGAAGACAGCTTTCTTCTTGTAGGATTGTGTAGGAGTTGACCTTCAAAAGGTGAAAGAAAAATTCCATTCTTGTGTTAACTTCTGTGCTTGGCTAAAGTAGGAGCAGGTTTAGATGGAGCGTGGGAGAGAGAGTGGCATATATTGGGTCTGTTTTGTTTTATTATACAAGGGCAATATAATCGGTACCCCGTGTTTTGTCGAATCCTCGAGTAAACGTACCTTCCCGGTACCCGAACAATGTAGAAATTATATATTCGGAAACGCTTTCTTAAACGTAATAATATGACATTCTTATTACGTTGAAATTTGATTATAACTGTTTGCCGTTATTAATTTGGTGTCGGTATGCATGCGGTGCCGTGACTTTCTAAATTCACGAGATAACTTCTCTTTTTCTTTCTTAGATTATTAGTGATTGATAAAAAGTGTATTTTTCTCTTATCTCAGTATTTATTTTTAGTTTTGTATGCTATTGCGCTGTAGTATGCGGAATAACTAATGGATTAAGCTTATGTATGCTTAAATTTTAACTTGGACAATAATAAATTTCCCATTTATTATTTAGATACTTAGTGAACAAGTATCGTGTGTGCGGTGTTTTATTTTTTTAAAGAAACGAGATGACCTCTTGTTTTTAAATTTAAATATTGACAACAGTCAGAAAATAACCGATTTGAATTTTCTGACGTTATAAATATTATTATAATAATCCGGAAATTTACGGGTTGTTATAAGCCAGGACCCAAGGTAGTATTTAGCGATAACTCATCATGTCCCACTGAAGGTTATGGTTCAGTAAACTGTAATGGAATAGTTTTCTCTAGAATAGCTTATGTCAATGGTCTAAAGTACAATCTTATCAGTGTCAGTCAGTTGTGTGATGCAAAATACATAGTGCAGTTCAATGATAAACACGATACTATTTTCAATGCCAATAAAGAAGTTGTTCTTATAGCTCCTAGGAGAGATGATGTGATGTGCTATTTCATACTGCTTTTAATATTTATAAAACTTAGACAAACTTAGGATAAACACATACTAACAGGCATAGAACCTGATTAGATGAAGTAAAGCCTTAGGTAAATCCGAGTATCGTCCCAAGAGAGATGTGACCTTGAAAGAACTAAGATGATTATAAGTGGTATGATATTGATATGATATGATTATTCCAATCACACAGACATAAGAATTTAAGATAAAGAGATAGAAAAGCGAAGCTTAACAAAGATTACAAATAAAAACTAATTCTCGATATAAGGGTTCAATAATTATAGTGAAAGAAGCAAGATCCCCAATTATGAACACATAAACCCTAAATGAAAATAGATTGAAAAGAATCAAAAAGAGTAGTGATAGATCTTACCAGCCATTGCTCGATTGTGGGAACGAGAAAATCTTCAAGAAAAATTTTTGGAAAAATTTTACTGTAGATGTGGGCGGTGAAAAGATTGTGTATTTGGTAAAAACCTAGTTTTTCATCCGTATCAGGGTTTTATACCGCCCGATTGTTACGGCGTAATTAGAAGGAAATAGTTACGCCGTAACTCATTTTTAATTATTAAAAAAATTATTATTATTTAAAGGTTACGTCGTAACTCTTAATAGAGGTTACGCCGTAACTAATAGCTTCAAAGAGTAAATGTTGAAAATTGCAATACGAGAGATTGAGATACGTACCTTATATGGTTTGGAAGTACTCACGTCTCTTACTTAGGTCAATATGACAGTTCATACCTTAGATCTTTCATTAACTGCTCCCCGGCAGCAGCGCCAAAAAGCTGATGTGCTATTTCCTCCTGCTTTTAATATTTATAAAACTTAAACAAACTTAGGATAAACACATACTAATGGGCAGAGAACCCGATCAAATGAAGTAAAGCCTTAGGTAAATCCGAGTGTTGTCCCAAGAGAGCTGTGACCTTGAAAGAACTAAGATGATTAGAAGTGGTATGATATTGATATGATAGATTATTCCAATCACACAGACACAAGAATTTAGGATAAAGAGATAGAAAAGCGAAGCTTAACAAAGATTACAAATAAGAACTGATTCTCAATATCAATATAGTGGTTAATTGTTGCCAGACTCCTTTGGTCAATTCGCCATGGCCTATGGTTCTTAGATTCCTCACCAAGATGAACAGGTCACCCGGGATCATTCGGCAACCTAATAGCAGTCTTTAAGGGCCAAATCTACTATATCTAGTCTATGGAAACTCGGCCTAAAGTTCAAAGCAGCTCAGGATGCTGAGATGACTGCCCTAAGAAAAAGAGGGGATGAAAAGAATAAGAAGGCTGCTGAGATAAGACAAGCAAGGATCGATCACTATAACTGGACCATGACCAGCAGGAGAGCCCCTGAGCAAATTACTGATGTCTATATCATCCCCAAATCCAAGCATGTTGCAATGAACATCTACAGGGGAGAAGAGAAAAGGGTCTTTGAGGTTCATGATCCTCTAAAGTTCACTGACTTTGGGATCATTGAACTTGATGAACTTGGTCCCATCCTTGAAAAGAAGAAAATCCAGGTAGTCAAGGACTTGATGAAAGCTCTAAGCAAAAGATATGAAAGATTGAGGGATGCGCCCGCTGAGCTTGGAATCCAATCTACTCTCCCTGAAGCTCAAGGCACTCAACCCCAGTCATCCCAAAGGAAAAGGAAAAGAGTTGAATCTGAGACTGAAGCCAAGGTCCCTAGTTTTGACTGCAACAGAGAGCTACCTGAAGGGGTGAAGTTTGTTAACTTCTTGGTCATTGAAGAGCCTGAAAGGGGACTCTTCTTCATTGATGTTTATGGAAACCAGGCATTCCAAAGATGGAGCGATATCGATCAGGCTGGCATAGCTACAATGCTGAGTTACTTGACAGTGGCTTCTCAAATTCAGTCTCCTGAAAACATCAGGTTCTGTGATAACCTGAATGCTAAAGTAAGAGACAATCCTGACAAAGCAATTCTCCTATCAAAGAAGCCGAAGCTTGAATCCCTGGGCATCCACATTGAATGATATCACTGAAATATCTATCATTTCATCTTTTGTACTAGATAGGAACTTGTAATATATTATGAATAAACGATGTATTGTTTTGTTAAAGATCAGTGTTCCTTATTATGTTTACTAGTACATTCAGTGTAAGAAGAAGCCTCTTGCTTACTTACACTGATCAAAACACTTAAGCTATTTGTATATCCAAATAGGGGGAGACTGTTGGGTTCAGTGAATACCCAAACCCCTTAATTCTAGGATTTGAATAGAAAATACCCTAGGTGTTTATAACCTTAAACACTAACAAGTCACTGAGCGCATAACCACTCAGTGAGCTATCTTCAGGATACTCAGTACGAGACAAAGAAGTGAAGTCCCTCCACTCAGTGAGGTGGAACTCAAGGGGTGAAGATTGAGTCAAGAAGAAGATGGTGGATTCAGAGAGTAATGACAATAACTCAATGAATCCCAGAACTTCTCACAAACTATTATCACTCAAGACAAGACTGAAGAATGAGCGGGACAAGGCGGGATAAGTTTGAACAGATAAGACGAAGTTCTTGTTTACCCAAAGTCAAACTTTCCCTGAAACGCTAACAACCAGGATCAGTGTCATCACTGACAAGAAGAAAGCAACCTTGTTACTTACTCATTATAGCCATTGTAAACAGAGACAAAATACATTAGTATTTTGTCTTCTGTAACCTTGTCAGTTTGTCCTCTAGGATAGAGTTAAAAACTATACTTGTATAAATAGCCATAAGGTTGGAGTGAAAGATTAAGCTTGTGCATTAATCGTGAAAAACACACACAAGCATCTTTCACTCCTCCAAATACGACTAAGTCCCTGAGATAGCTCAGTGGTACCTGAATAGTTGTGCTTAGACCTAGCCTAAGCTTCGTGAGGAGTTACACCATACTTGTCATTTCAATACCAAGTACTGTTCCGCAAGTACTTGGGTAATGTATTCTTTTTTATTCGTTTTAATAAAGAATATAAACGTTGGAAAAATCCTTTGTGTTTTTATCGTGTTAAAACTTATCTTAATGTGCTTTACTTCAGTCATGATTCACAATTAGTGGCATTTACTTTTTTAAGCTATTTGTGAAACGGGAACAACAAGTTTAACGTATCAAAGGAACAAAAATATGCCTTTGAATGTGAAATGTCGCTTATACACTTGTAAATTGATTTTTCTAAAACAAGAATCCTTTAAAACGAATGATAAAACTGATATTTTACATTTCAAATATTATGTTTATTGCTTAAATATGTTAAGTTTAGCTATATTATTGTTATTTCATGAATTTTAGACAAATAATTTCTGGAATTAATATAAATGAAATCAAATATAAATTTGGGTAACGTAGTACTTTTAGTAACTTAACGGCCTAAATAAAAAAAACGAAAAATACTTTGGTGACCTCCATATTACTATCATACAAATATTTGAGAATATTAAAATTCTAATATTTGGGAAGGATATAAAAATCAAATAAACTTCTGATATGAGTTTCAAGTTAACATGTCAACTCACTTAATAACTGATTTTTCAAATTAGCAAATGGGCGGGAAAATCAGTTACTATATTTCATTGTATAAATTCATTCCAATTGTACTCATTTAGATCATCTTTATAACTGTAATATTTTCTTTCTATCAAATCTGTAACAATATCATTTCCTAATAACAAATCATCAATTGATCCAATACTCACTTCTTTTTCATTGAGTATTCATTAATTGTTGAGATCTTTACCATTTCTATAATTAGAGATCTAAATATCATATTAAGTGGTATCAAGAGCCTACAATCCTGCACTTATCCACCACACCAAACTGAATTCTAGAATTCAGTTATCCTATCAAATTCAGTTATACCACCCAGTTCTTGATCTTTTGATCAACCACCATACTCACATAAACTCCGATCATTCTAGTTCTTGAATTTTGTTATTTTGTAAGAAGTAACCATGGTGGGTACAAGATCCACTGAGAGTGTCAGAAGTGAGCAAGATAGGCAAATTACAATGGAGGATTTAATGAGAACCATCACTAAAATGGGTGCTACAATCAGAACCTTGGAGAATAGGCTGAATGAAGGTTCCAGTCAAAGGAATGGCAATTTTGGAAGTCAAAGTGGTAATCAGCAGATGCAATTTAGTAGGGTTACCAAGGTTGAGTTTCCAAAATTTGGTGGAGGTGATGATGTTAGAGGGTGGCTATTCAAGTGTGAGAAGTTCTTTAAAGTATACAACATTCAAGATGACTATAAGGTAAATCTTTTCTTAGTTCATTTACATGATTTAGCTTTGATGTGGCATAGACAATTTGTGAGGTATCTTAGGGAAGATGTTTCTTGGACTGTGTATAGGGATGCAATCTTGAAAAGGTTTGGGTCTGTTTATGATGACCCTTTGGGGGAAATCAAGAAACTCAAACAAGTAGGTACTGTACAAGACTACATTGATGCTTATGACAGATTGTTATGTAGAGTAGACTTGCATGATGAACAGTGCATGAGTTTCTTTATGGCTGGGTTAGAAAGTGAAATTGAGTTAGCTGTAAGAAGTTCGATGTTGAAATCATCCAAGACTACATTTTTGATAACAAAATACCACTCAAAGAAGGAACCCTACCCATTAACACAAGACCTTATAGACACCCACCTACACAGAAGGATGCAATTGAAGTTATGGTGTGATAGTTACTTGACACTGGAGTGATTGGAGATAGCCAAAGTCCATTCTCTTCTCCAGTGGTCATGGTTAAGAAAAAAGATAGCAGTTGTAGAATGTGCATTGATTATAGACAGTTGAATAATGCTACAATCAAAGAAAAAATTCTAATACTTGTGATAGAGGAGCTCATTGATGAGTTGCAGGGTTCAATGTACTTCACTAAATTGGACTTGAGGTCTGGATACCACCAAATCAGAATTCACCCCCCAAACATAGAGAAAACATCTTTAAAAACCCATGAAGGCTATTATGAATTCTTGGTAATGCCTTTTGGACTTACTAATGCTCCATCTACTTTTCAAGCTCTTATGAATTTTATGTTCAAGGCTTATCTGAGGAAGTTTGTGTTAGTGTTTTTTGATGATATCCTAGTGTACAATCCTACCTTGGAAGATCATGTTCAACATTTGAAACTAGTACTGCAGGTTTTGAGACAGAACACCCTTTATGCCAAACAGTCCAAATGTGTTTTTGGGGTTGAAAAGGTTGAGTACTTGGGACATGTGATCACTAGAGAAAGAGTGGCTACTGATAGTACTAAGATTGAGGCAATGAGGGATTGGCCAGTACCCAAAAACCTCAAGCAATTTAGAGGTTTTTTTGGGATTGACTGGGTACTACAGAAGGTTTGTCAAAACTTATGCAGTCATTAGTCATCCTTTAACACAGTTGCTCAACAAGAATGGTTTGGTTGGTCAAGTGCTGCACAAGAGGCATTTGAGAAACTGAAGATAGCAATGGTGCAAGCTCCAGTACTTAAGCTACCCAATTTTAATGAATTGTTTGTCATTGAGACTGATGCTTCACATGAAGGTATTGGGGCAGTGTTACAACAAGGTGGTCATCCAATAGCTTACTATAGCAAAACCTTGGCTACTAGACACCAAACATTATCCAGTTATGAGAAGGAGTTGTTAGCCGTCATACAAGCTTTGAGTAAATGGAGAGGTTACCTCTTAGACAGACATTTCAAAATCAAAACAGACCATTTCAGTTTGAAGTACTTATTGGAACAAAGGATTACTACACCTTCTCAAATGAAATGGTTACCTAAATTAATGGGGTTTGATTATGAAATTTTGTATAAAAAAAGTGAAAATAAAGCTGCTGATGCTTTGTCAAGAATACCTACAAGTGCCCAGTTACTACATCTAGTCCTTTCTACCATCACCAGTGATTATGTGTAGAAGATCATAGACTCTTGTAAGGCTGATGTGGATTTGCAGAAGTTAGTAGATGATTTGGAGAAGGATCCTCAGTCTCACAAAAATTATGTATTGTTGCAAGGTCAATTAAGAAGGAATGGAAAGTTGGTGGTTGGAAATGATGAGTAGCTAAGACTTGAATTACTTCATTACTTCCATTCAGATCCTAGTGGTGGTCATTCAAGAGTGCATGCCACTATTAAAAGAATCATCATTTTGTGCTATTGGAAGAAGTTGAGACAACAAGTGAATACTTTTGTAGCAAATTGTGGTGTCTGTTAAGCTAATAAACCAGACTTATATGCTTATCCTGGACTATTGTAGCCTCTACCTATACCTCAACAAGTTTGGTCAAAGATATCCATGGATTTTATAGAAGGTCTCCCACCTTCTAACGGAAATACTGTTCTGTTTGTAGTAGTGGACAGGCTCAGTAAATATAGTCATTTCATTCCCTTGAGTCACCCTTTCATAGCTGTACAAGTGGCTCAAGCTTTTTTGGACAATGTGTACAAGCTCCATGGTCTTCCAAAAGTGATAGTCAGTGACAGAGATAAGGTTTTTCTCAGTTTGTTTTGGAAAGAATCGTTCAAAATGTTGAAGGCCAGCCTGCATTTATCTACTTCATACCATCCTCAAACTGATGGACAAACAAAAGTAGTGAATAGGTGTTTGGAGTGTTACTTAAGATGCATGACAGGAGAGAAGCCAAAGGCTTGGTCAAAATGGGTCTCTTTGGCTGAGTACTGATATAACACTAACTGTCACACTTCAAATCATGTTACAACTTTTGAAATCCTTTATGGTCAGCCTCCTACTAGCCCTATAGCTTATGTTCAAGGCCAAAGTTCAGTTGAGAGTTTGGATAGATCCCTAGCTGTAAGAGAAGCCACCATACTGTTACTCAAGTTCCATTTGGAGAGGTCTCAACATAGGATAAAAGCAATTGCTGATGCCAAGAGAACTGAAATGGAATTTGATATTGCTCAATGGGTGCTTTTGAAACTACAGCCTCATAGGCAAGTTACAGTCAGAATGGGGAAGTATAACAAGCTCAATCCTAAGTATTATAGGCCTTTTCAGATTGTGGGCAGAGTTGGTCAAGTGGCGTACAAACTGGATTTGCCTGCAAGCTCACAGATTCATCCAGTATTTCATATCTCTCAGCTAAAAAAATTTAAAGGTCCTACTTCTACCTCAACTCTTGTTTTACCAAGATGTAATGATGATGATGAGTTAGAAGTTGTATCAGTGGAAATCCTTGACAGAAGACTGGGCAAAGTGGGTACAACAACAAAGGTTTTTGTCCTAGTCAAATGGTTTAATGGTATTGTAGATGATGCAACATGGGAGTTACACAGTGACATGGTCAAACGTTTTCCTGATTTTCAGATTGATGCTTGAGGACAAGTAGTCTTTGAAGGGGGAGGTATTGATATGAGTTTCAAGTCAACAAGTAAACTCACTTAATAACTGATTTTCAAATTAGCAATTGGGCGGGAAAATCAGTTACTATCTTTTCATTCTGATTGTACTCATTTAGATCATCTTTGTAATTGTAATTGTTAATACAAATAAGCCATGAAAATGTTTATTTATATTTTACGATCTTCTAGTATTTTGTCGATAACAAACGTAAAATCATTTTAACGAAACAAATAAAATACGTAAATGGTTTGAGCCAATAGTTTATTAACACACTTACATTTTCATATAAAACACTAAACTAATATTACTGTTTACATCTTATAGAAATGCATATGTATAACAACCAGTGTTTACATAATATGGAAATGTACATATATACTTGGTATATATTGTAATAGGTAATGTAATGGGTAAAAATCTAAGTCCATGACCCATTGACTAAGTAAAATGAATGTTGTTGGGTAAAACCCAAAGTCCATGACCTGTACCTATAGAGCTTGATCCATAACCCATGACCTATTGCATGACATCATGCATGAAGTCATGTTGGGTATTATCCATGATCCATGACCTAAGACCCATGTCCCAATGTCTAGATACATTGCATCTTTTTGGGTATCCATAAAACATTACCCATAACCCATGGTTCATAACCCATAACCCATAACCCGGTTTGCAACCCGAAATCCGGACTTAAGCTGACCCAGCAGCCGGATCCCTAGGATTGCACTAGCCGGATCCATCTGGGGAGGGATCCATGGGAATCGTGGAACAGTAGACAATTTTGTCTATAAATAGTGATTCATTTCTCACTTTCTACTCACTCCTTTTACACATACTCTCTCTTAGTATTGTAACATCTCTAACCTCAGATCCAAAGGATCTTTCTATGTAGTTTTGTGTTTGTGTGATTCTCTAGGTTCCTCTTAAAGGCGAGATCACCACCTCTTGAAGACGTGCAAGCTCAAGGTCATGAGTTGATAAGCTTCGTCATCATCAAGACCACTGAAGTGTCTCTTGTTGATAGTTCTTTTCTCCCTCCATAGAAGTGTAGTGTTGAAGGCATTAGTGAAAGGTGTCGAAGGGTCGTGTTGAAGGCATTAGTGAAAGATGCCAAAGGGTCGTGTCGAAGGCTTTAGTGAAAGGTGCCGAAGGGTCGTGTCGAAGGCATTAGTGAAAGGTGCCGAAGGGTCATGTCAAAGGAATTAGTGAAAGGTGCCAAAGGTGTACATTCGATATGGTGCATCGATGTACAAGATAGATAGTTTGGGTTAAAGGATATTAATATCCTTATGATGTTGTAATAAGGAGTGTGTCTCCTTTGGGGTAGTCGTGTAGTGGTGCAGTGTTTGGTAGTAGTTCCTCCTTTGTAATGGAACTCGGTATCTAGCCTTGTACCGGATAAAGTGTAGGCGACGTTGTGATAGGTTTGGTTCTACCTCGTGGAAGAACCCGGTGTCTAGCCTTGTACCGGATAAAGAGTAGGCGACGTTGTGAAGGCTTCTCCGCCACATTAAGGAGGTTGTGTTGCGTAGTGCTTACGAACTCTCGAGTGGGGAACTCGGGGAGTGGAGTAGGGCAAGGAAGGTGTCCTTGTAGCCGAACCACTATAAATACTCGTGTCGTGGTTTTGTTTTCCTTTACTCTTTATCTTTGCATTACTTATTTATATGCTTATCTATCATCATCCAACACACACATTAAATAGATAGACATAAGTCGATCTAAATAGTTTAAAACGAAGTTTTAATCGGTAAAACTATTCAACCCCCCTTCTAGTTTTCCACAGTAATATTTCCTTTATATCAAATCTGTAACAACATCATTTCCTAATAACAAATCATCAATTGATCCAATACTCACTTCTTGTTCATTGAGTGTTCATTAACTGTTGAGATCTTTACCATTTCTATAATTAGAGATCTAAAGATCGTATTAACTTCTCAGTGGTCGGTTTAAATTTGCTCATCATGAAAATCCATATATTGTAAGACTGATTAAATAACTATCATGTCAAAGTAAGATGAAATGATAAATTTCTCAAAATCGTAGGAACCCGCTACGAGTAACTATCTTAAAGACAATTAAACTCACCATAACATGTATTCATCAATAGAAAATGAGAAATTTCTTGCATTAATGTATAAGATATGTGCAAAGGGACTAGTCACGAAAATAGTAGGTAACGCAAGACGCTAAAGCAAATTCTGATAGACACTTAATTCAATGGAAATCATAATCTAAAGCAACGAAGATAAACCCTAATTAAAGATGCACTTTTATTCAATAATCAAAATCAAAAGATGAATTCAATGTAAATAAGCCTTACATATTGTATATAGGGGAAAAGATAAATCGGGAGAGAATTTATATACCTCCCAAAGACTTCTAATGAAAGAAAAATTAATTAATTTTAAAATTACCCCAGAACAAAGATTATGACACAAATATTAAATTGACATCTAGCTAAAACATAGATGCTAAAAAAAGAAACATCATTATTGACATCTATGTTTCTACCTAGATTTCAAACAACAATTTTTCTCCAGCAAAACATCAATTAAAAAATCTCTTGTTTTCTTTACTTTTTTATCCGCATCATTCCCTCTAACTTGAAAAGAACCCACCTTCGAGTTCTCACCATCAATAACTTATTATCTTCGGTAGATTTTGCGTTTTACATCAACTCAAGAACTTTCTTTATACTTTTCCACACGTTTACTACATTCCCATCGATCCAAATATTACTCAAAACATCGGTTTATTAATACTTTATCAACGGTCACCAATTCTTCAATTTCAACCAAGATATGTTATTTGTTCGCCATTTAAAACTACATTGGCTTATTAGACCACCTATTCAAATGTAAACCACCATCAATATCTTAAGCCTTTAAATCCTAGACGCATTTGTATTGTGTGCTTAGCTCACAATTGAAACCCTTTACATCTTCATTATCTTTAGAATCCACATCTTCATCAACTTATTTTTTGTTTCCAACACTAAAGTTGAAATTCCGATAATATGCTTCTTATAAACTTGAGGGTCTTGGATTTTAATCTCGCCTTTTTCACTAACATCCTTGGTCCTATATATGTGTTCTTTATTCATAACCTCGGATTTTTGTACTTGTGGGTTTTCTTCGAATGGAACCAAAGAAATTCTCTCTCCTTCATGAGAAAAGGTATAGATTATGCTTTAAAGTATGAATACCTTAGAATTACACATCACCATGATATTCCAATATAATATGACAACCATCATTCAAGTCAACTGCATCACAAAATACCTCCTCATAGTAGAATTTCTCGATAGGTATCGGGATCCTATAAACCTCATGACTTTTAACCAAAAAAGTCTCTATTGAAAAACTAAAATAGTTGACCGATTTTCTCGACACCAAATTCATAACACCATTATTGTCAATAATTAAATAAGTTATTTTGTTATTGAGCAAACGTTTTGAATGAAGTAACTGGGTTGTTGGTAGTAGATCATCCATATTTCTCTCCTCACATTCTTCAATTCCACATTGTTGAACGGAAATGGTTGCATCTATGGTTGTCAAAAGATTTGTCTATGCTTGAACTAATTTGTGAACCTCCATAATTTCTACCCTCACGATTCTTGTGGATTAATGCCCCACCTACGACCATGGAATGTAGTTTCTTAAACATAGTTGAAATACTGTCAAGTTCTTTCATATATTTGGTTAACTATGATCCATGTACTCTCTAGACCATACCCCACCAATAATAAGGGTTTTGATAACATCTACACCATTTACTGTCAGGGTGCTAACAAGCTCTAATGCCGACTGATGCAAGTCAGGAAAGCAAATTTTAATAGAACCATAATCCAAGGGAAACCCTAATCCAAAGGAATGAGGATCAACCCCAAAATGGAATAAAACCCTAACAAAAGACACACTTTTTTATTCAGTAATCAAGATCAAAAGATGAATTACAATGGATATAAGCCCTATACTTATCAAGGAAAAGATAGATTGGGAGAAAAGTTATCTTCTTCCCATAGACTTCTAATTAAAGAAGAAAAACTAATTCTAAAATTACTGCTAAGCAAATATTAGGACACAAATATTAAATTGTCATTTAACTAAAACATAGATGCTAATAAAAACAATCATCTATTTAGGAGTCTTTGACATCTACATTACTACCAAAATGCCAAAAAATTATTTTATCTCCAACAAACAACTATACCTAAGGCCTTTGAAAAAAAGCCTCAGAAATGACACCCCAGGGATTTAGGGCAAAAGTCTTAGAGAACCCCTAACATTCTTCTTATCTTGCTTCTGAAGCGTTCTTTATTTCATGTAAGCTCCCGCAAGCTCTCATAGCCAATTTATGTCCTCATCAGTTAGTCGTAATAGGTTCCTACCATATCAAGTCCTTAAAACTGTGAGTGTACAATGTTTGTATATCGTTTCATTAAGCAAATGATAATACATTATAGGGTTACAATGACTATTCTAGAACTTGGGCTTGAGCCCAATACGAGAAACGTTATCATACTTATCGGGTAAGCCTTCGAGAGCAAAAGTTACCACATCGTCATTACTAATAGGTGACTCGAGACTCGTCAAGATAGTAGCAATCGTCTCGATCTTTCGAAAGTAAGCATCAATGGTCATGTCTCCAAGCTTCAAGGCACACAATTCGGCTTTTAAGGCAATAGAATGTGTGCGTTTGTTGTCATTAAAAATCGAATATAGAAGGCCCCATGCTTCCTTAGCCGTTTGAGGATCATCAACAACAAGCCTTGCTTTGAAGAGTCGGGGATAACGTTAAAAAAATACCCGAGAGGACAATCGTGTCAATCTTCAACCATTCCGAATCACGAGGTGGCGAAGTACTTGAGGAATCACTTGAGGAAGCGTCACCACCACGTATAACGTGGTCCAATATACCATAACCTTTACATAGGTTATTGAAAAAATGCAACCAAGACACGTAGTTCATCGCTTCAACATCCATCTTAACGGGAACAAGTTTGGGGAGGTTGTTGATCGTCATGAGCTTATCTGAAATCAAGATGACGGGTGGAGTGGGGGTATCACCGGTCATGATGAACGTGAACAATAGGATCGTAGTAAAGGTTAACGTGAATGATTAGGGTTTAGTAATGGTGAACGTGAACATCAGGGTTTTAGGGCTAGTGATGAAGTAATAGGGTTTATAGCAACAAAAACAACCAAGAAGAAAACCACCACTGCCAAAGAAGCAGTAACACACAAGTCGACTAGTCACAAAACAAACCAACGATCGACAAATAAACTATATCACATAGACGACTGCTTATCGAGAAAAACAACGATCGTCTAACCTTGAAATCACGTCGACTGGTTACCAAAAAAACCAACGATCGACGAACATAAAAGATACTGGAGAAAGCGCGAGTTTTGGAAGGTGTTTAGGCAGGACTAGGGTTTATGGATCAGTTTTTGGCAACTGATACCGTGTGAGTGTACAATGTTTGTATATAGTTTCATTAAACAACCGATAATACATATATAAGGTTACAATGATTATTGTAAAATTTGGGCTTGAGCCCAATACAAATTATTGACTAACAAAAATGTGACCTTAGTCAATCCATTTTATTTCGTTTTACTTGTCGTTCACTCATACAGTAAATGTTTTCAGGTGGCTCATGTCTCGCTTTAGGTAGATCCCGTTAATTAGACCAATTATCTTAAAGACAATCAAAATTAAATAATTAAAAATAAAAAATGCTAACACTTTTTCATTTCAAATGTCTTTAAAAAAATGGATTACGACGTATACTGAGTTATATAAAGAGTAGCAATTTTTAAATAAATGTGAAAAACATATACATGGTTCCACTAAAGAAGAGATAACAAAGAAAATGATATAAACAAACGAAAAAGGAAGATAGGGGAATCATGTAAATAAGACTTTATCGTTAGATACCTTTGACTTATACTACGTAATTCTTTTAGAGAAACATACAAGCTTATCATCAACGTATTAAAAAAAGGTGTTTAACAAGGAGGGGGAGCGTTTGCCCCTTTTCCCATAATTAAGGTATAAGCGCATGATTCATGATCTTTACCTACGTATCTAAAAGAAAAGAAGGCAACACTTTCATTAATATAAACATATTTGATCACAACCACTACCAAGGTGGTCTAGTGGTCCTCACCGAAGCAGCCATGAGAAAAGGGTTCTAAAACTGGGGTGGCTGAGAAAGGGTTCGAAACCAGCTACGAGATACCCATGTTAAGCCACGTACATGAGAGTCAAATGTTCGCACCCCTCGGATCTTACACATTTACTATTTACATTAGTATCCAAATCTCTCACATGGCATCTACAACAACACTATCAAGAGTAATAGTATACAAATCTAAATTCTTGATACCTTTCATACAGGAGGGCGGTTATTGGTCTGATCTTCACTAGTAGCATAGGAAAACTCAGTTGAATGTGAACCAACGCTATCTTCATCAAGAGAAGAAGATGGAAACTCGGGACTTGTATTAGCAGGACTGGATTGACTTCGAAAAGCAATGGAAGCAACAACTGCTAGATGTCCACTCAAAAGCCTATATATGACATTGCGATTTATGACTGCTTTTCCTAACACAAGGTGGTGTGTTGAGGTATGCTTTTGGTTAAATCTGCCAGGAGGTTTTGAACCGGTGATGTAGCAGTCTCCACAAAGGTCATAACCGCAGTTTTCAGTACAATCTTTGCATTTATAACGTTCACCGATTATTGGGTACATCTATAAAAACAATACAATGAGATCGCATATAATACGAATCAATTAGCCACAGGCTAACTAGGCAGCTACAGTTGACCCGAAATACTTTTTGTCTGTTGTTTTTCTAAAGGGCTGGCTTGTTAGATATGATAAAAAAAAACTAAATTTTATTATAAACAATTTAGGAGGTTTTTTAGTTTACATCCTGCAATGCCTTACAGCATGTATAAAAAAAAGTATATGACACAAGGAAACACAAAGAAATTTACCCCACACATATCACAACCAACACCATCGTGATATTTAGAGCCATGAACCGTCCACCATTGAAGAAAATTCTCTTCTGAAGGGAACGAGAGACTGTAAACTTGATTACTGGCGTCTATACAACAAAAAAGGGGGCACATCAATCCACAGGTTTTAGTAACACATACAAAGAAAAATGAAAAGCTAATAACCACTTAGAAAGAGCTAATACGCTTATTTATCATAAGCCATAAACTTCTTATTAAAAGCTTAAGCCCTCAGTATAAGCTTAGAACAAACACCCCTAAGTGGCTTGTGAGAAAAGCTAACAACCACTAGAACAAGCTGCAAAACAAGTAAGTAATACTTTATGTACTTGTATATGTATTTTGCAGCTAAAACATACCATAAGGTGAAGTCGAAATGTGGGTCTGCTCATGATTGGCTTGAATAGAGCTTCTCCTCAACGCATACTCTGAGGAATATTGTTCCTCTAAGAAATGATCAAGCTCCCTACAAACTATAGGAAATCCACTTGGATGCCGGCACTCACAAACTTGACATTTAAGAACCCCTTCAGTTGGGATGGTGACGCAGGCCTCACAATAAACTATATAGTGTATTTTAAAAAATGAAATGAACATGATAAGCATATCTCTTTCTGTAATTGGAAAATGTTACTAATATTTACTTGCTAGACGTACGTCATATGCAAAAAGCATACCATGACCACAATTAAGAACAACAGGCCGAAAAAGAAGCTCCTTGCATGCAACACACGAGGCATCTTCAGAACTGATGTCCGAAGATCGGCTCACATTGTTTTCTTCACTGATTACAAGACTATCAATATCTAGTGACGGCCCTAATGTGCTGTGTTTTTCATCCTCTATACAATGTAACAACGCTAACATTATCAATGTCAAAAACACTTCAATAACTAAAACATCTGTGAATATCAACTTTACCCTGTGTTTGTATCTTCCTTCTTGTGTAAGAAACCGGATACAGCTTTTTGAGCAAAAAATGAAGTGTAAGACAGATAGCGGGAAAATGATGATAAGGATGTTGACATAATGGACAACGAGATTCATGACTTCTCATACGCATAGAATGTTGGCAACACCAAAAGTATGATACATGCCCACAAACTGAAAAAACGCAATAACGTAACCCATAATAATAATTGGTAATAACTAATTAGCTACAAATATGACAGACTTATAATCCGGTTGTGAAAGTTTTCTACCTAGAACAATGGGCTTGTATAGGACATCTCTGCAACAAGAAAGCAATAACTTAACTTTAGAAAATAAGAGATCATCGCCAACAAAGAGGTTCAAGCTTATTTCAATGTAGTCAAACCAATGGAAAGTTTCAAATAATTCTGGGTTAATTGCTTGAAAATGTATTCAACTTCAGGTGAGTTGCAATTGATTGTAAGGTGACAAACGCTTTACACACAAAAGGAAGTTTGGCCTAGAGTTGAATACATTTTCAAGTATTAACCTCATGAGTTTACATAGATTATTATCATAAACTAATAAGAAACTTGAAATTCACAATCAACAAATGTTAGTCCAGAAGATCAAACTGTAATTGGTGCCTGAATAGTAAAAATCAAAAGAACAATCTCTATTCGGAAAATCTACAAATGGAATATTCGGAAAAGCATCCTGGTTTTGAGACACACAAACAAGAGCAAAAACATCATATTGTTATATATGTTAATGTATTGAGACTTGAATTGGCATGTAGGGCAGGTAAACACGTTTGGCAGGAAAGGGAACAAATACCATGGTTGGTAGATGTGTCGGATGGATTTCGGCAAGAAAAAACAGTAATTCAGTTACAGTACCAAACATACTGTTTGGGTCGGGACACTGCCCCCTCGGCCCCTTCTCGCTCACTTGGGAGCAGGGCGCCAACTTTGGGGCTAATACGATGTTAGCTTAATGTGTGTGGACTCCACACCTGCCTTGTATTTGAGCATAACTTTGAAACCCTTGGGTCTCAAGTAAATAAATGTTCATACATAAACAATAAAACAAAACCTCTAATCAAATGCTAATAATTTGAATCCATAAACAAATAAAATCACCAACATTATAAAATTTCCTTATGAACATATCAAACTAAATCACCGCAAATCCAATCATTATATTATACACGTCGAATGCTAAATATATAAAGCATAAAAATTGATATAAAAACAATAAAACTAATCCGAAATTCAATAAAAGAAAATGAGGTTGATTAGAAAGTGAAATTAGAGAGATTAATTACAGGCAAATGGCGCAGATGAAATTATCACAAATTTTCTCCGATTCGATGCCTTCTTCCATGGCTAATCTTCCTGAACATAAACAATCATTTTTATTGAAAGAAAAAGATATTTTTATTTTAGATATGAAATAAGGGAAAAAGAATGTTATGGACTTTAAATAGCTTGTTTATGAGTTGGTCTTATGATTATGCTACAATTTAACAATGTCTTGATCATGAATTTGATTGATTTTGAATGTCTTTAACTTGCTATTTTTTTTGTGACATATTTTGATGTGCAACCTTGACCTTGCATTCGACGCCGTTGATTCAATTTCTTCACCACCGGTACAAATACATTCTAAAACAAGCTTCCTTCACCGGAGAGATATTATGGTAAATAGAAAACTCACAATTCGGTCATGAAATGTCTTGCCCGTATCATCAAGATTTAGTAAAAAAGAATGCGTTAATCATTTTTAACGCTTACAAGAAAACAGGGACAAAGCTTTTCAAGGGCAGGGTGCGTTAATCTATATAATAGACTTCCAAATTCAGCACAGGCTTTCACTGTTTAGATTACCCGGGAGGGCCGCCTTTAACTCAGATATACACGGCCTATCAAGGGTGACCTTGTGACTGTTTCAGACCATTTCCCTAGCCACTCCAAATGTGGACCTAGTAAGGTTTGAACCCTAAAACTCTAGTTAGGACATCGATTGCCTTCCCATAGGCCAGTTTAATGTTGGTTTCAAAACTGATGTGTTCCTAATATATAAGTTAAGCATTGGGTTTAGCTTATATATAATAAGTTAAATGATAATTAAGATTGATAGAGCACAAACTTTTGGGAGAACTTTTCATGTATAAAATTAAAATCTAATATCTGACAACATATACACAATGCAACTAATATACAGAATTTGGTAGGTTACGCAAACGAAAGGTTGTGACATCAAACAAATGCGAATAACCAAATGGGTAATACAATGTAACTTATATACACAAACAGAAGTTCCAATTAGCATGAAATAATAAGTTTAAATGTAGTCAATGCTAATGGATAGCTTTTTATTATTATGCAAATTTAAGTTCCAATGAGCATGAAATAATAAGTTTAAATGTAGTCAATGCTAATGGATAGCTTTTTATTATTATGCAAATTTAAGTTGCTAATACCTTTCATATAGAAGGTTGGTTATCAGTTTGATCTTCACTTGTAGCAGAAGACAATACGTTTGAATGTGAACTGACACCATCTTCATCAGAAGATGTTAGACGGGGACTACTGTTAGCAGGGATGGATTGATTTCGAGCAGCAATTGCAGATACGGCTGCCAGCTGTCTACTCGTGATGTGTCGCTTTATGGGCGGTTTTACTAATTTGAGGCGATGTCTTGGAGTATGCTTCTGGTTAAACCTACCTCGAAGATTTGAACCTGTGTTGTAACAGTCTCCACAAAGGTCATACCCGCACTTTTCGGTACAATCTTTGCACTGATAACGTTTCCCAATTATTGGACACAGCTGTAAAAAAAAACCAATGCAACAATACATAATGCAGATTTATTAGTAAAGAAAATAAGTCTTTTTACTTGCTTGAAGGCAACTTATATCAGATGGTGTCGAGGTGGCAAAATAGGCATCTTACGTAATGGGTCAAACCAGGTAACTTTTGATTGCGGGTCAAACTGGATGAGATGACCCAACAGTGTTTCTTTTTTCAAAAGTAATATATCATTAAGACATCGATTGTGGTATTACCGTACATTTGTCAACAAAGGAGTTTGATACCCAAATGAATATACCAATAATTTCAAGTTGTATTGTCATTCAAGGCCATAGAAGAGACGGAAATACAGCTTGGAGTTAGAAAATATACTTGATAACCAAGCATTATTAATAACTAGAAGACCGTAATGACTCATGTATAAATGCGAAAACCACACACAAGGTTCAGAAATAGGAAATTACCCCACACATATCACAACCAACAGGGTGAAAGCCATGAACAAGCTGCCACTGAAGAAAATTTTCTTCTGTTGGGAACGATGGCCCAGGAACTTGAGTAGTACTGGACTCTGTACAGCCAAAAAAGCACATCAACACAACAAGTAACAATTTCCATGAGTTTGAAAATTTATGAGCGACAAACTCTAGTTTAATTATACTAAGCTAGTAAAACGTACGATTTGGCAAGTTCTCTTTTTGGATCTGATCTTGATTTAGTTTAATAGTGTTGCTTCTCAATGCATACTCTGAAGTGAAGTGTTCTTCTAAAAAGTGATCAAGCTCGTTACAAACTTTAGGAAGTCCACTTGGGTGCCGGCATTCACAGACTTGACATTTAAGCATCCCCTCAGTTGGGATGGTGATGCACGACTCACAATAAACTACATTTAAATTTTTGAAAAGGAGAGAAAATGAATGTATCCGTTATTAAACAAAAAATGTTATTAACAAAACTAGCTAGACATAAGTCCATACCATGGCCGCAATTCAGAACAACAGGCCGATAAAACAGTTGCTTGCAAGCAGCACATGTCACATCACTAATTGTAACTTGCTTACAAGACTGATCTGAAGATTGACCAACACTGTTTATTTCACTAGTAATAAGACTATCGATATCTGGTGAAGAACCAAACGTGTTGTGTTTTTCATCCTCTATACAGTTAAAAACAGAAACACGTCACTAAAGTCACAAAAACACTTCATATATCATAATTTAGTAAACACTCATTTACCCTGTGTTTGTATGTTTCTTCTATCATAGGAAACTGGATACAACTTCTTGAGCAAGAAGTGAAGTGTTTCACAGATGGCGGGAAAATGCTGATAAGGATGTCGACATGATGGACAATGAGATTTTTTTCTCATATTCATCGAATTCTGGCAACACCAGAAGCATGAGACATGGCCACAAACTGCACATAGCCACAAAACCACCAATAATGTCTAATTAGCTACCAAAATATCGCCATTGACAAAATTTACTCGTGTTGTGAACATAGAACATTTCCTACCTAAAACGACAGGCTTGTATAGAACATCTCTGCATCAACAAAGTAACAACTTTACTTTAGATAAATCATAACCATTCAATAAAGGTAAAAATTGAAAGCTACATTATTGAGTCTCCAAATGATTTATATTTTCATGAACTTAAAGTATACTGTATTTAATAAACTAAAAGAAAAAGAGGGCATGAGATATTCAGAGACTCAAGTTGAAACCCCACAGATTGCAACTTTGTGACAGCCATAAGACGCGTAGCCAGTTGGTTCCGAAGCAATGACTTGGTGAATAAATTGTCACGTTTCCTGATATGAGCTTACACTCTCATAAGCAGGCCACCATTGCTTTCCACACATTGTCCTGTTGATGGGACGTATGGACCGGGTATCATTTCTGGTTTTCAATGTTTTTAGTTAACAAAACAATCGCGCTTACATGATAAAGTTAGATGGTGAAAATATAACTCTCCTTAACAAATTTGTTTGCAGCACCTAACATACCTAATGCTAACATATGCCCAAATAAAATTATAATAATAAATTCAAATATACACTTGTGTCAAATTAGATACATTTAACACTAATTACCCATAAATTGTTCATCAAACAAAACCCATAAAAATTAAAGAGATTACAGGCAAATGGCGCATGAGAAATGATCAGAAATTTGCTCCGATTTGTTGACTTCTTCCATGACTGATCTTCTTGATCACTGCAATTTTCATTTTTTTTTTTTGTTAAAAAGAATATATATTATACTTGGCCGAAGAGGCTGACAGCGGCAGCGGTTTCTAGAGTCAGATAATTAATGATTTGTGATACTATGGTGAGTGTTTTGTGTAGCGTTTAAAATAGAACGTGAACCGATGAAAATGCAATTGCAAACGGTTGTACTATACGATAAAAGTCTAGACAAAATTCTTAACATCTATCGAACAACATATAAAAACATTTAATGAAAATGAAAGTAAACATTACATCAATTATGAGATAAAAACTAACAACACGCGTTCCTTGTCGCGTAAAACTAACAAGGATGGGATTAATGGTGCCGTTGTTAAGAAGAATGCAAGTACCAAAATTAGCATGAATGTGATTAGCCAAAAAAAAAGGCTAATTTTGGCTATTTTATAAAAAATTTGGGCACATTTAGCCCCATTTTTCTTTTTGAAATGGGTGTATTTAGCCAATTGAAAAGTTAAATGTGCACTAACGGGCACATATTTTCTCTTAATTGTAAAACATTATAATCGTTTTTGAAAAAAAACTTATATATATAATATATTTATATAGCGACAGATCATTTTGTGTTAAAAAAAGGTTTATGGGTTCTAAACGAAAAATAATAAAAGTTTGAAGATTTGGGGATTAAACATAATGTTTTGAAACCGGTACGACCCGGGTGGTTCAACCGGTTGAACCGTTCCCGTCGAAAAACGGGTCGATTTAAACCGAGTCAACCCGACGGGTTGGGTCAAAATAAACAGGGTCAACCCACCGGTTTTGAAGCGTCGAGGTCAACCGGTTTTGATATGTATTAATAGTTTTAAATTTTCACTTTTTACTTTTGGGTTTTTCCTTTATATATAGTGTAACAGGGTACCGCGCGTTGCGGCGGGTACCATGTAACGATTAACCGGAGAAATAGATCTCGATGAGACATGATTCACCAGTTTGTATCGGTCTCAACGGGTCCTCTCTAGTTCGTTTTGGATGGTACATTGTATTGGTTGCCGAGGCGGTGGCGACAGGTTTCAGGTTATACCCGTTTGTCCGATCCGATTTTCAAAACTATTTGTACCATCAACTTGTTAGCTTGTATGAAGCTTTGTGTATTTTATTAATTTGTATAATGTATATAATAACATGTACTTTTCATTTTAGGGTGTTTTAAAAATAATATTAATTAGTATGTTTAATTATTTTATATTTAGAATTATGTTGTAGCTTGTTTAAATTGTACATTGTGAAAATTTTATTGTACTTTTAGTAAGATAGTTTTAGTGATAAAAACAAGTTTATGGGTTATAAACGAAAAATAGTAAAAGTTTGAGAAATTGGGGATTAACATAATATTTTGAAACCGGTTAGGCGGGGGAGGTTCAACTGGTTGAAACATTCAGGTTAAAAAACGAGTCAATATAAACCGGGTTAACCCGACGGGTTGGGTCGAAAAAACGGGTCAAATTAAACCGGGTCAACCGCGGGTTTGAAAGCGTCTGGGTCAACCGGTTTTTATGTGTATTAATAGTTTTCCTTTTGAAACATATGTAGGTATTAATAGTTGAAATTACTCATAATTAATTATTTCAACATTTCCTTTTTAATTTTTTCCACATTCCACTTTCTTGACTTTTCACTTTTCACTTTGACCATTTTTCTATTATAGATAGTATAGATGGGTCATAAAGGTATTTTAAATTGGGTTACTTTGTTTACAGGCTGGGCCATATAGTTTGGACTTTTTTTAACCCAATGTTTTTAGAGTTTTCGATTTTGGACTTTTGATCTACATACCAATAAGTTCGCCAATTGTACTGGACAGAGGAAAAATAATAGTTTGTCAAAACTTGATGATCTTGCGACTTCTGAGTCGTCATGGATACGCCGTATCATTGTAAAGTATTTACAATGACCATAAAAAAGAAAGAAGAGAAACCGATTTTATATCAAAATACAATGACTTTGCGATTAATGAGTTGAATCCAATACAGTAGGAGGGTGGGATGTTGGGGTCTCCAAAATTCCCGCTCCTCTACTGATACGCGCCAAAATGCTAGTTCAAAAGGAGGACACATGACGATCACGTGAGCTAGTTCAAATAACCATTTTAGGCGAGAAAGTTAGTTATTATGTTTTTGTTTTCTATAAATACCAACTGACCCCACGCAGTTGGTTAAGCATTTGTAAATCAAATTATTTTCTCTCTGTAATTCTCTAAACATAAAGTCGTAAGAAATTCATTTGTTATCAATCACATTGACAATTTAGTTTCGAATCTTGTTTCTATTTCTGTAGATTCCTAACTAATTTTTGCCATTGAAATCATATTCTCCATTTCTTAATTGATTTCAGAATATGCACGTTTCACACATGGTTAGAGTTTGGTGACGGATCTGATAGTGATGGTGAGTTTATGCGGCGCTCGTGGTGGTGCAAGTGACATCGACTGGTGCTTTGGTAGCTTAGGGGTTGGTGTGAGTTTAGATGAAAAAAAAGGATTGTGACTATGTTACTTAATAGGCAGGGTTTTGGTGGGTAGTTGAAAAGTTTGAAGAGAGTTGAAAAATTAAATCCCACCCAAAACCTTACAGATGTGTCTATTTGATTTTAACAGTCTTAAAGGGTTTTCACATTTAGACGGGTGGAAATCTACATCACCGATCCAGAAAGATAGTCTTTTAAACCAGTTGTTTGGATTTTAACCGGGCCATATGCAGTTTTCACATTTAGACCCGTTGTTTTCATTGTAACCGGCCTAAATCTTGTTAAATCATTTTTAGACGTGTGCTTTACATAAAAGGTCTTTATAAGAAAGTCTAAAAGACCATTTTGGTAGTAGTGTCAAATGATCATTGATTTTACACGTGGAGTTTATGACGTGACCTTATAAAGATTCTGGTAGTATGAATGTGTTTTTGAAGTTATAAATCATGTTGTTAAATGAACCTATAAGCAAATTGCAATCTATATAATCTTTATAAATCTTGATTCTCGCTGCTATGAATCAATCTTGATCAGTCATTGCCCTCATGCCTGTGTGCAGTTTAACCAACTGTAAATCCCCAAAATAATCTTATTAAATCTTGATACATGTCGCTTCTCTTCACGGCCACATACATTTCTTGCATGCTATTAGATCTGATTAAAGAATAGAAAGATAAATTAAACTCCAATAACATACAAGATAATTGAAGTTAACAAAATATACATAAATGTGACAAAGGCACCTCACCAGCACTGCCTTTGAACGATTCTAGCTGCATTTTCTAGAACCTATCTCACTACATTATAGCCTCTATAACTTCTTTCACAGTCTAGTTACTATTGGTATTCGTGATCCATAAGTTAAAAAGCTCCAATAGTACAACTCCAAAACTGTAAAAATCATTGTTGCGTATTCAGTATTTTAAACTAAAGAAGATCAATCGCTTATTCAGGATAGTACAAATAAATAGGTGATATACCAAATAGCTTTTTCATTTCCTAAATTAGAAGACCTTAACATTCTTGGATACAGATTTGTAAATGTGTACTTTAAGACGATCAATCAAACAACCAATGTGTAATCCAACAATTACGCTTCATTATGAAGTATTGTAGAGGAATGAAAATAATCTTAAAGTTTATTGGGTTGAACGACGTCTGATACCTAACTATGTGTTTATTACGAAACAACATAACATTAAAGAAATAAAAATGGGCTAAATATTAAAAAAAGTACTATACTTGCCACCCTTTCCTTTTCAGGGTAGCGAACAAAATTTTTTGCTTCCGTGAGTAATTTACTTTCAAATTCATCCTCTTTAGGGTATTTTGCAAAAAAGTATGACATTTTTGCCCCTCTTACCCGCAAGAGCAAATGATGGCAAGTATGATATTTTTTTTTTTATCATTTGCCCTAGTTTTTATTATGTTAAATTTTGGATATGTATTAAGATAATTTATTTAATGATTTATAATTGTGTTAAATCTATGATAAAATGTTTTGTTTATCATTTGCCTAATTCACTTCAAGTTGTTTTAGCGCTTCAAGCGTTAAACCGAATTAGGTTTAGCGCTTCCGCTAAATTAGGAGGAATTATATCACAACCTGAAGTACTTGCATATAAATTTATGTTAAAATTAGAGTCACTTGTTGAAGCAGAGACTAGAGAGTATACTATGACTAGATTAAGGGTGTGTTTGTTTGATTAAGATGTTACACATCGAATCGACTACGCTTATCTGAATCGACTACCACATCTTATTAATAAGAGGTAGCTATAATGTCTGAATCTGAATGAAAAAGTGTTGTTTGTTTTTATAATTGTCCGAATGATTTTAATTTTCCCTTTTTTAAGTATATATTAAATTATTACAAATACGATTAATAAGTAAATAGTGTAAACTTAAAACAAAACATTTTTATCATAGATTTAACATAATTATAAATCATTAAATAAATTATCTTAATACATATCCAAAATTTAACATAATAAAAACTAGGACAAATGATAAAAAAAAAATATCATACTTGCCATCATTTGCTCTTGTGGGTAAGAGGGGAAAAAATGTCTTACTTTTTTGCAAAATACTCTAAAGAGGATGAATTTGAAAGTAAATTACCTACGGAAGCAAAAAATTTTGTTCGCTACCCTGAAGAGGAAAGGGTGGCAAGTATAGTATTTTTTTTTAATATTTAGCCCAATAAAAATTTAGTTGGAAACATATGTTTAGAGACCTTTTATCATTAACAACACGCCCAACAACCAAAAACAAAGTTTGAATCTTAAGTGTTCAGACAAACCTTTTTTCTTAATACCCACATATAAAATTTAATCAAATACAATTAGTTTTGTATAAATATATGTGAGTGAACCAAATCCTGTTGATCACAATATTTCACAAGTTAACATTAAACGGAGAAGCATACTTCTGCTCATCATCAATACAAAAATTTAAGTAGATGCGAGACACTTGTTTACCCGAAATATGATGCACTTCATACTATGATGCATTACCATATATGGTTAATGTCTTGGTTATTTTGAAAACATGTTCTGGGTCAGCTGTTTGAACATGAACAATATATGGTCAAAGTCAGTTCTTTTGAAAAATACTTAGTTATCTCTGAATACTTCATGTTTCTCTCAACAACGTGCATAACTAACTATTTTGGTCTAGTTTTTAGCTATTGGGTTGGTCTCTTTAAGTCACGACATTTTCTTATTCTGGTTTACTTTATTAAGCAAACACCACGTTCAGAATGTTTTGAGAAACTGCTTCATGAAAATTACTCACAAATTGACACCTCACAACATGCTGACACGTACAGCTTAATATTGTAACACGTACTTCCTTATTATCTTGTTTTAATGAAGGTATAGATTTTTAACCAATTGCATTATTCTAATTGAATATTATATAATTTGTATGCACAAATAACTAAAATTTAGATATATTGTATGTCAAAACACATTAAGTAAGATTAATATCAAAGTCAAATGTATGCACTGGGGGTATATAACTAGTTTTTTTAAATAGATGTTGTAATATTATACATATCTACACATTATTATTATATATCAAACATAAAATATATGAATATTTCATGAAAAATGTTGTCCTAAATAATCATTATGGAATGTTAAAGGGAATTAGCCTCTTGTTTATCTAAATTCATATAATTGTAGCTTTTTATCCTGTGAACAAATTAAGATCGCATTGGATCGGGATCTTAAGATTCCATGGTCAAGATCAAAATCTTTTTCAATATTCTATGCTTACAACAATCCTACGTATGAGCCAATCGTTTTCTTGCTTTGTTGTGTCGTAACATCATAAGTTCATAAGATCAAGATCGACATGTTAGACTAGGCGTAGTAAGGGATAGTCGACCGAGTCCCCAGGACCTCCGACGTGTCCCACCTTGCTACACTGATGACCATCAGACGCGTCTCACAAGGACGATATTGTTGAATCGGTCGTAAAAGTGACCGACTTGAAAAGAAAAAGGGACGAGAGTTTGTGTGCGTGGAGCGTTTTTAACTATTTTTTGAGGTATATTTTTTATTGTGTCTTCGGTCTCCTTGTTACACTAAATTGGTTATGAAGTATTCTTTGAGAGAAAAAGATGATATGACAGTAATGAATCTTAGTCTCTTGAGAGCATTACTACACCCAACCTTAACGACCATGAGCGAAACATTTCACTTTAATAACTCGGTTTTTAATATTCAAAAAGTCAAGAAAATAAATGTTTGGCTCAAATTATTGAATATAGTCAATTCTTGAACCCATATATAGGCCACACCACTTAAAAATCAACCACCTATAAAAGTTGTAATCAAAAGGCGCATAAAGCGCGTACACCATGATGTGGATTTGTTAGTACCAAGATTCAGGGGGGATTCGGGTGGTCTAGGTTAATGATATAAGATATATATGATTATGTTCTTGAGAGACAGTAGAAAGAAAGTGGAGATAATAAGTTAGTTTTAATACTACTAGCCAAATGATTACACTCTCACACCCCTCAAGTGGAGTCTTGAGGAATATTTATAGGTTCAACATAACCTAACTATTACATGTTTACATTATTAGTCCATACTTGTCTAGCTAGTTACGTTTCTAGTCCAATCTCATAATGTCGTCACTTTTAGAGTTCTAACAATCACCCTCCAAGTGATGGCATACGGGAATTGGTTACTGTTGGAACACGAAAAGTGTAAATCATTAGCTCAAGGACTTCTATTTATCGTTTGTTATTGAATAGGCTATGTTGTGTAACGTTGTAGTAACTTGTGATAGTAATTAACCCTCGCAACACTTGTATAGTTGCGAGGGGATGCTAGACGGTTTTATGGGTATACATACCCCCTACAACATAGGTTATGAGGTATGTGTTATCTAAATGTCTTGCGAGACTTTCTATATTCTCTCTCGTTTCTCTCTCTAAGATAAAGTGTCCACAACCACTTTATCTCCTTATGATTAATAAGTAGACGTGATATTTTGGGAAAAACAATTGGTATCAAGAGCCAAATATGATTAGTTGTTTCATCTAGTAGTGTTTTAGCTTCGTTTAAATCTTCATTAGTAGTAAAGTTCTCATTTTTATAGATTGTTAAGGACTTTCTCTCTCTAGAACATTTTTTTCTCATACGACTTTATTAAGATTACTCATTAACATGTTTAATCTTATAAAATTGTGTTAGAAAAATATATTAGATATTAAGGAAATATTTTCTTAACATTCTATACAAATACTTTATGAATTTGGTAAAGATTTATGCTTAAAAACGTGGTTTAAAAGTTTGGAAAAGTGTACTTTTTGTTCGTAAAAATAGGGTTTTACTTTTGCTCGCAAAACTTGTTGGCAAATTTATGGTTTTATTGCGACAGTTGGTTGAGATTTAGTTGCGACACTCATTTTTGGTTGCGATAGCTCATTGTGATAGCTATTGCTTGCAAGAGTTGGGTTGCGATAGTCTTTGTTTTTGGATTGCGACGGTGACTCTTGTGATACTAGCTTTGCGAAACTTTTTGTACCCACTGTTTATGAAAGAAAACTCTGCCCAACTCGCAAGAAATTTTTGCGATAGCTTCAATAGTAAGTTGTGATAGAAGAAGTTTGCGACACCTCCTTTGCGAGATAAACTGTTACCCACTGTTTACGAAATAAAACTTTGCCCGTTTTGCAAGAGATTGTTGCGATAGTTTCTGTTTGCAAGACTTTGTGTTGCGAGTCCTTGATTACTAGACGTTTACCATCTCACTAAAATTGGACTTCAAATTATTCAAAGGTTGATTTGTGTGAAAATTCTACGAGACTTTAAGCAACTCATTATCACAAACATCTAGTAATCAACATTCAACAATTTCTATTCCAAACAAGCTAAAACACAACTTTCAAACAAAACAACGTCTCATATCAAAGATCCACTATCACAATGTCTACTCCTTATGATGCAATTAACTTTGGAAATGATTCAAGACCAACGATGTTACTCCCAGGAACCTACTCAGATTGGTCTTTAAGGTTTAAGCTATGGCTCACAAATCATGATGATGCTGAACTCATGTTAAAATCAATCAAGGATGGTCCATATGAAATGAAACTTGTTGTTGATCAAGATAAACATGGTGTCATAAGACTACAAACTGTGGAAGAATTGAATGACACAGAACTTGATCAATACAACGATGACTTTTGGGTTATAGGTTTCATCATGTTAGCTCTTCCAAATGATGTTTACATGAAAATGGATCATCTAGACAGTGCTCATGATATGTGGGAAACTCTTGCTTCTATGAATCGTAAGGAAGAACTTCAACTCATCAGAAGAGATCTAGTAAATGAAACTTGCTTTCATATGGATCCGTTGCAAACCATTCTCTCTGATGAACTTCAACTCAGAGAGATTCTTGTGCATCAGAGAGAATGGTTTGCAATGGATCCATATGAAAGCAAGTTTCATTGACTAGATTTCTTCTGATGAGTTGAAGTTCTTTTTTACGATGCATTGAAGCAAGAGTTTCCCACATATCATGAGCACTGTCTAGAAGATCAATTTTCATGTAAACATCAAACTGTAAACATGTTAACACCCAAACGTGATTCAATTTTGGATCTAAAACAGGGTATTGGTTGTCCTAAACCATCTTATCTTGATATGGTTAAACGTATTGAACCTAGTTTGTATAATGCTGATCACATGAGATGTGACACCTTCAAAGATTACTTGTTTGTTCTTAATGAAATCTCTCAAGAGGAAAATGAAAAAAGTTTAAAAGTTAAACAAAAGAACACCAATTTATCCTACTTTAGTGCATATTATGGTTTGAATAACAAGGAAAACATCCTTTTATGAAACCCAACAAATGTGGAAAAACATGTAGAACAGATTTATGAAAACCCATATGATCCACAAAAATATGAGAGTTCAGCGAGAAAAAGTTTTTGTAAGCTCAAAAATCAAATAAATTGTACGTTGGCTATCATTTGTGGAAAGCAAGAATTTAAAATGTCTGAACTTTTGAAATCCAATTCTTATGAAATGGACATCTTAAGGGAAGTCAAACAACTGTTGAAAACTTTTATCGAACCTCCCATGAACAGAGTCAATGCACAATTTATAGCTTTTAAAGAAGCATTGGTTTCTAAAATGTAAACTGACTTAACTTATATCACATCTCTTGAAGATGAATATGACATTTTCAGCCTAAACTCTGACATTCAAAAAGAATATTTCATTAATCAAATTGAATCAATCAAACTACAATCTACAATAAATGATGAGAAAATTGAAGAATCTGAAAAAGCACAAACGTTTTTAGACATAGAAAACCTTTTACTCAAAGAGAGTCTACGAGAATGTTAGCAAAAGAACGTTGAGTTGAACCTTGTCCAAGTATGCCTCTGGTACCTCGATTGAGGGTGCACCCGACATATGACATGGAACAAGGCACTACTCAAGAACTTCATGACTAAATTCTTGGGTATAGTGTATTTTAGGAATGATCACATCGCTAAAATTACCATCTATGGTGATCTCATTCATGATAAAGTCACAATTCAAAGAGTCTATTTTTTCGAAGGGCTAGGTTACAATTTGTTTAGCATTGGCCAATTTTGTGATAGCGGTTTAAAGGTGGCATTCAGCAAACATTCATGTATTGTTCGTATACTTGAAGGCGTTGATATCCTCAAAGGCTCCAGTGATTCGAATCTATACTAAATTGCTCTAACAGAAATTACATCACCAAAACTGATTTATTTTCTTGCAAAAGCATCTTCATCACAAGCCTGGCTATGGCATCGTCGTTTTTCACATCCGAATTTTCGGACATTAAATGACCTTTCTCACAACAACCTAGTTAAAGGATTGTCTAAAGTTTCATTCAAGAAAGATCATATTTGCTCTGCGTGTGAATTTGGAAAAATGACTCGTGCAACACTTAAATCCAAACCAGAACATAGTTCTGTTGCACCTTTGCATATATTGCATATGGATTTATGTGGTCCAATGCGCGTCTTCGGTCGTGTTAATACAAATAAGCCGTAAAAACGTTTATTTATATTTTACGATCTTCTAATGTTTTGTCGATAACAAACGTAAAATCATTTTAACGAAACAAATAAAATACGTAAATGGCTTGAGCCAATAGTTTACTAACACACTTATGTTTTCACAAAAAACGCTAAACAAGTAATAGTGTTTTCATGATTTAATAATACATATGTACAACAACTAGTGTTTACATATTGGGTAGATATATGCATAATTAGTATGTATTATAATGGGTAATATAATGGGTAGAAGTTTAAGTATTTGACCCATTGACTAAATACATTGAATATAGTTGGGTAAAACCCAAAGTCCATGACCCATACCTATGGAGCATAACCCATTGCATGACATCATGCATAAGTCATAAATGGGTATTACCCATGACCCATGGAGCTAACCCATAACCTATAGACTAGATGCATTGCATCTAATAGATATATTGTATCTACTTAGATACCCATGGTCCAAAGTCTAGGAACCATGACCCATGGAGCTAACCCATGACCCATTGACTAGATACATTGCATCTTCTAGATACATTGTATCTATTTAGATACCCATGGATCAGAACCCACAACCCATGATCCATGATCCATGACCCACAACCCACTTTAGGGGGAGCGTCCTACGGATCCCTAGTAATACACTAGACGGATCCCTCAAGCAAGGGATCCGTGGGATCCGTGGAACAGTAGCATGTTTTTGTCTATAAATAGTGAGCCATTTCTTCATTTTTGTGTTTGTTTTTATGTGATTCTCTAGGTTCCTCTTAAAGGCGAGATCACCACCCCTTGAAGTCGAGCAAGCTCAAGTCCATGAGTTGCCATACTTCATCATCATCAAGACTACTGAGGTTCTCTTGTTGATAGTTCTTTCCTCCTCCATAGAAGTGTTGTGTCAAAGTCATTAGTGAATGATGCCGAAAGAGTCAAGACGAAGGCATTAGTGAAAGGTGCTTAACGTCCGTGTTAAAGGCATTAGTGAAGGATGCCAAAGGAGTCAAGACGAAGGCATTAGTGAAAGGTGCCAAACGTCCGTGTCAAGGGCATTAGTGAAGAGTCCCTAGGAGTCAAGTCAAGTGGCATTAGTGAAAGATGCCAAGGGTGTGTAATCGATGAGGTGCATCGATGTACAAATAGAGATAGGTTGTATCCAAGGATATTGATATCCTTGATGATGTTGTAATAAGGAGTGGGCCTCCTTTGGGATAGGTGTTGTGTAGTGTTGGGTAGTAGTTCCTCCTTTGTAATGGAACTCGATATATAGCCTTGTACCGGAAAAAGTGTAGGCGACGTTGTGATAGGTGTGGTTCTACCTTGTGGAGGAACCTGGTGTCTAGCCTAGTACCAAAAAACGAGTAGGCGACGTTGTGAAGGCTTCTCCGACATAAGGAGTTTTGTCGTGTAGTGATTACGAACTATCGAGTGGGTGACTCGGGGAGTGGAGTAGGGCAAGGAAGGTGTCCTTGTAGCCGAACCACTATAAATACTCGCGTTGTGGTTTTGTGCTTCTTACTCTTTATCTTTGTTTTATTTATTTATATGCTTATCTATCAACATCCAACACACATGTTTAAATAGATTGACATAAGTCGATCTAAATAGTTTTAAACCAAGTTTTAATCGGTAAAACTATTCAACCCCCCTTCTAGTTTTCCACAATTGGTACTAGAGCTTCGTTACCAAGTTTCTTAGAGTATATTGTACTTTAAAAACTTGATATTATCCGTGTATGTTTGAAAACTACAAAGAAGGAAATTTCTTAAAACAAAAAGTCATTTTTTAGAAATCATCATATTTTAAATGTTGGATAATGATAGATCATTCTAACGTTTTCTTTTTGAGAAATCTTCATACTAGGATTTGAGTATTTTAAAAGCTCATGAAGTATTTCGCGTCTATGGTTTCTAAAACTATAAAAAGGGAATATAGCAAATGTATGTTCTCTTAATTACAATTATTGGTCAAAGACGTGCTAAATTGCTTGTGGCTAAAATGGTGATATATGCTTCTATCTTATAATAAGCATAATATGAAAAGTGTTTTAGTGATTTTTTTTCTTTGAAGTTTAGTGTTTGATATATGTTCATTCAAGCTTGAATAAAGATTGGAATGGGTAATATAACCTCACTAAAAAGTCTACAAAGGTTAAACCTTTTCGTCTGGTCAAAATATGTTTTTTTGTGAAACTGTGTCAGATCCGCGGATCCCTTTTTGGAAGGGATCCGGCGGATCCGTGCAATAGAAGACATTTTTTGTCTAAATTTCAAAAATTCATAACTAATTAACCGTAAGTCCGTAGAAGTCGTGCCACCTATCGTTTTAAAGGTATTTGAGTCTACTTTCATTTAAAAATGATTTCATAAACTGATTCAAAACAAAAATTTACAAAAATCATTGATTTATAATAGAAATTCATTTTTTGGTCATAACTTTTGTACAAACTTTTGATCTAGTTGGAGACGGATGTTTTCGTCTTTGAATAACAATGTGTCCTCTTTTGAAATTAAGGTTTTGATCATATTTATAAATATAAAAGAAACTAATCAAGCTTGGTATACATGTTTATATTTAACACAAAGCGATGAAAGGAACTTTCATTTGCTATGCTAAATGATTAATTGTCTTACCTTGCATTACTTGATTATTTGCTTATCTCAAATAGCTTTTGTGCTTGTTTGATTGAATAACATATGTGGTTTTCTTACCCTCGCTATTCATTATCTTGTTTGTCGATTTAGTAATACTCTACTAATCAATGTATTATTTGAAGGAGTGTTTGGGATAACATCTAGTTGTGTCGAAAATGTTAGTTTAAATACTTAGATAAGTCATATAAGTTAAAAAATGTTTAAAACATGTAATACACTAAATGGCTTCTTGATTGAGTTTGTCATGTGTGCAACATAAATGTTTTATGTGCTTATATGATTTCTTGATTTCATATTTTCTTGTGTCGTTTTCTAAAAACAACAAGAATGTACATCGGATCATAACCTACACTTGTGTTGATGATGTACTCTCCCGTTTTCCTTTTCTTGATCGTTTTCCAAGCTTCATAGCAGGATTGACAACTTGATTATTTCATCCGATATACTCAAGTAAATTATTTTGCAATGCAAATATAATTGGTCATATCCGAAAATCCAAACTCGAGCTTTCCAACAACATATGTTGAACTAGCTCATCCAACCATTTTTTGTTCATCATATGGACAACTTCAAATTTTTATATAAACATGACACCTTCATCACCTTAGTTGTTTCAGGCATAATATTAATAAAAACGAATAAACGTATCATCATTATTACTTTTCGATACGCCATTGTAGGAATATAAATTTTCCTAACTTGAGAATGAATACTGGAGAACTTATTTCACTAGAAACTCAATTTGACCTAATAGTTGAATTGCTTCCTTGATAGAAGTTGGGTATGTGGACTCTCGCAGTAAAATGGTCGGTGTTTAGCGTGGCGGGCACCGCTAGTAATATTCTCGTATTCATTCTCTCACTTGAGAAATTTATACTCCTATGTTTTCCTAAAATAAATTTACAATGGAAATACTTTGCATTGTCTTAGAATTACTAATCAAACAAGTTGTAAAATTAATTTTTCTTTTAAGTTAATCATAACCACTTGCCTCATCAAGCGATTATCTTGCTTTGATCGAGAAGAGCTAAATGACTTCATGGACGAAGCTCATTGTATGCTAATCACCATCCGTAATGACTATACATAGTTCATTGCTTCCGTTGACCAAAACAACCTTCTAAAACAATTCACTTTCTTAAGGACGCATATACATGTGTTTCATACTCTTCAAATACCAACACATAGGCAAACATATTTTAGCCAAAACCAACTCACAAAACGGTACTTGCTTCAAGCCTGTCTAAATCCAACACTTAGTCTTCTAAACACAATTCCTTCATCTCCACAAATAACAACTCCACCTTTTGGATCTAAATGAAGTCTAGGATTGTCCTGAACTAGCACCTCACAACTCTATTGTCTTGAACACCATCATGTACTCTTTTCTTTCTTAACACATACCTTGCACACCATTGTTAATACAAACGATTTACTAATCTAGATCGTAAATATGTTTTGAACTTCTTGAATAGTGCTTGCTAAGTTTGATAAACCTCTGTGTTATTTGTGAGCTCGATCTCATTTGATTGCTTATGTGCTATTCTTACATGCTCTCATTGCTATGCTAGACTTATATACATATATGCTTCTTTGTAGATATCATTAGTTTCAAAATTCGATACGTGGAACAAAATCTTGCAACCATTCTGTTAAGGAATCTATCTTAGATGCCGGATCCCTTGGCTATAACTAGCCGGATCCCTCATGTGAAGGATCCGTGGGATCCGGGTGGACAGAAGTGCAATTTTAGCTTCCTTGCATCAATCCAACCTTCCAGACCTCATTAGACTAGTTAAACATGCTACATTGGGATCACTTAAACTTTTCCTTAGGCTCAGCTGATCTCACATTCACTCATGGATGACTTAGGATCACATTCAAGGTGTTTTTGATTTATCATTATGTCAAAACTCACCATCTTTCCGCTCCAATGTATACACATTGTTCCTCTCATCTCAAAACACCTAGTTTGATATTTCTCTCAATTTTAGCAAATTGATTTTAGTCATCCTTACCTCAAAATAGGCTAAAAACTAATTTTTCATTTCTTATGATTTTAAGGAATTTTCCAAATTTCTTTTAAGTTACCATATGATCTCTAGGATCATTTAACACCACTTGACACTCTCAAATCCATTAGTGTCATCTTTGATCACTCATCGGTGCTCATAAAGTCCCATCTTCTTCCGTAAAAGGCAATCATTAGCTACTATCACCCATTGCTCTTGATCATTTAAGTCCCCTTTCATTTAAGACACTTAAGAAGACTGAAACACTCAAGATGTGTAGGTACTAGACCTCAAAAAACATCTTTTTCCTTTTTTCTTGGCTGCTGAGAGCCGGATCCCTAGGATTAGCCTAGACGGATCCCTCATTTGAGGGAACCGGCTGGCAGATTCAGAAAATCCTACCTAGAACAATCATTTCAAGCTCTCCTTGCTAACTTGAACACTCCATCTTGTCTTAATTCAACTCATAGATCAGTGCAAACATGTAGTTGACCCTTGTGCATGCAAATCATCACATTTCTAAGGATCTTAGTGGCTTAAGTCTTTAATGCACTTCCCAAATCCTTCCCTTTATAAGTCATCTTGTTAGAACTTCTTAGTCATCAACCACAACTTAATTCTCAGCTTTTAGAAACCTTTTTCTTAGTCATTTCATCATGAGGAAAGCTCCTAGTGCTAACTCATCCACCAAAGGACCACCCAAGAAACTTGCTCGTGTTGTATACGAAATTTCCTCAACCGAATCATCTCCCGTTAAATCCACAAATGCTAGGATTTCTCCTCCACCAACTCAACCAATCAAACCAATCCCCAAAAGGATTGTTCCCACAAAAATATCATCACCAAACACCACAATTCCTACTAAACCAAACACACCCATTTCCACCCAACCATCAGTTTTGGTGCCTAGAGCCATTTCATTTATCACCTCATAATCATCTCCACATCTCTACAACTTAGAGGACTTACCTCCTAGGCCATCTCATCCTCCACCATTGCTGACACACTCTTCAATAGGGAAGATTGTGCAACAAAACCACAGCGTTGAATCAACACTTGCACCGGTATCCTTTTCTCCATTTCCCTCAAATGGTCCATTTTGGATTATGAGGAATCATCAAAGTCAACCACCCGACCACATGGAAGTTGAAACCTCTCTACCTCCACCATCATCCTTTGTTTAGCCATCATTGAATGTGCCTCCACCAATCCCTCCTTCCTTTGAGGATCCTCAACCCTCCTCACTTGATCCTCCACATCAAGACGCTCCATTTCTAACACCACCTTTTCCAAGCCATGACAAGGATTGTTATCATTGTCAACACGTTGAAGGCTTGATACATGAACTATGTGAAGAGCAATGTTTCATGTTTGATCACCTCCTCAAACGTTTTGATGAGGTCATCAGACCTAAACAACCGTGAGCTTAATGATTTAAGTGGTGTCTTAGTCTTAAGCTCAACATAGATCGTTTAGGAATCACATTTCATGTTTAAATCATTCTCTTAGTTTTTAGAGATTTGTAGATCATTTCTCGTATATTTTATTGAATGAGATTACATATTATGTGCCATATTGTCTTGAGAGTATGTTTGCTACCTTAATACATATCTCATTTTTGATGTTAACATCATTTGTTACATCACCATTCTTTGTATTTTGTTTACAGTCAGACGGATCCCTCTGTTTTACCTAGACGGATCCCTCCAAAGAGGGAACCGTGGGATCCGTGCAACAGAAGACTGGTTTACTACTAACTTGAGTCTTATTTGTAGGAAATTATGCATTATATACTTGTTTTATAACCTTTGTTTTGTAGATTTTCAACATACACATGAAGACTTTGACACCCTAAGCTAGGGGGAGTTTCGTGTCAAAGCTGTGGAAAACTAGAAGAGGGGGTTGAATAGTTTTGCCGATTTTAAGTTAGTTTCAAAAACTTTTAGATTCGATGTTATGTGAAATCGTATAAATGAGGAGATAGTATAGATCTATGAGTAATGCAAGTAAAGTAAGTAAAGTAAAGGATAGAAATGACACAACCGATTTATAGTGGTTCGGCTACAAGGAAACCTTCCTTGCCCTACTCCACTCCCCGAGTCACCTACTCGAGAGTTCAAGCACTATGTCAACAAACTCCTTCAACTTGGCGGAGAAGCCTTCACAACGTTGCTTACACCTTTTTCCGGTACAAAGCTAAATACCGAGTCCGTAACACGGAGGACCAAACCAACACTACTATAACATAACAAATATGTGAAATATGAAATACAAGATCTTCGCTCTGAGAAATCTAGTGAAGGAACAAATCAATCAAGGACCCCTTGCTTGGATGACTTGTAGAATGCTCGTGATCTCGGCTTAGAGAAGGACCTATATGAGAATCACATTAGAAGAAAGAAGAACAACTCTCTAGATCAACTGATCTTTTGTTAGAAGAGTGTAAGAATATATGAGAGAGTTAGTAAGAAAAGGGGTAAGTAAAAATGAAGAAATGGCTCTCTATTTATAGGAAAATTCTTGCCACTGTTGCACGGATCCCACGGATCCCTTGCTTGAGGGATCCGTCTGATATAACTCTAGGGATCCGTGAGACGCTCCTCTTTGCCCATGGGTTTTTGGGTTATGGGTCATGGGTCATGGGTTATGGTTTGAACCATGGGTATCTAATTAGATACAATGTATCTAATAGATGCAATGCATCTAGTCAAATGGGTATGGGTTAACTCCATGGGTTATGGGTCATGGGTTGTGGTTTTCACCTATCCTAGTAAACTATTACAACAAATGAATTATTACAATAATTTGTATTAAATGACTATATGTAAATGCTTTACAAAAATAACATGTATCCTTATAGTTTTACTTATGATAACATTATATTTGTTATCAACAAAACACAAAGAGATCGCTAAATATTAATAAATGTTTTTATGGTTTATTTGTATTAACAATCTCCCTCTTTTTGTTGATGACAAAAAATAATGTTATGATGAGTAAAACTTACGATTAGATGTATGTTTTGAAAGCATAAGTTTTACTTCTTCTCTCCCTTTTTGTCGAAACAAAAAGTGACCCTAATGTAGAAATAAAAATGTGGAAAAATAGTCCACGAATCTCTAACTCCCCCTTGACGGTAGCTCCCCCTAGAATGGGGCGTCAAGTGAGAAAAATAAAATTACCTACAAAGAAAAGGTTAGTACTAACATGCATAAATAATCTTGTGATTGACGAGAATCAATATTGGGAGCCAAGGTATGTAAACAAAGCCTTGTAATAAAATAACAAAGTGTAGTGGTATTTATGCCACATACAAGCATGTAAAACTAAGAACAAGACTTGTTCTAAAAATGACTCAAAATAAGATACTAAAAATAATAAAAATGATTCCTTCCATGCTTGTATAAGGTTAAGGATGGAGGTTTTGGTGAGTAATGATGTTGATGCGATCAAGGATGAGGTTAAGTATGACTCGCATTTCTTCCCTAATTTCTATTGCAAGATCCCTAGTGGATTGGCAATGTTCACAATGTAAGTGATGTGGGTAATGAGTGCGGAAGTTTTCTGGGTTATTTTGATTTGTGAGATGCGGAAGTTGTGGTGGAAAAGTTGGAAAATACGGATCAAAGTCCGGAATGTTCAGAAGTGGTGGTGGTAAAGAACCTAGATGTTCTTGTAGCACAATGGGAGCTAAAGGTGGTGAGGTTTCAAGGTCTTTGAAGATTGTGTTTGGAGATGTGGGAGGTGTCAAAAAGACTAGTTCTTTTTGCTTTGTTTGTTGAGATCTTGTTGGAGTCTTAAGGAGTTCCAAAAGAGTGACCTTAGGTGGGGATTTGATGGGTGATGAAGTTGGTGTACTTGTTGGAGATGAAGGAGGTGCTATAATGGAAGCAATTTGTGGTGAATGAGTGGTTGGTGATGAACCATTTGATGATGGTTTTGTTAAGCAACAAGGTCGGATGCTAATCCGTGAGGATTTTCTAGATTTTCATTGTGGTACTTTGGAAGGTGGGAGGACAAAATTTTGGATTTCTTGAAAGGGATTGTTTGCACTAGGTGATTCATCTATGTTGGAAGATCTTTTAGATGACATGATGATGTTTGTTTGTGAGGTTGAGAGTGATGAAGATGCAAGCATTTTGGGAATCCTATTTATAGAAAAATAATGCATTGTAATGAATGCTTGACCCAAAATGTGGATTAAAAATCTAATGATTAGATATGAATTTAAGGTATGTGATCATGAGAACACAAGCATTAAGTATCATACTCCAAAAATATGATAACAAATGATGAAAAATATTGTAGTTTTCATCCAAAGTGAGAAAAACAGAAGATAAATTTAGCTTCTGTCTCACGGATCCCACGGATCCTTCCCTTGAGGGAACCGTCCAGCATAAATTTGGGATCCGTGTCTGGTGATTCTGGCAGCTCAAAATTTTCTTTTTGGAAACGTTTGTGCCTAGTGTTTGCCTATATGCAAACCATTTGGAGTTGCGATTATCTCGACTCCTAAAAAAAGAAAAATAAACTAGAAGTGAAAAAGCACACTATTATGTGAGATAACCCGAGTGCTCCTAATTCATTGTTGCTTAAATGAATGTGCCCGAAAACACATATTAGTTATGTGTCCTCTTTAGCATTCAAAAGACATGAGATGCAATGAAAACGGGTTTTTACTTTGTATTAATAATGAAAAAGCGATTTGTGCTAGACGTGAGAAATGGCTTTTTTGAAAGTGATACGGGAAGAGGTATCCTTTTAGAAAAACATTTTGAAAAGAGATTTCTTTGTGTGAGAAAAACGTTTACCTTTAAAAAAATAGATATGCAATTACGTGTTTGCAAAAGGTACTTGCCTAAAAAATAAGAAAAAGAAAAAATATGAAAGTACATGTTATAGGTAAAACCTATCTTGGGTTTTGAAAATTCCCGTATTGCTTGTGAGTCGTGTGTGAAATAGAGATCCTAGACTCAGAAAGAAGAAGGCTAGTTTTTACATACCTTGTAGAGTATAAAAACTAGTTACGACGATTGTTCCATGAGACCAAGACCAAGACGAAGGAGGTTGAATTGTTCCCACTTCAACGGTTTGGTGAGGACGTCGGCTATGTTGTCTTCGGATGCTACCTTCTCAATAGAGATGTTCCCCTTTTGAACATTGTCTCTTAAGAAGTGATGACGAATCTCTATATGCTTGGTGCGAGAGTGCAATACCGGATTCTTGCTTAAGTCAATAGCACCTTTGTTGTCACATAGAATGGCTATGTCACTTAGGTGAATGTCGTAGTCAACTAACGCTTGTTTCATCCATAGTGCTTGTTGGCATGCTTTTTCGGCGGAGACATATTCGGCTTCAGTTGTTGATATGGCCAATGCCGTTTGCTTCTTTGAAAACCAAGATGTTAAGCAACATCCCATAAAAGTACATACCCCACTTGTACTTTTTCGGTCAACATAATCACCTGCATGGTCAGAATCTGCATATACAATTGTTTCTACCCCTGTACCCTTAGGATACCATAATCCTAATTGAGTCGTACCCTTAATGTATATAAATATCCTTTTGACAGCTTCTAGATGTGATGTTTTAGGATCTTCTTGAAATCTAGCACATAGACTAACACTAAACATGATATCCGTCCGACTAGCCGTGAGGTAGAGAAGACTACCAATCATGCCACGGTATTTTGTGTTATTAACGGATTCGCCGTCTTCATCTTTTGTGAGTTTAGTCTCAGATGACATTGGTGTTCTTATGGGTTTTGACTCTTCTAAACCAAATTTCTTTAACATCTCCTTTATGTATTTAGATTGATTAAAGAAGATACCATCTTCTACTTGTTTGATTTGTAGACCAAGAAAGAGACTAAGTTCTCCCATCATACTCATCTCGAACTCGTCATGCATGATTTTTGAGAAATTATCACACATGTCATGACAAGTAGATCCGAATATAATATCATCTACATATATTTGAACAATGATTATATGTGACTCTCTTTTCTTAGTAAAAAGTGTGTTATCAACTAACCCCATGGTGTAGTTGTTTTTTATTAAGAACGACTTGAGGCTATCATACCAAGCTTTTGGAGCTTGTTTAAGACCGTAAAGAGCTTTCTTTAACTTATACACATTTTTAGGTTTTTCAAAATCGATGAAGCCCGGAGGTTGAGCTACATATACTTCTTCATTAATAAAACCATTTAGAAAAACATTTTTGACATCCATTTAATAAAGCTTAAGATCATTGGCACAAGCATAAGCAAGAAGTATTCTTATAGACTCTAATCTAGCCACGGGGGCATAGATCTCATCAAAGTCTATTCCTTCTTGTTGATTATACCCTTGGGCAACGAGTCTAGCTTTGTTTCTAAACACTACACCATTTGCATCTAACTTGTTTTTATATACCCATTTGGTTCCTATTATGGTTTGATTACTAGGTGGAGGGACGAGTGTCCAAACATCGTTAGAAACAAATTGATTTAACTCTTCTTGCATAGCCTTTACCCAACTTTCATCTTTTATGGCTTCCTGTGTATTCTTAGGTTCTATGGTTGAGACAAAACAAAATAGGTTACTTTGGTTTTGGACTTGAGACCTTAAGGTTCTTTCATTTAACTTTCCTATGACCTTATCTACGGGGTGATCTTTGGACTCTTTAATATTTATGATTTCATCATTTAAAGTTCGTAGAGTAGGTTTGGGTGGACTCTCATCAAATTTTACGTTTAATGACTCTTCAACCTTCATTGTTTCTTTATTTAATATGATGTAAGCTTTGCTATTAGGAGAGTAACCTAAAAAGATACCTTCGGTTGATTTAGGATCAAATTTTGTAAGGTAATCTTTAGTGTTAAGTAGAAAACATTTGCTACCAAAGACTCTAAAGTGATCTAACGTAGGCTTTTTGCCTCGAAGTAACTCGTATGGAGTTTTACCTAAAAATGGTCTAATTAAGACTCGATTAAGTATGTACGTTGAAGTATCAACGACATTGCACCAAAAATTTTGAGGAATGGATTGCTCATTTAGCATGGTGTGACTCATTTTTTGTAGGGTTCTATTCTTTCTTTCAACGACCCCATTCGATTGTGGAGTGCGAGGAGCCGAGAAGTTGTGAGTAATACCATTAGCGTCACAAAAGGCTCCAAATTGCACTTCATTATCGAATTCCCTACCATGATTCGTTCTAATAGACACTATAGGACTTCCTAATTGTATTTGAATTTTCTTACTTAATATTTCAAAGTGATTGAATGTTGGGAAAATTAGTCAAATAGACCGCGCGCCCTGATGCATATCACTTTATGGACCACGCTTTTTTGCGTTACAGAAATGGACTTTTTGCCCAGCGATTTTCTTGTAGCCAACCATATGGTGCCACGTGGCCGACAAAGGTACGACAGAAGTACATATTTTGAACGTATTTGTCACGTATTGTTTTTTGGGCAACCAAAATGTATTTTCGGGCAACTATATATTATTGGGCAACTTGTATTTATACACGAGGATAATATGGTCAATTTACAATGGGTGTATTATAAAAGTAATATTAATAAATCAAACACGTACTCACACACCATCACGCGCGCACACACACACAATCAAACATCTTCTACTACTATTTAACAGCTTCTACAATTAAACATCTTCTTCTAGATCACGCGCACACACTCACAAACCACATCTTATTCATAGAACCCTCTAACCCCCTAATTAATTTTACTGTATAATTACGTATGACAAAAATAAAGTTATACAATTGTAAAATCGCAGTTCGTTCTACATTGAAGTTCTGCCGATATTAAACTCTGTCTGTCAAAGAACGAAAACCGGGAAAGGTTGTTCAGGCTAACAGTATTTGGTCCATGGTTGGATATAAAGTCGTGCGAGAATGACTGCCTTCTGATGCATTATGTTTTGCAACACTAGGTATATGTTTCTAACATATCCTCTGATCCCCCTCCACTAACATTCCAAATAGGGGAGCATTCGTTAAGGTTTGGTCGGAAAGAATTTTGTCTTATAACAGGGTTTCGATTTGGCAAAGTTTCAAAAGCTAAAAAACGATCTAGCGCTTTTACGTGATCGTGTATTTCCTAAAAAAAGAGTAATGGTATAAAAAATGTACATGCCATTGATCTTTTGGAACTTGTTAATGATTCCAAAAAGGATGGAAAAAGGTGGTTATAAGCTTTCGATGAGGATCTTTGTTAGGGTGTGTCATGTTGGTAGCTGCAGAGCTGGTGTTTATGGGAAAAGAAGACAGGAATTGCATCCATAATCACTTATTGTCCTTGGTTGATTATTTTGAAGCCTGGAATGTATTTCCTTGGGGTGAATATATGTGGCATAAATTTTATCAAAGGAAGTCATCAATATTGTTCATATTCACGAGAAAAGATCATCTGTTAAAATTGAAAAAAAAACCCAAAGTTGATTACCACATACAATCTATACGGGTTTAAGCTTGGTCTTTCAAGGTTTGAATTCTCTGTAGTTTGTACTAATGTATGTATGTCTTTGTTTGATAACATGTTTGTTTTAGAAAACAGGTTATTAAAAGCTTTTGATTCTATTTTGTTCAATCGAAAATTACCTATAAATAATGATGTTGTTTAATTGTTATGCAATGCTTGTCTTTGCTGTGTATACACGTAATATAAATGTTACCCGTAATTTAGATTACAACAATGTTATAACACTTTTTAGTTTGCGATTTTTTTGTAATTGTCATCATAAACGTATTGTTTCATCGTTAAGCAGTTACATTTAGTTTGTTAAAACTTTAAACAAATTAAAAATGATAAGCTGCATAGCTAGACATTTTAACGATGACGGGTGTGCCTATTACAGATTTGGATTTTGGAGATTTTTCCTAGAAGCTCACTTTGGTGGGTGAAAGACAACAAGGTGATTCCACGTGGTCTTGCTTGGTCAGAACTTGCAAAGTTTCGGAACGCAGATTTGTAATCTCTTTGGACGGTAGGCATCACACGATCTTATGATGAGACTATACTAACTTGTACCTAAATTTGTTCACAATATCAGTAATTGTAACTCTTTTTGTTCTTAGGACTCAACTCCCATTGTTGAAATTTACGCAACACAAGTGAAATGAAGCAACAGTGGTGTATTTACAGATTGCCCAATATATAGATGGTTTGTGCTTGCGGACATAGACGGTTGTGAGAAGACGCCACACACTCTAATCAATTCGTGGAGCTTTCAATTTACACACTGTCATGGAAAGTCAACTAGAGGGTTACACGAAAGCGCATTGCAACTCAACATTGAGCAACAATCTTCTTTAAATGGTGCACAAACGGGGACCACTCTTTCAACGGTGTAATTAGGTGAGTTAGTGGCTTTGGATAAAAACTTTTGATGATAGAAAATGGCATTCATTGATTCGGAAACACCCGGTCGTACTTGATGTGTTTCGAATGTCAAAAGCGAGTTTCAAAAGTACAACAACTTTTGGGTCTTAAAATGATCGCCTTCGTTCATGAAAAATCTAAAAGTTGTGCCAATACAAATGACTCGGCGTTAATCGATGATCCGAAGGTTTGTATTTACTTTTAAGGTTGCCTCCAATGTTATACCAAACCCAAATAATCCTTCGCGTGTACACTTATATCAAACCTTGGGCTCTACAGGCCACGTCGTGTCATACTCTAGGCCCTAAGGGGATAAGGTCATCGATGCGGAAGATGCAACGGACATTGACAATGATGATGGGCTTAAAGAAACGCAACCATGTAACCTTGGGATTCTTGTACAAGCTTGTGCCATAACCCAAAAATGTCATGCTATGGAATATGGAGGTGATCGTACTACTCAACTTCAACCACTTGCACCAAATGATGGAAAAAAAACACCCGATGACCCCATTATTGTATGTTATCTTTCATTTAGACTTTACATATCAAGTATAACATATGTCCATACTTATGTATATATAATTAAAATTCATCGAGGAAGGATTGTGGTATCGATTGGTCGTCATACATAAAGCGCGATAAAGTTTCGTGTGATAATTCAGTAGATGCAATGGATTGTGATAATGAACGGCAAGATGTGGTTGAAACAATTGCCTGGGAACTGACCGTTAACAATATTGTTGGTGTGCAGACGGAAGAAGGAACACCAACCAACAAAGCTCTTGAGGTATCTACATTATCAGTAAAACAACGCCGATAAATAAAAGATTTTAATTTCTTTTTTTTAACATACTATATTTTCAAATCGCAGTTCAAAGACAATAACCTGTCAAATGTAAATGTGGTTGGCAAAAATGACACACCTATGTTGGGACGTGTTTCCTCCGGAGATAATTTCAACAAAGGCCTCGATAAAATATTGTTTGTTCCGTCTTTAGATTTAATGGATTTTGATGAGCAAGAATTGAATGTGGTTGAGGAAAACTTGTTTGTTGGCCTCCGATCCGGTAACAATGATGTCGCTGTTGTTACCCAAGAAGAAACACCAACAAAGAAAGACCCTGAAGCCCCTAAATCTCAGGTTAAATCTAACAAATTGTCATTTGCAAATGTGGTAGGTCCTAATGACAAACCTCCATTGGAAGAACTTTTCTCCCATAATAATACAAACAAAAGAAAGAGAGTAAAATTGAACGACAACCTTAGTAAAAAAAACAGCATTGTAAAACATTATAAGAAGATGGCTGATTCTGTCAACTCGCCATCTGGCCTATCAAAAACATTAGCTACTCCTTGCCACCGTCTTACAAGATCGCAAGGTGTCATTAACGAGGCTTTTATCCCGGCTGCGGGTTCGATGTAAGCACCATATTAAATTCTAACGGAAATGAATATTTTATGTTTGTCTGCTTATTTTTCAAGTATGTTTTCGGAAAATTGAAACCCCAAAGCGCGTCGCGTTAGTCACTTGTATTCGCCCAAAATTGAACCGTTTGTAGAGGTATCTTTTGTTTGTTAATCCATTAACATCATTATCATATGGTTAATGTTATTGAAAATATAATTTTTTTGTTAGGAACTTTTACGACACCCGAAATGCAACAAGGAGAAGGTTACTGTGCATGATTACCTTCGCACCTATTTCAAGCTTAAAAAACCATTACTTTATACGTTCCCTTGGGGCTCCGTGCGTTGTTGTTTAGGGGGGTTTTGGGTAGCCTTGGCATGTGTTGAGGATTGCACCCACGGGTGGCTTACTGACTTAGTGAGTAAACCTGATTTTTATCTTGTCTCCTACACATGTTTATTATTTCGTTTTGTTACATTGGAGCCGAATGTTAACAGTTTTGATTTGCTTTATATGTCCGCAACACTTGGATGTATGGCTTGATTTGATGTGGTTGTTTAGACCGCGATCAGATTGGGCTTTGGCAGGTGTAATTCTGATCAAATCCTAGATGGCAAACTACCTACCACTTATTCAGATGGCACAACATACCACGTAAGCTTGGCGAGATGTTGAAAAGGTCAGTTTGGCAGCCTCTTACCGTACATATAGCACTACTGTTATAAAGAGCTTATAATATTCTTCAATTGCTTTATATATCAGGTGTATTTTCCTGTGAATGGCCGAAAACCACTGGGTACTCGGTGTGATCCATATCCGCATTGGAGTTGTTTACGTTTATGACTCTCTTGGGTCAGTCGGAAGAGGTTCACGGTGGTGGCGAGGTTTGAAGAGAGATTTACAAACACGGCTTCAACTTTACCTAACAAATCTTTGGGTACTTGCATAGTAAGGGCATATAACCCGGGGATTATAAAATCACATACAAGTTTCCAAAAGTCCCACAACAATCAGACTTGTATGGCGATTACGGAGTATGGGTGTGCATTATATTGTCTGATTGCTCCGTAACCACCTCTGAAGTAGACGACCTCTTCAAAGCGGCGTTAGCTTACCGTGAACGGATGCTTGAATACTACAAAGCACAAGGTTGAATACCAAAATTGTCAGCGGTCTCTCAAGGTACCATCCTTAATGTCCTTTTGACCCATAATTATTGTCACATGTTGAATCAAATCTGATTTTTCTTTCAACTTTTACTATACTTATTTTTACTTGTGTTACATATTACTGGATTATTATATTTTGTATTTTTTTATAAGCTCAACTGCATTTCCTTTTTTTTATACCAATGCACATACACAAAAAGGCGTATGTTTTGTAAACCAATTCTATATTGGTTATGTATACGTTATTAATATTTGATATACACCTGAATTAAATATTATTTGGTTGCCCTAAAGTACATCACGCTACATGTCATTTAATGCCTCTGTTTCCAATCTCTTTCTTCAATACAAATCTTTCTAATTTTCTTTAACAAAATATTTCTTTCTTCTTTTGGTCACTTCACATATTTATCTCAATCTTTCTGCTTTTCTTTAACAAAATGTCGACAATATCCCTGGATGTTCAACTAGATATCATCCGTAGGCTACCTCCTAAGTCTATACTCAGACGTCTTGTTTGCAAGTTATGGAAGGCTAGTATAGATTGTGGAAGCTTCATCTTTAATTATGGTGTTCGTCGTAATGATGCGTGTTTTTTTACGCTAACATTCGATCTGGGTGAGCAAGGGTTTATGTTAGGTTTAGATGAAAATCTAATCGCTACGCTTCTTACAGTTTAAGGCTTTCATCTTTGATTAGGTTGGCAATTCTAATGGTATTTTGTGTTTTGTTTATGGTTCTAATCTAATGTCTGTTATTTGGAACCCGTCAATCAAAAAATCACTTGCAATATTTGTCCCGTTTTACACTCATCAAATTGAATCTCAAAAGATTTGTTTTGGTTTTGGCGTCCGTCCTGACACTCTTGACCCGACGATCGTAAAGGTCTCCTATCCTGTTTTCCAAAGTGGTTTACGTATGTGTGTCTTTTCTTTGAACTCTTTACGGTGGACACGCCTTGAAAATTTCCACCCCTCGTGAAACAATCAAATTGAAGCGTAAAACTCAGGCTTGTGGGTCGTTTATCTATTAGATTGGGAGTGAAAAGTTAACTAATGAGGACGATGTTACCTACAAGATTTATATGTTGATTTCTTTTGATTTGGTAACTAGCGAATTCAAAGTTATCGACATACCGCATATTTTCAAAAATGAACTCCAGTCCCATTCTATGTTACGGATCTTGGAACTTCTCTGGTCATTTCTGGTATGATCATTGGTGAAGGTATGCCATTGTTTTGTGGATGGTTGTTGGACGTGAATGGTTGTTCCATAAGATCATTCAGAAGTCTATTCGCCATCCCTAGCCTAGTTTCGGTTCATTTGCTTGGCTTTACAAAGCATCATGCTCTAATAGTGGAAGCCTACAGCGGCAATCATTTGCATCACTCTGTATTTGTGTACAACCAAGAACTTGAATTATTCGTCACCATGGGAATGTTAGGAGATGCTGGAACTTTCTACATCGCCCCATACAAAGAATCTCTTCTTTTGTTAAATCACACCGATCGTGCTGTGTATAGTATGTTTTTTTTTATTATTTTTTTTTTGTAACTTAACATTCTATTCATATTCCTTTAAAAGATTATCACTTTACTTGGTTAATGATATATGAAGGGCATTTTCAACAGTCGTCGGCCTGAAGTTATCGATCATGATTAATGGGAATGAGGCTTTGTGGTTTTAGTCTGCTGTCTATGGGAGGAAGCATGGAGTGCTTATCTTTTTTGTAGTCGCTGAAAGTTATAAATCACGTGGTTCTATAACTATGTAACCATTAAACTTATAATTATGTAGTACGCTTAATATGTTGTAGGTTGTGTGTATGAAATGTTGTAAGTCAACTTATTTACTATTTCCTGCGTTTATGTAATCTTGGCAACCGGCATTGTTTACAAAAAACATTAGGCAACTAATCTTTATGCGTAGGGCAACTTCAGTTCCCTAGCAACGGCTTTTATAAACGAAGTAGTCCTTTTAGTCGTACAATTCTTATTCTACAATCTACTAATACCTACAAGCTAGTGACATAAACACTCCACACTAATACCTACACACTTGACAAAAACATATTTAACACTCCACACTAGTACAATTTATCTAGCGGTTGTCAGTTTAATACATTTGTGGCATCATTTCGTTGATTTCTTCTATCATTAGCGATAGTTAACATAACTAGCGGTTCTTATTTGACTACTAGCATTGTAACAATACAACCAACTTCGGTTTGACTTATATTATTGTGGCATCATTTAGTTTATTTCTTCTATCACTAGCAGTAGTTAACATAGCTAGCAGTTCTTATTTGACTACTAGCAGTTGTAACAATACAACCAACTCGGTTTGACTTAATACGACTGTGGCATCATTTCCTAACAATACAACCAACTTGGTTTGACTTAATATGACTGTGGCATCATTTCGTTTATTTCTTCTATCACTAGAGATTAACATAGCTAGATTCTTATTTGACTACTACTAGCGTTGTAACAATACAACCAACTTCGGTTTGACTTAATACTGACGTGGCATCATTTCGTTGATTTCTTCTATCACTAGCAGTAGTTAACATAGCTAGCAATTCTTATTTTACTATTAGCAGTTGTAACAATACAACCAACTCGGTTTGACTACCTACCAGTTGTAAAACTAACTACGGTTAATAGTATACAAGCAATTCATTTTATGTTTTGGGATTCCTAATCTAAGTAATAGAGCATAAAAGCAGTGCAACTTTTTTTTACGTTTACAAATATCGCATATAGCTCAAAATAATCATCTCAAATGAATTTAACTGTACACATCATTTCATTGAGGTCTTCTATCAGTGGCACTAGTAAAATTAACAAGTACATGATACTATACTACTAGCAGCTGTACTAGCAAATTTTCTATCCTTTTTGGTATTTGGATAACGCTTATCCACAATTATAAACACTTTGCATTTAACTACTCGACCTTTTAATTCGCAAATACCATTTTTTTTGTACCTTAGGGACTCTTTGAATATCTTATTAAACTACACACACAAACCTGATTTTTGCGTCCAAAATATGCAACTTTCCATTAAAAAACGGATACATTATTAAAGTTTACATACACGCTATTCCTTCTATCTTTTCAACAAGCACATATGCCACTTCACTTATTCTATTTGTCGTAAACCACGAAACAACATGTTACAAGCTAGAGTTGGTGTTAGAGGGTAATCTGCATCATCCGCATGTACGGATAACTTGTCGTAGTAACCACATGAACTCCACAATGTTCATACAATCTCCAACTCGTGACGGTGTTTCTTTCCATTCAACGCTCCTCTATATCGGGGCTCAAACTTGCACTTCATCCCATACCACTTATCAACTCCTAGGCAACCTGCGTCATACGTCTCAAAGCCAATTTTAGCGCATTGCCAAACGGTTTCCAAATCTTCTCTGTGTATAATATGTAGCAACGACCCAAGGCGTTAAATGTAGTTTCGAGCCCGTCGGACCTCTTGATGGTAATTCTGATTGCCACCATTTGTCAAGTAAGCGTTCGTGCACGATATGTTATTGTCGGTGAAGTGCACACATCTTTTGTCCGTCGTATCAAGCACAATCAAATGGTTTAACCTTTCAATCCTTTGTTTTGATCAATCCCTGCGCCTCTTTGGTGATCCCGCTCTAAATCATCAAAACCTCTTTTGGAACTTCCTTCATCTCTCTCACCTGTACCTTTGTTCATAGGGTTAACTTATCGGGCTCATTCTACACTTTTCAAACATTTCTTTCACTTTATCATAAGTTAGCCTCCGCAAGACATTTAGTTTATGCCCTCCCATCCTCTCCAAGTACTCACACATGAAGATTTTCTGTTCTTTCTTCGTTGGTGGCTTTCAGATCCTTTCTTGTGCTCTTTTTTTAATGTAGAATTTTTGCCTTTCTATCACTATTTGATCAAGAGCTTCTTTTGCCTATTCACATGTTAGGATTTCAATTTTTGTTCGCATCCTAAATGCTAGTATCTCATCGGCCGGTTGACCTAATGTAATGCCAATGTTCCAACACAGCTTCATGTCTAGCTACAACATCCGCCTTTCTTTTCCTTTTAACCCTTGCTCTGTCTTTTGCATTGGGATAACCTACGGGGTTTTAAATTTGTTGCTTTTCAGTTACATTGTCGGCTGGCAATCTTATCAGCTATTCGCATCGGGTTTGAAAGACTTTGTCATCTTTATTTTTCATTAAAAGTAATCCTGCAACTTACGGCTATATGCGTTATCGGACTTCGTTTTGTTTTCTTTAGATAAAGCGTTTGCGTTGGTTCTTTTAACCAGCGGACACTTCCTAGAAACGAAAGCGGTGACATTTGAATCAGTAGAAATAATAGCTTGCATATCACTTGCGCTCTTCAAATATGCTAGCCCAAGTTCTCAGATCCCAAGGTTTTTCGTTTCATCACCTGCGTCATCATTACTTGCTACTTCAACACTTGTATGCGTCGATGGCGTTACTAACATCTCCGACTTACATAGTTTCCACACTAAGTAATTCACTTTCAAGCTGTAGCACCAGTGAGAAACATATGCGGAGCGGTACTTTTTCAAAATTGTTGTTGGTGCATCATTACCTTGTTCATTGACAGCGTTTGTTTGAGTGACATTTGTTTGAGTTGTAATGGAAGTGGTTGCACCATTAGTAGTTGCGAGAGGTGGTTCGTGGCACACACTGCAGCGGTTTGGAGTTGACCATTTCCACTGCATCCGATCTCTTTCACCATTGTGTTTTCTGTTGTCACATCAGTCATATGCCCAACAAGATCTTTTCTTGCATCATTCTTGAATTGCAATTCATTGCTTCTAGTCACATGAGTACCATTAGTAACAGATTGAGGTTCACTATTTTCACGGGAGGAGACTCCTCATTTCCACTTGAGGTGAAATATTTATTAATCACAGCGGTAACATCGCATTAATATCGTCATGTTCAAATGTCTCCTT
>OU343225.1:298002674-298148629 GCA_910596185.1 Chrysanthemum makinoi
ATGGGTCAATGATTTTCATGCAAAACCATTGTCTCCTACTACAAATCGAAAAGGGGTCAGGATTTTGTTTGGTTTTAATCACTGTGGACGACTCCGGTACATGATTGAGCCAAGATTGATGGACCTAAATTATTTGCACATGGGATCAGGAGTGGTAAAAGAGTATAATGATTATTACTTGATGAGCTTTGATCCTCTACTACGCAGTACTGTTGCTCGAGTTTTTCAAAGCGCTGCTGCATGATGTTTAAAAGAACTGCTCGAGAATTTTGTTAAAAGTATCGCGGACGAATTAACGCAAAGTAATCATGGAATTTTTTTGAAAGTACCGTAAATTTTAACGTATCGCTGCTATTATTTTTAAAGTACCGCCGAAATTTTACATATTGCTCGTTAAAGATGAAAATACTGTCGATCGTGAAAGTACCGCTACTCTTTTAAAGCTACTGCCGCGGATTTATGATCTCAGACGAGGGTAAAAGCCGCTTGATCGTTGAATTGATTTAAGGTAATTGTTATTTATCAATCAAAGAAAGCTTTTGGATTTTAAGGTAATCTGATTGATTTTGAAAGTACTCAGCAGCTCATAAAAGTATCACATGAAAGACCGCCCTTCCCAAAAGTAATCGCTTCATGGTTTATTACGGTAAGATTTTGATTTAAGGGAAGTCGAGCATGATTTTTGGATGACACACACACAAAGTTATTGTTCACACACAGGAAGAAATTTATGTTCTTAAAAGGATTTAAAAGGTCAGTGAAGATTTATCAAGAATTGATTACTTAAGAGGATTATTTATCACTTATTTGAAGGTGAAGTGGAATTATTTGGTTTGTGTTCTTATCATCTAGCTTGATGAATCTAGCAATGTGTGATTTTTCTTATGATGCTCTAATATGCACAATTGGCTATCACTAAGGAGTTACATTGCAGTGCCTGTCTCATACTAGTTGAGGATTCTTTTCAAGGGATTGGCGGCCTACTTATATTTGTGGGTATAAGTATGGAGTTCTCGCATAGTCAAAGATTTAAGACACAAGTTTGGGAAATTCTACTTCTTCATCAAATTCGTTATATTTGCTTTTCTTCACAAAGTGATCATTACAAAGAGCTTACGTGATTTTAGAAGAATCTGCCAGATGGTTAACATATGGGTTTCAGGGAAGCTTTATGATGTTTAGCCATCTACATGCATCACTCAAGGGAAGTGTTTGATTTTACTACAAGTTGATCATTATTACTACAAACTAGTCAAGTTTTCTACCTGCTTTGGATCCATTTTTCCTATGTTATGAATAAGCAAGGTGATTTGAAGCATTGGAAGTCTTAGATTGGAAGTATGATATTGGTTAGTGGTGGTCAAGATCATTATTTGCATATGTTCCCTATTTTGATAATAACAAAAAGGGGAAGAGATGTTTGAGTGACATGGCTGAATCTTTAGTGGGAAGACAAAGGAAGACATACTTGTTTTCCATTCATGGTGTGAGATCCCGATCTCAATTCTCTACTTCGTCTAGGAAGTTCGTTCAAGAATGGTTTTGGTTATCAACTGGGAAGATTGTTGGGAATTACAAGTTTGAGTTGATAAAGATAAAAAGAATGAAACAAGAGGGACTTAATATGACAAGAAGGAAACCTACTAAAAGATGGAAGGGCTTGTTTCTGCAATGGAAGTTTTCTTATTTAGTCCTTATCCTCTAGTATATAAAGAGGACATAGGTGTAGGTTTTAATACAAGTCTTCCAATATGTAGGTAGCTCACTCAAAAGGTGTTGTTTTAGCCTAGAGACGCTAGGAGAGAACGCCTAGGTATTAGTTTTAGATTAGTGTGTCCTAGGCGTATGTTCATGTAAACTAGGTTATTAGGTTTAGTTAGTAGACGTGGTTCCTATAAACGCTTAGAGTATTAGTTAGTGTTAGTGAATGAAAAACCTTGTTCAATAATAAAGTAACGATTTGTTTATTCCGCTATGCATGTTATTAATCTTTGTTATTGATCCCTAGCTGAGCTCATAAACGATCTTATCACTTAATAATTAATTTATCCCGTGCCTTATTTACATTCCCGTTCTTTAATTTGTAGAAACCGTTACCAAAACTTAAATTCCCGATCCATTCAAGCACTTTAATAACAAACCTCAAACGTGACCGTCAATTCACTCCTCGTTGGGAAACGCCCAAGTAATCACTTGCCCGGTATCACTTATCGAGTATTCGCTGGTTTTATGGTCGACTTTTTCCTAAAACGGTTGATTTGCAATTCTCTCGCTATTTATTTGATATTTTTATATAATAATTGATCAATCAATTTTGGCTTACCTGGGATAGGTTAATACAATATCCTTACGGTTTGACGCATTAGTGACTTGAACCTTCCCTCGCTGAAGTTATTTGCTTTTCAAAAACCTAAAACACAAAAATATTTTTCTTTTCTTTTTGTATATATATAAAAGTTAAAACCCAAAAGATTTTGTTTTGTTTAATAGCAAAGATATCAATCATATAACATTCTCAACTTGAGTGTTATCATAATAAGTTCCCAAACAAAAGATTCAAAATCCTTGCTCATCACTCAAGCACACGCTTTGTGATTATTGGTTTAAGTTCTTTGTGTTTTTGCTTCGATATCGTTTTGATTGATTGTTTTCGTACATGTGTACTAGTTTTCATTATAAAACCCCAAAAATATTCTTCTCATTCCTCTTATCCATATAATTCTATTTCTCTTACCCTCTTTTACCATTTAATTCTATTCTTCAAGTATCCTCATAACTCTTAATTTTCTTCTTTACCCTCTATATGTTTAATTCTAATGACACGCGATACCATGTCAATAATTGCTCCAAGTACCCACCGAGGGTTACTTAAGATGCTATCGTTGTACCGTAGATTCTTCCAGAATTTGAGATAAACACCAGCTTTAATTCAACTAATTATGTCAAATCACTCCTTATGGTTTCGGAGGATGATCCCTATGATAACATCCGACATTTCATAACTTAATCGACTATAAAATATAAGGATGTTCCTCATGACGCAATTAGGGTTGATGTTATTCTCATTTTCCTCGTAGGGGCATCCCGGAATTGCCTCAAAAGAACCCCCCATAAATCACTACTTGGGAAGATCTTGTTTCAAAATTTGTAAATCAAGCTTCTTTCCTTATTCTAAAACGTAAAATTTTAATAATGAAATTATTAACTTCCAGCCAGAGTTGATGAAAGTTTCGTGAGTACCGGAAAGATTTAATGATCTCCTACCAAAATGCCCACACATGGTTTTCGGAATTACTTCGCATCGATATATTCTACAATGCTTCGCGAAACCGATCAAGATTCACTTATACATCCGCCGGTGGCAATACCTTGTATCGCACTCTAAAGACATATTGATGATAATCAAGAATAAATCGAAAAGTTCCGACAAGTACAATGCCAAACGTTGTTTCTAAAGTCAATGCCAATACCTCTTCTATGCACACAAAAACCGTAGTGGCCGAGCTTTACGGCGATGATATTCGGCATGAAGCAAAAATCGATCCCTAATACCACACTAAAAGATGTGATTATTGTGGTGGTCCCAGAACTCTTTATTACGATCAAGTTGCCACCATGACGACGCCTACAATGCTCCAACAACCAATATCATAAGACTTTTTGTTTTCGGTTGATGATGAGGACTCCATTCAAATGAAAGAATATATGAAGCTTGTCCACGAATCACACTCAAGAACCCGTGAACTCTCTACGTAGATGGGGACGCAGAAAGTATCTTAGCACTATTCCTAAACGGAATCGCCTAGAGTCGACCCTTGTCTCAATCCTGTGAGTCCGGTATTTCCGATAAAATGCGTGGGTATGCCTTAACGCATAATTCCTCCTCCTCGACATTTCTAATGATTATTCGAGATTTTCTCCGATTCTCGACAATGATTATATACTCATATGATGACCATTCGTCATCTTGTAGACATCGATTATGTATGATGAGAGTACGCCCAGGAGTTTTAAATTTTGATACCGAAAAGGCAATCCTAATTCCCTGACTCCGACCCCATTATTTCCGGAGTCTTCCCTTCCCTCACTTCGCTCGCTGGAAGTAACTTGAATTTGAAAGAGATCGGCTTATTATTTTCCTCAATTGAATTGATGACGATGAATCAATCTCAGGAGACCGCTTTTGTCTTATACAATTATTAAATTAAAATGAAGACTTGTCTTCACCTCCACTGAAGCACTGAAATCAAAGAAGCTTGAGCTTTTGACCTAAAAAATCCTTTGAGCCGAAAGCTCAAGGATTCGCTATCGATGTTTCCTCGAGGAGTTCGCCGATGCAACCTCTCACCGTCCTCTTCCACCAAGTGAGAACAGTTTCTTTGACTTTAGTCGATTTACGCGGAAATCGTAATATTTGTTGTATCGAGATCCGCCACTTGAACCGCTACTTGATAAGGAGTTCTCCATGAACTCGCCTCACGGACTCTCGATTCCATTTAAGAATGATAATTTGAACAATGATCCTTTGGAAAAATTTGATGATCCATTCTTTCCCAAGAAAGAGAAGAACTGTAACATATTGGATTTCACATACACATCAAACTATTAACACAAGAGGCGTACAAGATGATTTTCTAGAGAGAGAAAGAGTTAGAGGTTTGGAAACTTTAGTGTAAGAAAGAAAAATCTTATTATGAGCTCCAACTCTACCTTCCTTTTGGCGTAGAGAGTATTTATGTACTTTTACATAAATCGCCACCTACCGCTGTGGATCGCATACAAGGTAAAGACCCGTCTCCTCCACTGATACAAACTAAATACTACTTAACTTGTAATAATCATTAACGAAGCTTAACGATTACATATACTGAGGTGACCGACTTTTAATAACCGATTTTACTAAATCCTAACAATCTTCCCCTAAGGGAGGTCACCTCAAACACACATTAAAAATTACATTGAATAATAAGCGTATATTACATTATAAATTGTTCTTACATTCTTAATGTAGGACTTTGCTCAAGCTCGAAGGTCATCGATTATTCATTATCAGCATGTTTGGTTAATCCAAGGAGGAGTCTTATCTAATCCATGTGATAATGAGTTTGAGCCACTTTGATCATCAAGAATCTTAAATCTCTCCGACTCATCCATTGTGGTGTTGGTATTATGTGATGTTGTATCCACATGCCTACATTTTGGATCATGATTTCTTCTCTTACATCGAAGCTAGGCGCTGATTCATGATATTGCGCAGCCAGAGTAGTAAGCATGGAGGAAAATATCGAGTCATTGATGCACTATCATGATTTCTTTAGAAATGAATGTATTGTGTGAGCATGCGGATATGGATTGACCGTGACATTCGATCACCGCAAACGCCGCGCATCAAGATACATAAAGTAAAGGGGTTAAAGCTTACATCTAGTGTCTTTGATCACTTTCGAAATTGAGGTACACGACCCACTGCTCTGCCATCAAGCATAAAGTACTGCCTGTGATCAGTATAATTACGAAGAATACTTCTGACAGGTTTCAAGAATGTTTTAGCTGTTCTCAAACCGAACGCCTCAAAGAAGACAACACGGAGTGAGGAACCAGTAATTGAGATTCACCGATTGATAAAGAGATTTGAAAACAATCGTACCGCTCAATAGAAATTAGTTTTTGCAATACAACGAAGGTTTTAATGAAAATCAATTATCAATCATAAACACCTTTTATTTTGAAATATTATACAAATATGCTAACGAAAAGAGTTTTAAGCACAACGATCGTTTTTCAAAGGTATCCGTCAATCTATAACTGAACAGTGATTGATTCAAAGATTTGAATCGCCCCATTGTTTCTGTTCAGTTGTCACATGGTTGATCTATTGATTAGATCTCACATGCCACCCACCGTGAGCTTGTTTGATGTGGTCTAAGGCTTTCCATCTTCATTGTGAATATGTTTGCATATCACTCAGATGTTCGCAATACCACAACAAGGATAATGCGTTTGACTCATAAGATATAATCTCTCTTTCCACATTGTGTGAAACAGAGAGTCTTCATTGAAGTTCCCTAATGAGATTTATATGATGATCTCGTGGCTCTAGACTCAATAGTGCATATTTGGATCCTATGCCTGAGCTAGGAGAAAGGTCTCTTCAATATCAACAAACTCTAAGAGGAAGTCGATAGATAATGTCAGCCTCGTGAGAATGAAACAAGCCCCTTTTAAGAGGAACTTGAGTAGCTTGGGAAGTTGAGTGCAAATACACACTGGTCTATGACGCCTGTCTTCAATACCGATGTTACCTTGGTAACCTACCAAGAGCATATGAATTGAACCCGGCTTCGCCTCTAAGGTTGAATTAATATGTGGCTTTTTCACCCTTTTCTCACTTTTCATTTCTTTTTCATTCTTCAACCCTTCAGCTTTTTTACCAAGACTTCATAACCGAACCTTGTTTGGTTTATTCCAAGATTAGCTCGGTCTCAAATCCGCGACTCTTCCCATATTTCTCACTTTTCTCCTTTTTTTTATCAAACCTAAGGACTTCTTCACTATCTAGTGGATTGTCCCCGTAGATCCCTCCTCTTCAAGCGGATCATGGGAACTTATACCTAACCTTATCTTCCTTATAACACCATACATAACGTAAAGTTGGTCGGTCTATTTGATATTGTCTCACCGCCATTGGAAACCCAATGGAAACCATTTGAAAATCAATCCAGATATTTGTGATATATTATCAAAACATTTTGTACCTGAATTGTTTTTGATAATTTTAGAAACAGAACTCCCCTCAACATGCATCATGCATCATTTTGTAATAGAAATAATTTTCATCTGGTAATGGGCTTGCATCTAAGAGTAGTTATATGAAGAATGTGGTTTTAAAAATAGTTGTTCCCCCTCAATATGTGCATGGAAATTTGAAAATGTTTTGCACATATTAGAAAAAGACTACACATTGAAATAAATTGATCACGTTTCAAATCTTAGTGGTTTAAGATAGATGCCCCCCCTCAACATGTGCATGGAAAATTTGAAATCGTTTGGCACATGTGGGAAGGAGTTCTACATCCTTATAAACCATTTACCTAATTAATCGATTAAATCCAATTTAAATCAAAATTTTCCGACACAATTATCAAATCATTTGAGATTTGTGATCTCAGAGATTTAAATTGATTTTGAAAGATTTAAGGAGAATTGTGACTTGATTATGAAAACGCTTTAACCGAAGGACTGGATTTTGAGACTTTAAACCCATTGATAAACATATGATTATCTTTTGAAAATCAATTGTATAAAAAATAACCTTTTGATTTAATTGAAATCATTCTCCCCCTCAATCAATGACATAAGATGTTGATTGAGAGATAGATATTTTACAAACGCTAAGTCCGTGATGATTTCAAAAATAGAGGCCGAAGTTATTTCAAAAGCAATTAGTTTTCATAAGATAGTAAGTAATTGTTTATAGAATCGTGAGCATGAGATTTGAAACCAAGATAAAGCATGGCTCGTTTTTAGAAAACGGTTACTGCCCAATGACAATAAACCATGTTTCACTTTCCCCATTATATATATATATATATATATATATATTATATATATATATATATATATATTTAAGAAACGATCTTATGTATATTCAAGAACATCTAAAGACCCATGACATTTTTTGAAAGTCAACACAAACTCAGAGATGATATCTTGAACAAGAAAACATGACAAAATAACAATATTTTTGGAATTTTTTCAAGATTTTCTAATTTTTATGGGTTTTTGAAAGTTTTATAATTTTGTATTTTTCTTTTTGAATAGATATTTACAAGAGATAGATGAAGGAAAACCTTTACTCCTTCTTCCTCTTAAAGACGCTTGAGTGTTTCCGCCAGGCTCTGACCAAGTCGAAGGATAAACTCAAAACGCTCTGAAGAGCTTTGGTGAAGATGTCTCGCTAACCGGTATTCATCCTTACAAAATAAAGTTCCACCACACCGCTTTCAATTTGTTCTCGATGAAATGATGTCGTGTATGTCGATGTGCTTTGTTTTGAGTGTTGCACGTTGTTGCATGAGAGAGCAATAGCACTTTATTATCACAAAGACAGTAGGGATTTTTGTGAATTCAAAGCCATAGTAAGATAATTGGGATCTCATCCAAAGGATTTGAGCACAACAAGATGACATGGTTATGTATTCAGCCTCTGTAGAGGAAATAGAAGTACTCATTTGCTTCTTTGAAGACCAGCTCACAAGCTTATCACCCAAAATCCGCACCTCCAAACGTACTTCGATGAGTATCTTGACATCTTGCATGATCAGATCTCGTGATAGGTCTTAGTGACATACCTCCTTCTGTACCAAAGTCCCATATTGATGGTTCCTTGAGATATCGAAGACCCGCTTAATCGCTTCAAGGTGCTTTTGGTAGGCTTACCGATATCTAGCACACATGCAAACAAATGAACAAGATGTCTCCGTCTACTAGCTGTGAGGTACATCAGGGATCCAATCATACTACGATATTTCGTTTGGTCTACCATGATCCCCGAGTGGTCCTCATCTAGTTTAGTACGCTCTATCATGGGAGTGTCAACAGGTCACTAGAATCAAATCCAAATTTTTTTAAAAATCTCATTAGCATATTTAGATTGATTTATAAAATGCCTCCGGGACTTTGTGAAATTTGTAATCCTAAGAAAAATGACATTTGTCCCATCATTGGCATTTGAAATTTAGAACCCATTTCATTAGAAAACGGTCACACTCATTGGGGTCAGTCGAGGCAAAGATAATATGATCAACATATATTTGAACGTGAATTAAATGTTTGCCTGACTTCCTGGTGAACAATGTCTATCAACCTTCCTTTGCTAAATCCAAAGGGATAGAAGAAACTTTGATAGCGTATCATACCATGCCCTTGGAGCTTGCTTTAAACCATGAAGAGCCTTCTTCAAACGATAGATGTGAGTAGGATGCCTGGATTCACAAAGCTTCAGTTGGCTGACGATACGACTTCTTTAATATCTCCTAAAGAACGCCGCCTTACATCCATTTGATAACTAACATGTTCTTACTTGCAGCATTAGCCAAGAAGATTCCGATTGCCTCGATACGAAAGCAAATGAGAAAATGATTCTTCAAAGTCAATACCCTCCTCTTGACGATATCCTTTTGAAACCAATCGAGCCTTGTTCTTTAAAACATCACCATGCTCATCAAGTTTCACTATGAAGATCCACTTTAGAGCAATGATCATAGCACAACTGGAGCAGTGTACATTCCCATACATCAAGTCGATCAAACTCATGAATTTATTCTTGATGGCATTGAACCAAATTGCCTTCATTCATGGCGGTTTTGACATCTTTTGGTTCGAACTTAGAGAGTACGGAGTTGAAGAAGCACCATAAGGCATCGGTTGCAAGTTGTTTCATGTGATACCGGACGCAGAGAGGTTTCCAATGATGTTGTCCAATGGATGATCATGTGTCCATTTTCCGAGGTGTTCATGTGGTCGCTGTTGAGGAACTCGATGTAGCGTGAGTCGATATCTCCTCGATGAAGATGGTTACGATGATGATTCGGAGCAAATATGTTTTCAAATGTAGCATCTTCGGGATTAGCAAAGGGATTAACTTCATCATTGATTTAAACAATTCCGTGATGTACATTCGATGATTGATGATTTGTTGATGAGACAGAGTGATCAAAGAATGCGCTTTCGACTTAATGATATTGAGATCGAGGGTTGACTTCATTCACAGGATAGAGCAGCCTCTCGCTGATGGAATTGACATTTCATCGCGATTTGGTTCATAGTGTTCATCAAACATGGATCAAACAATCTCTTTAAATCATCTTCTGGATACATAGGAGTTTGCTGAGAGGATTAGAAACAAGAGTAGAACTGATAGGACTACTGATGAAAAATTGAGTTAAGTGTCCAGAACCGTTTCTCCCGGAGCCATTTGGACCTACACATCAACGAATCGAATTGTTTCCATGATATTTCGGTTCTCTTGTTGTAGATTCTGGAATCCCTTCTTGTTTGGTGCATAACCAACAAAACTCCAATATCTGCCTCTTAATTTACCTAAGTCTTGACCGCCATTGCTGATAGCACAAAGCACCAAACACACTAAGGTAGGAGAGATCAGTTTTCGCTTATGAAAAGTTCATATGGAGTTTTCCATGAGAGGTATGAATAAGGGAACGATTTTGGGTGTAGTAGCAAGGGCAATGGCTCCAGCCCATAAAAACATTGGAACCTTTGCATAAATTAGCATTGTTCTGCGCCCCACAAGAGTTCGATTGCTTTCAACTACACCGCTCTCTGAGGAGTTCGTGGAACACTTCTTGATGACCGATTCCAACACTTTCATAAAACCAATTAAGTCTTTGTTAACAAACTCATGCCATTGTCCGCTCAACTATTCTAACATTATTGTTGAGTCGAACTTGTAGTTGCTTTGATAGTTTGATGATGACATCCGAGTTTCATCTTTTGTCCTCAAAAACTTTACCCAAGTAAATCGAGAGTAGTCATCCGTGAACTACTAAAATGTATTTCTTCCCATTTATCATTTGTACTCTCATTGGTCCGCACGCATCCATATGAAGGGTATGAAGAACTTCCATTATCAGTTTGTGGGTTTTGGTTTGTGGGCATATTTCGTGCTTTTACCCAATTGGTTTCAACAAAGATGATCTTTTTCATATTTTAATCTGGTAAGCTCACAAGATCCTTTCTCGAAAGGTTAATGGTGCCGGGTTCAAGTGATTGAGACGACGATGCCATAACCATGACTTTGTTTTTGAAGCCTTTGAACAAGCGATGGAGAAGACTTCATCATGTCTTCGATAGAGATGATGTATAGGTTAGAACCACGAGTAATTCTTAATAATTCCACATCATCGTTCTCTAACGGCAAGTATGTTTTCTAAAGGCCACTTCTAGATCGAATCACATAATTGACCAACAGAACAAATTATGACCAAGACCTTCCATATAATATACCCCGAGATTACACTTTTGACAACTACATAATCACCATAAACCATAATTGCTCCAAAATGGTCGTTCCCGATCTAACAGCCCCGGATGAATTTACTCACGGTTCATGAGCCATGACCGTCTCCAAATATATGCTTGAAATAACCCGAGTCCAAGGTACCCGTAACGATTTGAACGACCGCATTGAACACGCATAAGAATGGATAATCGATAATTGGGATCCCATGTAAGAATGGGTTCCACTTGTTAGTAACAGTGATTGGAACATCCACATCGTAAGTAGAAAAATGGAATCATTAGAGATAGATGCAGTGCTAGTGTCCATATTTGACCTATTCAAAGTATGTTCATTTCTAAAGGGAATAGTTCTACCAGTAGGCATCCATTTTCTAGTGGGCATTGATTTAGCAACTTTAGGGCAAAGCTCATTAATCTTACGCCAAGAGGTATCCATTGATAACCTATATTACTAAATTTCCTGTGGTTTCCAATGCTTTTCTAACTTCTTCTCCTTGCCTTTAGCCTTCTTAGCTTGAATTTTAACATTACCGTAGCCATCGTATGCTTAACAAAGATTAGACAAAATCATTCACACCACATTCAAGATTAGTAAATGAAACCACGCGAATCATCATTACATGTTTTTCCAAAAGTAGCGCACTTGATAATTACGTAAAGACGCTTAAAGCTAACACTAGAATCAACACGATTCGTTCTATTCAACTCAAACTTAATATTCCTAGGGTGATCTTCTACTCTCTTCCAATGCACATTCTTAGCTCGTGAGGTCCTATCTTGCTTGATATTACCTGGAGGCTTTGACCCGCTTGCTTTAATGTCACTGATTACCCCTGTAGAGGGAATTATGGGAACATTAGTTGATTGATCTACTTTTTGCATTCTTGAACTAGTTGTGCAGGATCTCAACTACTGAAGGCACATTAGTGTTCATTTTCTTAAAACTGGGCATAGAATGATTTGAATGCTTGGCACAAGGCATGGAACAAGGCATCACAATCCTTACCTCGCACCTAAGGATTTAGGACATGTTGCAATTAAACATTCTAGCAGCTTCCGAGATTGTTTTGGCCCACAAGCAAACCTAATTTCTCTATCAAGAGGTTTATTAATGAAATCCTCTTCAACAATCTCACTGAGACATTCTAGACTATCCTTAAGGTGAGCACACAATAGTTATGAAAACATGTTCATTATTCCTAAGATGGAGGAATATATTTAATACACAAGATATTTTCAAGATGAGGATGACTTTGATGCAACATTCTCATTGAAAACAAGTGGCAGCTTTCCTTTTCCCCACTCCTCGATTCTCAATTTCTTTTGTAAAGACGTTATTTTTTCGTTGTTTTTGTCACGAGTGACTTTCATTGAATCATATAACTCTTTAAAGTGTCGCTTAACTTTTTCATTTTCTTCTAGAAAACTCTCGTTTCCTTTTGTAAGGCATTAACTAAGTTTTGAAGATGAAAAGTTTGAGAATCCTGAGAATCTAAAGGAGGAGGCATTTGGGATCCAGATACATTGTTCTTTTCACCCTTTAATTGAGAGATTTGGGCTTTCAACTTTCTGATCGTGTTACAATGAGCTCGAATGTTCATCACGCCTAATTTCAAAATCGCATCAAATTCAGGAACATCCAAGGATGTCTTGATATTTGAGGTTTTAACATTTTCTTTCGATGTTGATATTTTAACAAAGCAAGATGCTCAACAGCCAATTTAGAAAATGTTTTACAGTGTTATCATGATCATCACGTTCAACTTTATCATGCAGTTTAGAGTTAGTTTTTTCAAGCTCAATGACACGATCATGGGAGACTTTCGTAGCAAATGTATAATTCATGAAATTGAGAAGCATTAATGGAACAATTTGTAGCAAAGGTAAAACACATCTTGAACAATACATTCAGAAATAAGATTCTCATTCAAGGTATGCAAGTTCTTCCTCTCAATCTCATTATATTTTAATTCTCGCCCATAGTCACTAACCTCAACAATCATCGCATCAAATTCCTTTCCATTTCTTTAATATCTAAGTCCATCCCCTTTTTAAGACTCTTAAATTGACCTTTTAATTGTTTAAAGAAAGGCATGATCTCAGTTAAATAACATTCTTTAGTTTGCTCAAACCCCATTTCCCCTCGCTATCCCAGCTGGGTGTGATCCTTTTCTTATAAGTTTTCTCAAAATCAACAAATAATTGAAAGATAACATATTGACTGATTAAGGTATTGCTTTTAGTGGCAATAGTTCTAGGAACTAAATGCATTGGTGTATTTGGAGGATACACGCCAAGGCATTTTCCTAAGTGGGAGGGTTTGTTACAACAAGATTCTCTCGCTTTTTGCTTATCTAAATCCTTTTCCGTAACACTTGTTCGGTGTTAAAAATGTTCTGAGGCTTAAACTTGTTCAAGGAGATCCAATTTTCCTTTTTGTAATCATGGGTTTTGATCGTTATGTTATTCTCTTTACATTCGTGATCATCTAGCTTTTTATTCATTTTCTTCCTAGATGCATCATCTAATTTTCTATCTTTCTTAGTGCACTCAACGAACTAGGTTTCTCGTTTAGGTTTAAGAATCTCATTTCCATCATAGATCACATTATTAGCACCTCTAGCCTTTTTAATGACCTCTGGATTTGGTTCCACAACAAGGGGAATGCTATGCTTATCGCTTAAAACTCTATGCTTAGTGATCAAGTGAGCAAATCAATGGTATTCCCTTGTTCGTACAACTTATTTTCAAGCTTGTTTTTCAAAGTTTTAGATTGGAAAAATCATTCAAAAGTTTTGATTCCTTAGCATTGAATTCTTGCTTAAGCATTTTAACATTTTCATGAAGTTCTTGTTTTTGCCTAGCGCTTTTAGAAAGCTTTTTATGTAAGGAGTTTAACTCTTGTTTTAAGACTTCTTCTCTAAAGTTACTTTTTCTAATAACCTGACGCATTTGGTCATCCATTTCCTCGCCACGGGTGGTCAACTCAAACTTAGCACGTTATTCATAAATAGCAACTTGTTCTTTATAGGCATTCAGCCAGAGATAACGTAATCATCGTGGCACATGCAAAGTATTCATCAAAGACATAGTCCTCATTGATCGCTGAAGATGCATTACTTGGCACAACCTCACTTTCATTTTGCTTCACATATTGATCATATGGGACAATATTGCTATTACCCTCATCATCAATATCTCATTCATAAGTTTCAAGATTTTGTACTTTATTATGCATCTTTTGCTCATTAACATCATCATATAGTTTTAATACCTCTGAAATGATTTAGTCTTTGGATGGATTAGCCTGTTGTGGTGGAGAGACCTTTAGAGAGACCATAGGTGAGATGCTAGCCATGAAGATTGTTTCTAAGCATAGGGTTCATCATCGACATCGTGAGTCAAATGCATCACCTACTTGAAATGCATTTTGATGATTATTACCTATCTCCGAATTGGTCGCTCATCAACATCAAGATCATAGGTTCGGCATTTCCCTCAAAGAAGGAACAACAACTCCTCTTCATCCAAAGCTGCTCCATTATCCCGAAGCCACAAAGCAGATCTTGTCTCAAGTATTCTCAGACTGTGGACGCTGGAGATGTGCGCTTCTAGCAATATGTCCCTAACCACCACAGTTGTAGCACTTAATTGGCTTTGCTTGACCTTGATTCCCATTCCTTCCCTATTCTGATTTACCACATATCCTCTACCAACTCCACTTCTTCCCTGCTCATGCCGCTTTCTTGAAGGGTTGTCCCATAATCTTTCCATCTCCGACAACAACATGATTGGTAGATTGATGCAGCTCGATGCTCATTGTTAGTGTGTGAAGATCGTTGGTATGTGGAGAGAGAGGTCATGTTTTGTTTAACCATAAGAGCTAGTTGATTAATGAAGTGTCCTGAATGTGATCAACATCACTTGCTTGAACTCTGATCAGAATGAGTTTGTGATTACCATTACCCGTGGGTATGACTTGAGATGCTTTGGTAATAATACCAACATTGGTGTAGAAGGCAGTTGAGTCATTTGACGAACTGGTTTCTCCTCGCTAGATTTGAACTCCAAGATAGAATCCTTTTTCAAACATTGCATGTCTCTCATTCCGAGAAGGAATGCATACATTTGCTCATAGTTGGTGTTCTTCAATCCTTTGGTTAGCTTCACAGAGGTGACAAACTTGTGCCATTCGGGATTTATGTTGTTCACAAACTTTGAGTTCAAATTTAATGTTTGGCATAGTCATTCTGATATTCCTCATATCATTCACAAGCTTGTGGAATCTCATGTAGTATTCATAGATACTCTATCCGTTTCATCTTGAAGTGCTCAAACTCATCATACAATTGTGATTCTCTCTGCCTTCTTGGTTAATTCGTAACCGAGAAGCATCTTGACATTATCCCAAACTCGCCTTGGCTTCGTTGTGATTGATAAGCTTGTAGATATCTTTGAAGACCCTCAAGTATAATGTTAGGCCCCGATATCAAGATCGAACCTCTTTTTCTCCTTATCATTGAGCTCATCATACGCCTTTGGTCTATCTATTCCATAGATCATTGTTCCATCTCGCATAATGTGACAATTAAGTCTCTTGTAGTCTCAATCTAATAAGGTCCTTCATCAATAGACTTGAGAATGTTGACTGCTTTCCTTTCCAAGATAGTACAATCTGATCTGTGCCCAAGAGTCATCAGGTCGCCTCAAGCATGGGGACGAAAGTATCCACCAACCGCTTGAACATCTTCAAACAAAGTGAGATAATTTTAGGTACGCTGGTAGACATGTTAAAAGATTACACGGATTTTATAACTCAATGATTAAACCGAAATAGATTCTTTCACGGATTTTACAAAATCAAGAGAAAACCGTATTACAAAAAAAATTCAACCAAGTCGCTAAGAAGCCTTGAACCAAGTCGCTAAGCACCAAGTTGCTAAGTATTATGAAATCAAGTCGCTATAATGCCAAGTCGCTAACACGCAAGTTGCTAAAGAACAACTCGCTAAGATCCAAGTCGCTAACACCAAGTCGCTTATGACAACAAGTCGCTAAGCACCAAGTCGCTAAGTCAAGTCGCTAAATAGCAACTCGCTAAGGTCCAAGTCGCTAACACCAAGTCGCTAAGAAACTTAAGTACAAGTCGCTAACAAAATTGAAAGCAAGTCGCTATCTTTACCAAGTCGCTACCGTAGTGGAGAATCCACTAAGTGTATCGCTTGTCGCCTTGTCTCAAAAGACAAGTCGACCAAGTCGCTACCAAAACACTACAAATCGCTACCTTTATCGGCAAGTCTTAAGATGAAATCACCACGAGAACCAAGTCGCTACCAAGAAAAACATTAAAACACACTCTTTTCAATCCAAAACAAGCTCAACCACAATGATTCATGTACCAAACAAAACCAAGCACATACGATGATCCTAAACACAAAAGTACACCCAAAATTCAAACTTTAACACTAGAAATAAACCAAGTGATGCAAAAACCACTAAACCTTTTCAAAATCAAAAACCATCTAAAAACCACTAGAAATCCAAGGATATGTAAGAGATGATAAAACCATGGCTCTTGATACCATTTGTAAATATATTGAATTTCACATATACATCAAACCATTAACACAAGAGGTATGAGAATATGATTTTCTAGAGAGAGAAAGAGTTAGAGGTTTGGGAACTTAGTGAGAGAAAGAAAATTTATTATGAGTTTCCAACTCTACTACCTTGGAAGGTAGAGAGTATTTATAGTACATACATAAATCGCCACCTACGCTGTGGATCTGCATAAAGTGGTAAAGACCCGTCCGTCCTCCACGGTGATACAAACTAAATACTACTTAACTTGTAATAATCTACGACTACGAGCTTTCTAACGATTACATATACTTGAGGTGACCGACTCTTTAATAACTGGATTTACTGAATCCTAACAAGAACTTGAAAGTTTCAATTGATGAAATTGTTGATCAAGATGTTCTTCATCCCTTCTATCCATGAGTGACTCATCTTACTTTGAGGATCTTACCGTGGTTGATACTTGTGTTTCATTCCTCTCCGAGGATATGTTCAAAACCCAGATCTTACCTTTCAAGGAGTTCACTGATATTTCTTAAGTCCAACACTGATGTTGTGACTTCTATATGGTGGATAGATTTCAAATATCTTGCTAAGTTCATCAATCTAATATTTGCCCACCAACCACCCGCTGTCAACTCATATCGACACTCTCAGAAGATATATAGATTTCACAAAACATCGTAAAACCAATAACATATGGGCATATACAATGTTTAAAGAGAGAAAGAGAGATGTTCTAGTAAAGAGAAACACAGAAGGTTAGATTCAAAGATATCCAACCCTCTCCTTGTGGGGAGAGGCTATTTATACAAATTATTATGCCCTTCTACTGATCGTGCATACAATGGGTAAAGACCAGCCCTTCCTCCACTAAGTTGCACTAGACTAAACTACGCTAATAACTAACTAACAAATAAAGTAATAAATGATATGTCTACGAGTCAACTTAAGTTGTATAATATTTGTGGCATCAAGCTTCACTATAGAATTCCAATTCTAACAATCTCCCTAAAAGGAGGCGGTCACCCCATGCTTTACATTTCGTGATCCTAGCATTCTAGATAATCTTTAATCTTGGACTCTAGACACTTCACTTCATCAACATATTCAATCTAATGCATTCAGTATGCATTTCATCATAGACCACAACTATTCTTGCATATTAAATGGAGGTTACAGGCTGCCCACATTTTGATGACCGCTGAAGCTTATTTGAGATCATCAACCACGCGCTAATCTCGAGATCACCCATTGTTGTGTTGCCCGCATATGATGTTGCATAAATGGACCGACATGCTCACATTATGGATCATGAGATTTCTTTTCATCGAAGGAAAAGCTTTAGTTGATTCATGATATTTGCAAGAAGGAAGCACAGGCAATGGAGTGTGAGAATATCGAGTCAATATGCACTAATCATGATTTCTTTGTATGAATGTGTAAAAGGTGAGCATACGCGTATGTATTGACCTTCCATTCCGGATACCTAAACGCTGGGTGTACCGCATACAATGTTAGCAATAAAGCGCCATTTAAAGTAAGTTGATCATTCCTGAATTGTGGTACACCTACCGCCGCTCTTGATCAAGACAAGTACCGCCGCGACGTATAATTAAGAATCTCCTTGATAGGGTTTCGCGAATGCTTCTAGTCGTTTTCAAACCGAACGTCTCAAAGAAGACAACACTGAGTGAGTGAACTAAATGGACCAGAGAGATTAATTGATTGATGAAAAGAGATTTGAAACAATCGCAGATCGCCAATATAATTTTTTGAGATATAACTAAGGTTTCCATGGAAAATCAATTATCAATCATAAACACTTTCATTTTGAATATTAATACACGTACCATGTGCTAGAGAAAGAGTTTTAGGCACAACGACCGTTTTTTTTCAAAGGTATCCGCTAATCCATAACCTTAACCGTGATTGATTCAAAGTTTTAATCGCCCCATTGTTTCGCTCATTGTCACATGGTTGATCTATTGATAGATTCCACATGCCACCTACCTAGAGCTTGTTTGATGTTGGCTCTAGAAGGTTTTCCATCTTCATTGTGAATATGTTTGCATATCACTCGATGTTCCGCAATACCACAAGGATAATGCGTAGGACTCTTAAAATATATTCTCTCTTTCAACATTGTGTGAAACAGAGAGTCTTCATTGAACGCGGTCCTTAATGAGATTTATTGGATGATCTCATGGCTCTTAGACTCCACCAGCACATTTTGCTTCTATGCCTATACTCAGTGGAGCAGGTCTCCTTCTTCAATATCAACAATCTTTAAGAGAAAGTCGATAGATTATGCCTTCCTCATGACAATGAAACAAGCCCTTTTAAGAGGAACTTGGAGTGGTTGGGAAGTAGTGCAAGCAGGTCATCCGTCCATGACATCTTATTACTGTTACCTTGGTACAACCAAAAGAGTATACATGTATTGAACCCGTCAGCCTCTAAGTTTGAATTATTGGAGGGCTATTTTTTCACCCTTTTTCACATTCATTTCTTTTTTTCATTCTTCAATCCCTTCAGCTAATGGTGAGACTCATATAACTAGAACCTCCGTCAAAGTTATTCCTGTTATTAGCTCTGCCGTTGTCCAAGACTCTTCCCATTTCTCACTTTTCTCCTTTTTTTCATCATACCTATGACTTTACACTTTCTAAAGGATTGTCCTCCCGGTAGATCCTCTCCCATCAAGTGATCGAACGGTAATACCTAACCTAACTATCCTTATATCTCCATGCATAAAGTAAAATTGGTCGGTCTTTTGGTATTGTTCTTCCTTCAAAACCAATTGAAAAATCATTTGAAAATCAATCGCTGTATCAGGATATAAAAATCAAAGCATTTGTACCTTAATTGTTTGACTATTTAGAAATGCTCCCCCTCAACATATGCTTATGATGTTGAAATTGTTTAGCACATGGAGGCAAGAGTTCTTTGAAATAATTTCTTGATCACAATTTCTGTGGAAAACGCCATTTGATTTTCTCGGTAAATTCTCCTCCTCAATATGTGCATAGGATATTTGAAATCAATTTATCACATAGAGGAAAGAGATCTTTTGAAGTACATCCACAATTACAAAACCCATTAAGAAACCATTTAGAAAATCAATCAAGGTACTTTATGTTGAAACATAGAAATCTTTGTACCTTGAAAGTTTATTTTCTTTTGAAAATGCTCCTCAATATATGATTCAGATTCAAAAGAGTTTAGAATATATTAGAGAAGTATATTTTTTGAGACAAAAATGGTCACTTTTTATCGATTTCAAATTTATCACATTTTCCCCCTCGATCAAAATTTCAAATCCTTTTGATTTTGGATCTCAAGTGATTTAAACATGTAAGAACAAAACTTGTTGGAGAAAATTGTGTCGTTTTATTTGATCAAGTGGACTATTCCAAAGTTCCCTTTGACGCTACAAGGAACAAATGTACCCATAACCTAACACTACACACATACATATTAGTTATAATTGTTCATAGTATAATCAACACCACATTACATAGATCAAAAATACAGCACAAGACTATTGCTTAAATATATCTTCATTCAGCTCTTTTGCGCATTTGTAATGACCAACACGTATTCTCATACCCAAAACTTTCAAGGTCAGCGAAGATCTTTCTGTCTTAAGTCTTCGCTTGACACAGCAATTTTCACACCTCTTCAAATCCTCGCTCAAACCGTAATTTGGTTTTGTCTCCACGGCTTCGTCAATTTTGATTTCCTTCACCCTTAAGTCCAATTTTCTTCTACCATATTGAGTGTTCCATCATCATTTGTATAACTCAAGTATCAGCCTCATTAACATTCTCACCCGCATCTGCCAAGAAAGAGGACTGCCAGGGGTGTCAATCACTATATAGTCGCAACGAAATTCATGTCCTTGGCTTCCATTGAGGTCTTGTAAGATTGACCTGACCGGGTAGCTTATGCCAAGTTGAAAATCACCAACTTTGCCAATGACTAAGCCTCTCGATCCAAAGATTGACAAATGTGCCAGAGAGAGCCGCCTTTTCATAAAAGGTAAATGGTCAAGATGTCCTTTGAAGGTTCGAAGATAGAGATCTTCAAAGTCATTTGGCATCAAATGTTTGAAGTCGCTTTCTATAAACCTAATGTTTCAAGTCACTCTTCAAGAACAATATTTTTCGTGTAATCAGCCATAGATCGGTGAAGATCTCTAAACCGATAACACTTAGAATACGCAGTTTTAGATCTAATGTGCCTCTGCCACTCTTTCAGCCCATGTCTATCAATGTAAATTTCTTCTTCTGAACCACCAATGAGAAATACCATATGAGGCAAAGAATATACACTTGTTCTTTGTCTCCGTCTGAATTGATCCCATACTATCCGCTCAAGACCCCGATCAGTAGGTAGCAAATTTTCATTTTTGATATATCGATAGTAAAGTGGTTTTCTTTCAAGAAGTTGTTACATAGATAATCCCCGTCATGGTTGAAGAAAACTCGATTGAATGGTCATTTTGTCCGTGTTCACCACCAAGGAAGACTCGCTGTTCACATCAAACCAATTGATCCTGCTTACTAACTTGATCATTCAAAGATTTTATAGCATTCTTCCATCCGTATTGGGTTTATTAGTAATGGTGTAGAAGACTTAGACAATTTCAAATGCCGGGCCTTCAAGGTCTTTTAGTGGTGATTGATGTAATTCCCTTCTTCTCACACAAAACCACTTCATAAAGCTTCCCATATCCTCAGGAAGGAAGAAGAGAGTCTTCTAACAAGCTTTATAGTTGGAAATACCGTTGTAGCCCAATTAATGTCAAGGTTTGTTGAATCCACTGAATGGACCATGAAGGTTCGTGAGTTTGAGGTTTATCTTGGGATTTCAATATCCTTTGAAGGTGTAGCTCTAGAGTTTGATGCTGCTACCCTCAATATAAGCTTCCAACCAATCTTCTTCTTCTTCAACTTTGGGGATATGCTTAGTAGAAGCATCATCGCCTTCTCGATTGGATTGTTGAGCCACATAAGATTCTTCATTAAGCATTTGTTCTTCAGAATGTAGAGATGAATGGTGTAAACCCGAGCCAACCCAAGGTCCATGCCGTAGGTCTTTTGAGATCCTTGACCACTTGAACTCGGTTTGTTTATGAGTATTGGTGGAGTGTGAAGGTGGGTTTGCCTTTGTGAGTAGTGGTCGATCGAAGATCCACCAGCTCCAGATGTGCTTTGCTCCACCAGCTTGAGTGGAGGAGGTGGTGGTGACTGGGGCCTCCGCATATATCCTTTGATTCCATCGCATCAGCCTTCTTTCTTCTTAGCCTCCCTTTCACGTAGACATCCTATACAAACATGATAATCATCATGCCTCATCGACCTCGAAAGTGCTTCGTGATAATTTCTTAGTATTGTCCGATGCTCTCCTCATAAGGCCATACATTTTTCTCAGAGAAATGATCTCATGTCGATTGCGTCTTTAAATCAAGTAACTTAATCCTTCATTGCCATTCAACCGCATCATTTATTTCTCGCTTCTATTGCACTTGTTAAGCAACTTCATCGAGGTTTAGATTCTCCAAATTTTGGACACAATGATCAAGATTATTGATGCGATATAGGAAAGTGCTTCAATAGCTGCAATACGACATGGCTCCTTCGAAAGCAATCACTAAGTTGTTTTAATGTGGCGAAAGGTGGAGGACAGCTGCCACCGAAAGGTAGCAAGGGAGACCATTGAAGCAAACATCGGAGGAATGGTTGAAGAGTCTTGTTGAATAGTGGTGAGAACATTGATCGAATTCTTCCCTTTTCATTAGTTTGCTTGTCTCGACTCGAAAACTGGTGGTCCGCCCCCAGAATAGATCACCATAAGTATGTCAAGATCAATGTTCTTTAGTGATGACAATGACCAGGGATGTGAGTTTCTTCTAGGAGCATGTGTTCACGGCCTCGCTTAAGGACTCGTGGATCATTCTCAAGTAGCTTCATTATCTTCATTCTTATCCGACAGTCACTAGATGCAAGAGTATCTTCCCCGTGGTTTCTACACATCCTTTTCCATTCTCTGGTTCTTGAGTTGAAGATGATTCAAGGCTTCTTTCCTCGCATCAATTGGGTATTAGTTTGGTGGTGGAGAAGAGATGCCGCGCATAAGGAGCTGCCTTTTCTTGCTTCCACCCTAAATCCCTTTACCTTTGTCATGTGTGTGGAGGTGTAGTTTGTCGCAGTATGCATGTTCTCGAATCACAACTCCTCCCACCGTGGTCTCGAGATATGTTTAGACTATCAAGGCTTTGTTGAATTCTTCTTTTTATTGAAGAGCGTTCTCGCTCTTCATCTATCAACCCCACTTCCTGAACCTTGGTTCCTTCATCATTACTCCTTACCAGTTTCTTTCTCCTCTTTGCATGGCGGCGAGAGACATTAGATACCGAAGCTATCTGTCTCTTCTTTTTCTTAGAAGGCTTGAGTAGGTGGACCCCTGATTGTTTTATTTTGATTGTGTGAGAGGACTTGGGTGTGTCATCATCGTCAGGGCAGAGGCTTTACATATCTTTTGAAATAATCGATTCTTGATTCTTCAAGAAGCAACACTTCAAAGAAACGTGCATTCCAAAGATCTCTGTCATGTCCTTTTGGCAATATATTTTATGTTGCCAAGAACGTAAATCGCCACTGCTTTATGCGAGCTCACTCGCCGCGGAGTTGAACTTGTAAGTCTGCTAAGCGTATGCCGATAATGACTTTGAGAACCTCGGCGCCGGGTATTACTCGCTTGCCAAGGATTTTTCTTCCTTGACTTGTTCTCGCGAGTTTACCCATCATGATGAATGTGTCTAAGGACGTGTGAATTCTTCCCAAATAAGTTCGTGAGTCAATATTTTTTCTCACCATCTCCCACGTAATTTGCATTATAGGAGCTCTTACCAATTGGTCCCCTCGATGTTTTTACCAGCTTAGGAATAAGTTGAGAATCGTGAATGCATTGATCTCCACCGTTGATATATTTTCGGCATTGATGAGAGATGAAATTATGGTTAGCCTTTCCTGCAATTCCCAATTCATCGGCAAAATCTAATATATCTTGAGTTGAGGGTGGAGGACGAATTTGCTGGAGGGTCTTGGCGTGATTTGAAGAGCATATTCCTAGAGTCTCAACAGAGATGTCATACTATTTGTTCGCTTAGATGAGTATGCGGCGCATATATCTTATCCCATGTAACGGTACCTTAACTCATGGAATATAAAATGGAGGAATAGTACATTGCTTAAGTTAAGGCACCAAAGAAGTTAGTGTCTTTCAAGATGTCGGCAGCCGCAGAAATTGGATTTGTCGCCTCTATCCACATCTATAGCGCTTGCTCTTAGCAATTGAAACCCATTCCTCAAGACGTAAGTAATTCTTCGCCGCTAGGAGGACAGCTTGGTGCAAAGAAGCATATCCGGAGATGTGGTGTACCATTTATGATCTGATAATTACACATACAACAAAACAATATCCCAAAATGTTAAGTTAAGATAAGGTTATCTAATATGACCACTTAGCTTACCTCTATATCATGCACCATGAGCACAAACATAAAGTCTACAGAGAAGCAGTATGCGGGGACATATTAATGCATCATAATTTGCGAGAGGACATCAATAAGAAAATATCACACTAAAATATATCAACTCGCATAGCTTAACTCGAATATGACAAGAATGTTAACACGACGCAGGCAACTCGCATTATGGAACACAAATTAAATCAACACGCATACCTCAACACGCATAAGAAACATTTAAACATTAACACGCATACATCAAAAGTATGAGGTAAGTCGCATATGCAACTCGCAGATCCATCAACACGCTGTCAAAAGAAACCGTCAACCAGAGTAACACGACATCAAAAGTACGGTGCAAGTCGCATATGGAAAACCGCGAATTATCAACACGCTGGTCAAATGAGCCGGGTCAACACGATAAATAATGCAATTGCATATGATTCTATGTCCAAAACACGTCAAGTTATCTCACACAAGCTAGCCACTTGTGAATGACTAACCGTAAGAAACTTAAAACGGTTCTGACACCGATCCAATTATAGATGAGTAGTTGTAGTATGCGGGTAACTCAAATGTATTAGAGTTTGAGCACCGAGATCGTTCAACGAAAGGTTGAATGGAATTTCCAACTCACCACTACACGCGGATTTGAAAAGCTTATAGAATATATGATATATTCTAAAACTACGGATAGAAAGCAAATGGGAATAAAGTCTATGAGGAAAACCCAAGAATAAAGGCAAGCAAACTACTCAAATCTATACTAAAAATTAAATATGATTAAAACTAAACGCGAATAAAATGCAATTACGTCTATTCTAAATCCTAAAATTAACCTAAAATTAATTTTATGCTAAAAATGATATTTGAAAACTATTATAAAATTAAAACTATTTTAGAATTTTCTCAATTAATTTAATTAAAAACTAATTTTTAACTATTAAAACTAAATTAAAATACTAAAAATTATGAAAATTAAAGGGAAAATTATGAAACTAATTTCTAAAAAATCTAAAATACCAAAAGAGAATTTTCAAAACTATTTTTATATTTTTCAGATTAATTTTCTATTTTCTACAAATTTAAAACTATTTAAATCTAATTAATATTGTGAAAAATACCAAATAAAAGAGGAAAAATAAGGAAAAATATGTTTTTTTGCTTTTTATATTTTTCTTAAATCGAAAATTGAAAAATTATTTTTTTGAACTTTAATTAATTGCATTAAAGCTATTTAAAATGCCTAAAACTGAATTTAATAAAGAAAATAGTGAAATACAAAGCACCAAAAATTATGAAAACTCGTGAAAAAATTCTAAAATGTTAATCTAAAGCTATGAAAATATAAAAACAAGGGCTTATGTGGAGAATGTGAGGGTCAAAATGCAAATTGATATGTTGCCGCTAAAATAAGTAAATAAGTACACTATAGTGAAACCAAATGATACCAAAAGCTAAACTATGTATAACTACTTAAAGCAACTATTTAAAGTTACACTAATCAAAGATGCTACCTAAGATTGAAGCTAATCACACTCTAAGTAAAAACAAGCCATCGTGCCCTTACTTTCTAGCTTGCAACCGCTTATATAATAAGCTACAGAGAAAACTAAAGTGTGGGGCCTGCCCACCCAGCTTAGAGAAGATACTATATCTAAAGTTACAGCTAATAAGGACTAAAGGCCAAGAAACTAAAGATCAAATCAAAAGGCTTGGAGCAAGATGCTAACTGATGCATAGAAAATGCTGGTTGACCCCCTACTTTAGTTAAGCTACACGCACTAGCTATTCAATGTTTAAAGCCAAAACCAGATATGGACTTGAAGACCACCCATCAAACTGTGAATGGACCAAAATGAGACCCTAACTAGTCGTGTTGACTCTATGCATTGTTTGAAGTTCTCAAGACAAACCGTTTTTGACAGCTGACTTTGGAAAACAGATTTGGTAATTTGACTTTAATGAGATTTGAGATCAAATAATGGATCTAAAATGATGAATATGTATGAACTACAACTTTAACAAGCTTGCTTATCAAATTCTAAACCTACATGACAGATGATAGCAACTGATTTCCACAGATATGCATATAAGACGGGCTTGAGATGAAAAATTGACTTAACATGGACATGGATGCAAAACAAGGACAAATATGAATGTAATAAACTACAGAAGGACTAAAGCAACTGATCTAATCCACTATAATAACCTCTAACACAGATTTAACCTTTAATCCAAACACTCCTTCAAAACATCAAAATGCACATTATTTTCTGAAAATCAATGAGATCCGGCTAGGCTCAATCAAACTAATTAAAACACATTTAAACTTCATCAATATAACAATCTTAAGACAGATTTTATACTAGAATGCATTTAACTAAGAAAGTTGACTTTATTTGACTTTTTGCTAAACTTGAGATTAAGATCGCAAGACACCATGAAGCTCATATAAGCTTTGTTAAGCTTATATGAGCTTAAACAAACAAGAAAACAAAATTTTGGATGGGTTTGAAACTGATTGCATAAACCTAATTGAAATGGATTAATGTGAAAAAGAAACTTGATTAATAAAGTGACATTACAAGAGCATTAAAATTACAATGAAAAGAAACTTGACTAAGCTATTAAAACAAGAATGATGTGAAAATGGAAAGGTCAAAATTCCTCTAATGCTTAATGAATTGGACCCCTTGCAATGTGAGCCAAGAAGGTCTTTAAATAGCCTTGAAAGCTTGTCTGGATTCTTTATGCAAGCCTAGAAGCCATTTTGAGCCACTCATTCCTTCCATTGTCACTTCTACCAATCAAAGAGCTCCATTTCATCCATTCGAGGTGTCACGGCCTAATAGAATAGCTCCACTTGTCCACGTAGCATCTATTCTCACATGTCGCTGGTTCCTGAAGGATGGATAGACTTGGCAATGCAGGTGGTGTGTCTGGGATTGGTGCTTGGTGGTGAAAGGAGCCGCCGAGGAAGGAGATGAGACAAATAATCAGAGGCGCCGTTAGTTTTATTAATAATATTTCAAAGGATTGACCCTGTCCGGTGTCAATTACTCAAATGAGCGGTTTGGGTAAAATGGATATAATAACCGGGTGTGGATTGGATTATTAAAGGGCCGTAGAGGATTTTGGGATTAAATGTGAGTTTTGTTATGGATTTAGGATATGTATTGGTTAAATGGACTAACTTGGACTAGTATTAATGATCCAAGGTATAATAGAAAGGACCAATGATGTAAATTCTCAAATTTAGGGTACATGTAAAGTGAAATTATCTTCCAAGACTGATTTTGTCAATCTTCAAATAAACCAACCAATTTTCTCAATCTTCAAGGCCATTTCACAAATGTTGAAACTGAAAAATAGCTTTTGACACTTCTTCAAATTTGGTTATTTCTTCCAAAATCGCCCCTGAGAATAAAATCTTCATAAATGCTCAATTTGATCTTCTTCCGCCCGGCTTAGCTCTCTTAATCTCTCGCGGCTCTGGATTTATTCCCATTTGGTTCCTTTTATGTTTTTACATATCCGCACTGCACAAGCACAAACTCAAGAAACCATAAATATTAGCAATAAACTACTTCTTCTTGGTTATTTTCGGGGTCAGTTTTGATGATGAAAGGTATGTGTTTGAAGTTAACATACCACATATAGCAACTCATTTCAAGAATATTCAGATGCAACTCGCATATAAGCATACATGGGTAACTCGCTTAGAAGAGCACCAGATAATCGACCCAATTAACCAACCACTTAACCAAAACACATGATAACAAGCACTCGGATAAATCACACGCCTAAAGGGATCATTATTCAATGTACTAAGGCAACAACCAAAACAAGTCCAATAATCATTTTACACGAGACATAATCAACCTCAACACGCATCAAGAAAATAATCCAATTAAATCATCTAATCAACCCCAACACATAACATGATGTAATCACCCCTATTCAATAGCATCAAAGACTACTTTCAATATCATTAATAAAACATACAAAACCTAGTAGTAAGGAATAATGATCGAGATGAGAGAGAAAGGACACAATCAGACGTATATATATTCAAAATGAGACAGGGAACAAAGTAATGCATCATGATAAAGATGAGATAATTAAGATCTGATAGAAAAAAAAACTTACCACTCAATCAAATAGGAATAACTCGCTTAGAAGAGAGTTGAGAGAGAATAGTTTTTTTGAAAAAAGACTTTGACCGAGTGTGTTTTATGAATTGACCAAGGTACAACCTCGCATACATATACATAGTTATAGCAGATGACACTTTTAGTCCCTATACTTAGCAACTCGCATACCAGGCAACACGCATGCATCAACTAGGTTGGTCACAAGAAGATGTCATCACACATGATCCAAATGAGCAACACGCATACAATCAAATCGCATGAATAAAAGAAGGCAACACGCATATTATAAAAACTTGACAAACATAGCTAAACACAAGAGATAAACATATCAGTTCAGAATACATACATGTAAACACCTTATAACACACCAAGAATCATAAAATAACACCACATAGCATGCAACAACCAGACCACACAATTAAGAATGCAGATACATGCAATCAAAATGATCATGATTAATCAAACCCAAGTACTAAATCAAATGAAGGTGCATTAATTTCTCCCTAATCAATGATACGGGATAGAAAGTAATCATTGATTGATTCAAGAATTGACAGTGGGTTTATGACATCTAAGAATATGATTGTAAAGCTAATAATACTAAAGATTATTAAGACTGTTCGAACTTCATCCAAAGCCCGGTCATTGTTGAATGATATTTCTAGGACCGTAGATGTTATCGATGACAGAAATTTGTAAAAACGAGTGTAATAATTAATTAATTAAAATATTTTATATATATATATTTTCAATTTTTTTAAATGTATAAAAATTTGTAAAAGACTTAATGAGAACGAGTCCTAAAAAGAGGGATCGAGTCGAGTAAGTACATCAATTCTCGACACGCTACAATTCCAGAGTGAGCAATTCATTTCATGGAAACCGTGTCATGAGATTCATGAATGAATTGAGCATTGTACTGAAAAGATCGAGGACACTTTGCACTAATAGCACATGTAGTATTGCAAATAGGTGGGTTAGTGACAGATGTATCCTCATTTTTGATTTTGTACAATGTGTCTAGGAGTATCATTAATTGAAATCCCTTTAAGTCCAACATTCTTGAAGATTTTACCTGTGGGCATCCACTTAAGACAAGATCTAGGAGAGTAAGTCCGTTTGATACCTGTGAACTTAAATAGTCTACCAAGAGGAATCCACTCAAAAATCAAGTAGCAGAGTTAGATGAAGCCAACCGTTTTAAGCATTGGTCCTTTTGCAATTAATTTGTTTCTTAATTTGTCACCATTTGATGCATCTTATATGGAATAGATGAAGCTCCTTCTATTCCCTAACTTGAATTTTGAACATTCAAATTGGGATTGTTATTCATCATATCTGAATGAATTAGTGAAGTGGTCGGTTTGACAAAACTATATTATCATCAACTTGGGAGGCAAGCTTAGATTTAGAGGATTTAAATCTTTCTGTCTTAAATGCATTTGGTCAGCCTAACTACGTGTCGACTGTATTTTTAAGTGCAATTGGCTTCCAAGTTCGATGGTTTTGTAAACTTAGTGTTCACTTATTTCCAATGGTTTTCCTAAGCTATTTTTAAGGCAACAATGGTGAAGCTTTTTATCCTAATTTGCCAGGCATCAATGTTCGCCAACAAGGAGTTATTTTGATCTGACAGCTTAGAATTGCTCTCTAATAAGTTCTTCCTTAAGGACTCATTTTGCCTTAATAGCTTGGTCACACATAAAGCTAATTCATCATTCCTAGATTTAATCGGATCACTCACCTCATAGTTAAGATTGTTCATCCCTTTATGCGTATAGAAGTTGTATTTTCAGATTGCATATGGTTGAGTCTTTGTCCAACTGGTTTTAACCGTTGTCTAAAACTCTCAAATTCTTGATTGATACAAGGTTTCGTAGCAAGAAAACTTTCTTCCTTTTTGTTGTATTGCAATTTCAAGAAATGCGTTGTTTTGAGAATTGAGTATTGTTAGAAAGTTCATCAAAACCCCCTTTTTCAACCATTCCATTTGTTTTAAAAATTCTAGACTCAGATTTAACCGTGGAACATTCATCCTAATCATGTTCGTGCTTAAAATCATTTGTTTAGGTAGACTAGCAGATGCATAATGTTGAGCCAAGTATACCTCATCAGATGACAACGCTTTATCCATCGGGTCTTACATGTGAATCCACATCGGAGTTACTAAATGCTGGTTCTGTTACTTCATTCACGCTTGTATCCGATTTTCTCAAGATTCAAGAACACTCTCCTGCCCTTTTCAACTCTAAATATTACCCAAGTTTCACCACTATCTCCTAATTGCACTTGACACTCATTCACGAATCATCCTTTTGAGCAACCTTTCCTCAATGTACTTTTCACATTATCCATTAGTCGATAAATGTATCGATGAACTCCCTCAATTTCCATTCCAAAGATGTTTCTGGAAAGAAATTCCAGCTTGAGTGTTGATCGAAGTTCAAGGAATATTCCCCATTGATAAATGGTCGGAATTGGTTGTGGATTACCCAAGGTGCAAAGATTGGAATCATCTTTTGGTTCCTTCCTTTTGGTAAGTTGACGCTTTAATAATTCTAAGTTCGTCAGCAAGGTTCTCGTCAATGTAGGTGTAGGACCTTATATCTATCAACCTTATCACAAACCAATACCCACGTTATGCTTATAAACACGTTAAACCAAACACTTATATGTATAAGAGGATGAAATAAAGAAAGGAAGATGGTGACTTGAATGATATAAATTCGTGTATGTGAGAGGATAAGATAAACACAATATGTTGTATTACTTCAAAGGAAAAACACACACACACACACTTTCAAGCACACCCCTCAAATGACCATTTGAGGGGTATTTATAGTCCAAGGGACTTGATGCCCTAAAGGCTTTCTTATGGGCTTTTCGTGGGCTTGGACATGGGTTGGATTGGATAAAAGGCAAGCCTTACATAACTAGTACCCATTTAGCTTAGTCCAATCCACGAGCCCGTTGACTATTCTATCACGATATCTAACACACGCTACAAAGTTCCTAAACGTGAATGACCATCACTTCTAATAAAAACTATTAAGGCTAACAATCTCCCCTAAGGGGTGGTCATTCAAATGATGCTCCACTTGATTAGGTCTTTACTTTTCTTGAGCTAGAACTTTGTGTGTAGATATAGAATAGTCTTGATTCTTTGTTCCTTCATGCTTTGTGATCGATTAATGTGGTTGTCTGCCGTTGTCAACTTCGTTGGTTAGGTGTCTCCACGCCTTTCTCCACCATGCTCACACTTCTATTTGACTTTTGGTTACCAATGATGTAGTTCTCGAGTCTTTAAACTTTGAGTAGCCTTTGATTGTGATGAGAACTTTCATGTGTTGTTGGTATGAGCATGTGGCGAGTCTCAAGACGATCCATCCGCTCCGAGCTTCCATAAGAAGAAAACATAAAACCGGTTAGTAATAAGCGATTCCGCACTTACAAGTTTGAATTTCGAGGGTGTTAACAACATAGTGTAAAAACACATCTCTAATTCTCACAGGGCCGCCTCGAACCTGAGTCCCACAAGTGAGATAACGCATATACCGAAGTACATCTATAGCTCAGATGAGTCACGAGGTACACCGGGCATCACCCCACGACTGTAGACCGCTTGAGACACACCTAAGCTTAATCCACGGAGAATTACCGGTGACTGCCGGGGCTTGATGTTGACCCCGGAGAGTTTCCATTCAATCATCGAAGATCACAGATGTGAAACTTCTCATAAATGTTCTGGCAAATTGCTAAGATCTACGTAGGACTCTAGAATATATCACTTGTGTCCTTATTGATGAACAACAAGCTTATGTCATGTCAATTGTTCCTATGAGATCTTTTGATGAATCTCGTGGCTCTAGACTCAATAAGTGCATTTTGGTTTTCCTGAGCGGAGACTAGGGAGAGGGTCTCCTTCTTCAATATCAACGATCTCTAAGAGAAAGTCGATAGATTATGTAGGGTTCCCAGTGAGAATGAAACAAATCCTTTTGAGAGGAATTGAGTGGCTAGAAGGTTTAGTGCAGTCGTCAAGGGTCCATGACGCCTTTGTCTTCAATACCTGTGTCATCTAGTGACAACCGAGTATATGTATTGAACCCTGGTTTCCGCCTCTAAGGTTGAATATGTAGGGCTATTTCTTTTCACCCTTTCTTCACATTTCTTTTTAATTCTTCAACCCCTTCTTTCTCCTTTCTCACATTACTCCTTTTTTCAATCATTCCTAAGGACTTCTAATACTAAACTATTTGTGATGTCCTTGGTTAGATCCCTCCGGCTCTAGCGGATCATAGGACGAATTTCCTATCCTTAGTCACCTTATAACTCCATGATGTCCATGTTGCCATAAAACCTTTTCTTGAAAATCTCTCAAAGTGTTTATGATAGAAAACATGTTTGAGACACTCAGAGAGTTTTATATTTTCGTAAACACTCCCCTTCACATGTGCTTATGAGTTTTAAGTAAATCTGCACATAGAGGGTTGAGTTTGCACTTTTTGAATTGATCTGCTCATGATAGACAATTCCCCACGAGACACGGTTACGTTGCCTAGTTAAAGAGTTCCATTGTCAGCTTTTAGGTGACAACTAGCTCTAATAACTAACTTGAAGTTGTAAACACTCCTTGAAAAGGAGGTTAGACCCATGAAGGTGCATATCTATCACAAGTTTCTCGAGATGGTACATTTCCTGACTTTGATTCCCGTCAATTCATTGGTTTCGTCTGAGTCGAGCTCATTTTGAGATTCAAACAACGATCATTAAACTTTTTGATCACATTTTAATCACGCTCTCCCCTCAAAAATAGCGTATTCGTGATATTTTTTATATCAACGGATTAAACAACATTTTAGAATCTTTTGGGGAGACAAACGGATTTGATTTAAGCATGAATATGGAAGATTTTAGTTTTATACTCCCCCTTTAATAAAGCATAATCAATTAAAGGGTTTTAGAGGGAGTTATCTTGAGCACAAACTATTTTGAAAGATTTTGAAAATCTTTTTGAACAATCTTGAAAAGGTGCTCAAGATGATGATGATTTCTCACCATTTTTAAATGTACAATCTTTTTGAGTACACTACATTTTTCTTTGAAAACACGAGTTTTGATTTGAAAAATAATCAAAAGTCATCATTTTAGTCCTGGGTTTCGATGCAAGTATACCAAAAGCCATTATTTGAAGAAATTTTGAGTAACGACATGTTTTAGAAAACAAATAAAGAACTCTCGCTCAAGCATCTGTACATACCCGTATCATTGTTGAATGACATTTCTAGAAACGCATGAATATCGATTATACACGAGACATGTCGTGAGAAGAATATTTTTGGATTTTTGATTTTATATTGTTTTTGTATTTTTGAAAAATTTATATTTTTATATTTTGCTTTTGTTGGTTTTTCAAATTTTGTATTTTGTTTTCAAAAATATTTACATAAGCTTTTGGAAAAAATCATTTTCAAGAAGATTCGAAGACGTTCTAACTCCTCGGGGTTAGGCTTCGATTCAATTCGTCGAACTAAATAGTCAAACCTTTCTTTTGGAAGGGCTTTAGTTAATAGATCGGCGAATTGGTAATCTGTCTTCACGAAGAATAATTCAACAAGCACTATTTTCGACGTACTCTTTGATGAAGTGATAGCAGACTCTGATATGTTTAGTCTTTGAGTGATGAACAGGATTGCATGATATGGCTATGGCACTTTTCGAGTCACAATACATAGGTATTTTATCGAAAGTAAAGCCATAATCTGTGAGTTGTGTTCTCATCCATAGAACTTGAGCACAACACGCAGATAGAGACACATACTTCTAAACTGTTGAAAGTGCAAAGGTAATCTTGTTTCTTTAAAGACCAGCTTACTAACTTTTCACCCAAAAATTGTGCTCCTCCGGATGTACTTTTGTCAGAACTTGATCACCAAGTGGTCGCGTGATCCTGAAAAGGCAATTAGATAAAATCCGGATTCCTTCGGATACCAAAGTCCCATGTGAATGGATGTCTTCATGTACCGAAAGATCCGTTTAACCTCTTTGAGGTGCGTTCGTAGGCTTTGCCGAAACCGTGCTAATAAGCAAACAAAGAAATGAATATCCGTCGACTAGCAAGAAGATACATGAGAGAACCAATCATGCTCCGATATTTCTTCTGATCAATAGGTTTCCCAAACAAATCGGCTCCAATTTTTGGTGAAGTTACCATTGGTGTTCCGACGGAGTCACAATTATCCATACCATGATTTTTCAAAATCTCGCTTGTGTATTTAGCTTGATTTATAAAAATTCCACGAGGGGATTGATGTATTTGTAAACCAAGAAAGAATTTTAGTTCCCCATCATGGACATTTCAAATTTACTTTTCATGAGATTTTCAAAATGTTTTGAAAGATTGGGATTAGTGGACCCAAAGATGATGTCGCCCACATAAATCTGAACAATCAAAATGTCGTTTTTGCATTTTTGTGTAAACAAGGTAGGATCAACTGCTCCTTTGGTGAAATTGTTTAGGATAAGGAAAGAGGACAGTTCGTCATACCACGCTCTCTGGAGCTTGTTTTAATCCATAGATTGCCTTTTTGAGTTTGTAGACGTAGTCTGGATGATTCATGTCTATGAAGCCTTCTCCGACTCACGTACACTTCTTCTTTTGAGAGTTCCATTCAAGAACGCGGTCTTAATGTCCATTGATAAACCGTGATGTTTTTGTGAGCGGCATAGGCTAAGAAAATCCTGACCGCTTCAAGTCTAGCTACAGGCGCGAATGACTCTTCAAAGTCTATCCCTTCCTCTTGTCTGTATCCTTTGGCCACAAGACGAGCTTTGTTGCGAATGACGTCCATTTCTTCATCCCGTTTGTTCTTCCATAACCATTTGAGATCAATGACTTGAATGTCAATTGGTCTTGGAACCATTTCCCAAGAGTCATGTAGACGGTATTGGAGAAGTTCCTCTTGCATCGCTTCTATCCATGCGGGTTCTGCCATTGCCTCACGAATGTTCTTTGGCTCTATATTGCTAATTGAGCAAAGGTAAATGCATAAGTCGCAATCGGTGGCAAGTTGGCGCCTCGTCTGAATTGGCCTTGAAGGTTCACCAATAACTTGTTCAATCGGATGGTCTTTAGTCCACTTCAGAGTAGAAGGATACCGTTGGTTAAATGTATGCGAGTTAGATGGTTCTCGTAAGCTATGAAGAAGATTCAAATGATTCCGTAGCAAACGGGTTTTCAAATAAGTCTTCATCTAACGTTGCATCGCTTTGGTTTTGGTTTTGCTCATCAACTCTTTGTAGAACGGGTGCAAGAATTGTAGTAGATGTAGATGATGTAGATGGAATTGGTGCATTGGTTTCGACCGTTGTAGATGCATCTTCTCTTGGTTGTGGAGGATGATTTTGAGCGGGTGCAGCGGAATGATGGTTTGATGCATTTGTCGAAGTTCCACCATAGTATTCATCGAACATTAACTCGAAGAAATTCTCCCATTCTTGTTCTTTAGGATTGTCAAACGAAGTTGATTGAGCTCTTTGAGGTACGAGTCTGGCCGAATGTGTCCGTAAGTCTGTCGGTTTAGTGCGGGTTCTAGAGCGAGTCTCTCGTAAGCCATATGTGAAAGTTCGTCAAACTTCACATTCATCGCCTCCATGATCCTCCTAGTTCTTCTGTTATACACCCTGAATGCCCTCGAGTTATCTGAATATCCAATGAAGATTCCAATATCACCTTTAGCTTTCAATTTTCCAAGATCTTCTCTGTCATTAGTAGGATAGCACAAAGCGCCAAACACGTGAAAGTAAGAGATATCCGGTTTTCTGTTGTTCACAAGCTCATATGGGGTTTTATTGAATCTAGGATGGATTAGGGATCGGTTCGAGTGAAACAAGCGTTAAAGCAACATCGCCCATAGAAATAACGGTGCACTAGAATAGATTAGCATTGTGCGAGCGGCTTCCACAAGAGTTCTATTTCTTCTTTCAACTACCCCATTCTGCTGTGGAGTTCTAACAACTGATGTCCGATGTGTAATTCCAACATCTTCAAAATAAGCTCTTAACTCCTCGATTAGTGAATTCGTGCCGTTGCCGTTCTTACAACCCTTACTAGAGTTTGAAGAAGTACTTGAATACGCTTCAGAAAGGTGATGATGATGCTTGGTGCTTCGTCTTTTGATCTCAGGAACTTAACCCATGTATATCTTGAATAATCATCGCCAATGACAAGAATATACTTTTTCCCATTAATGCTTTCAACTCTCATTGGGCCACATAAGTCCATGTGCAACATATGCAACCTTGCTTCCGAACTAGGTACGGATTTGGGTTTATATGATGCTCTTTTGCTTTTTCCTTGTTCGCATGATGGACATAAGTGATCCTTGGTGTATTTGAACTTTGGAAGTCCGTTGACGATGTTGTCTTTGGCAATTTTGTTGATGGTGTCAAAATTGAGATGGGATAACCTTCGTGCCACAACCAGACTGTGTTCCGGATGCTCGTGTCATAAGACATATTGGTGATGAAGAGGCCATTTGATTGATGTCGATAGCATACAAGTTTGTATCACGATTCCCGCTAAGAGATCGATGCCATCCAAGTTTCTAACGAAGCAAGCATTTTTCCTAAAAAGCAACCTCTAAATCTGCATCACGTAACCGCCCGTGAAAAACAAATTGTGTCTCAACCCTTCGACATAGTAAACCCGAGTGATCAAATAATTTCCAAAAGGTAGATCTCCATAACCCATGATAGCTGCTACATGATCATTTCCAAACCGTACGGTTCCCATGAATTTCCGACGAAATTGATCGCAGCTTCAGATTCCATGTCATGTGCTTGGAGCAACCCGAGTCGACGATCCAAAGACATATTTCGATAACCTGCCAATAATGTAAGAAGAAGATTTTGGAAACCGCTTTGATTTTGGTTCCTTTGGGTTAGAGGTAAAATCCTGATCACACTCAAAGAAGTTGTCTATATGTAAGACAGGTGCATCACTCATTCTACCATTCTTGAGTGTGAAAGTTCTACCCGTGGGTTTCCAAATGTCATCCCTAAAGTAAACATTATGCTCCCTATCAGAAGTGTAAAGCCTAAGTCTCGCAACTAGTCTTCCTATTCGTTTAGCATAAGTTCTTTTGGGAACATTCTTCTTAACAGGCTTAACAATCTCATTCTTAGAAACACAATCATCATGAACATTAGATAAAGATTTCTTGCAAGTTAAACAAACAGATTCAACGGATTCATTAAACTTAGCAGATTTCATAGGTTCATTACATTCAGATGAAATGTCTTTCTTATTCAAAAAGGGTAAATTCCTAGGGTGTTCTTCTACTTTCTTCTCTTTATTCAAGCGACTACTCTTAGAGGCCACCGAGACTCTATTGTTCCTTGTATTGCTCTTAGGCTTTAGTATGCTGCTCCTAGAGGTGCTTCCTAGTCCTGCAGAAGGTAAGGCACACTCATTAGGATTCACAATCTTATCTAGAGAAGTGGTTTCAGCTTTCCTAGTCTCTTTAGAGTGCTTTTCTAAACTTATGACGTTTGTTCCATATGTTTTAGATGTGGAGGCACGATTAGTGGTACTCATCTTAAAAAGGCCATGAGCTAAAACTTTTGGTTTCTCGATAACCGCTTTTCCCTTATCAACATTTTGTTTAGGTAGTGTGTGGAGGACTGCTTTTGATGAAACATTTTTCTCATTGACTTTTGGAGGAGGCATAGAAACAGACATTTTTGGTTTGGAAACCGGTTTGGGAACATTTGCTTTCTCCGCCAATGGTTTTTAATCACAGTATCCACTGCCTTTCCTTTTGACTTTCCACAAATTGAGCCCTCAAAAGATAATTTTTCGCTTTCATGTCATTGTAGGCACGCTCATACGACAATTTGTCATACTTGCATTCCTCGGTTTTTTGATCAAGTTGTTTAAAATATGAGACATTTTCTTTTTCAAGTTTTTCAAGTGCTTTTTCATATTTTGAAACAATTTTGGAGGTCTCAGACTGGAGTCTTTCATGATCTTCAACAGAATATGTTTGCAAAATGATGGACATAATATCAAGAGTCGAACATCTTCAAGAGAGTCATTTAAATTTTACAAAACTTTGATTTGTTCAACACAGTCGTTAGCTTGCTTTACCAGGGTTTTATGGTCCTTGACAAAGTCAACTGTTTCTTTCAAAAATGCTTGTTCAAAATGAATTACCCTTGCACCGATGGCATTCAGCTGAGGGGCAATTTGAGTTTCAAAAAACTTTCTTTATTCGATGTCAAAACTAGAGAACCAGTTGTTAGGTGTAATAGTGGTTTTAGTTTTAACAGTGTCTTGAAGATCCACAATTCTAGTTTTCACATTGTCTAAAATACTTCTCGCATCACTTGAGTTAAAAGGATTGTTTGAAGACATTTGTTCAATGTTCGAAAGAGATTTTGAGACAACGACTGTTTTGAAACGATTTTGAAACAGTGTTGACTCTTTGTTTGAAACACTTGTGTGATGGAGAACTTTGACTTTTCTTTTGATTGACAAAAGTAATTCCGTTAATTTTGTTCCATTTGTTATAATCAATTGGTTTGATTCCCGGATTCTTTTGTTTCATTTTGATCTACTCTCCTCGATAGTTCTAACGCTTCAAGAGAATCATTTAACAATAATGGGTTCATGTAAAGCTTTTCCATTGTTTAACACATTCGAGATTTCGAGCTTTCTTGAGGAAAGAAGAAGGGTCGTTACCAAGTGCCATTCTATTGTTAGTATGAAAACGCGAATTTACTTGATTAGAAAGCATCTTGATTGTTTGAGCAGAATGACCCGTTGTAATAAGAAAATTTTCCAAAGTTTTTATCTTTTCATTCTTATCAAGAATTTCATCAAGAAGAGAATCTTCTCGTTTTGAAAAATCAGTAATCAACGCTTTTTCTTTTTCAAGATTATAAAACATTTCTTTTTGTTTAGAAAGTTGGTTATTTAAATCAGAAATTTCCTTGTTTAAAGATTTAATTTTCAAGTTCGAATTCACATCAAGTGTGTTATACTTGATTTGCAATTCTTTTCTTTAGAAACCAAATTTCGATAACCAATTTCTAATTCTGATTCTTTGTTTTTCTGAAATTCAAAACTTTTGCTTCTCCTTGTAACTCTCAAGCTCAGCGGTCAATTTGGCATTCGCAGCCTTAACATCGCGATTGACCTTTTTAACTTTCTCAATTTCAATGCCACAGTTGTTGATTAATGATTCAAAATAAGCGCGAGTTTCCTCATCGGTCTCAGTATTTTGTGCCACACAGCCTCCACTAGGATCCACATCCGGAGTTTCAGAGTTAGTATTGCTACAACTCGGATTGTCCAGGTATGTATCATAAGTAGGTGCTGATGTCACAGAATGCTGTTCGTCATGAGTAAACACATCAAATATGACATTGTTATAGCATGGATCGTGATTGGTACCTCGACATCGCTTGGCCATAGACAGGGAGGTGCGCCGAATCAGTCGTACTTAGTCTCTTGAAGATTTGCCATGAAGATGCAGTTTGCATTGAGTTCTTCGAGGTCTTCCAAATCATCCATAATAGCCATGAAGTCATGTTCCTCAAAACTCAATTGAAGTCCAGATTGTTCCTTTTGTGCCAACAGATAACTTTCAAGATACGCAAGATCTTTCTTTTTCGGCTTAGTTGGACAATTCCTTGCCATGTGACCCAATCCTTGACAGTTATAACACTTAACCGATTACCCGATTCACATTTCCATAATTCCCAACTCGAGTCCGCAACATTCCCATTCGATTACCCACTACTCTATTTCCAACATTCTCGACCCATCCGATTACCCTGATTCGAACCGCTGATTACCCATGCAAATCTAGTAGCATATCTCTGCTGATTCCCAATAACTCCAACCATTTGACCTTGATTGCCCATGTTCACACCCTACCGCAATTTGCTGCTATGCGAGTGTTTGATGAAATCCTTTGGTTGTTGTTAGTTGGTGTGGAATAGCGACCACTGAATGCTTTACCCAAGAATACAAATGCTTGTGACAAAGCTTCTTCTGGTTCCATTTCAAGATCGGATTCCTTGTTCCGGTAATGTTGTTGTTCAGGTGGATAGTTTTGTTGTTGAGGGATGTATTGCCGCAAGTTGTTGTTAGTGGAAGATGATGAAGCTTGTTGTTGTGTATTCACTGAAGTTTGAGTCTTTGCAATGAGTGCCAATGGATCATGATTCTTTGCTAATCTTTCTTGCCTGACTTCATTCACTTCATTTTGGTTTTGTTTCAGAAAATCGTTGAGTTGATCAAAGTTCACTTGATGTAAGTCCTTTGTTTGGTTGACAATAGTGACATATCGTCCCCATTCTTCCGTAGATTGTTCAAGAACTTGATGTTGCTCACGATAGTTCGGGTGTCAACTTGTTTCGATCACTCATTCATTAAAGTACAAAACCTTCCATAGTAGGATTCAATGGATTCTCCAGGAGTAGATGTAAACTTCTCCCATGCAGTTAGCAACTTGTTCTCTGTGTCTTGTTGACCGATTTCTGCTCCATGACAAAGTCGTCTAACACGTTCCCACATGTCGAAAGCAGTTTCACAACTGTCTACAAAGCAGAAAAGATGTCTCTTGGTAAACCCGGTTGTATAATATGAATTGCCATGTCATCGCTTCGACTTGTTTCGATCCTCTTGAGTATTCGTCTTTTGAAGACGAAAAATGGTGGGACGGGAGGTGTTGCATCAGGATTTCCAGGGTCTTGGACTTGTCGAGGTATGAAGGGTCCATCCTGAATGGATTTGATCATCAATTTTCCATTAGGTTTGGTCTTGATGTAACGAAGCATTCGACTTGTCCATTGAAGATAACCACCTTTTTCCAACATAGGAGGACGGTTTTCAGCACCGGCTGCATGAATATCTTGTTGAGTTGCCATTGATGAAGGTATGATCTGATAAAGTTGATGTAGGATCGATTCAACGATAAAGGAGTTGTGGTTGATGAAGATTAAGCCCGGTTGAGGTGATTCTGAAAGTCGTACTCGTAACCTTGGTTCTTAAAAAATTTCCGCCCAAAATTTGAAATTCACTATAAAAATCAATTCTAAGGACGTATGAAAAATTTGAGTTATGACAATTTTGACGCCAAATTTGACCAGAAAAATTTGAATTTAGGCCCAAAAATTTGAATTTTTGACCAAAATTTTCAGGTTATACCAAAATTTGAATTTCGCGTAAAAATTGAACGTTTAGTCTCCTCAAAATTTAAATTTTACTCAAGTTTTAATTTTTTTTTTTTTTTAAACCTTTATGCGTAGAAAGAGTTTAGGCGAGAACGAGTTACGAGTAGACGAGGCTTAGGCGAGGATCCGTGCTTATGCGTAGGATCTTATGCGTAGGAAGCTTATGCGTAGAAACCTTATGCATAGAAACCTTAAGCGTAGGAACCTTAGGCGTAGAAACCTTATGCGTAGAAACCTTATGCGTAGAAAGTATCTTACGCGTAACCTTAAGCTTATGCGTAGACAAAAGGTTACTCGTAAACCTTACGCGTAATTTTGAAGTTATGCGTAGAGTTACTCGTAAGCTTTTAGCTTATGCGTAAACTATGGTTAAGAACCAAAATCCTTTACACTATCATAGCGTAAGGGATATCCACAAGTCGAAGTGTTCCACACACTTATCCAAGTGAGGAAGCACTGAGTAACAGTTATAGCACGAAGATTCTTCACCAATAAGTTACGAGTAGAAAACTAGGGTTTTGACTTTTTGACTTCTACTCATAAGAAATTTCCAACGATTCAAATGATTTTTTTTACCCAGATAGCCTTAAAAACACTCGAATAACCCAAAATGTTGACCTTTTTCACCCAAAGTGCCTAGAAAAGTTACGAGTAGAAATGACCAAAAACCAAATACGAGCTTAAAATTGAAGAAAAACACGTAAAGCTACGAACTTTTTGCAAAAAACTGAAACTTTAGCACCAAATAAACCTTAAACCACAAGAATCTTGAATTTTAAAGTGCAAAATTTAAAGCTTTAAGCTTGACAAAAAACGTATAACGAGAGCCTTTACGCGTAACCCTTCAAAACAAACACAAACACTCCTAAACCATTGTTAGGCGATTGATACCAATTGTAGGACCTTATATCTATCAACCTTATCACAAACCAATACCACGTTATGCAAGTTATAAACCACGTTAAACCAAACACTTATATGTATAAGAGGATGAAATAAAGAAAGGAAGATTAAGGTGGTGACTTGAATGATATGTTAAATTGTATGTGAGAGGATAAGATAAACAAATAGGATGTTTTATTACTTCAAAGGAAAACACACACACACACACTTTCAAGCACACCCCTCAAATGACCATTTGAGGGGTATTTATAGTCCAAGGGACTTGATGCCCTAAAGGCTTTCTTATGGGCTTTTCGTGGGCTTGGACATGGGTTGGATTGGATAAAAGGCAAGCCTTACATAACTAGTACCCATTTAGCTTAGTCCAATCCACGAGCCCGTTGACTATTCTATCATGATATCTAACACACGTTATAAAGTTCCTAAAAGTGAATGACCATCACTTCTAATAAAAACTATTAAGGCTAACAACTCCTTATACGATTATCATGCAAAGTTTGAGACTAAAGAAGGAGGTCGATCATACCTTGGCTATGTTCGAACAGATTGCACCGAACCAAAAGAAAACCACATGGACGGATTGGAAAGAAAGAAAGCAGGAAAACTTTTGCCGTGACTTTGTAGAAGCTAGGGTTTCAGTTTTGATGTTTTCATGAGGTATATATATCGATCGGTTATGATGGCTTTGGTGTGGGTCTTGCAACCCAACCGGCTCCATGGCTCAAGTGTACTCGCTGGCAAAAGAAGAAAACGAGGCCCATGGGTTTTGAGGAAAATAAATTGGGTCACAAAACGAATGGCTTAAGGCTTTACTAATAGCATACTCGACTATGGGGAAGAGACGAGGTCCAAAGCTCATACGCGTGCCTTTTATTTTTGTCGTACCAACGTCGTTAATTTATTTTCACGTCAGTTTTAATTATTCATAAGTTAGGTTTTTAGTTTCGTTAAATGAACGTTATTATATTTTACGTATTTTATAAATGTTTACGGTGAGGGTAAAGTAGTCTTTTGATATATTTTATATTTTTAGGGTTTTACAGAGCAGGTCGGCTCTGTTTGTCGGTTTCACAGATTTTTTTAACACCCGTATCCATAAAACTTAGCTTTATATAAATCAAATAGATATTTTGAACGACGGAAAAACATTGATCAATAAAATATTTATTATCACAATCGTATAATGAAAAACACTGTTCATTAGTTAAAGAGTTGAAATATTTCAGATTTAATTCTTGATATCCATAAATTTATTGTAGAAAAAAAAATAATAAATTAAAGAGTAAATTGCAAAAATCGTCCCTAAACTATGGCCAAATTGCACGTTTCGTCCCAAAACTTTGGAAAGTGCAAATATCGTCCCTGTGGGGAAACTTTGGGCAGAAATCGCCCTGCTTAGATCAATGACTAAAATAATTCTCTCTTTTTACTTTTCGCGAATGGTCCAGGAGTTTGCAAGATTTTTTAATTAACTTTAATTAATTACGTTATTTTTGTTTTATTTTTACTTTTCGATTACGGGTTTTCGTCGATTTTTGCTCGTCCGATTTACGTTTTCGTCCGATTTTACGTTTTCGTCCGACTTTATTACGTTTTCCGATTTATGCTGATGTCAAGTTTTTGATGATTATTTTCGTCCGGATTTGAGCTTTTTACGCGTTACGTTCGTCTTTTTTTTACGTTTTGTTTTTTTTCGTGTCCGTTTTCACGTTACGTGTACGTTTTACGTTTTTGTCCCGTTTGTTTTCTCGAAATTTTTTACGTTCGTTTTCCGAGTCTTTTTTTACGTTTTCGATGTTTTTTACGCGGTTTTTCGTCCGATGTTTTAACGATCCGTTTTATTTACGTTTCCGAACGTGGTTTTTCGCGTTCGTTTAGTTTTCTCGTTGATGTTGTTCGAGTTTTTCGTTTTTCGATTTTATTCAACGTCTGATTTTTGCCTGTTTTTATTTTTTCGGTTATCTGATTTACATTTCGGTTGATTTTTTTTTGGATCGAATGGATTAAATGGAACGGAATGGAATTAAATGGAATGGAAAAAATGGAATTAAATCGGATGAAATGGAACGTAAAAATGGAAAAAATGGACGAAACGGAATGGAATAAAATGGAATGGATGGAATGGACGAAAAAAAGGAAAAAAACGGAACGGGGAATCTGGACGGAAAAAACGGAAAACGTAAAAATCGGGATGAAACGTGAAAAATCCGACCTAAAACGCGAAAAATCCGACGAAACGTAAAAACTGGATGAAAACGTAAAAAACTGACGAACGTAAAAAACCGGACGAAAACGCAGAAAAACGGAAGAAAACGTAAAAAATCCTGACGAAAACGCAAAAACCGGACTAAAACGCAAAAAACGGTAAAACGAAAAACCCGGACGAAAAACGAAAAATCTGGACGAAAAAAAAATAATACTAATATTAATTGTTAATTAAAAAAAAAAAAAAAAAGGACTAATTTGCAAAATCTTTACAAAACACGTGGACCATTTGCGCAAGAACCTGGTAACAAAGAGAAGGTAATTTTAGTCATTTGATCTAGCCAGGGACGATTACCCAAAGCCCCACGGGGACTATATTTCACTTTCCAAAGTTTTTGGACGAAACGTGCAATTTGGCCATAGTTTAGGGACGATTTTTGCAATTTACTCTAAATTAAAAAACATAATTTTTTTTAGAATATCCGTCACCGCAATACGTAACTACCCTCCTAGTTATTTAAGAATGAACAAACCTATGGTTAGTGATCTTACCTTAAAATAAAGGTTATGAAGTTACTCTATAATAGTAAGGGCAAATCACCTAGAAATGTAGTTAACTTGCCACTTTTTTCCATTGTATGTAGCATTCTTTTTTTTTTCTCATTCTGTCAATAAACTTCTATCGTTAGTCCTTTGTGTGTACCGGCAAAAAAACATGCATCGTTACCCTTTATGCTAACGATCGCTAATAAATAACTTAAAAATTTATCTTACGCAACTTGCGTCGTTGGTCCTTTTTATAGTAACAACGGGTAAAATAACTAAAAATTTGGTTTTCTTTATCGTCAATCGCGTTTTTTCAATGCCAGACGCTTTTACACACGACGCTTGAGTTACAGATTCTGACGATTGTTAGAAAACGGTCAGTAAAGAGGGTGCGTTTTCCAGCGGACGTTATCCGGCGATCGTTACCCGCTTTTTCAAACGTTCGCCTTTGCTGGCCTCGGTTAACACGCCAGCGCCATCCGGCGACGCGACATCCAGCATCGTTTGATAAGTTTTCGATGTCTTACGTTTTTTTCATTAACACGCTTCAGCCGCTCATTATCCACGCTTCACATCGTTGTTCACGTTTTCATCGATTTCATCCGCTTTTATTTTCAAACCGCAAACACGAATTAAAAACATGAACAACGGATTTTAAAACGGTAAATTTGATGAAAACGTGAAACACGATGAAAAACGCGAAACAACGGATCAAACGTGAATAACGAACTAAAACGGGGTAAAACCGGACGAAAACGCAGTAAAACCTGATGAAAACGTGAATAATAAATGAAAATGTGAAAAAAAATCAATGAACCCATGTTAAAACGGATGAAACGTGTAAAACATGAAAACGCGGAAAAAAAATAGACGAACCCGCGGTTAAAACGGATGAAAACTTGTAAAACGAACGAAAACATGCAAAAATGGACGAAAATGTAAAATTGATGAAAACGGTAAAAACGCGGAAAAACGGAGAAAACAGAAGAAAAGTGAAAAAAACAGACGAAAACGTGTAAAAACGAAAACGTAAAAACTGATAAAAACTGAAAAACGGACGAAAGCTGTTAAAACTTAACGAAAACGCCAGAAAACGCACGAAAACGCGAAAACGGACGAAAACGTAAGAAAACCAATTTTAAGTTATTTTTAACGATTACTATAAAAGGACCAACGACGCAGTTTAGCAGAAGATAACCAATTTGAAGTTATTTATATTGGTCGTTAGCATAAAGGACTAACGATGCAATTTTTTGGTAACGGTACAATAAAGGACTAACGATAGAAGTTTATGATTTAATGGAAAAAAAAAAGCTATTACTAAAATGGAAAAAGTGGCAAGTTAACTACATTTATAGGCGATTTGCCCTAATAGTAATTATTATTCAATTCGCATTAAAATTGTTTAAATACGTAAAGTCAAACTTATTTTAATCTCAAAAAGTCCAGCTAACTCGTCACTTTGTGAAAGAGGGTGATTAACGACTACTAACACGAATCATCACTCAATTTAGGTTAAAGTCTTTGAATCTTTTTTAAGTACTACATTTGCTATGTTGCGTGCTATTTTTTCCTCTTGTAAAATATACCAAAGTGTCGAAACTTCTTATGTTGTGTAATTCTCAGTACACAACAAAGATTGAAGTGATACGTTTAATCATTTAATAGGGAAAAAAATGGATATATAACAAAGCAAAAATTGTCAAATCTACATTATGTTTGAGACATTTATCCCTTTACAGAAAGGTTATGCACAAAGAGTAGATGCACCAATTACCTTCAAGAAAATAACTTCTCCCTTAGGAACACTGTCAAACATATTTCCTCTGACATGCTCCACACCTAGGCAATAACATTGAGCCCTCATAGTCGATCAAAACTACATATTTACATCGGCTAAGAACCTAGGTCCATTTAACAAAGATATGATGCATAAAAACATGATTCATGCATGCATTTTGCGTGTTTATGAAATTTTATACCTGAATAAGGAGGTGCTTTCTCAATTACGTGGAGTAGGTCAAAGTTGATGCCCTTAATATTTGGGTACTTGGAAACAATTAGCTCAAGGTTAGCACCTAAACCACCACCTACGTCAACTACCTCTTTTACGCCTTCAAATCCCTTGTAATTTTCAAGCATCATTTTCATCAGCATTCTTGTTTCATCATGCATGCTCTTGTTGTACACCTCACTAAATCTATTGTCTTTTTCAAGGTACTCAAATTTTTCCATCCCATGCGCCTTTTCAAATGGAGTCCCTCCCTCAACTATTGCATCTTTCAGGTGATACCTGCAAAATAAAAAGGTGATCGAATTTTATCCTATTGATAAGGCACCAATTAATTCATGATTTTATTTTTTTCGGAATGCATGCGTAGCTAAAGAGTACACATGGTTCAAAATGTGATCACGAAAAGAAAAAAAAAAAAAAAAAAAAAAAAACTTACGTTAAAAGGAAAATATGTCAAGTCGATTGAACTTGTTGACAATTACCCATACTGGGCATTTTGATTATATTTTTTATTCTTGTTGGTAAACCAGCTAGCTGTCTTTGTAACTGTATTTAGCTTAACTAGTGTGTACATAAAAATGGAGACATCAAATGTTAGAAGCAACCAGCCAATCACTATAACAACCGGCCAGCTGGTCGATCCGCCTCATTTTTTTTTTCATAGATAAACTAGCGGACTTTGTAACCACCCAAACTAATAAGCTAACTACTCAGGATATAGGATGTAAGGATATACAAATCATAAATCGACGAATACTTTATCACAGAGAAGAAAAAGTACTGAAGCACGAGATGTTCCATCTTCGTCCGGGTCAAAGTTATTGGACCTTGGTGTCATGCCATAGGACACCTTAGGGCCTCCATCTCCATCATTTACTATGGCTGAGACTGAGATTACGGATTGGCTAGCTAGAAACCGAATAATCCTTTCAATTACAGCCGGAGTTTCGGGGGTTTGTTTAGGAAGTCTAGAAGCTAGATCAAAAGATGTGAACTGACCACCGGGAATCTTTGCCATTATCTCAAAGAGATTAAGCTCTAATGCGGTTTTGATAACCATTGGAAGAATTATTGCTTCAGATATTTTTAACGCTTTTTGTAGCCCTTCATCGACTATTGACATCTTGTTATTTTTTTCTGATGACCCCATGGTTGAGCCAAAAAACTTTATTTGGGTGAACCTTCGCTCTGAATGATAAATTTATAGGGAGATTTGACAAAAAGGTGCATATTTCAAATGAGTAATGTTAGATCCAAAAAAAAACTTTCACAAAATGAGTTGTATGTGTTTGATTGGCTTTAAAAAAAAAAAAATAATAAAAATAAAAAAAAAAACCTATATTCAAATACACCAATCAAAAACATCAAACTTATTTTATGGATTTATTTGGAGTAAGTTTTTTGTGACTCTAACACTACTCATTTTATGCATTAATGCACCTTTTGAGAAACACCCGCTCCAATCCTTTGTATTTTTTTACACTCTCTCAACACATACTTTCTTCCCAGTAATGAAACTTGTTGGAAAATATATGTATTTTAAATTGTTTTAACTTAAACCAAAGTTTCTTTGCCACTCATTTTTCTAGAATAAAAGAGGAAGATTAATTAATATATAGATTAAAATTTCAATTACATTTTTTTTTATTCTATAAATTTTTTGAACCATTAATCGTTAGACAAAACAGATTATACTGTTACGGCGAACATTTAATTATCTTTTTATAGATATGCACTTTGATATACTTTCGACAAACTTTTTTATGGTCATTTTTCACGTTTTATTTTTGGCATTGAAATTCGCATTACATATCGCATATGATTCAACACTAATATTAAAGTTCGAACACTAAACATTTGTACTAAAATTGACATAAGTATTTGTCTATAAATCAAGACTTTTCCCAATTTTTGCAATGAAAACCATACTTTTATGACTTTCCAACCATTTATCACACACTGTATATGAATTATAAATTATAGCAGTTTATTCTTTAAACTTCTATAATCACATGTGAAAACAACACATGTAATAAAAATCCCATAGGGTTGTGTTTAGCAACTCACTTTAATAGTTATACATCACTCCCATGTATGAGTATGGACAAGAAAAAAATCCCACCGATTTAATTGATCCCCAAACCCCGATTGACGGAGAATCCCCAGTTGACCGGTATGGGATATGAACCCCAAAATGTGAAAGCACCTCAAACCCGGCCCCAACCCCGATCTTTCTAGTGTATAAGTATTAAAAATTTATATGTTATATCCGTCCTCGATTAACTTGTATATGTAAATGTAGATATTTTGATGAGTATCGACATGTAAATTTAATATTTATAAGCATATGTGATATTTATACAATGAAACACCTTTAGAATTAGACGTATAAGCATCAAACACATATTACTTAACTATTTTGTCTAGATACAAACATATGATACATAATATTTTTATATTATATGTGATGTTACGATATTTACGATTCTTTAAAGTTGAATTGAAATTGTAATTAATCTAACTATGTATGATGTTAGTTTGTTGAGAAACTTTATGAGTCAATATTTTTATATTTGTGAGCAGTTGGTAGATTTTTTTATGTTATTTCATAATGGTGGAAAATCCTCGAATCCTCACGGGGATCCTCGATCCTCATTGGGAACGGGGATGGGGATGTAAAGCAATTCCCCGACGGGGATGTATGGAATGGAAAGTGAAAAATGGGGATGGGAAATACAATCCCCATTTATTCCTCAAATTTATCCATCCCTACTCTCATGGTTATTGTACTACATAAGGATTTCAACATTGATACATATATTAAATATCTGGATTAATTTCTATGAGATCGGATTATAACAAATCTACAAAAGATAAAATTATAACAAATCTACAAAATATATAAGGTAACTACTACTCTCCATTAATCCAAAAACAAAAACTTTTAGGACAAAAAGTTATGCTAATTTAAGGGTACTTGGCCTTGGGATTCTTGAGATCGTGGTAGCATGGACATTAAGCCTTATCAGCGTATGGACACGAAGGTACACAACCATTGCTTTTCCCACAATAAATCCCGCAATACTTGAGGCATCTGTCTTTCCAACCTGATCTCGAACACCTATTAGCATACTTGCTATTACATCCTAACATATATGTCCATACATTTCATTGGGCAATACCAAATAAAATCAAATGTAACATTTACTATACATAAAATGTCAGAACTCGTATTTTTATGGTCAAAACTTACCTATAAACTCAAAATTATTTATTTTGAAAGTTTACATAATTACTTTTATGCATAACTATTAAGTTAAATCGCGTTAACTGAAAAACGATCTTTAATGCACAACGGCTTCGGACCGAGTTTAGTCTACATGCATTTAGCATACTACTATCATTACGAACATATTTTACCATTTATATGCAAAGGATTTTAAAACTTTTACGTAGTTATGTAAACTAACATTTATGCATTTTACATGCATGCAAAACATACCCAATACCCTTAATACCTTAAATCTACTCAACACTAAACATTATACACTTGAAAACTTTCAAAACAATTTCCCTCTTTTCTCTTTTGATCACAACGACACCAACCCAAGGCTAAGGACACACCATGCATCCTTCACATCAACTAGATTCTATGCATTTGTAAAATGTTAACACTTTACCACATCTTACCATCTTTTATGGCTTTAAGATTATTTTAAACATGTTTTTTCTTTTGACTAACTTTAGCCACCCACCCCCTAAATCCCAAGGTCATTGCATGATCAAAGTTGATTTATCTACATAACATAGAAACAAACTTTGAAAGCTAAGATAAATTGAGAATGCTAATACATGGGATGAGATTGTGAATACTCTAGCAGACTATAATACATACAATCACATTTGGGCTGTTATCATGAAAATATGTTTTGTAGCCACTATCTTTTTTATAGCAAGAAAGAAATAGCAGGATTTTCAGAGAGGAAGAGAAAGATAAGACTATGGTAATCAAGATAATTTGTGATGAAGTTAGAGCAAAGTTAAGGTCATTAAAGACCAAGAAAGCAATAGCAACAAGGGAAGCATAGAAAATTTGGGAAGTCTCATTTGAATAAAAGGGTCATCCTGGATAAAGGGGTGTTTGGAATTGGCTTTTGTGAGCAGATGATGAGCTTCAAGAAATTTGAAAATTCCATAGACTTAAATATGGAAACAAAAAGGTTTATCCTTATACTCTTATCTTCTGGCATTAGAAGATATGGTATCTTATGTTCATTCACAACATATGGCCTTGTAAATTGATTTACTTTGAAGACTTAACTCAATATCAGTTTGTGACACTTAATAGGCCTTTGTTAGGTAATTAAGACTTGTCAACAATCTTGAAATTGTTTTTGAGTTAGATAAGGAATCATAAAGTAGGCTTCTTGTGTGTGAAGGGTATAATGAACAAAAGGGTGGGTCATGTTGATTGGAATAGTGAGGAGTGAAAGATGAACCTACTTGGTCCAATTAATGTCTCCCCACAGTAGGTTAGGAGTTTCTCCCTCAAGGTGTGTGTTCTTAGGTTTCTGAAGCCATTTGTAAAGATGGAAATGTAAGAACCTTGGTATAGCCCTTGACTGGAATGGGAAGGGTGGCTATAACCCACATAATGACGCCTCTCCACTTTTCTACTTGATTATTGTGGATATTTGTTGAATGATCAAGGTTTGAAAATTGGAATAAGAAATGTAGTTATGAGGTTATGGTCTTGGTGCATGATCATGGGTGAATTAATGAGAGGATATGGGCTGCAAAGGAGAAAATGCAGCTGAAAGCTAACCAAATGTTATCCTCTATTTGTACTGCATCAGATATCAGTTACTTGCTTGTCAGATTTCTTATTATAGTTGTAACATATATCAGATAGAATAGTATTTCAAGTTTTTGATTCTGGTTGGATGTTTCCAGTCCAAAGAATTGTGAAGTATTGTATTCTATTTTGTGATTAATATAAATATTTCACCCTTTTGCACCAAAAAAAGAAACACACTTTTGTACTCTGTATAATATTTTAATTTAAACACCTTAACCTTTCTTACAAGGCTATACACTTTTGTACCTTATATAATATTTTAATCTAATTTACCTTACTTTTTTTAGCTAGTTTTAAGGCTTTAACATATTTTAATAAATTGAACCATGCTCTCTCTTTTTCACCACCATGTAGCCGCCCCTTACATATATTATAATCCTTAGTATTTTCTTGTGACTTGACTATTCCATGCTATTCACCATGCAAACTTACCTCCATGTGGTTCATATGTTTTTAGTAAGAGCATCCACAATGCAATAAGTCTTTGATGTCTTATTGAATTTAATGCATTAAATGCAAACCATATTTAATACATACAACTTTGATGAAAGACTTGAAGTATATCAAGTCTTTTTAAAAAGTCTTTCAAAAAGCCATTAAAAAGCTATTAATGCAATGCATAAAAAGCTTTTCAAAAGACTTCTTTAAATAGTGAAAAGCTATTCTTAGTTTTTGCATTGTGGATGCTCTAAGTTAACAACACACATCATACAAACAATAATACTTGCGGTTTGTAGTAGAAAGCATGGAACATCTTTGTCCCCTCCCACCATTCCCACGACATCAGGCACACATTCATCCCATGCTTACATTTTTTTATTTATTTAAACTAGCTCCCTAAGTGTTATGTTATTAATATAAACCATACTTGTTTCAGCTATATAAGAAATAGACTACACGGTTGATCCCTAAACTTGTCAATTCGCTTCGCGATGGGACAAACCTGGCCATTATCATCGCCAGAGGTCCAAAACTTGGGTTTTTAATGCCAAACTAGTCCCTTGACAAAGAGAATGTCTGATTTTTGTTTTGTAGTCGAGGGTATTTTAGTCCATACACATTTATACTTTGATAACACATTTATATTTTAGCCCTTCATCTTTATTTGTCTTCGTCAACATCATCCTCGTCATCATCTCCCCAAGATAACATCTCTTTTCAGTTCAACTGATTCAAGATAACATCCCCAAGATAACATCTCTTTTAAGTTCAACTGATTCGAAAGCTCACAGCACGCAAGGATATTGAAGTAATAGTGGACATTGAAAATGGAAAACCACCTTAACTCGCACAACTGTTCATTATTATAGTTGTATTCGGGTTTTGATGAGCTTACAGGCCTTGCGATCTCATCACGGTGTTGTAATTTTTGAGTAACCAAGTGTTATGTAAAGCTTGTACAAGAAAAGACGGGGATTCTTTGAGATAGTGAAGTAAACCCAGTCACAGAAGATGCTGATATAGAATCAAGCCATGTAATTGTTTTGAAGTACAAATAATAAAAGATTAATTTATAGGATTTTAATCTTTTTGTATGTTGTTTGTTAGAGGTGCAGTTAGGTGTCTCTTGCTAGTCCAGAAAGATTTATCATTTGTTACACATTCCTATTTAGAACTAAAAAGTGTGTCAGTTAATAACATCTTTGATACTTCTGTTTTTATTTAAAAGCACAAAATACTACACATCACCAAAAACTAGTCCATATAGATAAGGGAGGGCGGAGGGTGTTCCAAAAACTAGTCCATATAGATAAGGGAGGGCGGAGGGTGCGGAACACCTCTTGCTCATCAACTTTCCTTCCCTTGCCATTGCCGTAAAAAGCACATTCCCTTTCATCCTCTCAATTTCTCTAAAAAAAGATGCTCCCAATACATATACATGGACAAACAGTACACACACCAAATATTAGTTATCAATAAAAGGTTGCTTTTTGGTCATGTTGCCGCTCGTTGTACCGCTAGGCAAAAGAAAATAGCTGCAAAAGGAATGGCAGGGTGGGGCGGTGCTGGGAGCCATTGTCCTTGGCAAAGTTACAAAAGGGCTTGCCTTGCTGTGGATTTTGCTCGACACTCCAACTTCAAAGTAGCAGTTTACACGTTTAGTTATATAGCGATTTAAAATAACTTCAAGCACGTGGCTTAACTGTGACTTTCCATTATACATGATAATTATTTTACAAGTTTACATACCAACTATACATATAACATGTATCAGAAGTCACGACCATATTATATGCAATACACTACTCTGTATACTTGTATACTGATTTCATATATCTAGTAGTACTCCTGGCTTATGATACTGACATAACCCTTGTTGCATTGAGTTCACTTTATAAGTTATAAGATGAGACATGTAACATGCAAGAAGAAAGACTAACCATTTATGATGATTAAACTAGGATATCATGACAAAGATAAACTTGAAAATTACATGACAAAGGTAATATGATGATTAAACTAGGTACCGCCATCCTTCCATGTATGACCATGTATGTAGTAAATAGTAAAAAGCGAACATCAATAATTTAAAAAGCTATAATAATACAAACATATAACCATTTAAATAATGATTTATTCATATCCAAGGCCCGATCAAGGACCCGCTAGATTATAACACCATCATATCGGAACAATGGTAGCTTCACCAAGAATCCCCACACCGAGCATTTCTTTGAAATGATGAAACCTTTTATTGTCTCTAACAATCAGCCCACCCACAATCCTCGTCATAATCTTAATAGCATTGTGACAGTCCCCACACACACGAAGATTCTTTATGATCCTTAAAGGTGTCCTAGCTGGAGTAGATATCAGTCCATATGCATCGCAAACGTCACAAATAAAGATGAAGGGCTAAAATATAAATGTGTTATCAAAGTATAAATTTGTATGGACTAAAATACCCTCGACTACAAAACAAAAATCAGACATTGACTTTGTCAAGGGACTAGTTTGGCATTAAAAACCCAAGTTTTGGACCTCTGGCGATGATAATGGCCAGGTTTGTCCCATCGCGATGCGTTTGAACAAGTTTAGGGACCAACGGTGTATTTTAGTCTAAGAAATATTTAGGTTTACACTTTCATTTCATCTCAAAAATCAAACTACAAATCTCTCTTGTCTCTCCATATTATTCGACAACAGCACATAAGGAAAGGGGAAGAAATTTTTTTGTCTTTGGCTTATTTAATAGCTTATTCAGTAAGGGTTCGAAGTATAAGTCTTTGTGTTCATATTTTGGGTTTTAATTAGTGCTCTTGGGTTTTCTTTGCATAAAACATCCACCATTATTTTGTCGCATTAGGGTTCCCGGCTGATTTCATTACGTTATACTTTTCCGCGTATTTTGACTACTTGAGGTGAGTCTCATAACCCCTACTTTACTTGTTTAGAACTATATTGGGGTGAGAATACATGTTCATAATACCTTACTTGTTTCACTTAATTACATGTTCGGTTACTTGTACACATTACTTGTTTACTTATACATGTTTAAAACTTTTCAATTACTTTTTTTCGGACACAAGTACTTAAAACATTTACGTGAGTTACATAGCCCCACTTTTACTTGTTTTAGTACTCATTTTGAACTACTTTGGGGTGAGAATACATGATCGTTTACTAAAATACATTACTCGTTTTGCTTAAATACATGCTCGTTTACTTAAATACATTGCCTGCTTTTACATATGGACACAGTTACAAAAAAAACATGCATACATTTCATACCGAATGTACCATGTAACAAGTCCGAATGTACCGGAAAACAAGACCGAATGTGCCAGTAAAACATACTGAATGTACCGGTCAAACATACCCAATGTACCAGTCAAACATACCGAATGTACCGACCAAGTACACATACATTTTATACATAACCGAATGAACTGGTCAAAAAAATTAAATCTTGTGGTCCATTTTTAATAATACTTAAATGTATGAAATCACCAACTTTATGTTGACATTTTAGCATGTACTTCTCATGTTTTGGGTCTCACTAGCTTGCGTTGCGTTGGAGCATCATTCATAGAGTCACAACCTGCCGTCATACCATCAGGGAGATTTTTAGCATTGTCTTAACATTCGATGTGAACTTAAAATACTTTTCATTTGTAATGTGTACTTGTAACACTTGTACTTTTTAAAACTTTTCTACTTAATCGAATGTAAACTTTTCAAACGTGTAGAGGTCATTCAATATAACTCGTAACTTTGTTTCCATGAAAGTCACACCGCGTTACCTTTCCGCTACGATATTTTGGGGGTGTGACATAAAATAAGGAACAGAATAGCTTAGATAAATCATTGGCGAGTTACATGTCGTTGTGCTGGAGCTAGAGCTACGGATAGAAATGCTTTGGAAAAAGGGATAGCAAATTTCGCAATACCTATTCGGCTATGAGACGACTGACGAGTTACGAACTTGATCAAGAACCAATTCCTGAAAGTCAAGAACTCGAACTAGAACAAACTCAAGACTCTTAAAAGTTAAGGATTGATCATTAATAATTCAATAGAAAGAGACGAGTTTGTACAACAACGAAGAAGAATGTTTTATTTGCTTTGAAGATACACATTATTATATTACTCTAGTTTTTTTATTAAAAAAATACTATTTGATTACACTCCATCAAACTATGGGGCAAGTTACAAAAATTACCCTATTATTTTAGCTATTTATGGTTTTCTATATCACAAACTTTATTTATCAAATATCTAGCGATCTATTTGTTAAAAAAATATACCTCAGCCCAATTGCAATACTTTTGCTTTACGTATAATTTATAGAAAAAGGTTCAAGTTTGATATATGGTTTTACAAAAATAAAATAAAGTTCAAACCACACCCATAAATAATCTAACGTATTTAAAAAGCCAGCCTAAGCTTTATTTCTTTACTATCTATACATTTTTCATCGGGGAACGACGCCGTTTTGCAAAAAAGAAAAATTTCAAAACACCCCCTAAAATATGCATAAAATTACGAAAAGTACCATATACTTTTAGCTATTTAACGTTTTTTTCCTAAAACAAAATTTATTTATCAAATATCTAACAAATATTAGATAGTTTAAGAGTATGTTTGAATTTTATTTGATAGTTTAGGCTCATTTTTTCTAAATTTAAAGATATTTGACAGCGTATCAATATTAATGGCCCAAGCCCACTAATTACACGCTCGAATCAAACCCATCACCAAGGCCCATCTATACGGTAAAAGCCTGACTTAAATCCCATGCCACGTAGAGCCTGGAAAGACCTCTTAGGCCGGACTTAGTAAGACAGTACTACTTCTTCCCAATTGTCACTAGCGGTTAGGTTGTACCATTTGACACCGCACAGTAGTGATGCACGACAAGTATCACTATGTACGAGCTAAAAGACGAATGACACTTGTCCTCCTTGTTTGCTCCCGGATGATCAACACCTGGCTTTCTAGCATCCGTTGATCATCCTCAAAGGGTTTATCTCTAAACCCTACAAGCCTCTCTATAAAAGGAGAATAACACACACAATCACATAAGTTTTCACACACTTGGGAAAATACTGCCACACAGCAGTGCTGCATGGTTCTTGTTTAAGTGTTACCAGAGCTTCTTAATCTATATCAATCTCATCGGGCCCTTACCGTTCAACACGAGAAACCAAAAAACAAAACCATTCTCATCCTATCTCTAAACCGGTTTACATAACATACGTAAACATGGTGCCATCCGTGAGGACATGAAACAAAATAGCCTCAAATTTCTCAAAATGTTTCACCTATTTTCACTCATTTCTCACTCAAAAATCTATTTTTTTTCCTTAAAACCACTAGTTTCTTGGTCAATCATGGCTGGTGAACAACACCCTAAAAATTTGGAGACATCCCAAAACCACCTCGGACCTATCCGAGTGGAAAATATCTCTCACATGGAGAAAAACCAACAAATACCTGAAAAAGAGACTCACCAACCACTTCGAAACAACACAAAGAAACATGTGATGAAGATGCATGCAGCAGGTGACCTAATAGTCCTTCACACATAATTCTCCCTAAAGAAACCCACATGGTTCTACAAGAGACATCACACTCTCAGGTCACCCACACAAGCTCCAAAATCGCAACTACTCGAAGTTAAGGGGTAGAAAAGGATGTTGGAGGATGTTAGGGAAATGGTCCGACAAACATGCAACTCGGGTCAAGTTACATGCACTTATCGGGAAAAACTCAGGTAAATGCATACCAACTCACTTGTCCTTATCCACATTACTTTACACATAGAAATCGGACCAAACCACTAACTAGGAACCACCCTAGGTATGACACACATAAAGGAACCCTAACATTCCCTCCTAGCCCTTACCCTAGATGTAACATGCAACCTACCCTACCCTTAGAACAAGTCTCAAAAACATACCTAGCAAAGTTCAACATTAGGGAACTCACAGAGAGTAAACCATAGCATCTAGCCAGTTCACACAAAGCCAAATTCCCTGGCACACAACCAGAGTAGAGAACAATACCCAAAAGGAACGAAATCCCTCAGGGAACTGGTAGAAAGTGTCAACATGATTCAATAATGGCACTCAGGCACAAAGAGAGGCAACGAGGTTATGGAGACCTGGCAACGTACCCCACCGAGAAGCATTCCACGAATAGGATATGAAAACACTCAAATCAGTAAACTAATCTATGTGTTAACATTTAGTAATTCGCTCAATTGCTCAGTCGTGATGAGTATTCTATCATAAGCCTGGCAAGGATACATAACTCCACCACTAAAGTATAGAAATAACAAATCTAAAAAGGCAAATTGGGTTAAAACAATGAAAGGCTTAGAGGTGAATCATTCTTACAAAACAATCTTCACAAATAACGATACTCAAACATAAGTGACAAAACCACAAGTGATTGCCCGATCTCGAAAGACGACAAAACCACAAGTGATTGCTTGACCTTCTAGATTAAGCACGCTGAAGGGTAGGATTAAGAAATAATGATATACAGAATGAGTCATGGTAGGATAAGGCATGTGAAACATTTATATAAAGGGTTAAAGAGTAAAAATCACAAACTAATAGATTAAGTCCAAACAAACCAAATGCTACTAGTTACCATCTTACCGCTAACCCCACAAGACTCTTATCAGAGACTAACTTACGCTTTAACATAGAAAATGCACGCTTTAGTGACACACGAGATAGACTCAAAGACATCTCGATGTCATCATTGACATACCAAGAAAACATTCTTAGTTGGTTCAACCAATCAACCAACTCTCATTCATCCCAAGAATAATATAACAATAGTGGTTGATATCGACCACTAATACAAAATAATACATAGTTGGTTTATATTACGACCAACTCTACTAATAAATATAACAAAACTCTACAGGTTAGTTTATATAACATACCAACTCATAATCATCGATCAAAATATAAAATTGTTTAAATTTAGACGAAAAAATTATCTCACATTCCTCTCCTTTTTTTCTCTTTTACATTTTTTTTTTAATTTTTTTTCAACATAAATAAAAATCTGATAATGACAAAAAAATGATACAAGACTTTACCATTTCACTAGTAATAATCAATCTGTAAAATAGTCTGTAAATGCGCAAAACTCGAATGTCATAATAATAGTGAAAGTAGAACACAAAATACATAATTTCATATTCCCATTGTAATGTGCAATTCCTGACCACAAATATATACAATAAAACACACACAAACACAAGAACTACATACCATACAATTCAGTAACTAGCAACCAACCAAGGACTTTAATCTACACGGTAGGCTAAGGTGTAAGGGTGTAACTAAACATAACATATAATTTGGGTAAACAAATGAAAGGAAAGACTCAATAGGTTTTCTAATGTATCTTACTCTATAGATGAGAGTAATGAAGGGTTTTATACGGGGTTAACTAGCCAATTTAGTTAGTTAATAATCACAAAACAGATGTAAACGACATGGTCCATTTGGGTAAATCCTAAAAAGTTTCCAAGTTAGATAACTGACTCCGATTACAATGTAATGCTCATGATGGTGGTCTCGAGTCGATATGCCAAGCCAAGTTCTAAAGGCTACTGCAAATCACCAGCACACTCATATATTTGTGTAATTTATGTAAAATAGTGAAAATGGAATAGGCTCAAATCCTCACAATATGGAAATAAGGGTTATGTATGCGGGTTATGCAACTAGTGATCTACCAAAAACATGCCATATTTGTATTAAAAAAAGAGTGCATAAATTAAGCATTTTTCGTAAAATCTAAGGAAAAGTAAAATTCTAATTCTCCTCCCCCTACTTGAGATGTACAATGCCTACGTTTTACAAATATGAAATTAAGTACAGGAAGAATTAGAATTAGAAACGGGTTACTCCTCTGATATTGCTTGGTATGATCCTCCAAGGTAAGAATGCGAGTAAAGAAATGTGTTGAGTATGTCATGCACTGTCCTGAATTCCAGCATGACTCCAACACACGTAATAATCTAAAAATACTTAAACCACCAGGTTCATCACAAACCTCTCAAAATATACAAAACAACACCATAAACGAACATTAATTATCGGTTAGAAAATCAAAATATGAAAAATACAGGTCTGATGGTCGATACGCCATATCTATAATATGTTGAATACGCCATATCGACTACATGTAGAAAAACAATAAAGTACCATTCAGGATCCAATACGCCCTATCCTTAAAGCAGGAATACGCCGTATGCAAGGATTTGACAAAAATCCAAATAAAAACTATTAAGTACGAAAAAAGAAAATGTTTTAAGTGTTCAGGTGGTTGAATATGTTGTATCTCAAGGTAGGGAATATGCCATATCGATGGACATGGATAGGCAGACTCGAAATAAAAACTGAAAAAAATGTAGGTTGTCTCTCAGGCAGCACTTTCGTTTATTTATGAGTCATTAAGATAGACTCCCTTTAGGTAACGTCAATCTTGCTACTTCATAACCCATAGCCTTCAAATTTATGATATATACGGATTCCAGCTACACTCATTTCGGTTCGTGGCAACTCGTCATCTCCATTTTTCTTCACAAATATGTATCATTCTTCAGGGCTGATTAAGCATCTTTCTTTGAGGAATTTATCAAATATCATAGGTGGCGGTTCTTCATATGATATTCCTAGAAACTTGCATTTCCTTTCTTCAAAAGCTTCCTCGTTAGTATCCACAAACCCCTCATCTGGATCCATAGTCAAGTAATCGCCTAAACAGTCTAAATCATCATCATCAATCGACAAATCATCGTCAAGCAAATTGAGGATCTTTTGTTGCCTATTCACATTACATGTAGCATTTTATTCACATAGACAATACAAATTTTCCACACAGACTAAGGGGACGTTTGGTTCACATAATGTTTTTGAAGGAATTATAATCTTTGTAAGGAATTGTAATTTGATGTGATTGTAATTCAAGGAATTGTAATGTGTTGTAATTGTAATTGATGAAATCTGTTGATGTATTTAATTGACTCGTAATGTAATGTAATTCAAATTTTTTTATAAAACTTAAAAAATTAATATAATAATAATTCAAATAATATAATAATAAATAAAAACAACACTAAATAATAATAATAATAAAATTAATAAATAATAATAAATATAATAAAAATAATAATAAATACTAAATAATAAGAATAATAATTAATAATATATAATAAAAATAGTAATTATATAATAATAATAATAATAAATAAATAAAAGATAATAATAATAATAATAATAATAATAATAATAATAATAATAAATTATAATAATAACAATAATAATTATTAATCAGAATAATAATTAATAAATAATAATAATAATAACAACAATAATAATAATAATAAATAATATAATAATATTAAATAATAATAATAAATAATAATTATTATTATTATAATAATAATAATAACAATAGTAATATAAGAATAATAAATATTATTATTTTAATAAAAATAATATATAAAAATAATATATAAAAATAATAATAATAATTATATAATAAAAATAATTATAATAATAATAATATAGTAATAATATTTATTGTATAATAATAATAATATAATAATAATTATAAATATAATATTAATAATAATATTAATAATAATAATAATAATAATAATAACAACAATAATAATAATAATGAATAAATAATAACAATTACTATTATTATTATTATTATTATTTATTTTTAGAAATTAAATTATATATCAATAATAATTATAATATGATAAAAGATAAATACTGATATTTAACTTGTAAAAATTTGAATTTCAACGTAATTCAACAGATTCCATCAATGTTGCTATGTAATCTCAATTACATCACTTGACGTAATTTGTTGTAATCCAATTACATTTCTTTACACACCAAACAAGCATTGTACTGTAATCTCAATTACAATTACATCTATCCTACCAACCAAACAGGATTGTAATGTAATTCAGATTACAATTACAACAGATTACGACAAATTCCAGTGAACCAAACGCCCCCTAAGGGTATGTTTGGCGCTGAACAGTGTGGAGCTTTTTGGGGCGGTGAGCAATGAGTATTTTGATTTTTAGTATTTGTTTGGCAAATGAGCGGTGAGCATTTTGATTTTTATTGGACGTTTGGCAAAGGAGTTGTGAGCTATAGCTATTTTTTAGAAAGGCTAATTCTCCAATGCTTGTTTAAGAAGCTGTGGCACACGAGCGGTGAGCTGTGACAGTTTAGTTTGTGTTTCTGAGTGATCTTGCTATAGATGCATCAGTAGATGCATATATCATAGTTATTTAGCCACAAATGAAGGTTGAATATAACCATGTTGTTGTTGTTTACGTAAGTAACATCCGACCATTTTACAAATATAACCATGTTCTATTTAAATATGTGTATATTGAATTACGACCATTTTACTCATTTATAATTACAGTCACGTATGTTATCAAACGTTTATTATTATTTTTTTAAAAGTTACTGCTTATGGCTACTACTCACAGCTACTCGTCACTGCTACTGCTCACAACTAATGCTCACTGCTACTTTTAACCAACACACCTTAAACTGTCACAGCTCACCTCTCTCTTGCCACAACTTCTTAACCAAGCATTTGAGAATTAACCTTCATAAAAAATAGCCACTACTCACTGCTCCTTTCCCAAACGACCACAAAAAATCAACATGGTCACCACTCCTTTGTCAAACGAGAACTAAAAATTAAAATGCTCATTACTCACCATTCACCGCCCCAAAAAAAATCCACACTGCTTCGCACCGAACATACCCTGATTTTCACGTGGCATGGCCCATATACGGGTTCTGTAAATTTGATCCAAACATTTATTTTTATTGATTTTTTGAATTTAAAAAAGAAGAAAAAAGAAAAGAAAAAAACGAGTTATTAAAATAAATTATACCAAATATTTATAAAGATGCATTAAGTGGACTAATTCAACTACCAATTTTAATTGCACTATGTTTAATCAACATCATGGTGTTAATTACAGTACAACTTTTATAGGAGGTTGATTTTCACGTGGCATGACCCATATATGAGGTACGATAAATAAGTTGATCCAAACATTTAATTTTCTTGACTTTTTGAATTAAAAAAAAAAAAAAAAAAAAAAACGATTTATTAAAATAAATTGTACCAGATTACCAAATATTTATGAAGAGCATCAAGTGTATGAGTTGATTGCATCATGTTAATCGACATCATGGTTTACGCGCTTTATGGGCCTTTTAATTACAGCTTCTATAGGTGGTTGATTTCCTCGTGGCATGGCCCATATATGAGTTTCGTAAATTGATTATCTATACTACTACCTCCGTCCCAAAATTATAGTCCTCTATTGACTTTTTCGATTTTTCCTTTTCAACTTTGACCTTAAATAATTTTATTTGTGTTATACAATAATTGATGAAATATATACCAATGAGAATACATTTAAAACCCAATCCATTCATATATTTTTCATCAAGTATTATATAACACAAACAAAAATATTTAAGGTCAAAGTTGTAAAAGAAAGACCGAAAAAGTCAATAGGGGACTATAATTTTGGGACGGAGGGAGTACTTATAAAGGGTTCCGTTCTTTTATTAATTGTTTTAAAATTATTATAAATAAAATTTTAAGTAAATACAAGTTATCAAACATAATTTACAAGTATGAAAGCACAAACCATTCCCATCTTAAAACACTATTTTTTACATACAATTAATACGCCATTTCACCAATAAATACAATTCTTTAAGCACAATATACACATGCATGTTCGTCCGAAAATTAGTCACAAGATACCCCACCGCTTCACGTGGGTACCCTGCCAGTATTCAATAATTTGATTCAAACATTTATTTTTCTTGACTTTTCGAATCTAAAAAAGGAGTTATTAAAATAAATTATACCAAATATTAATGGAGATGCATTAAGTGTCTGACAACTTTCAACTACCAATTTTAACTACATCATGTTTAATCCTGTTAGAACAATAATGTGACAACCCTCTATATCTAAAACTATTTTAATACCACATCGTATTAAATTTAATTTATTGGTCGCTGCTTAAGGCTTTAGACAATAACGAGTGTGGTAACCCGCGCGTTGCCGCGGGAGCGCTTTGTGGATAGTGTCGAGTTTTTTGGTAACCAAATCCACCCCCTGAATCCATTGCCTGAACACACTTCCTGGACACACCTGCTGAACAGACCTCATGAACAACTAATACTATATATGTGCAACCAACATATCCCGAAGTAGTGGGTGCAAGAGAACAATGTTTTAAGAGAATTGTGAGAGGAAAATAAAATTGACGAAACTTTTATTACTGTGCGAGCTCTCTATTACTTTGCTTCAAACATATTATTAAAGAGCAGACCAAAACCGAGTTGCGACAAAGTCTATAACTATCCTATCCTACTTGACATACAAAGGCCATAGGAAAAGGGTCACATGAATTAAATGGATCACCTGGATGACAGTAACCTTAATTTGTAGGCAAAATTTACACAACCATCATAACTTGGAAACCTTAAAATGCTAAAATGTGGGTAATCGTATACAGGTATGGGTACGTACAATATATCGACGTGACTCGTCAATAACACATCTAAGATGTACAACCTGAACCCTGCTTGAGTGACCTGCCTAATTCGACGCACACACCTTACTTGATGCTCCTGACCCGGTTGACCCGTTTACTCCAGGTGATCCGTTTGGCTGTGTGACCCTACTGCCATGTTTGCTTTTTCCATTGGTTCAGCTTTTCTACATACATTTTAAAAGATTCAGCCTACAAAAGTTCATGTTACAGCTTCTCATAGTTCATTTTAACTCATTTTTAGCCTATAAACTATTAATGAAATTGAATGATATCGTCAGTTCAAGCCATCAGTCACATGGCACCTTATTGTTGTAATAAGATGCCTAACTCCATTTACGTTTTATAAACAGCCACTGATAAAATTAGAAAACATTTTAGAATCCATTAATCAAATCTATTTATAAAATGTTTTAGGTAAATGGGTTTTTTGGTTGATTTTTTTTTCTTTTGTGTTATGAGCAGCTTATTATGAGTTGTATACATAGGTGTTTATCCTTTTTAACCTGAACTTAGAAGTAGAAGTCGCGTAAATGAAATGAAGGTGATTTATGAAAGAGCTGTTAGTAGAAGTACCTGATGTAGAAAATGATGTTTTCTCCAACAAAGTGGACAGAGCAGTGGCAAATGGCACGCAAAAGACTATCAAGAATGTATATAGCCCTTTTAAAAAAAATAATCAGTAGCGACTGTAGGCAACATGTTAAGTTTTGCAAACACAATCCCTGGCACAACTAATTGTGGTGCAACAAACAATTAGGCTCGTATCTGTATATAGTCTTCAGGTCACGGAAGTGGCAAAGTTCCATAATGGCTGCAAATAAACCCGGTTGCACAACAAACATATATACTATGTCATCCAGTCATTGCCTCGCCAAGCTACTTGCGGATCTTCAATGACACATTCCATTTGGCTCATGTTACAACAATCATCACAGCCCATACGAAAAATACTATCAGGATTAGTACACGACCGAAAATCGAAAAACCGTTTTATAACTAATTGGAAGCCCAGTAAGCATGAATCAGTGATAAGAGTTCCCAACTTGTTAACAGCGATAGTCATGCGCGATTGACAATAAACCATTTTTGAGAGCGAACAAAGTCAGCAGTATCGAAGCAGCGGTCTCGGACGTGATATAAGCTGGTGGGTGAATAAAACTGAATCGATAAGGAAAAGCTTGAAAAGCGTACTTGCTTTAACAACGGGAAAAGGTTCCTTCAGCGGTTCAACTTTAGGTCTTGGTTCAATCTACTACTTGTTTTTCTGCCTAAAGAAACAAAAAACAAAACAAATATCAGCTTGTTATACAACTTTTATTTTTGGCAAGACGGGAACAATTAAACATTTGTGCATCTTACCAAATATCAGATTCTTATGGAAAAATATGAACAATATAACCTCAGGTTATGGCAACAACATCTCTGACACAGTAAGACTTGTTACACAAAACCTCGATCCAGAAATGATTAAACAAATAGTGGTATAAGTAAACAACCAAGTAAAGGCGAACCATTCTCATGGCTGCCACTGAGAGTTGTCCTGTCAAAGGATTATGAGCCAATCGAATCCATGAAGACCCAAGTAAAGGCGAACCATTTCTCATGGCTTCCACTGAGAGTTGCCCTGTCAAAGGATTATGAGCCAATCGAATCCATGAAGACCCATTCACAGCTGGCATCACACTGTTATAGTCAACCTAACCACGTTCCTCATCTAACAAAACAATAAACCTAAAAGCAGTCGACAATGTTAAAAACAGGAAAGACTCAATAAGAAGTAAGAACTAACAAAAATTTGAAGGGAAAAAAATGAAAAAAAAAAGTTACATAAGTTCAAATATATAATAAACATTAATTATAAAGTTTGAGATTTTCAACCTGATCAGTCAAAAAAACGGCAGAAGTATCAAATATCAACCCATAAACAACACAGGCTATTGAATCAAGTCGACAAATATTAGGGTGGGACATGGAACTATAGGCACTACATGAAGCCCAAAGACAACGTCATTGATATAAGTATATAGTCCATAGAAGAACAACCCGTGCATACCATAACATGTAAGCTATAAACTTCTTATTCACTTATCAATTCACGACATCTCTTTCATGGTTTACAACTACAACGCCCAAACCATAACATGTACGCTATAAACTTCTTATTAACTACTGTGTACAGCAACATAACGAATCATCTAATTAAATATTTAAGCATTTGACAGTTAAATATAATAATTAAACTTTGCTTCATAACCCACTGTTCGACTTAGTTAGCAGTTTAAGAACTTATTTTCATGTTTAATGAGACTATTTCTCTTTGATCTCGCACGACCATCATAAACAAAATACATAGTTAACACCCTGTAAAACTGTCGATGCACTCAAGAAAAGAAATACCTTTCTGATTATCGGACTCGGAATAGGACCCATGGTTATTGACCTTCATATCAAATCAGTTGCAGCACTCGGTTTTGCATCTTTCCCTTGCCCACTTTATACTTCTACACGATCTTCTCTCTCGATTTCCCTAACCTACATTCCATTATACAAAAACACAAAAGTCAAAAAACACACTTTAGTTCTGTATAAAACTATCTTCATTCGACACACTAACCTCAATTTCTAAAACAATTTCCAAACCCACCTACGGCACACTTGTCCCGCACTCAAAATTGCAACAAAATCATTTGGTTTCATAAGATTTTTAAATAAATATGACAACTAATAATCATATAATCATAATATGAACCCCAAAAGACAAACAAACTTTAGTGATATGGATATACATGGAAGCTATGTCATCAAACTTCTTGACCCTCAGTAGCTCCGAACCTAAAAAAAACTCACACCTGCAAAAAAAAAACCTGTAAATAAGAAAGTTTCAATCTTATAAGACATAATTACTTGTAATAAAAACTCAATAGAAGTAAAACTTATGAGACATCAGGCATGAAGGAGATGAAAGTAAACCAAAAACTTCGTTACTGATTGAAACTATCTTAAAGCATCAACATATAATCATCAGATTTAGCCAAAACGAATGACAAATATGTAGCTGCTCACCAATTTGTTCATCAAACAACACTAACCCAGCCAAGGAGAGGAACCGACATCAAAGAAACGCGTAGAAACCACCGACCTGTTCTGAGGCGGTAAGAAGTGTGTGTAGTGGATTCTAGAGTAACTGAAATAGCTATAAGAGGCGGTGGATCTTTTTTAATGAGAGAGAGGCGGTGGATTTTAGTGATGGAGAAGATGAATGAGAGAGAGGCGGTGAAGTTCATTTAATGCCCATTTAATGCTTGTCCATTTAGGGTAAGGCACGTGGCATAGACAATTGTTGTGAAAAACCTGCTTTGCACACAAAAGTGTACGCTTTTTAGTATATAGATACAAATGGAATTGATTTTATGCATTTTCTTGATGATATGTGAAGTTATTTTATGATATGTGAGATTTCTTTATGGTTGTGAGATTGTTAGCTCACACGTTATGGCAGGAATAGGAACCTAATACACGTGATTCAAATGATTTTATCATTTCGGCAAAGATAGTCGTATGAACTGTCATTTTTAATTGGAAAATGATTTTAAAATATTGGCGTAAGTTTCGTGATCTCACGAGGATTTTTGCTAGCCTAAACGAGCACGAGAACCGTGTTAATGAAAGTTTGACAAAGATACGCGTTTAGTCCCTAGACTAAAAATACATCGCGCCCCTTTGAGTTTTAAAGTTGGCAAATATGGTCCTTGTGGCTAAATTGAATTACCCTATGCTCCTCATTTACCCTAACCCTAAAATAAAACTACTCCCTCTATTCTCTCTAACTGCCGCCGCCTCACACGCCTCTCCCACAGCTAACCGCCACCACCACCACTTTTATTTAATCTTTTTGTGATACTTTTGAAACTGTACGTGCCTCCACCGCCATAAACGCGCTGTTATTGCCGCATTTTATTCTTGTTTTTGTGGTTGGTAAGTGGGAAACGATTAAAAATCGTTGGATCTAAAATTTTATAATCGTTTCACAAGTTTTTGTGAATCGAGGTCGCAAATACAAACAGGTTTTGCGTTGTTTTTTACTTAAAATGTAATAGAAATAATGGTATCATCGTGTGTGTTGCGTTGTGATTACGGGTTTGAGTGTAAAATTGGTTATGGGTTCGACCCGTGTATTTTAAGCTCAACCGAGCTTGTTTTTGGTCATTTGTTGGCCGTGTGTAGCGTTTGGACTTGGGGCCGAGACTCACAACTGGTCCGTTAGTCTTGTTGCCACACGACACGGTTCAAGCCGAGACCCCGCGGTCTCGGCAAGGTAATATTATGGTCCGTTTAATTTTGTTACGCGACATAGTCACAACCGAGAAGTATATATATTTTTTAGTCCAATTGGTTTGTGATGATAATATTGTTTTTGTGATTTATTAAGGGATTGAATCACGAGCCGTAGGATAGTTTTGGCCGTGTATTGGATTGTGATGTTATAAGATAGAATTGATTCGATATCGTGATTATTTTGTCCATGTTGCGAGTTATTTGAGAACCCGTGGCTCAGTGTGACCATGAGAACCTAAATGGAATAATTGTTATATGTTACGAACTTGTGATTGACCTTTTGACCTGGCTTTAAGACCGAGGGAATACTAGAATTAGTATGGGATCGGGTCAATTAGTATTGACCCGAGGGTTGTGAAATTTGGCCGTGGCTCAAAAAAGTTAACGAACCGTGAAACCCGAGAGGTTTTGATTAAAAATATTAGACGAAAGAAATGGAACATAAATAATAAGTAATAAGAAGTGATTTAAATATATGTTAAGTTTATTTAAACTAACGTGTAAGGAAATACATAGTGGTTTTAATTTAAACGAGAAACATGAGAGTCATTGGACTTTTTCGAGACACATGACCCTAGTTGACCTTGGAATAGTAAATTGTTGTCGAGTTATCTTGCGAGCTTTGAGTATTGGGATTTATTATAAGTTTTGGATTTGTTTAGTGTTAATAGACCCGACTAATATGGTTGTTGGACTTATTGAGCTGACGAGTTCAATAAGAGCCCAACAAGTATATTGGAAGGATTTTATTATCACGTGACCTATCCAATAGACTTGCCATTTTTTTTGACGTTATAGGTTTGGCTTTGGATTAGTAAGCGAGGCGAAGGAATTGTTGGACTTATTGAGTTGACAAATCCAATAAAGATCCAATAATTCGTCCGAATACCTTATTAGGTTTTAGCCTAACCTGGTTGACCGTTGACCGTTGACCGTTATATGTGTTATTTGAAACTTGATATCGATTGGTAATAGTTTTTATATATGGGATTGCAACATTATGTGGGATTAAAATTCAAGATTTGATTATTTATTCGTCGGACTTATTGGACGGTTATTAGAATTTGGCCATCATGGACCTTTTGGAATACGATACGAATATAGTACATTAGACTTGTAATGAATTTAATGTATTCAATTCGTAACGGATAAATAATGAGGAAATAATGCCTAAACACTAATAATACGAGTTTTACTTTAAATAATTAAGAAAGTGAATTGTGAATGGAAATTCAAATCAAGTCAATCGACTTGGGATTGTTTAATAAATGAATGGGTCATGCCCAATTTTCGTGTATTTTCTATACTTAGGAATATTTTTCAAATTCTTTAATAAAACCTTAAGTCCAACATTATTTGAAATAAGGATATATTTTGGGTTAAAGTGGGATATGGATATTACCAATCGACTTATCAATATATGTGTTTGGTTTTTCTTCGATTATTTCCATTTGGTTTCTTGACTCAAGTCTTCTTTGCTACGTCTTTGACTTGTCTGTTGACTTTTGTTTTTGGCGTGAGTATTCTTGAGTCTGTGAGTTTTGTTGTACACGACCGATGATACCAAAGTCTTTTGAAATATAGAAATGTTTTGAGGAAATGAAAGCGACTTGGCTATGAAAAATTACGAATATTTAGTTTCGTGTTGTAGAATATATATTGAGTTGCGCTTTCATGTATTTGGTTGTGCCGTAAGTGTCGTGCTGTAGGGTTTTGCTATTATGAGATTACCCATTTGATTTTTTCGTGTATTTGATTTGCTAATTGAGGTGAGTTCATCGCCCCTTTTGGCTCATATTATTTGTTTTATGAAATCTTGGGGTGAGAAACATTCAAAACATTTTTATTGGACCGGGAAGTGTTTTTGTGTTGATTGTGATTACACTTCTAGGCTAAGATAGGACTCTGTTAGATTGCCTATCATGAATTGTTAGTTTCTTAGAAAGCACGAATATTATAAATAGATCTATTGTGGTTGACAACCCCGTTTGGACCTTGGGTACCAATTTGCCATGAATACATCTGGACTTGGGTATCCCTTGCCATGACGTATAGCATGTCGAGTTGTTGCGTGATAGGGAATGACCCTGAATTATTGGCCATTATGTGATGTCGAGTTTCGGTTACATGGCTTAGCCTGCATGATAATTATTTTGGTATGACACTATATGCGTTGTAGTGTACACTTGCGATATGGTCCAAAGTTGTTTTATGATTAAGCCTATGAACTCACTAGCCTTTTGCTGACTTTTAGCATGTTTTCTCAGGTAATTGATATGGTTGAATTTGGCTTATGATGGGAAGGCTCTTGGCATGGCAGTGGCTTGGTCTTTGATCTACTTTGACTCTGATATATTACTTATGGGACCTACTGACTTTGATCTTGGACTTTTATTCCACTTTTGAATAAAATGTAAATTGTGATGCTATGTTTGAATTGTGAGTTTGGTGATTGAATGAGTTTATTTAGTTTTCTCATACTTGTGTGATATACCAATACGTAGCACCCCAAAGTTATTAATGTCTTCCGCTGAGCAAATTTTGGGGTTTTTATAGATTGGTATAAGAGCTCAAGTTATAGAGAATTGGGTACTTATTAGAACCTGGACTATAACTGCTTTGTGAAAAATTGATCCAAAGATTATCATGCGCCTGCCTGCCAAGCCAAGCCTAAAGGGAAAATGGTTATGAATATGTGTATGATTTTATTTGATGTGGTATTTACATATAATGGTTTGGAAAACTATGTGGCATTTGGTATATGAGGAATATTGATAAATTGAGAAGTTTTGTGTTAAAAATGATTTGGGTACATGCTTATGTTTTTAAAACACCGTTATAATAGACTACGCTTAACTTTGATGTTACCGAGGACATTCTCTTTGTTGGATCTCGTGCGTCACTACCTGTGTCGAGGGACGATCCAAGCGACCCTTACGCAATGGTAAACAGACGTCATCAAGGATTCCCGAGGTTGCTTCGGGTCCCTCATCACGTACTCATTCATTTGCTCTGTCTTCATCTACCACTACTCGTCGAGCTATTGCGTGTCAGGCTATGCCATACCGCCTCACAACACGCATATCCGTACATTATCTTATCCCATTATCTCTTCCCCGTGTTTCTATTCGCTCTACCCTATCCCATATATCCTCTGCATTTTCCCATAAATACATGGTCTGTCATCTTCTGTACCTTTGGACTCCGTACCACTACTACCTTCTAAATCACCACCCCCTTAGAGGCGCAGGCTCCTTGAGCCACTTCCTAAGTCGGTGGAGGAGGAAGAAGAGGATCTCGAGGAGGAGCCTCATGAGGTGGAGGATGACTTGGAGGAGGATGATTTTGGTGATGATGATGATGATGAGCCGATGATGGAGCCTGAATCCCTAGTTTCTGAGTTGAGTTGGTTGGCCCAGCTTCCCCACTGCCCCAGTTGGCCCCAGCCATGAGGAGTTGAGCTGGACATACATGAGGATGCTTTGGAGCGTGTAGCGGGTCAGCTTGTGGGAGTGTCTGCTGAGAGGATTGGACAGGTGTAGAGGGATATCAGTGAGTTGAAGAAGAGGTTGACATGTATGCATCTTGATGTAAGGGGGATGCGTGACAGATTGAGGGCTGCGGAGAGATCCATTCAGACTGCCAGAGACTACGACAGAGTGATGTGGCGTAGGTTAGTTGAGGTGGATTCTCAGAACATATACCTCATGAGGAGGAGGTATGAAGACAATGTGGAGATGGAAGCTCTGAGGAGACAAATGGATGACTTGCATATTGTTGTGAGAGAGTTCCAGAGAGAGCGTGATGGTTGAGTTTTGATAGGACTTATGTACCACCCTTGGCTAGGGAGTCCTTGGCTAGAGGTGCTAGCTAATATTTACCTGTACTACTTTACCATTTTGTATCCTTACTATCTATCTTTCCAGTTTTGTATGGTTTGTACTTGGTGAACCTTGTGTTGATTTTGATGATATCTGATCTTGAGATTTTGTTTTGATTTGGTTATACTATTCTCTATGGTTGTTGGTGTGGTATTATAATGATGTTTCTTTTGTGATGTTATTGTTGTCGTGTGATGTTATTATTATGTTGTGAATCTTATCGTACGCCCGTTTTTGTAGTTTAGATCGATGGCACCGAAATGTAAGTCAACCAGAAACACCCAAGCAAAGACGTTGCTGATACTATTGCTGCAGCAAATGTGGGTCGTCGTGGTAAAAAACGAGCTCAAAGATCCAACAATTTGAATGCCAACACTCAAAATGAGAACCTTGTAAATGATGAGACAATCAATGTTGAGCAAGAAATTCCACTTGAAACTATTATTCCTGATCAAGGTTTGATTGAGCAGCTTGTGGCTCAACGTGTTTCTGCGATTTTGGGAGAATCAAATCATTCCAACACTACTGCAGGAACTTCTAGGCCTAGCGGAAGTAATCGTGGCTGTACTTATAAGAAGTTCAGAAGTTGCATGCCCATTGACTTCAGTAGTATTGAAGGGGCTGTTGTGTTGATGCGTTGGTTAGAAAAGATGGAATTTGTGTTTAAGGTCTGTAGTTGTGAAGAAGACTACAAGGTGAAGTTTGCTTCATTCACATTGAAAGACGAGTCATTGACTTGGTGGAACAATTACCACAAGTCTGCTGGAAGTGAGGTGGCTTATATTATGTCGTGGGAAGAGTTTAAGACGTTGTTTCTTAAAAACTACTGTCCCCGCAATGAATTTAAGAAGTTGGAAATGGAATTCTAGAATCATAAAGTGAAAGGTACGGACATGTCGTCAGACACTCGTCGTTATCATGAGCTAGATTTGTTGTGTCTTGAGATGGTGCGTATTTAGGCACTTAGGATTGAGCATTATACGAATGGATTGCCTGCAATTACTAGAAATGATGTACTTTCTACAAGACCTGCTAGCCTTCATGAGACCATAACTTTGGCTCATGGTTTGATGGATTCAGTGATTCGTGATGATAGTGAGAAAGGATCGGGTAATAAGAGGAAGTGAGAAGACTCCTCAAAAGGTAAATCTTCTAACAAGAGGCAAGAAACCTACGAACTACAAGAACAAAGATATGTAATAGAATGCTATAATTCAGAATGTATTTTATGGGGTGACCTCCCTTAGGGGGAGATTGTTAGGATTTAGTAAATCTAGAAGTTAAAGACTTGGTCACCCTGAGTATTTTTTAGCATTAGAAAGTTCGTAGTCTTAGACATTTAGTCATTAGTAACTAGTTAGTTAAGTAACACCGTGGAGGACGGACGGGTCTTTACCCACTGTATACCTGATCCACAGCCCGTAGGAGGCGTATTTTGTAAAAACTATAAATACCCTATACCCTCAAAGGTAGAGGGTTGGAGCTTCATAATATACTTTCACTTTCTCTCTCTAAAGTTCCCTAACCTCTAACTTTCTCTCTCTAAACATCTCTCATATTTGATCCATATACATTGCTTTAGTGTGTTTATGATAACTAATCTCTTACACAAATCAAATGAATAGAATGTTTGATAACTCAATCAAGCCCTAACCTAACCTAGAGACTCAATTGTAATAGAAAAGGTGTATGTTGGAATCATTCCTAAACTAGATTTCAAGTGTTAGTAATTAGTATGTAATAGGTTACTTAATTAGGCTTTTATGTTTGTAATTAAGGCAAGGCTTATGTAGAAAGCCCATAAGCCTTGGCCCAAGCCCAATAAGGAAGGAAGGGAACATGGTGTGTTGCCCTAGTTCCTTTCCCTATATAAGCACATGTAAACCATCCTTAGATGGTTGGTTGTTCATTTCACTAATAAACCTACGCCTAAACTTTTCTTATATTCGTGTGTGTGTTTGTGACTTGTCAACCGATCACTTCTTCATCTCTATTACTTATATTGATGCCTGTGTTACATAAATGGGAACCTAACAGTGGTATCATTCGCCAAATAGTTGGGTAAAACGATTTTGTTTTTGAAGTATAAGTGTTTACGCTTAAGTCTCGGTCTTAAAACATTCAAACGCTTCAAAACTTTAACTTTTACATTTTAAAACTCAAGATTCTTGTACTTTAAAGGTTATTTGGTGATAAAGTTTAAGTTTTTGACATAAAGTTTGAAACTTTACATGTATTTCATTGTTTTTGAGCTTGGTTTAAATCGTGTAGTCCTTTCTACGCATAAAGGGAATAAGAGTTTTGTATCATCAAGTTTCACACTTTTGTGTCATTTTGGTGATATTGAAGCTGCTTCATAATAAAAATCAGGTTTCTAAACACTCTTGGGTACAAAATCAGTTTTTTGGTGAAAATTGGCAATTCCTACGCATAGCAAAACCCTAATCCTACGCATAAGCTTCTAAAGGTTTGATCTTCAGTGCTATTGGTTTACTCAGTGTTTTCTTGCTTGGATAAGCCTGAAAACACTTCGACTTTGGATATCTTTTACACTGGTAAAGTGTAAAGGATTTTTGGGCAAAAACCCTAGTTTTATGCTAAGCAAAGCTCTTACGCGTAGAATACTTTCTGCCTAAGCATTTTCTTACGCCTAAGCCTGTCTTACGCCTAAGCTAATCTTACGCATAAGCATTCTACTACTAAGCCTTTGTTTTACATCTAAGCTAAGTGTTTTTCAATCCTACGCGTAAGCTAATCCTACACGTAAGCTCTCATCTTACGCGTAAGTTGGTGTTTTTACGCATAAGGTATTTTCTTTGCTTAAGCTGGTTTTCTACACATAAGGACACTTCATCAACTAAGTTTCATTCGACTACAAAGATCCATCATCAACACAAGTTTCAAGATGTCTCAACCACCATACTCTAGCTACTTTCCTCATATGTATCCTCAACAACAACACCAACAACAACTCCATCAACAACAACAATTCTATCAACAACAACAACAAGAAATTCAACAACAATTTCCTCAATGAACAATTCAACCACAAATGATTCAACCACCTCATAGTCTTCAAGTACAACCTTACACAAACTTTCAAAATTAGCATCCATCCAAGTATGCTATGAAGGAACCGTCTTGGTTTGCAAAGATGTGTGAAGCTTTAAGTAGCCAACAATCCATTCATGAGGCTGGATCACTTGATAGACCTCCAATGCTCACTCCCGGTAATTATGATCAATGGGTGATCAGGTTCTTTAGGTTTTGTGATCTAAAGAAGCCACATGGAAAGTTCTTGAAGAAGGTCATCCTTGAAGGTCCGTTTCAGATGCCTACTATCACTATACCCGGAGATCCCAATGCTATTCCACCAAGAGATGATCTCACCAACGTTGTCGGTCTTCATGAACTTACTGCTGACCAAATTCTACACTTCGAAGCAGATGAACTTGCAATGCAATATATCCTCTTAGGATTACCCAATCCGATACTTTGTAGTGTTGATGCTCAGAAGACTGCTAAAGCAATGTGGGAGCACATTCATCTGTTAATGGAAGGCACTGAACTCAATCAAGAAGACATGGAATCCAAAATCTACTTAGCATATGAACACTTCATGATTGAACCAGGGGAGACATTAAAGTCATATCATCATCGATTTTCAGACAACATCAATGACTTGGAAAAACATAACATCATTATGCCAAGAATTGCGGTCAACACTAAGTTTCTAAGCAGTCTTGGTCCTGATTGGGAAAAGTATGTCATTTTCTTCCGTCAAGCGAAGAATCTTCATCATGCTACATATGGATTGTTGTACGACTATTTGAAGCCCCACCAAAAGGAAGTTGACAAAGAAAGGATCATCCGTAGAGTCCCTGCTTCGCCTTCACTTCCGGATAATAAAACTCTAGCTTTGTTGGCTCAAGCATGCTATCCTCAATTCCCGAATTTGCCAACAACCTTCACTAATCCTCCACAACCAATTGCTCAGATCACACCTTATGACCCCTCACAACAACAACAGCCACAAGAAAATCAACTTGTCCCATACAACAACAACAATGCTCAAGCACTTTACAGTGAATCTAATAAGGATGCAGAAGATTTTGATGCATTTCAACAAGGGTTTGTCATGATTGCTAGAGCCTTCGGACGATATTCAAACAAATCCAACAATCGCATTCGTACCTCATCAAACACAAGAAATCAAGCTGTTGTTAACAATGGACGTGTTGAAGTTCAGAATCGTGGTAATGTTCGTCAGATGGGTGGTGGTCAAGGGTTTAATGCTAATGGAAGGAATAACATGGGTGCTCCACAACTACGGGCTCAAGTGGTTGATCAGGGAAATGCTCAGACTGGGGTTAATGGTCTCCGATGCTATAACTGCAATGAGAAGGGTCATCTGGCTAATGCATGCCCAAAGCCGAGGACAAGAGCCAGCGCTTATCACAAAGAGGCTTTGCTCTTGGCTCTCAAAGATGAAGCTGGTGGAACCCTTACCAACAAGGAACAGAGCTTCATGGCAAATGCATATTCTGATGATGACATGGAGGACTTGCAAGCTAATGCTGCAGTGATGTTAATGGCAAATATGCAAGCTCTCCACATAAGTGACACAGGCCCAGTGTATGATACTGACAGCTTGTCTCAGGTACCGGATCAAACCATTCTCATTAATGATCTGATATCTTCACCGGCACCTGCATCAGACGTGATTCAGAGTGTTCAACATGAACCTTCCACATCTCATCACGAAGAAAATCAAATGGATCATGTTGTCACATTTGACGATCAAGATGACCTTATGGTTACCTTTGATAATCAAATTGACCCCATGGTTTCATTTGAGGACCTAAAAGATGACTGTGTGGAGACTCCGGTTGAACAAAATGAATCTTTGTCTAATCCAAATCCCGGACTCATAACCTTCTTTGAGACTCAATTAGAAAAGTGCACTGACATTAATGCTAAACTAAATGATAAAATTGCACTGTTGACTAAGGATAATGAATGCTTAAAATTACAACTCAACATTTTTCAAACTCAAGAAAAACGTGAAAAAGGTTTTGATGCCGCTTTTGCTAAATCTTACCAAAATGAAAAATCATTGGAAAAATAGATATGTGATCTAGTTGCATCCAAGAATGCTTTGTTGTCTCAAATAGAACAACTGAAATATGATCATAAACAACAACTTAACGCTCTCACTTCGGAAACTCAAAAAGCCAAGTCTGAGTTGTTAACTTGTCAAAAACAGTTTCATGAATACAAAAAGCATTCGAGGAAACAAATAGATGACTATCTTGAAGAAATTGTCGACTTACAAAACAAAATCAAAGAGTTTTGAAATGTTGTTTACAAACATGGTGAGTCAATCACGACAATTCAAAAGTTTACATTTAAGCCAAATCCAAATGGATATGGGCCAAATCTTGCTGATTACAAACCCAAGTTTTCACATCGAGCATTCAAACCAAATCCACAATTTTACAGTGCAGAACATAGAATTGATGATTCCATTATGAGTGTTGTTGAATATAATCGCATGGAGGAATTAGATGCAGATGACGAGAGTCGATCAAAAATAGAAAATGTTGTTTATAACAAACCATTTAACTATTCTAAAGCCGTAACTTTCGTCACACAACAAGATACTTCTAACACACCTTTGGTTATCACACCAGTTTCTGAGTCTTCTAATGGTGGTCTCCAACAAAATGGTGCACAAATCAATGGTCCTTTACCTTCACTCAGTGAAGTTAAAACAATACCCGAAAGTCGTCAAATTCTCAGATATTTTGACACTTTTTTATCTGACATCAAACTTTTAGAACGTGAGATTGAATTTCATTCTGAAATAAAAGTTGAACATTTTCAATCGCCAAAGACGCGAGAACAAAGAGATATTTTTCAGAAAAGAATTTTACCCCATGTTCGAAATTTGAAAAATTATGCACTATATTGGGAAAGGGAATTCCATAAGGAACTTGGACTGATGAAAATAATTTTTGAGAAAACTGAAACATCTATTTCAAATACTAAACGTAAAAAGAAAATGTTAAAAAAAGATGTGGATCGACTCTTGGAAGATATCATCTATGCTGATACCATAAATGTTGTGTTATTACATTCTGTTGCATATGCATTTGATTATATCTTTGCTGATTCTGTTGATTCTGTTGAAAATGTTGAGAATATTGATACTGTGTCACAAATCAAATCTTTTAAAGTTGAAAATGAGCATTTGTTAAACGAGCTGTCAAATGCAAAACGTCATCTTCAATGGTGTCAAAAAGATTGTCAAAATCGAGAACTCGCTTTGCAAAAAAAATCAACCAGTTGCATACCAAAACTCTTAATCCAAAAATTGAGCAACTGTATGATGAAAACGTGTCTTTGAAGTGTCAAATTTTAAAATATGAACAAGAAATTTCGAAAGTTAAAAGGGAATATGGTGTCATATTTGATTTACTCAAAAAGACTCGTGATCAAGCGTCAAAAGATGTTGATGATCATCTTGCATATACCAAAGATGTTTTACGACGAGATGGAAAAACTAGTTCTGAAAATCTGGATTTGTTACACACTATACATGATCTGAAAGAAGAGTTGGTAAAACTTAAGCAAGATAGGGATAGCAACACGGATGTAATCAAGCACCTAGATAGATTCAAATTGACTCTAGAACATCTAATGACAAGCCACAAGAAACTAATGTGATTCCCTTTACCGAAACAGGAATAGTTGCCTCTTTTCCCAACGCTAGCACTTCACAGCTTAAGAGCACCACTAGGAAGAATAGGAAGTTGCGACGTAAGAAAAGAACAATAAAGACCTCTGAAGTAGAAGAACACCTTAGGACTTTGAATAAGACTCCTGTTACTCCCACTTTAGATATTGCGTCTTACAAATGTAATGGAAAAAGTGATGTAACGAATGCTGAATCCTTAAGTACTTTAAATGTTTTGTTTGAAGCTTCTTGTGTTGGTTGTCGTAAAAGCATGTCTTCTGGTTGTCATGATAAATGTGTTGCTAATACTATCTTGAATCGTAAGCGGAATACTAGAAGAAGAAATACCTCTAGGCCCACTATTGCTTCTAAATCTGTGATAGGTAAACCGCCTTCTAGTGTTCTTGCTACAATCATTGATGTACCCATAGCATCCTGATCTGGTCCGAACCGTTAAGTCCTAACAGACTTAAAACAGCTTGGAACCAAATTCAATTTAGATCAGAGAATACAGTGAATTCCCGGGTCGTTATGTCCCACGGAGACTCAATGGTGTGCAAGCACTAGATCAGACGATAGAAGGATCACTAAGGATAATGATCCGAAAAGATTTGGATGGATAATTACTCTACTGAAAAAGTTTATAAAATAAAGCGACTTAAATACAAATTAAGAAGATTAAAAGATAAAAGATATTAAATAAACGCTATCACTATATTTAAAGTGATGAACGTTTAAAACCTAAAACTTACGTTTAAATTAAAAACTACGTATACGTACAAAATAAAAAGTGAAACTTATACAATATAGATCCTAAAAATATGAAAAATACATTTTTACAAACCTAATGATATTAGAAAATATATAGAAAAAGAAAATTATTTTTAAAACTATTTAATTAATTATTATTAATTAAAAACTATTTTAAACTATTTAATAATACTCTAAATTAAAAGAAAATATGAAATAAGACTAGAAAAATAAACTTATGATTCTGAAAAAATCTAAAATACTATAAAACTAATTTTAAAACTGAAAATATATTTTTTTGGACTTTTTATGTATTTATTATTAATTTAAAACTATTTAAAACTAATTTAAATTATTAAAAATACCAAATAAAAGGAGAAAAATAGGGAAAAATACTTTTTAGGCTATTTATATTTATCTTAACCTAATAAAAATGAAAACTATTTTTGGAACCTTTTCTTAATTATTTGTATTTAAAACTATTTAAAAGGATTAAAACTAATTTAAATAAAGAAAAATAGCTAGACACCTTAGAAAAATCTGAAAATTTCAAGGAAAATCTAAAATGATATTAGGAAGCTGGGAAAAATAGAAAAACAGGCACTTGTGTGGGAGGAATTGAAACTGATGTGGAAAAGCTTATGAAATAAGCACTTTGATAAGCTCAAACAACACCAAAAGGTACCAACTGTTAACAGGAGCTAGATTAAGCTAAAACAACCAAAATTAAACAAGAAACCACAAGCTTAGACCTCTGATTACAAGCTCAACAGATTTGGGTATATGAAATTATGAGCTAAAAACAGTGAATAGGGTGCCTAGTTTGAGCTTAAAAACAAGCACCTAAATAAGCTGTAAACAGAAAACCAATTATTGGAACTAACACTAGACCTAGGTGAGAGTTTATAAACCAAGTTACAGACCTAGTTGAGCTAGAATGAAACCTGTGCAGGCCTTAGAAAACCTGCACAAACCTGTGCAGGCTGCTGTTACAGTTGCATAAAGTGGGTTTTGGACAGATTTTGAAGCAATTTTTAACTAACCTAAAGCTAAACTAAATAGAAATAAGCTAAACCAATGTCTAGGGGGGAATGTGGAGATGTGATAAAAGCAATTTAGAAAGGTTTTAGACCAACAATAAGCAGTTAAAATGGTGTTCAAACAGCCACTGTGGCTGCTGTTTCGAACAGCAGAACAGAACAGATACTACCCTTTTTTTTTTTGCTTTCAAAACTCAACCAACTTGTATATAAGCTAACTCTACTTTAAAACTTATCTAGTCCTTAACCCACTTTGACTTTGAGAGTCAAAGTGGGTAGAAAGCTATTTTTAGACCCAAGATAAGCTTAAACCAAACACCCCTTAAAACTTTTATTGTGAACTAAAAACTGAACTTAAGCCTTAACTAGCTAACATAGATGATCAAACTGAGCTTAAGTGTACCAAATACAGCTAAACAAACACATTCAAACTAATGGTGACCACTAATACACATACAAGTAAAAACTGCAAAATGACTTAAAAATTGTAGAAACTGACAAACTTACTTACATTTGTCCAGATTATGCAGGACCAAAACCAATCCAAATACTACACTACATGATCCTATTCCAACCCTTTTCAGTCACTGCAACAACCATTTTCCTTTTCAATTCCAATATGAGCTTTCTGTTGACTTTGGTTGACTGTTTTACAAAATTACTTAAAAATGAATCACAAGCTTATCAAAGACTATGATAAGCTTAACTAGACTTGTTTGAGCTTTCAAAGAAGCTAATAGAAGCTTGTAACTAGGAGAATGAAACTGAAGTTTTCAACAGTAACTAAGAAAACCAAAACTTGCAAAAACTTGAATTGATAACCAAAAGAACACTTACAAAGATGTTTTTAACTTAAAATGAAATACACAAAAGCTGAAATTACAATATTTAAACTAAAACTAAAACATTTAAATGAAAAACTACATTAAAGAAAAAAATAAAACTAGCTAACTCTCCTTCAAGCTTCTTTCTCCTTTCTTTTATACCCAATCTCTTTCTCTCACTTCTCTGATTGAATCCCATCAAAAATCTCCACCATTGGATGACTTAGGGTCATTTTTGGCCATAGATTGAATTTGGCGGGAAATGGTTATTTGACAGTTGTAGCTTGAGTGAGAGGAAGGAGTATGCATTAAATGAAGTTTGGAGTTGTGTGGAGGAGGGGGGACAAAGGAGATGGATAGGTGAGGAGGGGGTGGGAGGAGATGTGTTGCAGAGGTTTTGGCAGAAGCAGTGGGTGAAGAAGAAAAATTGGCGCCAAGGTCTTGTTTGACTGGGGTTAATAATCAAAGGGGGGGTCCAAAATTGGTTAGTGACAGGGGTCACAATGGTGTGAAAGGGTCCAAAATAGGTTTAAAGTATTAATAACTTAGGGACCTTTAGTGTAAAATCTGAAAATAGAGGGACCATAGCTGCCAATTCAGAAAAGTTACTCCAAGGACCAAAAGTGACAATCTCACAAAGTATAAGGACCAAACTTGCCATTCTCCAATTTTCCAGGGGCCATTTTTGCCAATTTTCAAAGTTGAAGGACTAATTTTGTAATTTCTCAAACTTTTTATATTTTTCACCAAAGGACTAAATTTGACAAGTTATGATTTAAAAAGGACCTTTGGTGACTTTACTTTTGAAATTATGTGCTCAGGGACTGTTTTTGACAACTTTTGAAACTTGGGGGACTAAAACTGCAATTTTTGTAAATTTGATATGTTTTTCATCTGATTTTGATATTTTTGCTTTTAAAACACATAAAACACTGATTTGTGATATTTTGATCATTTTGATGTGTTTCTGAGTGTTTTCAGATGATTTTGCAGTTTATTTTGTACAAAAATGATGAGTATTTACACACTCATCAATCCCCCACACTGAGATATTGCTAGTCCCTAGCAATGATTTGAGAAAACTTGATGGATTTTATCTCTTTACCAAAAGCCATCACTTCTGGAGTAGCCAAATGTTTCAGTTCAAGTAAGAACCATGGTACACCGATAACCATGTGATTTTGAGCAAACCACCAGCTTTCAACGGATTTGATTTTGTCTTTACCAGAAGCCGTACCCTTCTGGACTAGCCAACTCTTAGATAAATTATCAATATTATCTTTGGTGAGCTGATTACCAATTATGGTTTTTCCACTGCCTTTACCACAAGCCATAATCTTGCGGGCTAGCCAACTCATTATCTTTTGAGGATGATGGGGAGTTGAGGAACCATACAATTTTGGGCAAATTGCAAGCCATATAAACGGATTTGAGAAATCTTTACCAAGAGCCGTTTGCTCCTGGATTAGCCAATCCTTTTGTTTATTAGACATGGTGGACTGATAACCGATTGAGTAAGTGCAGAACACTTACTCCAAAAAAAAAAAATTTTGGCCAAAAACGGGGGAATTGGTATAATTATATGATAAAATTCGTGAGAATTCCCCCCCACACTTAGAAATGAATATTGCCCTCAATATTCAAAGTACCGGCGGTTATGCCGAAACCTAGAACGTAAAAGGGAAATACTACGGCCATTATTCTGAAAGATTTTTTTTTTAAACTTGCATATATACACAACATGTGGGGCAACCCCCCACACTAGGGTGGTAGAAAATAGAAAGAAGTCAGAAATATGGGTGAAAACCCATATGGCATGCTACTGTTTTTGATTCCCGAGTCGCTAGCTTGACTCGACCCCGAATTAATTTGTTCATGGGGAAGCAAAGTGGAAGAAACAATCTCCATCGGACTTTCATTCAAGATGTTTGGATAAACATTGAAGTACGTGAAAGTTCCACACCGATGAGATATATACAGACAGACAGACCCGGCTCACAGATGATAAATGAAAATGCCGGGATCAAAGATAGTGTCCTCACTCCCGAAGGAGTGAAGAAGAGAGGAAGTCACCGAGTAGGTGAAGAAAAGAAGGAAGATCATGATAACAATCATAACTAGATCTTCTTCCTCGGGATTAAGTGCAGTTGCACTTATTTGGATTTTCTTGGTTGAGCTCTTAGGGTTGGAAGGCATCTCGGTAGGGAGGGTGGGAAGATTTGTCATAACTATGCAAATTGAGATTCTCTCCCCCCGATCATGATCTTTGCCATCCAAGCAATCATATTCCAACGGAGATATGATATGAGTGAGTTCACCGGCGAACTCCTCATGAAGAGAATACGGAGGTGGGACATGTGCGGTACTTCGTGGGCTATAAATATGCACCTCGTCCATTATAGTCTCCGTGTCGGACTCATCACTATCAAAGATTGGATTAACTGAATTTAGAGTAAATTCAGAATCGAATTCGAATAAGGGATTAGTGATAGTCGTATGAAATGTTGTGGAAACAACATGGTCAACATCCTCGTCTAAGTTGACGATCTCAGAATGTAGAAGTGATGCATCAATAAACTCTATGTCTATAGAATATAAAGAATCGGCATCACTATAATCACTGTCGAAATCTGAGAAAGTCTCAACAAGATTATTTGTAAGAGGAGAAGACACATCACACTCATGGTCAAGAATTTCCTCAGACTCACTTGGGATCGGGATAAGGTTCTCAACATTAGACGATTCCGTTTCCGGAATAGTGCTGAGATGCTCATCCCCATGGTGAGAGAGTCCTTGGAAGCAATAGTAGGTAAGATAGGTGTGATAGAAATAGACTGAGGGAGTTGAGAAATAATATTCTCAAAAGGAATACTCTCCTCGTCATCATCATACATAGCTGCATTAAGAAATTGGGAACGCCTTAGAGCTGCATGCTCTAGGGCTAATAATTCTTCCCTAGAATTGCGAGCCTCTCGTTCTTCGGCTAGCAATTCTCCCATGGTTTTTTCACCACTCACTTGATTCTTAAGGTTTTGAAGTATATCATCAAGTTTTTTCATTGCGGTTTCAAAATTTTGGGAAATTTCTTTAGGCAACGGCTCAGGTGGAGTTTGAACCGTATGGTGCTGTGGAGGTTGGAAATTGTCAAAACAAGGAGTGTTATAACAAGGATCAGGTCCATAGTAATTCTGATTCCATGATTGACATTGGTAATCATAATGAGGACCTCCACAATTTGTGCAAGAAAAATTCGGTACATTCTGAAACGATGTGTCATTAAAACTGTGATAGCACGGTTCTTGCTCAAATGAATACTGAGGAGGGTGGCTAAAATCGTTTTGAGGATAATTGGAAAAGTTCGGATAAGTGCATGAGTTTTCAGCTTCCGAAGCACAAAACGAACAAAATCCATCCGTAAGATCATTTCCACACCTCTCGCAAGAACATCGTTGACATCGAAAATCAACTAACGGATCCCCACAACCATAGCAATACTGCTGATTGAACGAAAAATTTTGGGGTTGGGGTGGGTAGTCGGAGAAATTTTTCGGCTCATTGAAAGAATTTTGATCATAAGAACATGAATTCCTCGAACCGCAAAACAAACAACTTCCGTTATGAATGTCATTACCGCATCGTTCGCACGTACACCAACGACACGGTAAACCGAAAAGCGGTTCTCCACAACCGACACAAGGAATCGATGATTCCATCAGAATAGAAGAAGTTAGAATCAAATGGATAGAGGGTAAAGGGATAAAGAATCAAAAAGGGTAAGAGGGTAAAGAGGAATATTTTTGGCATTTTTGAAAAACATGCTATAAAAACAAAGAATGAAAATATTTTTGGATTTTCTGATAACTTTACAAAAAACTTTTTACAAAAAATGGGATATGCACAAGAATGGGTCTGAAAAAGGCTTAACACACGCTAAAGCCTCCCCGGCAGCGGCGCCAAAATTTGATCTGGTCCGAACCGTTAAGTCCTAACAGACTTAAAACAGCTTGGAACCAAATTCAATTTAGATCAGAGAATACAGTGAATTCCCGGGTCGTTATGTCCCACGGAGACTCAATGGTGTGCAAGCACTAGATCAGACGATAGAAGGATCACTAAGGATAATGATCCGAAAAGATTTGGATGGATAATTACTCTACTGAAAAAGTTTATAAAATAAAGCGACTTAAATACAAATTAAGAAGATTAAAAAGATAAAAGATATTAAATAAACGCTATCACTATATTTAAAGTGATGAACGTTTAAAACCTAAAACTTACGTTTAAATTAAAAACTACGTTAACGTACAAAATAAAAAGTGAAAATAATACAATATAGATCCTAAAAATATGAAAAATACATTTTTACAAACCTAATGATATTAGAAAATATATAGAAAAAGAAAATTATTTTTAAAACTATTTAATTAATTATTATTAATTAAAAACTATTTTAAACTATTTAATAATACTCTAAATTAAAAGAAAATATGAAATAAGACTAGAAAAATAAACTTATGATTCTGAAAAAATCTAAAATACTATAAAACTAATTTTAAAACTGAAAATATATTTTTTTGGACTTTTTATGTATTTATTATTAATTTAAAACTATTTAAAACTAATTTAAATTATTAAAAATACCAAATAAAAGGAGAAAAATAGGGAAAAATACTTTTTAGGCTATTTATATTTATCTTAACCTAATAAAAATGAAAAACTATTTTTTGGAACCTTTTCTTAATTATTTGTATTTAAAACTATTTAAAAGGATTAAAACTAATTTAAATAAAGAAAAATAGCTAGACACCTTAGAAAAATCTGAAAATTTCAGGGAAAATCTAAAATGATATTAGGAAGCTGGGAAAAATAGAAAAACAGGCACTTGTGTGGGAGGAATTGAAACTGATGTGGAAAAGCTTATGAAATAAGCACTTTGATAAGCTCAAACAACACCAAAAGGTACCAACTGTTAACAGGAGCTAGATTAAGCTAAAACAACCAAAATTAAACAAGAAACCACAAGCTTAGACCTCTGATTACAAGCTCAACAGATTTGGGTATATGAAATTATGAGCTAAAAACAGTGAATAGGGTGCCTAGTTTGAGCTTAAAAACAAGCACCTAAATAAGCTGTAAACAGAAAACCAATTATTGGAACTAACACTAGACCTAGGTGAGAGTTTATAAACCAAGTTACAGACCTAGTTGAGCTAGAATGAAACCTGTGCAGGCCTTAGAAAACCTGCACAAACCTGTGCAGGCTGCTGTAACAGTTGCATAAAGTGGGTTTTGGATGATTTTGAAGCAATTTTTAACTAACCTAAAGCTAAACTAAATAGAAATAAGCTAAACCAATGTCTAGGGGGGAATGTGGAGATGTGATAAAAGCAATTTAGAAAGGTTTTAGACCAACAATAAGCAGTTAAAATGGTGTTCAAACAGCCACTGTGGCTGCTTGTTTCGAACAGCAGAACAGAACAGATACTACCCTTTTTTTTTTTGCTTTCAAAACTCAACCAACTTGTATATAAGCTAACTCTACTTTAAAACTTATCTAGTCCTTAACCCACTTTGACTTTGAGAGTCAAAGTGGGTAGAAAGCTATTTTTAGACCCAAGATAAGCTTAAACCAAACACCCCTTAAAACTTTTATTGTGAACTAAAAACTGAACTTAAGCCTTAACTAGCTAACATAGATGATCAAACTGAGCTTAAGTGTGCCAAATACAGCTAAACAAACACATTCAAACTAATGGTGACCACTAATACACATACAAGTAAAAACTACAAAATGACTTAAAAATTGTAGAAACTGACAAACTTACTTACATTTGTCCAGATTATGCAGGACCAAAACCAATCCAAATACTACACTACATGATCCTATTCCAACCCTTTTCACATTTGCAACAACCATTTTCCTTTTCAATTCCAATATGAGCTTTCTGTTGACTTTGGTTGATCGTTTTACAAAATTACTTAAAAATGAATCACAAGCTTATCAAAGACTATGATAAGCTTAACTAGACTTGTTTGAGCTTTCAAAGAAGCTAATAGAAGCTTGTAACTAGGAGAATGAAACTGAAGTTTTCAACAGTAACTAAGAAAACCAAAACTTGCAAAAACTTGAATTGATAACCAAAAGAACACTTACAAAGATGTTTTTAACTTAAAATGAAATACACAAAAGCTGAAATTACAATATTTAAACTAAAACTAAAACATTTAAATGAAAAACTACATTAAAGAAAAAATAAAACTAGCTAACCACTCCTTCAAGCTTCTTTCTCCTTTCTTTTATACCCAATCTCTTTCTCTCACTTCTCTGATTGAATCCCATCAAAAATCTCCACCATTGGATGACTTAGGGTCATTTTTGGCCATAGATTGAATTTGGCGGGAAAAGGTTATTTGACAGTTGTAGCTTGAGTGAGAGGAAGGAGTATGCATTAAATGAAGTTTGGAGTTGTGTGGAGGAGGGGGGACAAAGGAGATGGATAAAGGAGAGGGGTGGGAGGAGATGTGTTGCAGAGGTTTTGGCAGAAGCAGTATAAAGGTGAAGAAGAAAAATTGGCCAAGGTCTTGTTTGATGGGGTTAATAATCAAAGGGGGTCCAAAATTGGTTAGTGACAGGGGTCACAATGGTGTGAAAGGGTCCAAAATAGGTTTAAAGTATTAATAACTTAGGGACCTTTAGTGTAAAATCTGAAAATAGGGGACCATAGTGCGCCAATTCAGAAAAGTTACTCCAAGGACCAAAAGTGACAATCTCACAAAGTATAAGGACCAAACTTGCCATTCTCCAATTTTCCAAGGGCCATTTTTGCCAATTTTCAAAGTTGAAGGACTAATTTTGTAATTTCTCAAACTTTTTGATATTTTTCACCAAAGGACTAATTTTGATAAGTTATGATTTAAAAGGACCTTTGGTGATTTTACTTTTGAAATTATGAGCTCAGGGACTGTTTTTGACAACTTTTGAAACTTGGGGGACTAAAACTGCAATTTTTGTAAATTTGATATGTTTTTCATCTGATTTTGATATTTTTGCTTTTAAAACACATAAAACACTGATTTGTGATATTTTGATCATTTTGATGTGTTTCTGAGTGTTTTCAGATGATTTTGCAGTTTATTTTGTACAAAAATGATGAGTATTTACACACTCATCACATCCCCCTCACCTCCTAGGAAGAACTTATCATCTAGTACATTCACTAAGACTAAAGCTAAGACTAGTTGGAGATGGCAGAAATGGTTACATAATACACTTGGCTTTCAATGGATACCTAAAATCATTAACATGTGTGTTTCAACTATAACTGTATCGGAACCCTCTAACTCTTCGGGTTCCACATCTACTTATATTCCACCTATGTCGTCCTGTGTAATGCAGTGATACGATCATCCTCCTGGGTTGTTGATAGCGGATGTTCCCGACACATGACATGCAATCTTAAACTGTTATCAAATTTTGTTTCAAAGTTCATTGGCACTGTCAGATTCGGGAATGATCACTTCGCGGCTATCATGGGCTTCGGAGATTACATCAATGGGAACATCAAAATTAGCAGAGTTTACTATGTGGAAGGTCTCGGTCACAATCTTTTTCAGTCGGTCAATTTTGTGATGGAGATTTGGAAGTTGCTTTCAGGGAGAAAACTTGTTTCATTCGTGATCTACAAGGAAATGATCTTATGTCTGGCCAACGCACATCGAGTCTCTACACAATCTCAATGCAAGACATGATTGCTACATCTCCCATCTGTCTACTTTCTAAGGCTACATCTACAAAATCCTGGCTATGGCACCGTCGCCTTTCACACTTGAACTTTCAAACCATAACTAACCTTGCATGATACAAACTTGTTGAACGTCTCCCAAGGTTTCGGTATTCTAAAGATCATCTATGCTCAGCTTGTGAACAAGGGAAAAGCACTCGTGCTTATTTTTCCTCAAAGGTGGAACACAGCTCTCAGCATGTGATTCATCTTTTTCACATGGATTTGTGTGGTCATATGCGTGTACAGACAATTAACGGCAAACTCTACATTTTGGCAATTGTCGATGACTACTCAAGATGGACTTGGGTTTATTTTCTTCGAAGTAAAGATCAAGCTCCACAGATGATCATCACCTTTCTCACGAAAATTCAAGTTCAACTCCGGAACACAGTCAAACAAATCAGAACAGACAAAGGAACTGAATTTGTGAATCAAACTCTTCGTGAATATTATGAGAAAGTGGGAATTGAGCACCAAACATCCATTACACGTACACCAAAACAAAACAGAGTTGTTGAAAGACGAAACCGTACGTTAGTGGAAGCTGCAAGAACAATGTTAATTAATGCTAAACTTCCAGATTACTTGTGGGCTGAAGCCGTGTCTACTGCATGCTATACTCAGAACCGTTCAATGATTACTAAACGCCATAATAAAACACCTTACGAGCTTATCCACAACCACAAACCGAATCTCAAACACTTTCATGTATTTGGATCCCTTTGCTATCCGAAGAATGATCGTGATGACATTGGAAAGCTCAAGGCTAAAGCAGACATTGGAGTATTTGTTGGTTACTGTGAAAATTCTAAAGGATACTGGATTTGGAACAGTCGCACAAGGGAGGTTATGGAAACGATTCATGCCAATTTCGATGAGCTTACTGAGATGGCTTCTGAGCAAAACAGCTTGGAACCCGGACATAACTGTCTAAACTTCTCTCAAACCCCATCATCAGCTAAACCAAGTTTACAACTTACTCGACGTCAAATGGAAAAGCTATTTGTTCCTCTGTTTAGTGATGATCTTGATGAACGTGCTCCAGATGTATCAAATGTTTCCGCTGCTCAACCTGATAATAATCCAATACCTGATACACCTGCCACAACAACTACTGTTGAGGAAGCACCACCAATTGACTCTACAACAACAGTCGAACAAACCGCATCCAATGACGCTGAACCAGCTGATGATCTTCTGAACAATGAAGTACCCCCACCTACATATTATGATCTAAATGCGTTCTTCAATCCGTTTGCTAATGAAACTGCCACACCTGATGTTGCGGAATCATCTACAAGCCATTTGAATCCTCCCAATCTGCAGAATGTATATCAACATCAACCTTCCACACATCGTTGGACGAAAGACCATCCTCTTGTGAACATTATTGGAAACCCGAATCAACCAGTCGTAACTAGACAACGCCTTCAGACTACGGTGAACATTGCATTTATGCACTCACCGTCTGCCAAGTTGAACCCAAAAATATTAAGGAAGCCGTGACATATGACAACTGGATTGAATCCATGCAAGAAAAACCAACTGGGGTCTATGTTATTGGTCTCAAATGGATTTGAAAAAACAAGCTAGATGCTGAAGGTACGGTTATCAGAAACAAGTCACGTCTGGTGGCTAAGGGTTATAGATAAGAAGAAGGGATTGACTACGAGGAATCATTCGCACCGGTTGCTAGACTTGAGGCTGTTCGGATTTTTCTGGCATTCGCGGCTCACATGAACATCACGGTCTTTCAGATGGACGACAAAACTGCTTTTTTGAATGGTAAACTGAAAGAAACGGTCTATGTTAGTCAGCCAGAAGGATTCGTTGATCCAGAGTTTTCGAACCACGTTTACAAATTGAACAAGGCTCTCTACGGTCTCAAACAAGCCCCTCGGGCGTGGTATGATGAGTTATCCTCCTTTCTCCTCTCTAATCATTTCATTAAAGGATCGGTCAACCCAACACTATTCATACAATATCACAGGAAACACATTTTAATCGTTCAAATTTATGTGGATGACATCATTTTTGGGTCAACACATCTAAAATACTCAAACGCTTTTTCAAAACTTATGAAAAAAAAATTTGAAATGTCCATGACGGGTGAACTTACATTCTTTCTCGGATTGCAAGTTCATCAATCACCCCGTGGTATTTTCTTGAGTCAGTCCAAATATGCTCTGGAAATTTTAAACAAACATGGAATGAAAAACTGTGATACCTATGCCACACCAATGGCACATACCAAGAAAATAGACGCTGATTTGCATGGTAAATTGGTTGACCCTACCAAATACCGAAGTATCATTGGGTCTCTCATGTATCTAACAGCCAGTAGACCTGATATTGTCTTTGCTGTATATCTTTGCTCCCGTTATCAGTCGCGACCAACTGAAACTCACCTCTCTGAGGCTAAAAGAATCCTCCGATACATCAAGGGAACCATTAACTTGGGGATCTGGTATCCGAAGGATTCTGGTTTTGAACTAATAGCCTTTTTTGACGCTGATCCCGCAGGTTGCTTAGATTCACGAAAAAGTACTTCATGAGCTCTACAATTTCTTGGTGATAAACTGGTGTCATGGCAATCGAAGAAGCAGGATTGTACATCGCTGTCCTCAATAGAAGCAGAATATGTAGCCATGTCTGCGTGTTGTGCTCAAGTCATCTGGATGAGAACATAACTCAAAGACTATGGTTATGTATTTGACAGAATCCCGATGTACTGTGACAATCGAAGTGCTATTGTGATCTCGTGCAACTCTGTCAACATTCGAAATCAAAGCAAATCGATCTTCGATATCATTTCATCAAGGAGCATGTGGAAAAGGGTACCGTTGAATTATACTTTGTGGGTACTGAATACCAATTGGCAGACCTTCTCACCAAAGCCTTAGCTCTTGCTAGGTTTACTGAGTTGGTCCGGTATGAGGTGTTTGACTCCAGAGGAACAGGATCAACTTTTAAAACAATTTTAAAACCAGTCAAACACCAAAACCTCTTTTGTAAATATTTTTCAAAAACAAAATACAAAAATATAAAATTTACAAAATTCAAAAATATTCTCCTATCTAAATTTCTTTCAACATGGCAAGTACAAATCTTCAGTTAACACTTTACTCTTTCAAATTTTAGTATTTTTTTGGTCAAGTGTTGAGGGGGAGAGAGTAAATATTTTCTGTTTCATAAAACCTTGTACTTGCATGTTACCATATACCGATTGTATCTTTGCTAATGGTGGTCACGTTTCTTGGTTATTGACTCTCCCCGGACCCAAACTTATAAAATTTCAATATTTTCAAAGTCGAGGGGGAGTGTCGTCAAGTTTCTTTTCAAATATCATGCTTTACGTAACCAAAATGGAAGTTATGGGCGTTGGATGAAATTGATTGAGGTGGAGGGACCATAAGTGTCAAATGTCTTAAACTTATTTTAACAAAACCTCTCCACCAAATATCCTAACACATTTAATACACTCATTTAGTTCTCAACCTACTCATCCTACGCCTAAAATTCATTCTGCAAATCTGTGCTTTAAACTCCTAATTTGTAAGTGTTTTAATGATCTTTGTGTTATTATAAACAATGGTTTTGATTTTTAAACAAATCCAACGGCTAGATTTTGAGTTAGGAGTTATTTTGTGTTCTACGCGTGTGCGTATGACACAAAATCATCATTGGGTGTTTATGATGAAAGTTATTGTGTCAAAATGCTTAAAAACAATTGTTATAAACATTTCCAACTTAAAAATCCACCCAGAAAACGTTTTAATCGTGTTTCAAGAATTAGGGTTTATGCGTGGATTTAGGGGTTTTCATGTGAGAATGTTTCTGGTTAATTTGTTGCTTATATGATGATTGGGACATGATGAATTAACCAAAACCACACTTGATTCATACCTAGATACAGGAAATTGAAAGTAATTAAGATTTAGGGTTTAGGATCATACGAATTGGGTATTTTTGATTCCTAAGGCTATTGATGTTAAAATTTGTCTAAAACAACTCATTAGGCTTCTAAGGTATCCCAGAAAACGTTTGGTGTAAATCCTATGGCTAAATTCCTTATTCGTAAAATTTGAAGGTTTGGGGTTTTAAACTTACGCATAAGAGTAATCTACGCATAACTGTGGTTTATTGTGATATCATGTGTGGATGAAAGGGACTGAATAATATGTTAATGAATGTCTTATGATGAATTTGTTTCAGGTTATTACGCGTGAAAAAAAAATTCAGAATCAAGGTTAACCATGGATTCCTACGCATAAGGATCATTTTACGCGTAGAAAGTTACACGTAAGAGAAATCTTACGCGTAACTCTTACGTGTAAGATTCTACAAAGGGACTACGCGTATCCTGTGAAGGATATGCGTAAACTTGAGTCTTACGCATAAGGTTCACTTTTACGAGTAAACCTTACGCATAAGCTCCAACAATACGCTTACGCATAAGCTTTATGCCATGGGCTCTTTTCCTACGCGTAATATTTCTTACGCGTAAGAAGGAGTTCCTACACATAAGCTTATGCTTACGCGTATAGTCACAATTGTTTACGCATAAGCTTGGAACTTTACGCTTAAGCCTTATCTTAACCATAATTATGAATTGTTACGCGTACAAACTTGTAAATAAATAAATCATAACGTCACAAAACCAAAACGTCACTAATAAGCTAAAATGTTTATAATGTTGTGTGAATGAGTGTAAATTTGGACTTCAAAATTCAAAATTAATCAACTCACGAAAACTTATCACAACTACTTTGGACTATTGGACATACAAGTGACATTGGACTCGTAACATTCATTAACATAACATATTCAATAATTGGACAATAAAATCAACATTTGACTAACGTAATGTCTTTCAATGTGTTGGTTCTTTTTGCTAAATATCTTTCAGATCACAATATGGACGTCACAATGGAGAACGTTGATGCACCAAATGTACTCACGATGGAATACATTTTCCCTGATGGTTACAAGATGATGATTGGAAAGAATAACCTTAGAGTGGATTTTGATAATTTCACTTGTTCTGAGTCTTCATGTGTTGTTGCTGTGGACATTCATAAGGTTCATCCATACAAGAATATGCTCACAAACTCTGCAACAGTACTGGTGATATACATCCATCAGTTCTGGCACTCTATCAAGAAAGTCAAGGGTCAAGATGCTGTGACAGTAACACTTCACAACAAACAAGTCACCATCACTGCAGCAGACTTAAGAGAAATTCTCCTTCTTCCTGCTATCCAGCCTGCTGAATATATTGCCACTCCAACGGAAGCAACTACACTCAAATTCTTGGTCGACATTGGCTATGACGAAGCTGCTAGGATCATCACCAAACATTCATCGGTCGATCTTAAGAACATCCCTCAGCCGTGGAGAACACTATACATCATGATTGCCAAGTCAGTTTTTGGACGTGATAGTGGTTATGAGCATCTTAAGCTCATGGAACTACAAATATTTTGGGGTATGGTCAACATGATGCATATTGACTTCACAAGTCTTATATGGGACGACATGATGTCTTACATCAGGAAGCCTGGCTCCAAGATTCCCTACATTAGATACACTAAACTGTTGATCCGAAGGATTCTCGGGAATAATCTTGACATTCCATTGAGACTTGATGACCCCAACCATCACTGTAATTATTTGAGCGAACTCTTAATGTTTTCAGATTCAAAGAATCAACAACGAAGAAACATGGTGTCGTATTGACAGACTGCCTTCTCACTGAAGATATCATGAAACTTCAATCAAACAAACGATATCAAGAAGCAGTTGCGTCAGGAAAAGTAGGCTTCATAGATGAAAAATCTTCCTCTACACCTGTTAGGAAGACCAGGAGAGGCAGCGCTGGAAGTGCTGCAAGCACAGAAAGTGCACTAAAGTATCCAAAGAGGAATCCTCCTCGTAAAAGGAGAGTTCCTTCCAAGGTGGCTACTCCTAATCCTATACCTGAACTAAAATTGATGGACGAGGACTCTGAGGATACTGAAACTGATGAGGAGATTATCTACTCTGAGTCAGTTATGGATGATACGACAACAGTTGAAAAATCTCCCAGTCCCAAAACTGACAAAGGGAAAACTCCAGTAGTAGGGCAGGAAAAGGATGAAAGTTCAGAAGAAGAGCCACATGATGAAGATAAAGATTAGCGCAAGAAATTGAAGAATCTCAGACTTCAACATGTTGCAAGGGAGTTCAATCTTCAACAGACTCGTGGCCCTGGAGGGTCAAGTGGTGGTGCACTATCCACACCAGTTTCCGATGCGGTTAATCAACCCGATAAGGGAACTGGTACCACCACCCACGAATCAGAACAAAAGCAACAAGAGGATGAAATTATCTTCAACTTTAAGGAACCAGAAAAGGAGAAGGATGAGAAGATTACGGATGAAGATATTGCACAAGCAGAAAAGGAAAGAGCTACAGAGGAAGCTCAAGCTAAAGCTAATGAAGAGGCTAGGTTAAAAGCTGAAGAACAGGAGAAAGCTGAAAAAGAGGCTGATGATTATATTTTAGATAATCCTGAACTAAACCTGCAACAAACTTCTGAGCCTCCAAATGACCCAGAGCCTTCTCATGACTCATCCTCGTCTGACTCATCGTCTCACTCATCTCCACCACCATCCAAAGACACCACCACAAGATCCGCATCCAGATAAGTAAAGAAACCTACCAATACTTGGGCATCACGGGCTAAGACTAAGATTGTGAAAGCTGTCAGACAAGTAAGGAAGAAGGACGTGGTCAACAAGAAACTGAATCAACTTGCCGACAAAATCAATCTTCTTCAGAAAGTGATAAACGAGTTCTCGGATGAAAGGGAACAAATTCATCAGTTTATGAATAGAAATACCCAAGGGGAAATGGAAAAGACGGCCAGAGAATATACTCACAAGTTTTTTCTCGACACCATTCCTGGAGTGACACGAGAGATGTTCACCAGACAACTCTATCCGAATCTCAGGCAATTGGTCAAGCAAACAATGCAATCTACTCCTGTAGCTATGAAGATCAATCCAATTGAGCCTGAAGTTGTCTCTGATGCAGAGTTGATTTCCAAGCTGGTGTTACAAATGTCTAAACGATCTGCAACGTTTACTTCTGACGAAAGTATACTATTTAAGGCATTGCTGGAATATCAACTTAAAACCTCATGCAAACAGACAGCTGAGAAGGCCAAGTGTCCAAGAGATGATGATGATGCGGATAAACACTCTGAGCCAAAACGAAAGAAGAAAAATGATGATTCATCTTCTATGCCTCCACCACCCCAAAGGACCTCCACCGCCAGAATATCTCCACCACGTTCTCCTGCTAAAGACAAACCTCATGACTCTGAGTCACCACCACAAACACAGAAAACCGGTGATCACTTTCAATACACTGGTGGTGACAATGAAGAAATTCCTGAACCCCAACAACAACCTACTTCTTCTACATCAACAAAGAAATCAGCGTCATCATCAAAGCAAAAGAAGAAGACAAAGACCAATGTTGTGTCATGGCTAGATGAAGATGACACTGAAGAGTATGACTGGTTCTCTAAACTTGTTGATGCTACACCTCACTCGGAAGGTCAAGAACCGGTAGATGGTCGCACAATGGAGCATGTGAAGCTTATACAAGAAAAGTTCAAAGTGAAGAAAATGACTAAAGCAGAGTTGAGGCGAATCAAGAACGACGCCTTTCAACTACTTAAGGACACGCCGCATAAGGCCATTGAAGTCGAAATATCATCCGGAACATAGCACGAGCCATTTCTAACAACATTGATTGGCTCAATCCTGAATCAAACATTGACTTCACCAGACAAGACAAAGCTCCATACTACACTGACTGGACAAAACCACTACCTACCATTGGCCGACCGGATCAACCTAAGATTCCCTACCGCTATTTCTTCAACAACGACTTGGAATTCCTTCTACAAGGTAGCGATGTCACCATGAAATACGCTACGTCACTCACCCTCCCTTTCCCGACAACAATCTACTCTAATAATATAGCCATCGAGGAAGAAGCCACACACACGTTTGCTGAAAAAGTGGAAAAGTATGACCTCAATGCACTGTATAGGATTCATCATTGGCCAGAACGACGAAGAATCTACTACAGAAGCTGCGTGTTCTTAGGTCGAAAAAGGAAGTGTTCAGTGACAAACGGATCGTTGCAATTCAAAGATGTTACCACGTCGTCGAAGTGGGACTACTCATTCCTTAAGAAAATAGTGGTCAAACGACAAGACGAAGAGGAATATGACTTTTCAGATGCGGATTTTTCGAGATTGTCTCTAAATGACATTGAAGATATGTATCTTGCCAAGGTACAAGGATGAATGCGACAATTCTGTACAAATATCCAACGCGAATATATCAAGTCATTGCTCATATTCATCCGAAGCATCGTGATCCAAGAACGTGTAGAAGATATTCAACTTGTCGTGGAATCGTATCAGAAGCGTGTTAATCTCACAAAACCACAGCTAGACCTTCCTGACATAAACCAACTTGCTTAGTACACCCTCATCAAGAAACCATTTGGGGTAGTCTACCGTAGTGAACTACACCACAATTGCTTCATGGCGTGCAAAGAGCTTCATAAGTTTGGGGATCACACATTAAAGAAGGTTCGGGACGGGTTAGCATACAGGTTAAAGGAGATCCATGACGGCATAGGGTCACTAAAGAGATGGAATTCGAGGGATAGGAGGGATGTGAAGAAAATCATCACTCGGATTGATGAAAGGTTGTTCAGACGGGATCAGATAAGAACATTGGAGAGTTTCGTCGGTGGTCGTCCAAGCATATCTCTCACAGGCTACCAACGTCCAAAACGTATTCCCGGAGTTATTGTCGGACTACCCGATACTCCGGTACCCCTTGATCTGCTTTCCTTATCATTATTTGGATGTGTGATTTATATCTCGACAATGGTTTGTGCACACATGCGGTGTACAACCCGTTCTTGTAATGAAAGGACCCTGTGGTACGCTTCAGTACCACAATCCTTATAAAATGAGCGAAAGCTTCTTACTTTTGAGTAAAACTAATCAAAACTTTCAATTTTCAAAGTTTTACTCAAAAGAACAAGTACTTCCCCTAATGATTTTCAAAACCTCAAAAGTTAATATCACTTGTTGAGGGGGAGTATTTGATTAAAACTTTGTTCACAAATTGTTCTTCATGGTAATCTTCCCACAAAACTCAAAATGGACATATTCGATATCAAAATTTCGTCAAAAATAACATTTATATGCCATTTTTTAGGGGGACAAAAATTATGTGTTAAGAAATTTGTTGTGAATTACAAGTGAATCCTCGTTTGAAAAGACTTAACCAATGAATTGACGAGCTCTTAAATGTTAGTAACTCGAAAAGACTTGTCCGAGATGGGTAATAATTTCAAGCTAGTCGCTAGTGATGTAAACGTGTCTCGCAAAGGACTTGTCCTAGTAGAATGTACCATTCTAGAAACTCATGGTAGACATGAACCTTGACGGGTCAAACCTCCTCTCCAAGGAGTGTTTACAACTTCAAGCTGACCTAGTCAGTGATGTAACCGTGTCTCGCAGGAATTATCTATCTTGAGTTGATCAATTCAAAAGTGCGCTGCTTCTCTCTCACCGTGCGTGATTGGTCCAAAATACTTAAGCACGTGTGTAGGGGAGTATTTTTGCAAAATATAAAACTCTTTCAGTGGTACAAAATGTTTTTACTCATAACCACTTTGAGAGATTCTCTATGAAAATGGTTTTATGGCAACATAGGTTAGTCATGGAGTTATAAGGTGACTAAGGTTAGGAATAACCATCCTATGATCCGCCAGAGCCGGAGGGATCTACCCAAGGACACCACCAATAGTTAGAATTTAGAAGTCCTTAGGTATGATTATAAAAAGGAGAAAATGAGAATCGGAGAAAGAAGGAGTTGAAGAATTAAAAAGAATAGTAAAGAAAAGGGTGAAAAGAAATAGCCCTCCAAATTATTCAACTTTGGGCAGACACCGGGTTCAATTCATATGCTACTGGTTGTCACTTGATGACACCGGTATTGAAGATCAAAGTCATCATGGACCCAGTGACGGATGCACTAAACCTTCTTTGCCACTCAAGTTTCTCTCAACAGAAGCTTGTTTCATTCTCATAGGAAACCCTACGCAAATTATCGGCTTTCTCTTAGAGATTGCTGGTATTGAAGAAGGAGACCCTCTCCCTAGTCTCGCCGCCAGAAAACCAAAGCGCATAATTGAGTCTAGAGCCACGAGATTCATCAAAAGATCTCTTAGGTACACTTGACATTTCATCACTTGTCGTTCAACATTAAGGACGCAAGTGATATATTATCGAGTCCTACACGATCTTTGCAACCGTCGAGAACATTTATGAGAGGTTCACACATGTGATCCTCGTGATTGAATGGAAACTCGCAGGGTCAACATCTAATGACTCCGACAGCCAGGTCACTTCGGTAACTTCTTGTGGGTTACGCTAGTATGTCTCAAACGGTCTACTGCGGGTGATGCTTGTGTAACTCAACAACTCACCTGAATGTAGGTGTACTTCGGCACATCGCGTTATCTCACTTGTGGGACTCCAGTTCAGGAACAGCCTTTGTGAGAATTAAAGTCGTGTTTTCACACTATGTTGTTAACACACTCGAAGTTCAAACTTGTAAGCGCTAGATTATTTCTAACCCATGTTTTATGTTTTCTTCTTATTGATGCTCGCGGGAGGAAAAGATCGTGCAGATTCTTCACATGCTCATGCCAACAACAACACAAAAGAAGTTCTCTCATAATCAAAGGCAACACAAAGTCAGAATGATTCTTTGTCAAAATAAGAGAATCTACAAAATTTAAAGACTAAAAGAACTTCATCAAAACTGAAATCCAACATCTAAGAGTGTGTGAGCATGTTGTAGAAAGACGGGGAGACACTGGAGCAACGAAGCAGACCTGATGCAGATAACCACGACATACTATCACTACCATAACAAAGAAAAAAAGAACAAAGAAAATTAAGACGTCAAAGCTGAAAAACTTCAAAATAAACAAGATCCCTACACTGGGGATATTGTTGGAATCAAGACACTTCTTCTCACAAGAAAGAAGAATGTCAGAAGACGTCAAAGCAACTATTACATCAGAACCTACAACGTTATGACTCAAATCATTAATCACAAACACTTAGGGGGAGATTGTTGGAATCATTCCTAAACTAGATTTCAAGTGTTAGTAATTAATATGTAATAGGTTGCTTAATTAGGCTTTTATGTTTGTAATTAAGGCAAGGCTTATGTAGAAAGCCCATAAGCCTTGGCCCAAGCCCAATAAGGAAGGAAGGGAACATGGTGTGTTGCCCTAGTTCCTTTCCCTATATAAGCACATGTAAACCATCCTTAGATGGTTGGTTGTTCATTTCACTAATAAACCTACGCCTAAACTTTTCTTATATTCATGTGTGTGTTTGTAACTGGTTCAACCGATCACTTCTTCATCTCTATTTCTTATATTGATGCTTGTGTTACATAAATGGGAACCTAACAGTGTAGAAAGAAGACCCTTGACACAATCACAAGAGTGGATTAGGTTCTTGTGATTCTTCCCTTGCAAAGATATGTGTTCTTCTAAAGATGAGATGTGATAGATCAAGAACACAAGATAGAATTAGAGGATCGAAAGAAGAGAACATAGAGAGAAAGAATGAATGGCAAGGGGTGAGGAATACAAGAGCCAAGGTGAGGTATTTATAGGCCAAAAACCTAAAAGAAGAAAAATATTACTGAGGCTGGCACGCTGCTGGCATGTCGGAGCGCCAGGATCCCGTAATATTTTTTCTTTGAGTTTTGGCCTTTAACTAACCGACCTTGCTAAACCCCCAATTGTACTTCACACTTTGACCTTCCCATTATTCATCCTCAAGGTCAACCAACTCAAATAGCCATTTGATAAAGATTATTTGTGAAGTGTTTATGTAAAACTAATTATCAAAGAAAGAAAAAGAGAAGAGATAATTGGATAGGGGTAGTTTGGGTATTCCTCACATGACATAGATAAGATAGAAAGAATATGCCATATAAGATTCCTTTGCTTGGAAAGGAAGGGTTGTGTTAGAGAGAGAGATAGAGAGAAAAGAGTGTGTAAGAAGCTTAGTTAAGATTGAACCATGGTTGGGTTAGAAAGAAGCATGGTTAGGTTAAGGAGAATATGTCAATGGCATGAAACAATATTCCATATGGATAAGAGGATAAGAGTGAGTGTGTTGGCTTTGATGTGATGTACGATGGTGATGGGCAGCCTATGAGAGTGAGTGTGTGAGGGAGTGAAGTGTATGTGAGTAGTGTATGTAAATTTGAAATACAGTGTGTGAGAGAGTGACTAAAGAGATAAGATGTTGATGTGATGGGGAGCCTATGTGAGATGTATTTGAGTAGTGTGTGAAATTTGAATTCTAGTGTGTGAGAAAGTGAAGGAGAGGATGTCATAGTGATGTGATGGTGACAAGATTAGGAGCCTCTTGGCTTGGTGTGAAGGGAGTAGTATGTGTAGGAGAAAGGACATGAGTAGTGTGTGTGAAATTTGAATTCAAAATTATGGTGTGTGTGTGTATATGTAGAGAGAGTTGGAGAAGAAAGAGAATAGTAAAGTGGTGATGTATTTGATTGTATGTGGTTTAGAGAGAATGTGGTGAATAAGAGGTTGATGTGGAGAATATTGGAATTTTGGGGAACAAGAAGTACATACAAGTAGAATGTGTCTAAGGGAATATTTAGAGAATGTTTGTGATTAGATTTGGAGAGATTTGGAAAGTTTATTTGTTAGAGGGTTTGTTTGGTAATAAGGTGATAATAAAAGGATTGATTATGAATGATCACATTGTCATTAAGAAAGAAAAGAATTGACAATGCTGATTATGGGTTGTGCGTTGGATAAGAAAATCAAAGAATACCCATGCTCCCAAATAACACAAGGTCAAGTATTCATAATAACATAGCTCATGTTTTCCCTCACCTTGACGTAATCAATAATCATCTTGATGCAAACAAGCTAAGTGTTTTCATCATATTAAAGCATGTCCAATAACGGGAAAGGATGCGTTTACGCAAAGAGACCTTTGACTTAGTTTGACCAATAAGAGAGTAAAACCCATTACGTGATTAGAGAAGATATAAACACGGATTATGGTGATATAAATAATTTCCCTTGATGTCATATGAAAGGTATTAGTCTCCTTGGTTTAGAAAATCCTTGGCTAGAGGTGTGGAAAACTAGAAGGGGGGGGGGGGGTTGAATAGTTTTACCAATTAAAACTTCGTTTTAAAATATTTAGATCGACTTATGTCAATTTATTTAGATGTGTATGTTGGACATTCATAGATAGATATGTAAATGTGTAATGAAAGATAAAGAGTAAGAAGCACATAACCACGACAAGAGTATTTATAGTGGTTCGGCTACAAGGACACCTTCCTTGCCCTACTCCACTCCCCGAGTCACCTACTCGAGAGTTCGTAATCACTACACGACACCAACTCCTTATGGCAGAAAAGCCTTCACAACGTCGCCTACTCTTTTTCCGGTACTAGGCTTACCACCGAGTTCTTTCACCAAGGAGAACCACACCTACCACAACGTCACCTACCCTTTATCCAGTACTAGGCTAAGTACCGAGTTCCATTACAATGGAGGAACTACTACCCAACACTACACAACACCTAACCCTAAAGGAGACCCACTCCTTATTACAACACCATCAAGAATATCAACATCCTTGGAAACAAACTATCACTATATGTATAACGATGCACCTCATCGATTATACGACCTTGGCATCCTTCACTAATGCCCTTGACACGAACGCTTGGCACCTTTCACTAATACCTTCGTCTTGACTCCTTTAGCATTCTTCACTAATGCTTTTGACACGGACGTTTAAGCATCTTTCACTAATGCTTTCGTCTTGACTCTTTCGGCATCCTTCACTAATACCTTCGACACAACACTTCTATGGAGGAAGAAAAAACTATCAACAAGAGAACCTCAGTAGTCTTGATGATGACGAAGCGTGGAAACTCATGGACTTGAGCTTGCTCGACTTCAAGAAGTGGTGATCTCGCCTTTAAGAGGAACCTAGAGAATCACACAAAACCAAAAGAAAAACTTGTTAGGATCATACTTTTATTTTGTTTAGATGATTCGGGTGGTCTAGAATTATGATTAAACAAGAGAGCCATGTTTAGAGAGATGAAGAGAGGAGAGGGTGATTCTAGAGAGATAAACACAAATGAAAGGTTAGATTAATGAAAAGCACCACCCTTCCCTTAGTGGGAAGGGTATTTATAGTTACAAACTAGACGCCCTCCAGTCGGGCTGTGGATCAGGCATACAGTGGGTAAAGACCCGTCCTTCCTCCACGGGGTTACTCTAAACTAATCTACGCTAATAACTAACTAATTGACTACTTAATAACGTAAATAACGATATGTCTACGAGCTAACTTATGCTAGATTATATTTGGGGTGACCGACACTTCACTATGGAATTTCCAATTCCTAACAATCTCCCCCTAAGGGAGGTCACCCTATGTTTTACATTTCGAATCCTAGCATTCTATTTTATCTTCAGTCTTGAGCTCATAGACTTTAATTCTTCAACTTCCGCATCTTTGTGCTTTAGCAATGACTCTTCATAGTCCGATTGTTTTGTATTTTGAGTGGAGGTCTTTGAACTGATCCACATCATTGATGATCTTCGAGCTTTCATTGAGATCATAAGCCACAGTAAATCTCTGGATCATCCTTTTGTTATGTTGCCTTCATGTGATGTTGTGACTTTTGGACCGACATGCTCACACTTTCTGAATCATGACATTTTTTCATCAGAGTACAGGAAGCTTTTACTGGTTCAAGATATTTGCAGCAGCGTAGCAGAAGCATAGTATAAAAATATCTGAGCCAGGTTATGTAGATAGGAAATTGTCATGATTTCTTTAATTAAGTGTGGATGCTGTGAGCATGCGGCTATGAATTGACTTCTCAATATTGATTAGTTGCAACCGTCTAAATGTACCTGCAAACAACAGTTAGCAATAAAACTCACGAAAGTGTCTTTGACCACTTTCGTTGAATTGAGGTACACGGCCCATGGTTCCCCGTTGATCAATACAAGTACTTCCTGTGATCAAGTATAATTCCGAAGAATCTCCTTGACAGAGTTTTGCAGCTACTCTAGCCGTTCTCAAACTGGAGCGTCTCAAAGAAGACAACACGGAGTGAGTGAACTAGCGAATTGAGATTGACTGATTGATGAAAAATTGATTTGAAAACAGTCGCATATTGGTTAGAAGAAAGAGTTTTGCAATACGACGAAGGTTTTATGAGAAAGATCAATTTTCAATCAAAAATACATTTTGTATTTGAAAGAGAATACACATTCGATGTGCTAGAGAAAAGAAGAGATTTGCACATCGAACGGTTTTTCCAAAAGTATTTTTCAATCATAGATACTTTTTAAGTTTGAAATATGAATACACATTCGATGTGCTAGAGAAAAGAAGATTTGCACATCGAACGGTTTTTCCAAAAGTATTCGTCAATTCATTTCCTGGACCAAGGTTGATTCAAGAGTGAATCGCCCCATTGTTTCTGTCCAGTTTTCACAAGCATGATATATTGGATAGATCTCACATGCCACCCACCAAGAGCTTGTTTGATGTTGGCTCTAGAAGGATTTCCATCATCATCGTGAATATTTTACATATCACTTGGATGTTCTGGCAATACCACAAGGATAATGCGTAGGACTCTTAATATATTCTTACTTTCCATATTGTGTGAAACAGTCTTCATCAATTTAGTGTCCTAAAGAGATATCGTGGATGATCTCTTGGCTCTAGACTCAATTGTGCACATTTGGTTCCTATGCCGGAGACTAGGGAGAGGGTCTCTTTCTTCAATATCAACAATCTCTAAGAGAAAGTCGATAGATAATGTAGGTTCCCCGTGAGAATGAAACAAGCCCTTTTAAGAGGAACTTGAGTAGCTTGGGAAGTTAGGTGCAGTGCGTCACTGGGTTCATGACGTCTTGTCTTCAATACCGGCGTTACCTTGGTAATCACCGGTAGCATATGTATTGAACCCGGTTTCTGCCCTAAGGTTTAATTATTGGAGGGCTATTTCTTTTCACCCTTTTCACATTCAATTCTTTTTCATTCTATTCAATCCCTTCAGTGCTTACTGAGCCTTCATAACTAGAACCTTGTTGGGTTTATTCCAGTTCTAGCTCTATCTCAGTCTGCACTCTTCCCATTTCTCACTTTTCTCCTTTTTTCATCATACCTAAGGACTTCTACACTATCTAGTGGATTGTCTCTGGGTAGATCCCTTTAGTTCTAGCGGGATCGTGGGAACGAATACCTAACCTAACCATCCTTATAACACCATGCATAAAGTAAATTGGTCGGTCTTTTGGTATTGTTCATTCTTCCTTGAAACCAATTGAAAAATCATTTGGAAAATCAATCAAGGTACTTGTGATATAATATCAAAGCATTTTGTACCTTAATTGTTTTGATCATTTAGAAATGCTCCCCTTCAACATGTGCATATGATTATGAAATTGTTTAGCACATGGAGGCAAGAGTTCTTTTGAAATAATTTCTTTGATCATAATTTCCTTAGAAAAAGCCTTTTGATTTTCTTGGTAAATTATCCCCCTCAAAATGTGCGTTAGTTATTTGAAATCATTTAGCACATAGAGGAAAGAGTTCTTAGAAGTACTTTCACGATCATATTGCCATACAGAAAACCATTAGAAAATCAATCAAGGTACATTATGTTAAAACATAGAAATCTTTGTACCTTGATAGTTTATTTTCTTTTGAAATGCTCCCCCTCAATATGTGCTTCGAGATTCGAAAGCATTTAGCACATATGGGAGAGCAGGATGCACTTTTGAATCAAACGATCACCTTTTATCAGATTTCATAATTAAATCACAAATTCTTCCCCGATAAAAAATATCAAACCTTTTGAGATTTTGGATCCCAAGTGATTTAATAAGGTTTAGAAAACATGGGAGAAAATGTGCCTGATTTAAAAGCTCTTCTGGTTTATGGTTAAATGCTCCTCCGCAATCATGTGTATTATGTATTTGAAATCGTTTGGCACATGAAGGAATGAGTGCTTTAGAAACAATCACCATTTAAAACCGATTTGAGATTTAAATCACGATCTCTCCCCCGATCAAAAATTTCAAACCAATTGAGATTTTGGATCCCGATTGATTTAAATCATTTGAAAAAATTTGGGGAAAGAGGTGGCTAGATTTAATTTTTTGAAATTGACTGATGAGGACCAATTATAGACATTAAAGATTGTTAGTGTCAGGTATGATAGTTTTTAAGAGATCTTTAAGTAAAATAAAACAATTTCACAATCAAACAAGAACATAAATTTTTTTAATTAAAAAGATCTTTGAGTTTTAAAGAAAATCATACCATGACATAACATTAAATCTTTAGATCACCACTTATTATTTGTACAAACGGACTTTTATGAAGAAATATCATTTTAAAATATTTTATTTTAAATCACTCTCCCCCTCAATCGATGACCGTAGTCGTTGATTGAGTGACTTAAGTTTTGAAAAAATGAAGTCCGGTTATTTCAAAAATTAAGTCCAATATATTTTCAAAACAATATTTTTTTCATTTTCAAAACAATATTTTCAAAATTGTTTAAAAATGGTATTATTCACTACTTGTCCTGCACAAAGATACGTTAGGTGGTTAAGAAGCTTCTGTTGTTGCTGTAAGGCTGGAAGAAAGCCGTCTGCTAAAGCAGCGAGACCTCTGAAGTTGCGTCTATCGTGCCAACTAACCATGGAGAGATCCAATTAAGCTCCGTTTCTTCTTTTGTCGACCCAAGATATAGTTGCCCTTTCCTTATGGCATCGAATCATCATCATTTGTGGGATCCGGATCGGGAACATTCTTTTATACCATGATATCTGCATACATTAGTAAACATACATACAGATATATGGTGGTCGACATCACCCAAATAGCAATCGACTAATACAGGTCAATCCAACATATCAAACAGATCATGTAAAGCATGGGAATAACATGTTTATCAAACTATAGTCATCTAATTCGAACACTCATATCCAAAATTCCTAGTCCTTCGACATAGGCAAATATCATATTCAGTTAAGCATGATGATAATTAGATAAGCTCGATAGATGATATAAATTTGAAAACATTCTCCCCCTCAATCAATGACTCATTTTATGAAAAGTTTTAAAAGCTATGAAGTCATTGATTGGGTTTTGCAAATTTATAAAAATACCAAATCTGATTGATTTTAAAGCAACTTATTTTCCACCATTTTGTTAAAACAAATATTTTTCTGAAGAATTTTAGAATGAAAAATATTTGAGTAGGAACAGCAGTCCTTCGACATACTTTCTTCATTTTTGTTTTAGGATAAGTGCACGTAATTTTTGAAAATTGGTTTAGCGCAGCACTTTCCTTCCTTGAAGAGCGGGTTGCTATCTGAAATAATAGCAAACCATGGTTAAGCACGGGTTACAGTCTGAAATAACTGCATGCCATAGTTTTAGACATGTTTTGGAAAAAATATTTACACCTCCTGCTCGAACTTCATCTATGGTCCCGTGCCATTATTGAATGACATTTCTAAGACCGTATATGTTATCGATACCAGAAGACATGTCTTTAGAAAACATATTTTTGGTATTTTTAATTTTTCTGATTTTTATGGGTTTTTGAAATTTTGTATTTTTCTATTTTCTTTTTGTTGGTTTTATATTTTTGTATTTTATTTTTGATAAATATTTACAGATAGAGTAGATGATATAGTTTAAGAATATGATGATACGAGTACCGAGATAAGGATATCGTCCATCACCGTGGTAGAAGATAGAAATCGTCATCTATTAAACATCCACCACCAAAGATTCCGAGGCTCTTGAAAATAAGAAAGAAATTGAACCATCTAAAAGTGAGACTTTGGTAGTTTCCCCCCAAACCGAAAATCCTTCAGCTGAGCAGATTCAAAGCTTTCTTTCAAGCTTCCCTTAGCCAGGTGCACAAATAAGCACACCATTATCATCGATCTTTCGGCTCCTTTTAAGAATGATCTTTGTGATTCTTCGTTCGGGGTTATATCATCCAATAGAACAACAACGTATCATCCCACACATAAAACAATATTCTCAAATTCCTTTTCCACTGAAGTCTGAAGTGATCCATACCAAAAAGTTTTCAAGAGACCACTTCCCCCAATTAGATGAATTGATGCAGTCAGTCTCTTTGAATGAAGCTCATGAACCCGAATACACATATGGATGAACTTCAAAGACGAAGAAACTTATAACATCGAAGTATCAGATTAAGTCCAATATCCAAAGAATAACCCTGATGTATACTTTTCTCTCCCCTGAAGAAAGTGTATGAAGCTCAAGAACCAAAAGTACCCGAATGCCCAAAGAGAGAATAACCGATAACATTGAAGTAGCCGGACGAATCACTGATTATCTCTGCGGATGTCAGCTTCGGAATAAGTGATTATATCTCAGAATCACTGATTAAGCTCTTAAGTGAAACATCTGAGCGTCCCCAATGTACACAGTCTCTCTCCCCTGATGATTGTGATAACATCGAAATCATCACACACCTGTGTACCTCTTTTATCTTCAGAAACTAACTCTTCCATCTCTTCCCCCACATAGTTGGAATAAGAACACTAAATGCCATGAGTCAAACCTTGAGTTTCTCTGCGGTAATGATATTTGTCTTCCCGGGATATCTTCAATCACTTAGAAGTGTTAAGTTCATCAAGATTACTCGCGTTTAGATGCGTGTCTCCTTCCCCCTTGCTGGTTTTGATACTTCAGAATCAGCAACACATTGTAAGCCCATATACTCGAAATCTATTGAGAAGAACATCATAATCTCATATGTATTTGTGAGAATCAACTCGCTGAAGAATGTGAGCAAGTCTAATTGGGGATTAAATCTAGCTTTTCACTCTCCCCTAAACTGACAATCTTTTAGATAAATGCCATGAATAAGAAGAAGTCTTTGGAAATCAAATGCAACTCATCTTTAGTCTTCTAACATGCAGCAGAAAATGTAGAACAGACTATAGACTCGACCTTCTTCAAGATTGTTCGTTTGGGGAATAGAAGGTTAACATATTCTTCTCACCAAATGCATTCCCGTTAACATCAATATAGCAAATCCTCTTAACTTAAATCCCTCCCAATCAAACAAGAACAGAAAGATGTTCATCAAGGAAATCAGCCCCGCAACTGGAACCACTTTTTCATTAATCAGTTTAGTCCGTGTGAAGATGTTAACCAACGGCTCTTAGAAGAAAACTCCACGTGAAGATGACCCGATAAGAAGAAGCTCGGTTCTTACATGAGTTTGGAGCCGTTTGACCATTTATTCTCAGATATTAATCAACCATGCAGTAACTTCACACTTCTTTTCCCCCTCAAGAATTGCATACGGAGTTGCCATTCTTGATTAAACAAGTGAATATCTTCAACAATGTAGTCTATTCACACTTTTCCCCCTCAAAGGTTGCATATGAATGCCATCGTCATTTTAATTGAGCAAGTGGAATAAGATTACTAGTAACGGTAGTTCGGTTCACTTGATAATTGAATGCGCATGGAAAAAGTATGAAGCATGTTGATGAGAATGGTCATAAATAAGAAGATTTCTCTTCTTCCGAAGATAATGCGAACTGAAGCGTACACATTTCTTTTCTTTAGAGTACGAGGCTTGAACTGTTGTGTTCAAATGTCATTATCTCTCTCTTTTCAGCTCTCTTGGTAAAACTTGTAATCAACCCCATTATCATTCAGTAGGCTCTTTGTTGTGACAGCTGATGGAGAAAAGCCAATATGATGAATTTGACCCTGAAGTGAATTAACCCGAACTCGTGACTTAAAATTGCACATATGTAACAAAGAGCGGTGCCGAGAATTCATCCTCCATTGAATCTCTAAGCACTCTATACTCTTCATGCAACTAACCATCAAGTATAAGACGTACATCACCTCTTGAAAATCTACAATTGAATGTGACACTGAGCACTACAACGTAACTCCTTAAAGTGATAGTTATTTTGTGGTGGTAAGAGCCCAATTCCCCCAAGTGGTAAAAGAAAAGGAAAAAATCACCCAACAATAACTAGATTTCCATGTATTCATTTTTGATAATAAGCTCGAACAAGGATCTTGAAGAATCTTCATCCAACCATCCCCGATACCTTCAAATACTAAGTACGCTTGCCCGTGATATTTCACTTCAACCTCAAATAAATAATAGTGAATTAACCCTGTTGTCACATCTTCTGGTTAAAAGCTCACATCTAGCCTCCTTTGATGTTTTAAGTGAACTATGATAATGGTTTTCATGCCGACCATGGTTAAAAGCACATAACCCCGTAAAACCATGTAATAACCAAACTGCCATGATGAATATCCAAACACACATCCAATTCATGAAGTACACCCTTATATCTCTTCTTCGAAACAGAAACCATAGCACCAGCATCAAATAAGATCCCGAAATACACTTTCCTTTCTCCAGGATGGTTCCATCATTACGGGATTTTACAACTCTATGGTTTAAACCGAGAAATAGTTTCTTTTGTGGGATTTTACAAAACCAAGAATAAACCGTAAGATAGATTCGGAAATGCACTTTACAATTACCAGGATGTTTCCATTGTCAAGGGATTTTACAAGTCTATAATTTAAACCGAGAAATAGATTATTTTGTGGGATCAAGACAAAACCATAAACAATGCCAGCTTGAATGTGTTATGACAACTTTGGTTTCAGTGAATATCTGTTTTAGGGGAACATGCAGCGGTTCATCAACGGTTCACGATGGTTTCGAACTTTCGGAAGCATCATAACGTGTACGACCATTTGCACGAGAAGTTCTTGTCATAAGCAAACATCTTGAAAAGTCATGACAGACGCTGAAGATTCTTGAAAGATTTTGCTTAGACTGTGAAGTATCATTGACATTTTGTGGCAAAGAATATTCCATGAGAATTGCTGATCACATCTCATTCTTTGAATACTTTGGTATCATTCACAAACTCTGTGGGGCACTAGCTGTGACCATTTGGTGAAGTAAACCCGATATACCAAATTTGAACATGAAGTAGAATTCCCTAGTTTTGTTACTTAAGCTTGTACTAATCTTTGGGGAAAAGAAACGGTGTACCCAATGTACAAAACCTCTTGACGTATCCTCAACTGTGTGAGACACCGAAGTGATAGTTAAGTTGTGGGTTAAGTGAGAAAGAATCACAAACGTATCTAAATAGCCAAGCCTTTATCACACTCTATAAATGCCCAAACAAGTCATCTTCGCGGAAGGGTAGAAAGAAAGAAGACGAAATAAGTAAACGCCCGGAAAACCACATTTCAAATCCAAATAAGAAATATCGAACTTAAATAACCCCGTAGTCAACTTTGTTCATTAAACACTTCAAGCCGTGACAAAATACCCTTCGAGAAAATGCATAAACCAAAGTATCAAGCCGTATCACACCAAATCTCATCATCTCATCAATTCTCATAACAAAATTTCATTAGCACAAATATCAAAATCAAAACTCATCATCAAATTTCATGTCTCATATCACATTATCGTCAAATCTCAAATCTCGAGAAGCCCATCTGACCCAATCATGTGTATTGTCCAAATTTGGTTACTTGTAAAATTCAAGGCCTGGTCTATAAAAGACAATCCAATCCTAGTCCAATCGTCCAAATAAAACCTTTTGAGCATTCAACTCAACACAAAATAAATAACATCGGTCAAGAAACTCGAACACATTCATTAACTCATGCCGTGAACAAATATCCATGTAAAAGTCAAATTACCATTCACCTAACAAGTGATATTAATACATTGTCCAAGTATGAAGGTATCTAAAATTCGGATATCGAATAATTCAATTAACACATATTATCCCACACTTGCCAATGATTAGAACAAAACCAAACCAATAAACTCGGATACCACATATTATCAACACTACCATCCGTACATCACATTCCAGCCCGATCAATTTTATATGCAGCCCATGTTCTCCACAATTAACATCCCTTGGCCCATCAATAAACGACTCAACATAGGCCCATAAAATCATATCCACGTCCAAAGGAGTTACCCTAATAATTCGGGTATATAAATGCCACTTAAATCACACACATACCCTAAAACAGAAATGCTCCACCAACCATACATCAATCTCACCCAAGTACCACCTAAACGAATCACATCTCAAATCGCTCCCAGAAACAAACTTCACCTCTTAACAATTTATCCTCGGTCACCTAAGGACAAAGACAAACCCTAATATATCCTCATACACGATATCAGTCACCCCACAACATGTAATACCATTAATCAAGATGCTCACAGATAGAATGTTCTTTCGAATGCAGGACCTCGCCACAGGGATGGCTTGAGGGTAATGACGGCTTATAGAATAATTAACACGAGCAAATGAAAAATGGGTTAAAATAATTGTTAACAACGTTTCATCTTTCGTATATTATCCTGAAGAATAGACTTCAAACAAAAATACTAGGGTCAGTGATGATTGAGTTTGAGGGTAAGACCTCATGGTCGTATGTAACAATGACTTCCCCAAACTTTATCTGAGATCGTTCATCCATTAACTTTTGTAATTGTTAGATGTACATTTAACGAATCAAAGACGTGATTTAACAATTTTGTTAAAATCAGATCTTTACATTCGGACATGTGTCAAAAAGGTTTTAGATCTAAGATGCAATCTTCCGTTTGAATGATCTTTAAGTTTTGATTAACTTTTAGGCAAAATGAGAAATGTGAGCTGAGATTGTAGGACATGATGTTAACCATTTCATTTTCTTGTCCGAACATGGTGATGATTGCTGTCTAGCGATTTTAACCATGTACGAGACACGTGACTTTGAAATTGAGAATGATATTGTACGAGTGTTGTTGTAGCTTTGTTGAAAGATTGATAAAGTCTTGATAGATATAACATATTGATGATGATATTGTTTGTTGTTCATAGTGATTTATGTTGTTTTGATGTTGTAGAAATTATGAATTGGCTGATTCTTGTAAGTGAGATAATAGAGGTAATTTGCGAGTCATGATATGAATCTTGTTGTAGGTCTTTTTAGACAAACCGCAGTCTTTTAAACACCCAAAACACGTTTGTCAAACTACTTCAAGACTTGACAAGCAGCACCCTTTCAATTAGGTTTGAGGCAAACCGCTTTTAGCGTCAAAACGCATAGGCTTTTGTAGACAAACCGCATAATGTTTTAACGGTCAACAAACCGCAGTTGACTCAAAAGTCAAACCGCATAAAAGACAAAACGCATCTTAATACTGTTTTGACACAAACCGCATCATTCAGAACTAGACAAATCGCATACTAATGTGTCAAAACACACAGTAACAAACCGCATAGAGACAAATCTCTTACGGTACATCGAATCTGGACAGTTTTAAGCACAAATCGCATTGAAGAAACTGACCAAACCGCTCAGACGAATATCCTGCAAACAGCTCAGACGAATCATAACAGCAACAGACCAGACCAGTTAACAGACCAAACATATTCAAGCCAGATAAACCAGTAACAATCAGATTCAAACCAGTATCAATCACCATAAAAAAAACTCCTTGAAAGAAACTCATAATATGAGTTCTTAAAAACAGATTATCCATAGTAACAACTCAACATGACATCAAAAGCACGATTCAATCAAGGTGACATCAAAACAGTACAACCATCAACACCACATGTTTGAAAATACCATACATCACAACCCGCATTCAACAAAAAACAACACAAACCGCATTTGCTACACAAACCGCATACAACCATGAGAGAAAAACCATACGAATTATCAAAAACAACAAAACCTAGGCTCTGATGCCAATTGTTAGGATCATACTTTTATGTCGTTTAGATGACTCAGGTAGTCTAGGATTATGATTAAACAAGAGAGCCATGTTTAGAGAGATGAATAGATGAGCGGGTGATTCTAGAGAGATAAACACAAATGAAAGGTTAGATTAATGAGAAGCACCACCCTTCCCTTAGTGGGAAGGGTATTTATAGTTACAAACTAAACTCCCTCCTGTCGGGCTGTGGATCAGGCATACAGTGGGTAAAGACCCGTCCTTCCTCCACGGTGTAACTCTAAATGAATCGATGCTAATAACTAACTAATTGACTACTTAATAACGTAAATAACGATATGTCTACGAGCTAAGTTATGCTAGATTATATTTGGGGTGACCTACACTCCACTATGGAATTTCCAATTCCTAACAAAACTACATAGAAATATCTCTTAGGATCAGTGGTTAGAAGGTTACAATACTTGGGGAAAGTATGTGTGCGAGTGGCAACCTAAAAAGAAGAAATGGCTCACTATTTATAGAAGAAAACTAGTTACGGTGCCCCGGATCCCATGGATCCCTCCCTTGAGGGATCCGTCCAGTGTATTAACTGGGATCCGTGGGACGCTCCCTTTTGCCCATGAGTCATGGGTCATGGGTCATGGATCATGGTATCAAAGTATATACAATGTATCTCAAAGATGCAATGCATCTAGTCCATGGTTCATGGATTAAAACTATGGGCCATGGATTAAAACCATGGGTCATGGATATTATTCATATATGACATAAGCATGATGTCATGCAATGGGTTATGGGTCAAGCTCCATGGGTATGGGTCATGGACTTTGGGTTGTACCCAACTATATTCAATGTATTTGGTCAATGGGTCAAATAATTAAGTTTCTACCCATTTATAATACCCATTATAATACATACTAGTTATGTATATATTTGCCCAATATGTAAACATTAGTTGTTGTACATATGTATCACAGAATCACTTATACTTGTTTTAGTGTTTTATGTAAAAACATAAGTGTGTTAGAAAACTATTGGCTCAAACCATTTACGTATTTTATTTGTTTCGTTAAAATGATTTTACGTTTGTTATCGACAAAACATTAGAAGATCGTAAAATATAACTAAACGTTTTTACGGTTTATTTGTATTAACAATCTCCCCCTTTTTGTTGATGACAAAACATAAAATTATTTTAAGTAAAAACTAAAATTCATAAAGTTTCGAATTTGGAGTTTTTACTCTCTTCTCCCCCTTTTTGTCGAAACAAAAAGTGTGTCGAAAAGAAACTAACACAATGTTTTATGAAAAACATGTAAAAGAGAAAAAATCTAGAAAGCAAGTGACGGGAAAAGTTCTCGTCTTAACTCCCCCTTGACGAGTCCATCCCTTTGTGAGGGCGTCAAGTAAATAAAAAACTAATAAGCTAATGCATTGCAATTATGTTTGCAAATGGTTTCGTCTTAATGACGATAATGCTCCCCCTTGATGATTGCAACATTGCAGTGGGGCGTAACGAAATGTAATCCATATGAGGATTATATTGCGAATGGTTTTGCAATGTATGGTTTGACATAAAGCTCCCCCTAGCTTATGGTGTCAAAGTCTTCTTGTGTATTTTGAAAATCTACAAAATAAAGGTTAGAAAACAAGTATATAGTACATAATTTCCTGCAAATAAGACTCAAGTTAGTAGAAAATTGGTCTTCTATTTCACAGATCCCACGGTTCCCTCCTTGGAGGGATCCGTCTAGGAAAATTCCAAGGATCCGTCTGTCTTATGATAGAATTCAGAAATGGTGATATAACAAATAATGTTAACATCAAAATGAGATATGTATTCAAGCAACAAACATATACTTAAATCAATATGATATATAAACTATCATTCAATAAAACAAAGAGATTATCAACAAATCTCTAAAACTAAGAGAATGACTTAGCCATGTAATACATATTCTACTAATACTAATAAGTTACTAAAACTTAAAAAGCAACAATGTGCTTGAGTCTAAGGATGAGTAGACTTGTTGATTTGGTCCAATCTTTCAAGAAGATCATTAAACATGAAATGCAACTCATTTCGTACTTCTTGAACAAGTCCTTGGGTGATTAGACAATTTGAGCAATTATTGTCTTGATTGGGAACCAGAGGAAATTGGATGTTTTTGAGGAGGCTCTACGAATGATGGTGGGGTTTCATTTAGAGATGTAGGATGAGGTTCTACTAAAAATGAGGGTGGTGGTAATGGAAATTCCTTCATATGATTAAGTCCTTAGTGATTCCTTGTTTCCAATGATGGACTATTCGGTGTTGTAGGTGGTTCCCTATTTAACGAGAAAGTTTGTGAGCTGGAAGTTCTCGGTGGTGAATGCTCTAATGAGTAGAGATTTGGGTGAGAGAGAGGCTCGGTGAAAGAGTGTGGTCTATACTCTATGAATGAAGGCTTAGACGGCTTGCTAGAACTAGCTATGTTTGGTTTAGAGCTAGATGAACCCTTTTCTAGCCCAAAAGGTTTAATGCTAATTCTTGCGGTTCTCTTAGCAATTGTTGAATGGGTTTGTTGAGGTGGGATTCTAGTATTGTTATCTCTTACGGGAGATGATTCGGTGGATGAAATCTCATGAATCATATAACCATTCCTTTTGGATGATCCTTTGGTTGAAGAGTTGTTGCTAAGTGCTTTAGTCATGGTGATGGTGAGGATGCAATATGAGCTTCTAACTACTGATTTTTGAGGATTAGGTAAGAGTGATGATTTAACCTCAAGAGTGTTTGGTTTATAAAGGATGAATTTGAATTAAGGAATTAAATTTATGACCACTAAGAGGATTAAGCATGCACTAAGGTCACCTAAGATATTGTTCAGCTTTAGGAAAACATGAAATGGTAACTTAAAGTGTTTAGATTACCAAAGGTGGCTTAAATATGAGGAGAAAAGCTAATTAAAGTCTCTCTGTAGACACGGATCCCTCTCACTAGGGATCCGTCTGGTTATAAACCAGGGATCCGTCTGTCAGACAGATATGTGATGAAATGATTATGCCTTTTGTAAGGTCTAGTGCCTATGAATCTTGAGGATTTAACTTTCCTTTAATGTCTTGAGTGGTGGATATCTTAAATGCTCAACCATAAGGAGTGAAGATGCTTAATGATGGTTTTGGGTAGGGAAGTGGACTTTAGAGAGTCTAACTAAGTGATTAAGAAGGATACCATTTGATTTGAAATGGAAAAATGATGACACTTAGTCTTAGAAATCAGATGATGACTCAAGAAAAATTTGAGAAAATCCTAAAAAAAATAAAGAAAAATAAAAAGCTAGTTTTAGGCCTATTTTCAAGTAAGAGTGACTAAAATCAATTTGCTAAAATTGATAGAAATATCAAACTAAGTGTTTTGAGGTGTGGGGAATAATGTGTGAGCATTGGAGCAAAAGTATGGTGGATATTGGTGAGTTTGATAAATCAAAGACACTTTGAACTTGATCCTAAGTTACCTATGGGTGAATGTGAGAGCTACTGTGTTTAAGGAAAGTGTTAAAGAATCATGTTTAGCCATCATGAGGGGATAACTTGGGTGTATGGTGATCTATATCAGATAATTGTCTTCCCGGATCCCACGGTTCCCTCTTGGGAGGGATCTGGCTAGTTATAATATTGGGATCCGCCTACTGCAGATCGAAGGCTTTTCAGCAAATGTGCAATTCTTGCAATCTTAGAAAATGCTTCTCCTAGTTGTTTCTACAAAGACTAAATGCAAGAACACATCAAGTATAACACATAGCAAGTGTGGGGGAACTAAAGGTAGCTAAAGATGAGTGACGACGACTACTTGAATGATTTCAAGATGTTGTAAAATCTCATCCTACACGTTCCTAAGTTAAGATTGTTAAATGCCAAGTTATGGCAATACCTACATACTACATCTTACCCTACATAAGTATTGTTTAGATGTTACAAGCCATTGTTTCAAATTGTTCTCACAAATTAAGGTCCTATGACCTTACCTAACTTCCCCATCACTCCCCGTCTTCATCCTCCCCTCCACTCTTCATCACACCATCTGTACTTATTTTTCTTCAAGAAGTTGGCGAAGCACTTGAAGATCCCTTTGGTTTGTTTCCATTCTTGTGATGGGCTAGGAATGTCCCGCAATTGGTTGATGTTGTCTAAAGGGTCGAGATCGGTGTTGCCGAGGGGGTTGCTACTTCCTTCTCCTTCTCTTTGTCTCTCCCGCTCATCTGAGGAATCCGTTGGTGGGTGAGGTCTTTTGCCTTCCACCATAAACCTTGTAGTTCTTCCCTCGGTCAATGACACCATAACTTTGTTGCAAAAGCTATGATTATAGGTGTACGGAGAGGGATCTAAAGCAAAGATGAATCTTGCAAGACGGGTTAGGAGCATTGCATACGGGAGTACCATTTTGTCCATGCTTTTTACACTCGCCATTCTCTTAATCATGTAATATGAAAGGTTGAAGCGAGTCTCGGTCACAAGGCAATAGATCATGAAACTTAGGCACGCATTGGGGTGATCCTTGTTCCCTCCTAAGCATAGGACATTCTCCCTTACTACCACTTCCCATTTTCTATATAAAGCATACATCTCGGAGAGCTCCATTTGGAAAGGATCCCTATAGATCACTTTCGAATTTCTAGTGACCCTCGATGGGGATGCCCTTTGCATGAACACGATATCCCTTACCGTGGTTGCTTCCAGGATTCTCATGTGGTAGATTTCATGATGATCAACCATATCGTGTAGCTCCGCCAAAGACCACTCATTGGAAAACATGCAAACTCCTTGATATGGAACCCGTAGTATTCTTCCAAACTCCACAAGCGAAAGGGTTTACTCATGCTCATTTATGATGAAGACAATTGAGATGGTCCCATCATCATTTCTAAAAATCCTCATTGTTTTGTAGAACTCGAGTACGAACACCGGGCAAATTTGCTCGTTTATGTCCAACAAACCATCAAAGCCAATAGTTTCAAAAACTTGTCGGATGTCGGTGTTGGAAAGAAATGATGGTTCTACCACACGACCTTCCTGAAAAAGTCACTTTTCGAGCAACTTGAAAGCTTTTCTATCTTCCGGGCTAAGTCCATCCTTTCTATGGTACATTGGGATGTAATGGGCGATATCTTGATAGTATTGTTGTCGGTTACTAGGCATGATTGTTCCTATACAACACAACCACAATGTGGTGTTAATTATGAATAGTAGCCTAAAGGGTTTGATCATAATTTTGCTCAAATCATCTTTATTGAATTCAAGAAATGAGTTTAATTTGTATTAACAATGTTAATTCTTTGATTTAGATTATCTTAGAAAACAATGTGGTAACAAATTATGACAAACCCATTTGAACCCAACTTCTAAAGATGAAAAATTGTAAGCCTAGAAATCAAGGAATTAAATTAACAATGTAGTGAAGATTATACTTACACAAGAGATTGTTTTGCTTGAAGGAAATGATCAAATTACTCCTGTGAACAATAATTGGGTTTTTGTTCGTGAGTCTTTGAAGGGAAAGTGATAGTGGAACTTCCATAGTGATCATTTCTAACTTATGTTGTATTCTGTTGCACGGATCCCACGGATCCCTCTCATTAGGGATCCGGCATGACAGCAAAAATTCAGCTTAAGCATTCCTTGGTGACTTTGGTTTGGGAGTTCTAAAATGCCTAGAGTTTGATGTTTAAGCTCTATAACTTGTGGTTTGGGGTTTTGACTGATTAATACTAATCCTATTTGACGGGATTCCCCTTTTATGAATTAGTCACAATTCTTGGGAGGTTTTTCAAAGATTATAATAAAATCCCATTTTATCATAATATAAGAAATTTCACATGGATATTCATTTTCATAGATGAAATGTCAATAATCCTTTTGTGATGAATAATGATTGAGGCTATCGAATAACCGAGATATCATTATTACAGATTTGTAGTGTAGTCTATATAAATCAACGAAGAATACTATTCTTGATGATGAATTAAATATAGGTAACTACTTAAGTAATTACTAATAAAGATTAATCATACAACTAAGACTTTAATAATAATAGCAAAATGTAAATTATTAACGATCATACATTTGCTAAATATTCTTTTTAAGGAAAAGAAGATTTAGAAAAATCCTTTGTGATCTTCTTAGGATCTTCAAATCCATGTGTGAGGAATACAATGCTAAATATTCTTTTTACAAAAGGAAATATTTAGATAGTTTCTTCATGAACTTCTTGGTATGCCCAAATCCAAGTATGGAGAATTCTTAACAAGGAAAATATTAGAACATTCTATCATTGTCCAGCATTAGACACTATGATAATTTTTAAAACATGACTTAAAGAATCATTCTTTGTAGTTTTCAAATATACACGGATCGTATCAAGTATTTTAAAGTACAGCATACTCTAAGAAACTTGGTAACGAAGATCTGATGCCAATTGTGGAAAACTAGAAGGGGGGTTGAATAGTTTTACCAATTAAAACTTCGTTTTAAAATATATAGATCGACTTATGTCAATTTATTTAGATGTGTATGTTGGACATTGATAGATAGATATGTAAATGTGTAATGAAATAAAGAGTAAGAAACACATAACCACGACAAGAGTATTTATAGTGGTTCGGCTACAAGGACACCTTCCTTGCCCTACTCCACTCCCCGAGTCACCTACACGAGAGTTCGTAATCACTACACGACACCAACTCCTTATGGCGGAGAAGCCTTCACAACGTCGCCTACTCTTTTTCCAATACTAGGCTAACCACCGAGTTCTTTCACCAAGGAGCACCACACCTACCACAACGTCGCCTACCCTTTATCCGATACTAGGCTAAGTACTGTGTTCCATTACAATGGAGGAACTACTACCCAACACTACACAACACCTAACCCCAAAGGAGACCCACTCCTTATTACAACACCATCAAGGATATCAACATCCTTGGAAACAAACTATCACTATTTGTATAACGATGCACCTCATTGATTATTCGACCTTGGCATCCTTCACTAATGCCTTTGACACGAACGCTTGGCACCTTTCACTAATGCCTTCATCTTGACTCATTTAGCATTCTTCACTAATGCTTTTGACACGGACGTTTAAACATCTTTCACTAATGCTTTCGTCTTGACTCTTTCGGCATCCTTCACTAATACCTTCGACACAACACTTCTATGGAGGAAGAAAGAACTATCAACAAGAGAACCTCAGTAGTCTTGATGATAACGAAGCATGGCAACTCATGGACTTGAGCTTGCTCAACTTCAAGAAGTGGTGATCTCTCCTTTAAGAGGAACCTAGAGAATCACACAAAAACAAAAGACAAACTACATAGAAAGATCCTTTTGGATCAGTGGTTACAAGTTTACAATACTTGTGGGAAGTATGTGTGGGAGTGGCAACCTAAAAGGAAGAAATGGCTCACTATTTATAGAAGAAAACTAGTTACTGTTCCCCGGATCCCACGGATCCCTCCCTTGAGGGATCCGTCCAGTGTATTAACTGGGTTCCGTGGGACGCTCCCTTTTAGCCATGGGTTTTGGGTCATGGGTTATGGATAATGGTATCAAAGTAGATACAATGTATCTCCAAGATGCAATGCATCTAGTCCATGGTTCATGGACTAAAACTATGGGCCATGGATTAAAAATATGGGTCATGGATATTATCCATATATGACATAAGCATGATGTCATGAAATGGGTTATGGGTCAAGCTCCATGGGTATGGGTCATGGACTTTGGGTTGTACCCAACTATATTCAATGTATTTGGTCAATGGGTCAAATACTTAAGTTTCTACCCATTTATAATACCCATTATAATACATACTAGTTATGTATATATTTGCCCAATATGTAAACACTAGTTGTTGTACATATGTATCACATAATCACTTATACTTGTTTTAGTGTTTTATGTGAAAACGTAAGTGTGTTAGAAAACTATTGGCTCAAACCATTTACGTATTTTATTTGTTTCGTTAAAATGATTTTACGTTTGTTATCGACAAAACATTAGAAGATCGTAAAATATAAATAAACATATTTACGGTTTATTTGTATTAACAATCTCCCCCTTTTTGTTGATGACAAAACATAAAATTACTTTAAGGAAAAACTAAAATTCGTAAAGGTTCGAATTGGGAGTTTTTACTCTCTTCTCCCCCTTTTTGTCGAAACAAAAAGAGCGTCGAAAAGAAACTAACACAATGTTATAAGAAAAACATGTAAAAGAGAAAAAATCTAGAAAGCAAGTGACGGGAAAAGTTCTCGTCTTAATTCCCCCTTGACGAGTCCATCCCTTTGTGAGGGCGTCAAGTAAATAAAAAACTAATATGTTAATGCATTGCAACTATGTTTGCAAATGGCTTCGTCTTAATGATGATAATGCTCCCCCTTGATGATTGCAACATTGCAGTGGGGCGTAACGAAATGTAATCCATATGAGGATAATATTGCAAATGGTTTTGCAATGTATGGTTTGACACAAAGCTCCCCCTAGCTTATGGTGTCAAAGTCTTCTTGTGTATCTTGAAAATCTACAAAATAAAGGTTAGAAAACAAGTATATAGTACATAATTTCCTGCAAATAAGACTCAAGTTAGTAGAAAATTGGTCTTCTGTTTCACGGATCCCACAGTTCCCTCCTTGGAGGGATCCGTCTAGGCAAATTCCAGGGATCCGTCTGTTTGATGACATAATTCAAAAATGGTGATATAGCAAATAATGTTAACATCAAAATGAGATATGTATTCAAGCAACAAACATATACTTAAAGCAATATGGCATATAAACTATCATTCAATAAAACAATGACTTAGCCATGTAATACATATTCTACTAATACTAATAAGCTACTAAAACTTAAAAAGCAACAATGTGCTTGAGTCTAAGGATGAGTAGACTTGTTGATTTGGTCCAATCTTTCAAGAAGATGATTAAACATGAAATGCAACTCATTTGGTCCAATATTATCCATATATGACATAAGCATGATGTCATGGAATGGGTTATAATGGGTCAAGCTCCATGGGTATGGGTCATGGAATTTGGGTTGTACCCAACTCTATTCAATGTATTTGATCAACGGGTCAAATACTTAAGTTTCTACCCATTTATAATACCCATTATAATACATACTAGTTATGTATATATTTGCCCAATATGTAAACACTAGTTGTTGTACATATATATCATAGAATCACTTATACTTGTTTTAGTGTTTTATGTGAAAACATAAGTGTGTTAGAAAACTATTGGCTCAAACTATTTACGTATTTTATTTGTTTTGTTAAAATGATTTTACGTTTGTTATCGACAAAACATTAGAAGATCGTAAAATATAAATAAACGTTTTTACGGTTTATTTGTATTAACAAGAGGCAATTGAGAAAATAATTGAGTTGGCATTTTGTAAAAAATGAGAGGTTGTGATTTTGCATCCCTCTAATTCTAAAACTCGTTTTGAGTGTGTCCCAATGAAGCACATATCATATTCATACCTGTATTGAAAGATCTACATCTTTCGGGTAAGGTGAAAGCCGACTTTCAAAAACCATGACGAACCAAGACAAAACCTGGCGCGCTGCCTGCGTGTCAGAGTGCCACCAAAGTGCCATACCGAGATCTTGGGTCATTTGGTTTTTAGCTAAAATTTGTGATTTTATGTGTTGCGAAGGTTTATTTGTCATCATTAAAACAAAAGGATACCAATCAATGTTGTCCCAACAATATTTATGAGCTGCATGACCTAAGAATAAGGTTATTGCTTCAATCCTTGCTACCGGTGCAAATGATTCATCAAATTCGATTCCTTCTTCTTTTCTATAACCTTTTGAAACAAGTTCAACTTTATTGAAGATTACTTCACCGTCTTAATCTAACTTGTTTTTCAGAATCTATTTCAATGCAATTATTAGTTTTTCTAGAGGCTTGGAAACCCTTCGCCATATGCCATGGCGTTTGAATTGGTTTATTTCTTCTTGTATTGCGACAATCCAGTCGGGGTCTGCAAGTGCTGCTATGTCGTTGGCAGGTTCTACTTTAGTCAGGAAAAAATTGTAGAAACGATAATCTGGTGTAGCACTTCTTGTTTGAACAGGTTGAGAAGGATTTCCAATAATTTGTTCTAAAGGGTAATCTCGAGTCCATTTTTTTCTGTGCGGATGTGGTTGGTAAAACGTATGCATGTTTGAAGGATCAACATATCGCATCTCATAAGGTTCATCAACCTTAGCTTTGGAAGTCACGAATGGATGAGTGAATGCTCCCTCTTCAGACGATGCATTTGTAATTGCTTGATTATGAAAATTTTGGTTGAAGGTTGGAGTGCTATTGTTTGGTGAAAGTTCTTATTGAATCAATATAATTAGAGGGGTATCTGGTACGTGATCAACATCTTCATAATTAATTGTTGATGAACCGGATACAGGAGAAGGCATGTCTTCTTATTGATTAACTTCGGTTATTGGAGTTGCAATGTCTATTGTTGATATCTTCATCCTATTACCTCCACATGATTCATCATAGAAATTTTCAAGCAAACCATCTAACTCTCTCTTTTGAATATGTTTAGATTTTGGTGTTGATGATTTTGGTTTTGGTCTGAGTCCTAAAATGCTTTGTTCAGAAGTCATAGTCTTTAGCATGGGTTCTGAACTTTCTTGATCAGAAGCATGATTAAGTGCATGTTCTAATCTGACTTGATCAAAAGCCGTTTCTTCCACTTCGTCGAAGTGAACATAGATTGTTTCTTGTATCAATTTTGTTCTTCGATTGTAAATACGATATGCACTTAATTGCATAGAATAACCAAGGAATATGCCTACATCCCCTTTTTCTTTTAGTTTTCCAAGATCATCACGATCATTAAGAGGGTGGAAACAGAAACCAAAGGTGTATAAGTATTTTGAATCGGCTTTGCATTTGTGAAGGATGTGATATGAGGTTTTTCTTAGTCTTTTGTTTATGATTGATCGGTTTTGAGTGAAACATGTGGTTGATACTACTTTAGTCCATAGGTTTAATGGAAGATTTGTGGAGGTGAGCATTGTTCCAACAACTTCTACTAAAGTATGGTTTCTTCGCTCAACTAAACCATTTTGTTGAGAAGTGTAAGCTACTGATATTTGATGAGTAATGCCTACTGAATCGAAGAAGCTCTATAGATTCTGATTCGTAAACTCTTCCATTGTCAGTATGCACATTTGTGACTTTTGCTAATAGACCAACTTGTACATGTTTGATGAACTTGATGATTACATCGGGTGTTTCAGCTTTTGAGGCAAGAAAGTGAACCCAAGTGTAATGTGAGTAGTCATACACAATAACCAATATATATTTCTACCCATTTCGACCTGTGGAAAACTAGAAGGGGGGTTGAATAGTTTTACTGATTAAAACTTGGTCTAAAACTATTTAGATCGACTTATATCAATCTATTTAAACATGTGTGTTGGATGTTGATAGATAAGCATATAAATAAATAAAACAAAGATAAAGAGTAAGAAGCACAAAACCACTACGCGAGTATATATAGTGGTTCGGCTACAAGGACACCTTCCTTGCCCTACTCCACTCTCCGAGTTACCTACTCGAGAGTTCGTAATCACTACACGACACAACTCCTTATGGCGGAGAAGCCTTCACAACGTCACCTACTCTTTTTTCGGTACTAGGCTAGACACCGGGTTCCTCCACAAGGTAGAACCACACCTATCACAACGTCGCCTACACTTTATCCGGTACAAGGCTATATACCGAGTTCCATTACAAAGGAGGAACTACTACCCAACACTACACAACACCTATCCCAAAGGAGGCCCACTCCTTATTACAACATCATCAAGGATATCAATATCCTTGGATACAACCTATCTCTATTTGTACATCGATGCACCTCATCGATTACACACCCTTGGCATCTTTCACTAATGCCACTTGACTTGACTCCTAGGCACTCTTCACTAATGCCCTTGACACGGACGTTTGGCACCTTTCACTAATGCCTTCATCTTGACTCCTTTGGCATCCTTCACTAATGCCTTTAACACGGAAGTTAAGCACCTTTCACTAATGCCTTCGTGTGAAGAATCGTTTAAGCTCTTAGACGAGGTCTAATATTATATCTAGGAACACATAATAATAAAGGCGGAATATTCAAACATAGAATCAATATTATTATGAACAAGGTTTCTTTATTATCATAAACTAACTAACTAACTATAATAAATATCAAAGACTTGATCTAACACTAACTAACTAAACCCTAGGCGTTTTCCCAAATCCCTACGCCTAGGTTCCCACACACACATACCTTTTAGGTTTACATCTTGTACGTACAATGAAACCAATGACCCTATGTCTCTTTATATACTAGAGACATCTAGGGTTTACAAGAGGAATCATAATACAATTAGGAAACTGAATATTCTTTTAAGCATATCTTCTAGAATCTTCCAAATCCTCCATCTTTTGTAGTTTCCCTTCTTGTCACTTTTAGTCCTTCATGTTTCATTCTTCTTGTTTTGTATCATCAAATCTATAATAGACCCAACACTTCATCTTGACTCTTTCGGCATCATTCACTAATGCCTTTGACACAACACTTCTATGGAGGAAGAAAGAACTATCAACAAGAGAAGCTCAGTAGTCTTGATGATGACGAAGTATGGCAACTCATGGACTTGAGCTTGCTCGACTTCAAGAGGTGGCGATCTCGCCTTTAAGAGGAACCTAGAGAATCACACAGAAACAAACACAAAAATGAAGAAATGGCTTACTATTTATAGACAAAAACATGCTATTGTTCCACGGATCCCACGGATCCCTTGCTTGAGGGATCCGTCTAGTGTATTACTAGGGATCCGTAGGACGCTCCCCCTAAAGTGTGTTGTGGGTCATGGATCATGGATCATGGGTTGTGGGTTTTGATCCAAGGGTATCTAAATAGATACAACGTATCTAGAAGATGCAATGTATCTAGTCAATGGGTCATGGGTTAGCTCCATGGGTCATGGATCCTAGATGGACCATGGGTATCAAAGTAGATACAATGTATCTATTAGATGCAATGCATCTAGTCCATGGATTATGGGTTAGCTCCATGGGTCATGGGTAATACCCATTTATGACTTATGCATGATGTCATGCAATGGGTTATGGGTTATGCTCCATGGGTATGGGTCATGGACTTTAGGTTTTACCTAACTACATTCAATGTATTTAGTCAATGGGTCAAATACTTAAACTTCTACCCATTATATTACTCATTATAATACATACTAATTATGTATATATCTACCCAATATGTAAACACTAGTTGTTGTACATATCTATTACTAAATCATGAAAACACTATTACTTGTTTAGCGTTTTATGTGAAAAGTAAGTGTGTTAGTAAACTATTGGCTCAAGCCATTTACGTATTTTATTTGTTTCATTAAAATGATTTTACGTTTATTATCGACAAAACATTAGAAGATCGTAAAATATAAATACGCGTTTTTACGGCTTATTTGTATTAACAATCTCCCCCTTTTTGTTGATAACAAAACATAAGATTATTTTAAGGAAAAACTAAAATTCGTAAAAGTTTGAATTGGAGTTTTTACTTTCTTCTCCCCCCTTTTTGTCGAAACAAAAAGAGCGTCGAAAAGAAACTAACACCTTGTTTTAAGAAAAACATGTGAAAGAAAAAAAAAGAGAAATAGAGAGTAAGTGAGGAGAAGAATTCTCTAATTAGCTCCCCCTTGACGAGTCCATCCCTTTGTGAGGGCGTCCAGTAAGAAAAAAAAATATTAAACTAGTGTATTGCAGCTATGTTTGCAAATGGTTTCGTCTATGTGACGAATATGCTCCCCCTTGATGATTGCAACTTTGCAAAGGGACGTCATGTAATGTAATCCTAATGTGAAATATATTGCAAATGATTTTGCAATGTATCGCTTTTGTTAATACAAATAAACCGTAAAAACGTTTATTAATATTTAGCGATCTCTTTGTGTTTTGTTGATAACAAATATAATGTTATCATAAGTAAAACTATAAGGATACATGTTATTTTTGTAAAGCATTTACATATAGTCATTTAATACAAATTGTTGTAATAATTCATTTGTTGTAATAGTTTACTAGGATGGGTAAAAACCATAACTCATGACCCATAACCCATGGAGTTAACCCATACCCATTTGACTAGATGCATTGCATCTATTAGATACATTGTATCTAATTAGATACCCATGGTTCAAACCATAACCCATGACCCATAACCCAAAAACCCATGGGCAAAGAGGAGCGTCTCACGGATCCCTAGAGTTATATCAGACGGATTCCTCAAGCAAGGGATCCGTGGGATCCGTTCAACAGTGGGAAGAATTTTACTATAAATAGAGAACCATTTCTTCATTTTTACTTACCCCTCTTCTTACTAACTCTCTCATATATTCTTACACTCTTCTAACAAAAGATCAGTTGATCTAGAGAGTTGTTCTTCTTTCTTCTATTGTGATTCTCATATAGGTCCTTCTCTAAGGTGAGATCACGAGCATTCTACAAGTCATCCAAGCAAGGGGTCCTTGATTGATTTGTTCCTTCACAAGATTTCTGTAGCGAAGATCTTGTATTTCATATTTCACATATTTGTTATGTTATAGTAAGGTTGGTTTGGTCCTCCGTGTTACGGACTCGGTATTTAGCTTTGTACAGGAAAAAAGGTGTAAGCAACGTTGTGAAGGCTTCTCCGCCAAGTTGAAGGAGTTTGTTGACATAGTGCTTGAACTCTCGAGTAGGCGACTCGGGGAGTGGAGTAGGGCAAGGAAGGTGTCCTTGTAGCCGAACCACTATAAATCGGTTGTGTCATTTCTATCCTTTACTTTACTTACTTTACTTGCATTACTCATAGATCTATACTATCTTTTCATTTATACGATTTCACATAACATCGAATCTAAAAGTTTTTGAAACTAACTTAAAATCGGCAAAACTATTCAACCCCCCTTCTTGTTTTCCACAATTGGCATCAAGAGCTAAGTTTATAAAAGTTTTAAAGTAAACCGTATTTTAAAAACTTTTCGATCACTATGGGTTCTGAAAATTACAAGGAAGGGCAATCCATGCAACGACCTCCACTACTTGAAACTAATGGTTTTATGTATTGGAAAAATAGATTCGAAACGTATGTGAAGTCTAAAGATATTGATCTTTGGTACATAATTGTTGAAGGTGATTTTGAAGCAACTACAAAAGATGGAAATGGAAATTTAGTTAACATACCTCATGATAAACTCACCGATGATATTAAGAAAAAGCTTTCCAAAATAGTTAAGCTGAAATGGTTTTATATAATGCGTTACCCAAAAAGGAATTCGAAAGAATTTCCATGCTTAATACCTCTAAAGAAATTTGGAATTCTTTAGTTGTAACTCATCAAGGTAATCAACAAGTGAAAAACAATAAAATAGATTTATTTGTTCAACAATATGAACAATTTTCAATATCGGATGACGAAACTATAGATAATTCTTTTGCTAACTTTAATACTATAATTACATCTTTACAAGCACTTGATGAATCTTTTTCTAGCCGTAATCATGTTAGGAAATATCTAAGGGCACTTCCATCCAAGTGGAGATTTAAGGTGACGGCAATCGAAGAATCAAAAGACTTGACAATCCTCACCCTTGATGAACTCATAGGCAACTTAAAGGTCTATGAGCTTGTCCTTACTAACGATTCCAAAGCATCAAAAGTGAAAGAGAAGCACAAATCTCTTGCCCTTAAAGCCAAGAAGGTCTCAAGCGATGAAGAGAACTCCTCTTCGGATAGTGATGACGAGGAGTATGCCATGGCTGTATGGGACTTCAAAAAGTTGTTTAGAAGAAACGGAAGATATGTCAAACAACCATATGACGACAAGAAATGATTCCGGAAAAGCAAAGAGGACGAGAAGGTAAGGGATGATCGCGCTTGATTTAAATGTGGGGACCCAAACAACTTTATTAGTAAGTGTCCTAAATGTGATGATCAAAAAGCATTCGTGAGCGATTCGTGGGGAACGAGCGAGGAGGAGGACGAAGAAATTTGTCTCATGGCAAATGACGAGGTATGTCACGAATACTATAGTAGCTCATCATTAGATGATGACTCATTGCATAATGAATATGATAAACTTTGCAAAATTAGTTTATAAGTAATCAACAAAAACAAGTTTTTGAAAAACCAAAACCAACGTTTAGAAAAGGAAGTCATAGAGTTAAAGGCAAAATTAAAACGTCTAGAAAAGGGGAAGATAGCAAGTGGCGAATGTGAACTTTGCGTTCAACTTCAAACACTAGTTGATCATCTAGACTCTAAGATTGCTAGAATGAATACTAATACCCTATAAATGATATTGGATAATGTTAAAACAGGAAACAACCAAAAAGGTTTATGTTAGCCTTGATAATAATTAATAGAAGTGATGGTCATTCACGTTTAGGAACTTTGTAATGTGTGTTAGATATCGTGATAGAATAGTCAACGGGCTCGAGGATTGGGCTAAGCTAAATGGATGTTAGTTATGTTAAGCTAGCCTTTTATCTCTTGTAATCCAATCCTACCCAACCCAATCCATTCGAGGCCCATGGAAAGCCCATTAGGGTGTTTAGTACTTGTAGTATAAATACACCTCAAATGTGTCATTTGAGGTGTGTGCTTGAGTGTGTTTTGTGTGTGTTTTTCTTTCAAGTAAACCAACATCTTGTTTCATCTTTCTCTCTTGTTTCATACGCATAACATCTTAAGTCACCATCTTCTTAATCTTTTCTTCTTCATCTTTTACGCGTAAGTGTGTTGGTTTAACGTGGGTTCATCTTGTGTTGAAGGTTGGTATACGCGTAAGGTTGGTGTAAAAACGAGGTCCTACAATTGGAATCAATCGCCTAACAATGGTTTAGGAGTGGTGTGTTACGTTTTTTGTTGAAACTTTACAAGAAAGTTGCGTTTTTATATATAAACGTGGGCTTTTTGGTATAAAGTTTTGATTTTTAAGTGGTTTTAAGGTTAAAGTTGTAGTTTCTATTGATCTTTAAGTGTTTTGGAAGAAGTTTGTGCAAAAGAAATCATTTGGAAACGAGTTTTTTGGGTGAAAAATTGCGCTTTTGCAAAACTGGTCATTTTTTACGCCTAAGCATTGAAAGTCAAAACCCTCTTTTTACGAGTAAGAAAAAGTCAAAACCCTCTTTTCCTACGCTTAAGGTGTACGCGTAAGATTTGAATTTTTACGCTTAAGCTTTTGGTGACAAATCTTCATGCAACAACGGTTACTCAGTGTTTCCCTTGCTTGGATAAGCTTGAAAAACACTTCGACTTGTGGATATCTTTCATGCTTGGAAGAGTGTGAAGGATTTTGGTTTTAAACCTAATCCTAAGTAGAAAGCTTACGAGTAAGCACTCTACGCTTAAGTTAAATCTTACGCGTAAGGTACTCTACTTCTAAGTATAAAGTTTACGCATAAGCTTACGTTTAACCTTAAGTTTACGTATAAGTCTGGGTCTACGCATAAGCATCATCTTACGCCTAAGGAGAGTTACGCATAAGCACTCAATCCTACGCCTAAGAACAAGTTTACGAGTAAAATCTTAAGCAAAACTTCAAACGGCCATAACTTTTGAACCGCAACTCCGTTTTCAGCGTTCTACCCATCAAAACGACCGTGAGAACTAGGAGAATGACACGTCGAATAGGGTCAACTTTCAAGTCCTAAAAACGCTCCGAAAAGAAGTTATTGAGGTTTTTAAGTTTTTAGACCAAATTTTCACTACAACAACCGAGCTTAATCTTCATCAAACACAACTCCTTTATCGTTGAATCGATCCTACATCAACTTTATCTGTTATATCTTTATATATGGCAACTCAACAAGACATTCATGCAGCTGGTGCCGAAAACCGTCCTCCTATGTTGGAAAAAGGTGGTTATCTTTAATGGACAAGTCGTATGCTCCGCTACATCAAGACCAAACCTAATGGAAAACTAATGATTCAATCCATTACGAATGGACCCTTCAAGCCTCGACAAGTCCAAGACCCTGGAAATCTTGATGCAACACCTCCCGTCCCACCATCATTTCGTACTCAATATGAATCAGAATACACTTAAGAGGATAAAGCAAGTCGAAGCAGATGACATGGCAATTCACATTATCCAACTGGGTTTACCAAGAGACATCTTTGTCTGCTTTGTGAGACAGTTGTCAAACTGCTTTCGATATGTGGGAACGTGTTAGACGGCTTTGTCATGGAAGCAGTTGGTCAACAAGATGGGAGAACAAGTCGCTAACTGCATGGGAGAAGTTTACATCTACTCTAGGAGAATCAATTGAATCCTACTATGGAAGGTTTTGCACCTTAATGAATGAGCTTATCAGAAACAAGTTGGAACCCATAACTATCGTGAGTAACATCAAATTCCTGAACAATCTTCCAGAAGAATGGGGACGATATGTCACTATTGTCAACCAAACAAAAGACTTACATCAAGTGAACTTTGATAAACTCAACAATTTTCTGAAACAAAACCAAACTGAAGTGAATGAAGTCAGGAAAGAAAGATTGGCAAAGAATCATGACCCATTGGCACTAATTGCAAAGACTCAAACTCCAGTGAATACACAACAACAAGCTTCATCATCTTCCACTAACAACAACTTGCAGTAATACATTCCACAACCACAAGCTGTTTTCCCTCAACAACAATTCTATCCACCAGAACAACAAGTCATTCAACAACAACAAGGTATCCACAATACCGGGAACAAGGAATCACCGATCCTGAAACCCGAACAAGAAGAGGCTTTGTCACATGCATTTGCATTCTTGGGTAAAGCATTGCGCTATTCCACACCAACTAACAACAACCAAAGGATTTCATCAAACACTCGCAATAGGTAAATTGCATAGCCGGGTTTGAATATGGGTCATCAAGGACAAATGGTTGGAGTTATTGGGAATCAACAGGGATATGCTATTGGATTTCACATAGGTAATCAGTGATACCGTATTAGGGTGTCAGTTGGGTCGAATGTTGGGAATAGAGCAATGGTAATCGGAATGGGAATGTTGCGACTCAGTCGTTGGCAATTATGGAAATGTAAATCAGGGTAATCAGGTAAAGTGTTACAACTGTCAAGGAGTGGGTCACATGGAAAGGAGCTGTCCTACTAAGCGAAAAAGAAGAATGCTAAGTATCTTGACTAGCTTTTGCGCCAAGTAGCACGTCGAGCGAGGATGCGGTTGAGTCTTTGAGGAAAATGATTTTTTCGCTATCATGGACGATTTGGAAGACCTCTAGGAAATCAATGTGAATGCTAAATTGACCGCTGAGCTTGAGAGTTACAAGGAGAACGCAAAAGCTTTTGAATTTCACAAAACCAAAGAGTCAGAATTAGAAATTGGTTATCGAAATTCCGTTTTAAAAGAACAACAATTGCAAATCAAGTATAACACACTTGATGTGAATTTGAACTTGAAAATAAAATCTTTAAACAAGGAAATTTACGATCTAAGCGACCAACTTTCTAAACAAAAGCAATGTTTTCTCGATCTTGAAAAAGAAAGAAAGAGTTGATTCTTGATTTTTCAAAACGGCGATTCTCTCCTTGATGAAATTCTTGATAAAGATGAAAAAATCAAAAAATTGGAAAATTTGCTTGTTACAGCGGGTCATTACTAAATCAACCAATATCGATTAATCAAACAAATCCGTTTTTCATACAACACAAAAATGGCCCTTGGTAACAACCCTTCTTCGTTCCTCAAGAAAGCTTCAGAAACCTCGAATGTGTTAAACAATAGAAATGCTTTGCATGAACCCATAATTGTTCGTGATTCTCTTGAAACGTTAGAACTATCTAAGGAGAGTAGATCAAAAATGAAAACAAAATCATCCGAAATCAAACCAATCGACTACAACAAATGGAACAAAATTAATGGAATTACTTTTGTTACACAAAAAGAAAAGTCAAAGTTTTCCATCACACCAAGTGTTTCAAACAAAGTGTTAACACAGGTTCAAAATCGTTTCAATACCGGTTGTTGTCTCAAATTCTCTTTCGAACATTGAACAAATGTCTTCAAACAATCCTTTTAATACAAGTGATGCTAGAAGTATTTTAGACAATGTGAAAACTAGAATTAGGGACTTCAAGAGATCTGTAAAACTAAAACCCATATTACAACTAACATCTGGTTTTCCAGTTTTGATAATGAAAATAAAAAGTTTTTTGAAACTAAAATTGCCCCTCGGCTGAATAACATCAACTCAAGGGTAATTCATTTTGAACAAGCATTTTGAAAGAAATAGCCGACTTTGTCAAGGACCATAAATCCTGTAAAGCAAGCTAATGACAATGTTGAACACATCAAAGTTTTGGAAAAGTTAAATGATTCTCTTTCGAAGATGTTAGACTCATCGATATTATGTCCATTATCTTACAAACATATTCGTTTGAAGATCATGAAAGACTCGATCACGAGACCTCAAATTGTTTCAAAATATAATAAAGCTCTTGAAAAACTTGAAAAAGAAAATGTCTCATATTTTAAACAACTTGATCAAAAAACTGAGGAATGCAAGTATGACAAATTGTCGTATGAGCGTGCCTACAATGATATGAAAGTGAAAAATGATCATTTTGGGCTCAATTTGAATGTCAAAAAGGAAAGGCATGGATTCTAAGATTTCCAAACCATTGACTCGAGGGAGAAAGCAAATGTTCCCAAACCTTTTCAAACCAAAATGTCTGCTTTCTCCTCCTCCAAAAGTCAATGAGAAAATGATTTGTCAAAATCAGTCACTCCACCAGCCTCAGCCTAAACAAAATGTTGAAAAAGGAAAAGCGGTTATCGAGAAACCAAAAGTTTTAGCACTGCCTTTTAAGATGAGTACCCCTAATGCGTCTGCCTCCACATCTAAAACATATGGAACAAACGACATAAGTTTAGAAAAGCACTCTAAAGAGACTAGGAAAGCTGAAACCACTTCTCTAGATAAAAATGTGAATCCTAATGAGTGTGCCTTACCTTCTACAGACTAGAAGCACCTCTAGGAGAAGTAGACTAAAGCCTAAGAGCAATACAAGGAACAATAGAGTCTCGCATGCCCCTAAGAGTAGTAGCTTGAATAAAGAGAAGAAAGTAGAAGAACACCCTAGGAATTTACCGCTTTGTAATAAGAAAGACATTTCATCTTAATGTAATGAACCTATGAACTCTGCTAAGTTGTTTAATGAATCTGTTGAATCTGTTTGTTTAACTTGCAAGAAATCTTTACCTAATGTTCATGATGATTGTATTTCTACGAATGAGATTGTTAAGCCTGCTCGAAGAACGTTCCTAAAAGAAGTTATGCTAAACCCATAGGAAGACTAGTTGCAAGATTTAGGTCTTACACTATTGATAGGAAGCATAGTCCTTACTTTAGGGATGACATTTGGAAACCAACGGGTAGAACTTTCACAATCCAGAATGGTAGAATGAGTGAAGAACCTAGTTTCCCAGTAGATAACTTCTATGAGTGTGATATGGATTTTACCTCTAACCTAAAGGAACCAAAATCAAAACGGTTTCCAAAATCTTCTTCTTCACATCGTTCTGCGATTATCGAAATATGTCTTTGGATCGCCGACTGGGTTGCTCCAAGCACATGACCGGATCAAGGCTCAGTGGATCAATTTAAATGCGTCTGAAATTCATGGGAACCGTGACGTCTTTGGAAATGATCATGTAGCAGCTATCATGGGTTATGGAGATCTACCTTCTGGAAATTATTTGATCACTCGGGTTTACTATGTTGAAGGGTTGGGACACAATTTGTTTTCGGTCGACGGTTACGTGATGCGATTTAGAGGTTGCTTTTCGGAAAAATGCTTGCTTGTTAGAAATTTGATGGCACTAATCTCCTAACTGGGAATCGTGATACAAACTTGTATGCTATCGACATAAACCAAATGGCCTCTTCATCACCAATATGTCTTATGACACGAGCATCCGAACAAAGTACTTGGTTGTGGCACAGACGACTATCCCATCTCAATTTTGACACCATCAACAAACTTGCCAAAGACAACATCGTCAATGGACTTCTAAAGTTCAAATACACCAAGGATCACTTATGTCCATCATGCGAACAAGGAAAAAGCAAAAGAGCATCATATAAACCCAAACCCGTACCTAGTTCGAAAGCAAGGTTGCATATGTTGCACATGGACTTATGTGGCCCAATGAGAGTTGAAAGCATTAATGGGAAAAAATATATTCTTGTTATCGTTGATGACTATTCAAGATATACATGGATTAGGTTTCTACGATCAAAAGACGAAGCACCAGGCATCATCATCACCTTTCTAAAGCGAATTCAAGTACTTCTTCAAGCTCCAGTAAGGGTTGTAAGAACAGAACAACACACGTAATTCACTAATCAGGAGTTAAGATCTTATTTTGAAGATGTTGGAATCACACATCAGACATCAGTTGATACAACTCCACGGTAGAATGGGGTAGTTGAAAGAAGAAATTGTACTCTTGTGGAAGCCGCCGCACAATGCTAATCTATTCTAGTGCACCGTTATTTCTATGGTGATGTTGTTGCCTTTGCTTGTTTCACTCAGAACTGATCCCTAATTCATCCAAGATTCAATAAAACCCCATATGAACTAGTGAACAACAGAAAACCCGATATCTCTTACTCATGTGTTTGGCGCTTTGTGCTATCCGACAAAGCGACAGAAGATCTAGGAAAAATGAAAGCTAAAGGTGATATTGGAATCTTCATTGGATATTCAGATAACTCGAGGGCATTCAGAGGTGTATAACGGAGAACTAGGAGGATTATGGAGACGATGAATGTGAATTTTGATGAAATTTCACAAATGGCTTCTGAGAGACTCGCTCTAGAACCAGCGCTTAATCCGATGGCTTCTAATCAAAACAGCTTAGAAACCGCACCAAACCAGCAGAATTCTGGACACATCAGTTCAGGACTTGTACAACAAAGAGCTCCATCAACGTTTGCTGCCACACCTCATGAACAAGAATGGGAGAATTTCTTCAAGTTAATGTTCGATGAATACTATGGTGGAACTTCAAAAAATGCATCAAACCATCATTTCGCTGCAACCGCTCAACGTCATCTACCACCACCAACAGAAGATGCATCTACAACGGTCGAAACCAATGCACCAACTCCATCAACGTCATCTACATCGACTTCTGCAAATCCTATTCTTACAATAGTATTACCAGCAGTTAATGAGCAAAACCAAAACATATCATTTCAAGAAGAACCTACACAAAACCAGAACGATACAACGTTAGATGAAGACTTATTTGAAAACCCGTTTGCTACGGAATCAGCTGAATCATCTTCAAGCTTACAAGAACCATCTAACTCGCACTCGTATAATCTACGGTATCCTTCTACTCTGAAGTGGACAAAAGACCATCCAATGGAACAAGTTATTGGTGAACCTTCACGGCCAATTCAGACGAGACGCCAACTTGCCACCGATTGCGACTTATGCATTTGCCTTTGCTCAATTAGCAATATAGAGCCAAAGAACATTCGCCAGGAAATGGCAGATAATGCATGGATAGAAGCAATGCAGGAGGAACTTCTCGAATATCGTCTACATGACTCTTGGGATTTGGTTCCAAGACCAATTGACATTCACGTCATTGATCTCAAATGGTTATGGAAGAACAAAAAGGATGAAGAAATGACTGAATTGCAACAAAGCTCGTCTTGTGGCCAAAGGATACTGAGTGCAGGAAGAAGGAATAGACTTTGAAGAGTCATTCGCACCGGTAGCTAGACTTGAGGCAGTCAGGATATTCTTAGCCTATGCAGCTAAAAAAAAAACATCACGGTTTATCAAATGGACATTAAGACCGCGTTCTTGAATGGAACTCTGAAAGAAGAAGTGTACGTGAGTCACCCGTAAGGCTTCATAGACATGGAACATCCAGACTACGTCTACAAACTCAAAAAGGCAATCTATGGTCTGAAACAAGCTCCGAGAGCGTGGTATGACGAACTGTCTTCTTTCCTTATCCTAAAAAATTTCACCAAAGGAACGGTTGATCCTACCTTGTTTACAAGAAAATACAACGACGACATTTTGATTGTTCAGATTTACGTGGACGACATCATCTTTGGGTCCACTAATCCGAATCTTTCAAAACATTTTGAAAATCTCAAGAAAAGAAAATTTGAAATGTCCATGATGGGGGAACTAAAGTTTTTTCTTGGTTTACAAACTCATCAATCCCCACGTGGAATTTTAATAAATCAAGCTAAATATACAAGTGAGATTTTGAAAAATCATGGTATGGATAATTATGATTCGGTCCGAACACCAATGGTAACTTCACCAAAAATTGGAGCCGATTTATTTGGGAAACATATTGATCCGAAGAAATATCGGAGCATGATTGGTTCTCTCATGTACCTCACTGCTAGTCGACCCAATACTCATTTTGCTGTTTGCTTATTAGCACGGTTTTAGGCAAAGCCTACCGAACTGCACCTCAAAGAGGTTAAAAGGATCTTTGAATTTTACTGAAGACATCCATTCACATGGGTCTTTGGTATCCGAAGGAATCCGGATTTGATCTAATCGCCTTTTCAGATGCACCACGCAGTGATCAAGTTACTGAAAAAAAGTACATCATGAGGAGCACAATTTTTGGGTGAAAAGTTAGTAAGCTGGTCTTCAAAGAAACAAGATTTCACTGCACTTTCAACCTGACGGGCTGAGTATGTGTCTCTATCTGGTGTTGTGCTCAAGTTCTATGGATGAGAACATAACTCAGATTATGGCTTTACTTTCATAAAATACCTATGTATTGTGACTCAAAAGTGCCATAGCCATATCTTTCAATCACGTTCATCACTCAAAGACTAAGCACATTCGTGTCCGCTATCACTTCATAAAAGAGCACATGGAAGAAGGTATCTTTGAATTATTTTTCGTGAAGAATGATTACCAACTCGCCGATCTATTTACTAAAGCCCTTCCAAAAGAACGGTTTAACGATTTGGTTCGACGAATTGGAATGCGAAGCCTAACCCCTGAGGAGTTAGAATGTCTTATCGAATCTTCTTGAAAAGGATTTTCCAAAAAGCTTCGCTGTAAATATTTTTGAAAAACAAAATACAAAATTTGAAAAACCTACAAAAGCAAAATATAAAAATACAAAACTTTCAAAAATACAAAAACAATATAAAATCAAAAATCCAAAAATATTCTTCTACGACATTTCTCTCATATAATCGATATTCTGTACATTTCTAGAAATTTCATTCAACAATGATACGGACATGTATAGATGCTTGAGCGAGAGTTCTTTAAATGTTTTCTAAAACATGTCGTTTCTCAAAAATTTCTTCAAAAATGGCTTTCGTATACTTCAGTACGAAACCCGGACAAAAAATGATGACTTTTGATTATTTTCAAATCAAAACTTGTGGTTTTAAAGAAAAAATCTAGTGTACGCTTTAGTGCACTACATTTAAAACTGGTGAGAAATCATCATCATCTTGAGCACCTTTTTCAAGATTGTTCAAAAAGATTTTTCAAAATCTTTCAAATATTTTATGCTCAAGATAACTTCGTCTAAAACCCTTAAATTGATTATGCTTTATTAAAGGGGGAGTATAAAACCAAAATGTTCCAAATTCATGCTTAAATCAAATCCGTTTGTCTTCCCAAAAGATTCTAAAAATGTTGTTTAATCCGTTGATATAAAAATATCACTTAATATGCTATTTTGAGGGAGAAGACGTGATTAAAATGTGATCAAAAAGTTTAATGATCGTTGTTTGAACCTCAAAAGAGCTCGGCTCAGTTGAAACCATTGAATTGACGAGGAATCAAATTCAGTAAATGTACCATTTCGAGAAACTCGTGATAAACATGCACTTTCATGGGTCTAACCTTCTTTTCAAGAAGTGTTTACAACTTCAAGGTAGTTATTAGAGCTAGTTGTCACCTAAAAACTGACAATGGAACTCTCTAACTAAGCAACGTAACCGTGTCTCGTGGGGAATTGTCTATCATGAGCCGATCAATTCAAAAGTGCGAACTCTACCCTCCATGTGCGATTTAAATCAAAACCTATAAGCACATGTGAAGGGGAGTGTTTTTGAAAATATAAAACTCTCAGAGTGTTCCAAACACGTTTTCAATCATAAACACTTTGAGAGATTTTCAAGAAAAATGGTTTTATGGCAACATGGGATAGTCATGGAGTTATAAGGTGACTAAGGATAGGTAAATCCGTCCTATGATCCGCCAGAGTCGAGGGATCTACCCAAGGACATCACAAATAGTTAATATTATAAGTCCTTAGGAATGATTGAAAAAGAGAGAGTAATGAGAAAGGAGAAAGAAGGGGTTGAAGAATTAAAAAGAAAAGTAAAAGAAAGAGTGAAAATAAATAGCCCTCCATAATCAACCTTAGGGAAGAAACCGGTTCAATACATATACATCGGGTTATCACTAAGATGACAGTATTGAAGACAAAGACGTCATGGACCCAGTGACGACCGCACTAAACCTTCTAGCTACTCAATTCCTCTTAAAAGGATTTGTTTCATTCTCACTGGAACCCTACATAATCTATCGAATTTCTCTTAGAGATCGTTGGTATTGAAGAAGGAGACCCTCTCCCTAGTCTCCGCTTAGGAAACCAAAACGCACTATATGAGTCTAGAGCCACGAGATTCATCAAAAGATCTCATAGGAACACATGACATGACATCGCTTGTTGTTCATCAATAAGGACACAAGTGATATATTCTAGAGTCCTACGCAGATCTTAGCAATACCGAACATTTATGAGAAGTTTCACATCTGTGATCTTCAATGATTGAATGGAAACTCTGCCGTGGTCAACATCAAGCGACAGCAAGTCACTTCGTAACTCCCCGTGGATTACGCTAAGTATGTCTCAAACGGTCTCATCGTGGGGTGATGCTTCGTACCTCAAATCACTCACAGAATAGGTGTACTTCGTACATCATCGCTATCTCACTTGTAGGACTCCAGTTCAGGAACGGCCTTTGTGAGAATTAGAGACGTGTTTTCAGACTATGCTGTTAACACACTCGAAGTTCAAACTTGTAAGTATTTGGATTACTTCTAAACCATATTTTTATGTTTTCTTCTTATGGATGCTTGCTGGAGGAAGAGATCGTGCAGATTTTCCACATGCTCATACCAACAACACATGAAAAGTTCTCATCAAAATCAAAGGCAACGCAAAGTCAAAGATGATTCTTCGTCAATGTCAAAGAATCTATAAAGTTTAAAGACTAGAGAACTACATCATTGGTAACCAAAAGACAAATAGAAGTGTGAGCATGGTGGGGAATGACGTGGAGGCACCTAACCAAAAGAAGTTGACGTATGGCAGAATACCACATTAAATGATCACAAAGCATGAAGGAACGATAATCAAGACTATTCTATATCGACACACAAAGTTCAAGCTCAAGGAAAGTAAAGACCTAATCAAGTGGAGCATCTTCTGAATGACCACCCCTTAGGAGGAGATTGTTAGCCTTGATAATAATTTGTAACATATTGGATTTCACAAACACATAATCAATCACAAATAAGGCGTATGATTATATGATTTTAGAGAGAGAAAGTGGGATATTCTAGAAAGAGAAACTCATGAAAGGTTAGATTCCAAATGAACATCCAACCCTCTACCTTGGGAGGTAGAGGATATTAATAGGTTACAAACTAAGCGACCTCTGACTGACTGCGGATCGAGTTATCACGATGGGTAAAGACCCGTCCTTCCTCCACGGTGTTACACTAAACTATTCTACGCTACAAACTGACTAAATAACTACTAAACAACGTAACAAACGACATGTCTCTAAGACTAACTTATGCTAGATAATATTTGGGGTGACCGACTCTTTACTTATGGAATTTCTAATTCAACAATCTCCCCAGGGGAGGTCACCCCATGTTTTAAATATTGAATCCTAGCATTCTATTCTTGACTTTGTTCTTGAGCTCGTAGACATCCAATCATCAAAATATTCAAACTTTGTGCTTAGTGGTGATTGCATCATTGTTCAACTACAATGTATATTTCGTTGGAGGTTATAGAGTGATCCACATTAATGACCTTTGAGCTTTACTAGAGATCATCGACCCAGTTAATCTCGGCATCACCCATTGTTGTGTTTGCCAACATATGAAGTTGTGACACGGGAGACATGCCGATGCGGATCATGATTTCTTCTATCAGTGGCGAGCTTTAGTTAACTCAAGATATTTGTAGCGGTAACACAAGCATGGAGTGAAAATATGTCAGAGTCATGATGCACTAATCATGATTTCTTTAGAAATGAATGTGTTGTGTGAGCATGCGGCTATGGATTGGCCGCTTCTCGATCAACTACAAACGTCAGCGTACTGCATACAGACAGTTAGCAATAAAGCATGAAAGTGTCTTTGATCACTTTTGTTGGTCAGAATTACGACCCCACGGTTCCCGTTAATCGGTACATGTTATGCGTGTGAGGTATAATTAAGAAGAATCTCCTTGGTAGGGTTTAGCATTTGTTCTAGCCGTTCTCAAACCGGAAAGTCTCAAAGAAGACAACAAGTGAGTGAAAGACGGTGAATATAGATTCAGCGATTGATGAAAAGAGATTTGAAAAACAATGTGCCATCAATAGAAATTGTTTTTGCAATACTATGAAGGTTTTAATGAAAATTAATTATCAATCATAGCACCTTTTATTTGGAAATATGAGTACGGTCGATGTGCTAAAAGAAAGAGTTGTAAAGACGACCGGTTTTCAAAGATATCCGTCAATCCATAACTTGAACGAGATTGAATCATAATTATGACTAGCCCCATTGTTTCTCTTGGTTGTCACATGCTTGATCTATTGGATAGATCTCATGCCACCCACGAGGATCTTGTTTGATGTTGGCTCTAGAAGGATTTCTATCTTCATTGTGAATATGTTTGCATATCACTTTCGGATGTTCTGCGGTACCACAAAGGGATAATGGAGTAGGACTCATAAGATATAATCTATCTTTCCACAATGTGTGAAGCAGAGAGTCTTCATTAGTGATGTCCTAAAGAGATTTTTATGATGATCTCGTGGCTCTAGACTCAATAGTGCACATTTGGTTTCCTATATCAGAGACTAGGGAGAATTCCTTCTTCAATATCAACAATCTAAAGAGAGTCGATAGATTATGTGGAGTTCAGTGAGAATGAAACAAGCCCTTTTAAGAGGAACTTGAGTAGCTTGGGAAGGTTAGTGCGGTGTGTCCTTTGGGTCCATGACGTCTTGTCTTCAATACCGGTGTTACCTTAGTAACCACCCATTAGCATATGTGTTGAACCGATTCTTGTCCTAAGGTTGAATTAATGGAGGGCTATTTCTTTTCACCCTTTTTCACATTCATTTCTTTTCATTCTTCAAGCTTCGGTGCTTATCAGACTTCATAACTAGAACCTTGTTGGGTTTATTCCGGTTCTAGCTCTATCTCGGTCATTGCTCTTCCCATATTCTCATTTTTCTCCTTTTTTCAATATACCTAGGGACTCTACACTATCTAGTGGATTGTCCACTGAGAGTAGATCCCTCCGGTTCTAGTGGATCGTGGGAACAAATACCTAACCTAACCATCCTTATAACACCATGCATAAAGTAGAATTGGTGGGTCTTTGGTATTGTTCTTTTCTTCTTGAAACCAATTGAAAAATCATTTGGAAAAACAATCAAGGTACTTGTGATCCGAGATCAAAGCATTTTGTACCTTAATAGTTTTGATCAATTAAAACCCCCTCAAAATGTGCATATGATCTTGAAATTGTTTAGCATGGAGGCAAAGTTCTTAGAAATAATTTCTTGATCACAATTTCCATGGAAAAACCATTGATTTTCTTTGGTAATTCTCCCCCCCTCAATATATTGCATAGGATATTTGAAATCATTTTAACACATAGAGGAAAGAGATATTTTGAAATACAATATGATTACCAAATATTTAGAAACCATTTAATACACAATCAAAATTTGTATGTAAAAACATGGAAATCTTTGTACCTTGAAGATTTGTATTAGTAGTTTGAAATCTCCCCTTAATATATGCTTGAGATTAGAAAAGAGTTTAGCACATATTAAGAAGCATTATGCACTTTGAGAAAAAAATGGTCATTTTATTTATCATCTTTCATATTTATATCACATTTTCTCCCCAGATCAAAATTTTCAAATCCTTTGAGATTTTGGATCTCAAGTGATTTAAATATGTATGAACAAAATGTTTGTTGG
>OU343225.1:298148729-298373558 GCA_910596185.1 Chrysanthemum makinoi
ACCTACTAAAACCTCTTACGATCAAGCTTTCGATCAAACAAGGTAAAGTGCTCCTTCGTATCTGTTTATCAAATACGTTATTGTGGATTTTAGAAGGATCAATGTCTACCAATAAAAAATTTGTAATCAAACAACAAGGTTGCACCTTGACAAGGGAGGAGCTCAAAGCGTTCCTCACCGATTACCCAATTCCAAAAGAACATAAAATCATGTTACCTAGTAGAAATCAAGGGATATTTGATGCCCCCGAAAACTATGTAGGCCTGTATACCCATGCATTCACCACCTCCAACCTTAGGATACCGTTTCACCCTTTGATTTTAGAATTCCTCCAGTACTATGAGGTACACATTTCTAGGTTCAACCCTTTTGGCCTAGCCAAGCTTACGACATACATTGTGATGTGCAAAGCTTATGGGTTTGAACCATCATTGACTGTGCTTAGGGGTTTTCTGAATCTATACCCTGGAGGAGATTGGTTGACCTTGGCTAAGAGGGGTGAAAGGGATGTGCCCATTCTCATAGATAGGCCTTTTACTTAACATCGGAACTGGAAAGGCAAATTCTTTTATATCCAAAACACCATTATCCCTCCGACATACTCTGCATTGTTAAACCCAGAATTTCAATATGACGAAAAAAGGTTCAACGATCCCTTGCCCTATACTGTGAGAAGGAACCTGAGCCAATTCTTTTCATGGCTGGCATTGATGAAAGATGGGAGGGATCTCCTTTGGTACCTGAGATTACATGTGATGGAGAAAGTATGTATTTTTTGATTAAAATAAGAAATAAAAACTTATCTTTCTGATATTTATCTTATTTGCTCCTTCGTGCAGAAATGTCATTCAAAAACTTTGTGGTAGTTGGTGGTGCAAAGGAGGTGAGCTTCATTCCAAAGAATCCCTAAGAGACGAGCTATGGCGTGGGCTCCCCGTCAGTGTCCATAAATAACAATGATGTGGAAGCCCAGTCCATCGAGCTTGTATCCTCTGCTCCTCACAAAGGAACTCATAGATGTGGAAGACCAACTTGTGGAGAATGTTGCGACTCTTGATGAACCAAGGACAAGGCCATCGTAGGACCCTCCGGCATAGGTGAGAGGGTCCAAGCAGAAAAGTGCCGGTAAAAGCTGTGAAATCCGCTCGAAGAGAAGCTCATCCTACCTACTCCTCCTTCTCGAACTACCCGACAAAAGAGTGCCCAGGGTAAGGCTGTGGAATTTCCAGCCATCGAAGGGCCCAGCGGTGATGATATCCTTGGTAATGTTTCTTGCCTGTGACAAAAAATTAGATACCAGTAATAATATATTAACAAATTTATATATGTTGCAGGACTTCCTGATACGAAAGAACTTCCCTCACCCCTAGCTTGTCACCAACTCATGAGCCATGTAATCCCACCCAAGTGGAAGGGGGTGATGGACAACATGTCCATAGAAAGGCTCTGCGACCTTCATGACAAAATTTATGTCCGACAGTGCATGCTAGACAACCAACTCAATGCTAGGACAAGGGAACTGCTTCGTGCTGTCACCAAAGCTCGAGAAGAAATGGATGTTATGCTGAGAAGGGAGAAGGCTAGAGATCAGAAGTATGCAGACCTGGAGAAGAAGTGTGAGGATGCCTTGGAGGATTTTGACAAGAACCCCTTGGTGCAAGATCTCAGAGCTGAGAATGAAAAGCTCAAAGGTCAACTGGAAATGAGCGAGGCTGAATGCAGCAGGCTAACTATCGAAGGCTCAATGGTCGTAGGCTATAAAGAGCAGATATCTGTTCTTTCATCCAAGTGTGGAGGCCTCGAACAAGAGAAGGCGGTAACCTTGGACCAAGAGATCAAGCCGTGAGGAAAGGTAGATGGGTTAAACCTTCATTCAAGATGCTGAAGAAGGATAAGGTGGACTTGGTAACCAAGGTGATCCCCCATGTTGCTATGGAACTTTACCATAGCGATGATGTGGGGATTGCAATTGGGAACCTGGTGAATGCGGCCATATTCCATGGCAAGTGCACCACGTTGCAGGAGATAGCTGCAACGGAGGAACCGGTGAAGCTGGAGGAAGTTCCTTACTACAGGGCAACTCATGAGAAAGAGTATGATGATGTAAGTAATCACTTAACTGCTTTAGAGTTCCCTTTCCTTACAGATGTGACGAAGGACCCAGCGGCCTCTATTGAGGACCTACTGGCCAAGAAGCCAAGGAAAGTCCACCTGCCTCCCTCTAAGAAGACTCTGTCACCCAAGGCTCCCTCCCAGGTTCAGCTGATCCCACTCATTCCAAAGTTTGATGAAGGCAATCATGTGGTTGTAATTTGATCCCCGTGGTGGTATGTACCGCTTTAAAACAATTTGTTTGTGTTCCTTTCCAGGCTTCGCCCGATGAAACAATTAACATTTGGTATGTATGATGTAGGCTACGGCCTAAGACAATGTTTTGTTTGGTTGGATCGTTAAGGCTACGGCCTGTTTAGACTAGTTAAACTAGTCATCAATCCACATTAAAGCCACTAGGGCTTGTATTTTGCCATGTGTGATTCTTCTCTTTTATTTTACTTGCGTAAAAAATTTTTTACAACCTAAGGCGTATGGTAGATGCATAGCCTCATTGTGTGTAGTTACTTCACCAAGAATATTAGCAATCGTATAATTTGACTGCACGACAGAGGGTCGCCACCCACTCCATCTTAATCCTTTGGGCAGTGAAAGGCTTAAAATACCTTAAGGCCATATAGGAAAGTTAATGTGAAGTTGAGATGGATGTTATGCATATGAGCAAGACATGTTGTTAGTCTTTGTACATCCCTTCGACATTGAAACTTATAAAGCGACTTGTTGGGCAAATCTTTGTTGTATTGAACGAAACAAGAGATTTAAGGGAAATGCTGTTCTATCATTAAGTGGGTAGGAGGATTACATCATTTTAAGAAATGAATACTAGACGACTACCATTAATGCTTCTTTCCCCAAGTGAGAAGAATGCAAATACATTGATTGAAAGAAAAATAAAAAATGTCCTTGGACATTGTAAGTTTCATACGTAGAACTTACGAAGGGTAGTGCCATTCCGTGTTCTATCAATAGCTCCATCCAAGGTTTCCCGCTTGTAGGCTCCGTTGCCATATGCTTCCTTAATAACGTAGGGCCCTACCCATGTAGGTCCTAGTTTACCCTGGTACTCAGCTTTGCTGCTTGTTGAGTCGGAGGACGTATTCCCTGGTTTGAAGGTCGTCCGAACTGACTGTCGTAGTACCTTTCAATCTTTTGCTTATGGATAGCCTCTCTGATTGAGGTTATTTCCCTTCATTCTTCGAGTAGGTCTAGGTTGCTACGGAGTCTTTCTTCGTATCTGCTTCGAAGTTCATAACCCTTTCAGTTTCGACACTTACTTCCGAAGGGATGACAGCTTCCGTGCCGTATGTCAAGCTAAAAGGTGTCTCTCCGTGACTTGACTTTGTATGCGTTCTGTGAGCCCAAAGTACTTGAGGTAGTTCATCTACCCAACCGTAGGATCAGATCCCAGCCTTCGTTCTATTTCTTGTATGATGTCCCTGTTAGTAACTTCCACTTGTCCGTTACCTTGAGGATGGTAGACGGAAGTGAAGGATTGTTTGATATTCAGGCCTTTGCAAAACACTGGAAATACCCTTTCGGCGAACTGCTTCCCATTATCTAAAATGATGATGTGAGGTACTCCGAACCGACAGATAATATGCTCCCACACAAACTTTTCCATGTGCCTTCCTGTGATGGATGCCAAAGGCTTCGCTTCCACCCATTTAGTGAAGTAGTCAATGGCTACAACCAAGAACTTTACTCCTCCTGGAGAAACTGGCAGAGGACCTACGATGTCTATCCCCCATTGGCTGAAGGGCCATGCGGATGTCACAGAGGTCATATCTTATTTTGGTAGCCTTGGAACCCTTGAGTGAACTTGACAGGCTTCACACTTCTGAATGATTTCGACGGCGTCCCTGTGCATCGAAGGCCAGTAATATCTGATCCTCATGATTTTAGAAACAACGGAGCGGGGTCCTGCGTGAAGTCCGCAGGATCCTTCATGCACTTCTTGAATGATGTTGGCGGCTTGCCTAGGTCCTACACAATGAAGCCATGGGGACATAAAGGATCTTCGGTATAGATAGTTCCCCATGATTCTGTACTGTGGTGCTTTGATGCGGACCTTTCAAGGTAATTTCTGATCTTCCAGCAGTATACCACTTATTAGATATTCTCTAATCGGAGTCATCCAATTTGAGTCTTCCTCATGTATTACGTCAGACACCTCCTTTCGGAAGATGGACCTATCTGCCAACACTTCGACCAGAACTTCTTTAGTTAAATGAGCAAATGCCATTGATGCCAGTTTGCTAAGTGCGTCCGCCTTCTTGTTTTGATTTCTCCGAACATGCTCTATGTTGTAGGATGTAAACCCTTCGAGCATTTCCTTGGCCTTATTTAGGTATTGCTTGATCACAGGTTATCTCGCCTCATAGGAGCCTTTTATCTGGTTGGCCACCAGTTGCGAGTCAACGAAAATAGCTAAGTCTTCTACCTCCATGTCCTTGGCCAATCGGAGGCCTGCTAGCAAGGCTTCGTACTCTGCTTCATTGTTAGTAGCATCGAATCCAAAGCGAAGTGCATAAGTGTACTCCTTCCCTTTGGGGTCAACAAGCATGAGACCTGCGCCAGAACCTTTGGAGCTGGAGGCTCCATCAGTATAAAGTTTCCACCCTTCGACTGCCTTATCAGGCTTCTTTTCAGCAACCTTTGTGTCATGCTTTGGTTCGGAGGGTGTTTCTACTAAGAAGTCTGCCAATATTTGCCCTTTGACCGAGTTTCTACCCTTGTATTCAATTTCTTACTCTCCTAGCTCGATAGCCCATTTAGCTATCCTTCCAGATTTCTCCGGCTTCGAAAGTATCTACTTAATGGGTTTGTTAGTAAGTACGATTATGGGGTGAGCTTGGAAGTACTTTCGAAGGCGTCTCGCAGCATGAACCAAGGCCAAAATTAGCTTTTCCAATGCTGGATAGTTTAGCTCAGCTCCCTGTAGAACCCTACTAACAAAGTAGATGGGAATTTGCTTTTTCCCTTTCTCGCCAATAACACAGCGCTGAGGCTTTCGAAGGAGGCTGCGATATACATAAACAACACTTCGCCTTTGATTGGGGCAGTGAGTGTAGGTAGAATAGCCATGAAATCCTTGAGCTTTTGGAAGGCAGCTTCTGCATCTATACTCCACTGGAACGTCTTTTTATCCGTGCATCCTTTGAGTGTCTTGAAGAACGGCAAAGATCTGTCTGCACCCTTCGATAAGAACCTGCTGAGGGCTGCTAGCTTTCCATTCAGACTTTGCACTTCCTTTAGGGACTTAGGAGGCTGAAAATCCGTGATTGCCTTAACCTTCGAAGGATTGGCCTTGATACCTTGCTTGGCGATCAGATGCCCTAAAAATTGTCCTTCTTCAACACCAAAGGAACATTTCTTGGGGTTTAACTTCATGTTGATGGCGCGAAGCTGGTCGAAGGTTTCCTTGATGTCGGAGAGCATGTCCTCCTCCGTTCTACTCTTTATAACCATATCACTACGCCTCTAGATTCCTACCTATCTCTGCCTGGAAGGCTTTGTCCACTAAAAATTGGTAGGTGGCACCTGCATTTTTCAAACCAAAAGGCATCTTTTTGTAACAATAAACGCCTTTTCCTATGAAAAAGGCTGTCTTCTCTTCATCCTCTTCCGCCATTTGTATCTGATGGTAACCCTTATAAGCGTCCAGAAAACACTTCAGTCGAAACCCTGACAAGGATTCTACTTTCCAATCAATTTCGGCAGAGGATAGCCCTTCTGGACATGCTTTGTTAATATCTGTGAAATCCACGCACATTCGCCACCCTCCATCATGCTTCTTGACCATCACCGGATTGGCCACCCAAGTTTGATACTTCACCTCCTTGAGTATGCCTGCTGCTACAAGCTCATCCACTTCTTTGCATGCGGCGACATTTCTTTCAGGAGCCAGGCTTCGACGCTTTTGCTTGATGGGTTTAATATGTTTGAACTCATTGAGCTTGTGTTCAGTGCCGAAGGGCTTTCCGTCTATGGTGAGAGTTCTGGGGACCCCTGTCATATCAAAGTAGGTCCATGCGAAGACATCTGCATTGGCTCGTAGTACCTTTTCCAATTCTGCTTTAAAGGAGGTTGGGAGCTGCTTTCCGATTACCACCGTTTGATCAGGATAGAGATCATTTATTACAATGCGTTCTTCAGACGTTATGATACAGCTGGAACATCTTCGGAGGCTCTTCCGAAACCTGTTTGATCCTTTTGCCTACTTCCAGGCTTCTCCACGCTAGTAGCTGGAGAAAACCGTTCCAATACCGAAAGGTGTTTGGAATTTGACCACGGCATGTATGATGGAGACAACGATGCCCATCTTCTGCATTGCCGTTCTCCCTATCAATAGGTTATAGGGAGATTCAAACCTCACGATCGTGAAAACCCAGTGTTTCGTTCTTTTTAGCCTTCCTTCTCCAATCGTAACCGCTAGAGGGACTTCTCCCAAGGGTCATGAGTGTTCCCCTGAGAACCCTACTAAGGGTACCTTCGAATCTACTCTCTTCGACCTTATCGAAGGCTTGAGCTTTAGAAAACGGCGTCAGAGATCACTTCACAGAGCTACCACAGCCTAGGTAGGCCCTGTTCACTTCTCTGTTGGAGATCAAGACCTTGATGACCACGGGGTCATTTGAAAGAAATTTCCCTGTGATTGAAGGAAAAGTGACATCTCCTACTCCGCATAATGCTTCCTCTACTTCTTTCCTCTTTAGACCAGAGTCATCCTTGTACACCATGAGGATGGGTGCTTCGGCAGGTGTGGTGTCTTTCCCCAACTGTGTGTCGGAGACCTTTTCTTTACCTTTCTTTATACCTTTCACCAAATGTCCCAATTGGCGGACTTCACGCCTCTTCTATCTGTTCTTGAGCTCTAAAAATTGTTGGTATCGTGTCCGTAATCGTCATGGAAGTAGCAGTATTTGGAAGTATCTCTAGGCCTTCCTCTGTTTGGCAAGCGAGGAGGAGGATCAAAGGTCTTTGCAGCCTTTTCCGTAGCAAGTATCTCCCTTGGAGACTTGGACAGATTGGCCAAGAGCCCATGGTTGATGTTTTTGTGGTACGGTGTAAACATGTCCCTGCCTTTGTGTCTGTTCTTTGACCCTTCCCATGAAGGATGCTTCGGGGCTTTGCTGTGACTTTCTTTGTTTTTGACCGGAGCCCCATTGGTAGACAGTTCTTTTGCTTTGATCCAGGTGTAAGCCTTCTCCACTAAACCCTTATAGGTTGCAGGAAGATCAGTGGAGAGGAATTCAACCAAACTTCTGTTTCATAGGCCATGCACGAAACCTGAGATACGTTGGTCTTCGTACAAGCCCATTATCTGTATGGTGTCATCGGTGTATCTGGTAATGAAAGCCCTGGTGCTCTCGTTTTCCTTCTCGCTGATGTTGTGCAATCGTTAGGTGCGTTCTTCTAAACTTTTTATGTTGGCTGAAATGTGATCTGAACTTGGCCTTGAGATCATCCAAATTCACAATGCTGCTACTGGTTTTGCCTGTTCCACCATATACGAGCAGAGTCTCAGAGGGTGTATGTAAACATGTGGCAAGCAAAGTGCATAACCCACTTCGCATTCTGATAGCCCCTTCTCGAACAGGTGTAAAAAGTTATCCGGATCCCCTTTCCCATCATAAGTACCAATATGTGCGGGCATTTTCAACCCATCGGGCAAAGGGTAGTCTTCTATCCATCTTACGAAGTTTGTGGAGCCCATGGGCTCCAGAATAAAGGCGCTTATAAGGTGGCATGTAGGTAGGGGCAGCATTGTATGGGTTATAATTTGGAGGTATTCCAACAGGGTTTTGGTTAACATATTGAGGGTAAGCAGTAGGTATATAAGGTGGGTGACTTTCGACAGGGTACGAAGGATATACCATATGTTGCCCGTAGGGCATGCTTCCGTATGGTTAAGTAAAACTGGGGTTGCTAGCCTGCCTATTAGGTGGGGGATAGACCCCTTGAGGGTAAGATTGAGCCAAAAAAGGAGGGTACATACCATGAGGAGGAAGATTTCCTCCCCTATTTATTCGAGATGGATTGCCTTCTATGCAGGATGCGTGAGAAGGCTGCAAGGGAATCCCCGCCTCAGTTCTTCCTAGGTGAGCCGCCAAAAGTGGTGGCAAATTAACCTCCGTAGTATCCCTTTGGTGACTTCTTCCATTGGAGCCTTCTATCGTGCCTTCCCTTCTAGTCGGAGCCCTATCCGGAACATCTTCGAAACCAACCGACCTTCCACTAGGCCTTCGACTGCTCGGAGACCCTATCCTTAGCACTGAGCGTGTAGCCCCAGGAGCCAAGGGCCTAGCCTCCATTTCTAATTCTTCGTCATACTCATCGCATGAGTATTCTAACTCCTTACGCATCTCCACACTCCGAGCTTGCCTCCGTCGAGCCCTTAGTAAAGATTTTAAAGCTTTGATATTAGTTTCGGCAAACGCTGGGCTGATTACCGGTTCAGGGTTAGCCGAGGTTGAAGCATGGTTGTTGGGAGTTATTTCAGGGTGAGATCGTGAGGTAAAGGTGGATGCGGTTATATTAGAAAGGTTGTTAGGATCATTGACTGTGATTGGTGTCAAGGTCGAGAAACCCGGAGGGGGTGTATCTTCTCTTCCTTGATTCATGCCGTAAAACTAGTGAGAGTGATTGACTGGGTGTAAGTTTGGAATAACGAGACCAATAGTAGCTGGTCCCACGAATGGCGCCACTGATTGTACAATAATTCAGACACTGGCCTTCGATGGTGATCGAAGGGTATGAGGGGTGATATGCTTGCGCCAAACTTTTAGCCAATCTGCAATAAGAAATAGTAGACACTTCGTTAAGTGATTGCGAGGGGTTGGCCTCATGCGAACCACCTCCGGCGTGAGAGTAAGTATGAAATATGTGTTGTAAATAATATGGAGTATGTGAAATAATGTGTTGAATGAACATACCATTGAAATGAATCGTCCAACCTATTTATAGGTGAAGAAAATAGCTTGGAGAGTGTTAGCACACGTTTAGGAGATCATGGGGCGTCCCCTGATTTGTGGTAACCGCTAGGGCTTCATCCCCACTATCTCGACTTGGGGGGAATCTAAGGAAATAGTGGGAACGTGGGGGAAGACCAAGTCAAGGTTCTTCTTTGTCTTAGCATCTTCAAGAGAAGACACCGAAGGGCATAGGCCTTCGGCTGGCGGATTCCAAACTGGTAACCATGTCAATGATGAATGGTTTTACGCCACCAATGACTTATGAAGAAAGACTTGGGTCTTCGTAATGCAATTTCGACTGAGGCTGGAGGGGGGTCCTTCAACCTGATCAGAGGGTACGTCATCACAATCAATAGTCCAAATTATACTAAAGTCCATGTTACGGCTTTGTCGGAGTCAACTATTGACTAAAAAGTCAAAGTAACGCCGACGTAGGTCAATGTCAACAATATATATATCAAGTCCAATTTAAAAGTCATAATAGCACAATTCAATCCCAAACCAACTCAAAACAATCTCGCCAACCAATCAATCAACCAAATATACCCGAAACCAATGTTATGACCCTAATGGTCATGCCACGGTCGCGGTTAAGACCACGTGAACCAAACAAGCCCTAGAAGCTTTTCGGCTCCATGCGTCTCATCCAAACCTCAACTACATCAACCAACAAACTACCAAAATGACCCGACCCGGACCCAAGGTCCATGTGGGTCTCGTACGACATCCAAGCCATGACCATCGTGGTCATGGTGGCTCGTACACCATCTCACACCCAACCAAACACTTCCAACTCAATTCCACAACATCCAAATCCAATCATTCAAGCTCCAATCATTAACCAAACACAGAACCCATCATCTATTCTAACCAAAAAGATGAAACTAAACCTAAAATGCATAAACCCATCAAATTGATACACCACACACTTACCAAACACTAATTACTTGTTTATTTAGACATTAATTAGACTTAATTTCATGTTTCACCCAAAAGCCCTAAAAATCATCATAGGGTCGAAACCCTAAATTTCCATACGTGGCTTATTATTGCTTAAACAAGCTCTAACCATGTTCCATTTACCTTATTCAAGCACCAATTGCAAAACCCACTTGAAAACCTAAAAATCCGAATCTTAATCTTAAGATTTGAAGGTGTTAATGAAGGTTTTAGTATGAGTATTATATATGGATGGAAAGAGGATGAAAAGATCTTTGATATGGTGGTGGAGGTGAGGGGTGACGCGCCGGTGGTTGGCCGGAATCTCGCCGGAAAGTGGCGGCCGGTGGTGGGTGAAATCAGGGTTAGGGTTTTGTTATTTGGGGATAGAGAGAGTAGAGAGAGAAAGATTGTTGTGTGTGTGTTTCTAGTGAGAGAAATAAATGTATGAAATGAGGGGATGGGAGGCCTTTTATACTTGGACAAAAAGGACTCAAAAATAATTATTTTTGGAGGAGGGGGCGCCGGCCATGGGTATAATTGGGGGGTCGGAGTTGTAATTTTTCGTAACTATCCCGTTTACCCATTCCCGAGCTCACATATTGTCCCCCGAGTGTCTAGCAATGTTCATTCGACTTTCTAACATCGTTATTTACGTTTTTCCATGAGTTTTGACTATTTATTTGTCAATTTTCGAGTTACGGTCTAAAAGTTACAATATTTCTCGTTTTAGGCTTTTCTAGTGCCGAATCGAATAGTGCCTACCAAATAGAGTTAAAACTCATACGATAACTCATTTAATAGTGAGATAATCCGTAAAAACCAATAGACGATATAAAATCAAGTCATGGTTTATAAAAATAGTGATAAAGGTAAAAGCTCGGTTTAGTTTAACGTAATGCGGTTACCTAAAATAGACTCCCTAAATTTGCCAGTTGTCACAACCTCCCAAACCTCGAAGAAACCCATCCCGGGTTTCACTCCGAGTTTCTTGGTGTCATAAACAGTTTAGGATACTTCCTACGAAAACGTCCTCATGTTCCCAAGTGAACTCGGTCCATGCCGGAGTTCCAACGAACCTAATAATCGAATACGGCTATTCTTCCGCCTTTTGATCTCACGGTCCATAATCTCAATCGGTTCCTCAACAAAATTAAATTTCTCATCAATACAAATATCTCTTAAGGGCACCACTATGTTTTCCTTCGAAATACATTTCTTAAGATTACTAACATGAAAGACATTGTATACACTGCTCAATTCCGATGGTAGCTCCAGGCGGTATGCTACCGGTCCAATTCTTTCCAGGATTGGAAAGGGACCAATATATCGGGGATTGAGTTTTCCACGCTTTCCAAAATGAATCTTCCAAAATGAATCACTCCTTTCCAAGGAGAAACTTTCAACATAACACGATCTCCAACCTGAAATTCTAAAGGTTTACGTCTCTTATCGGCATAACTCTTTTGTCTATCACGAGCGGTTTGCAACCGACACGACCAACTATCTTCTCAGTGGTTTCTAGAACAAGTTTGGGACCTGTAAGTTGACTCTCGCCAACTTCAGCCCAACAAACAGGAGAACGATATTTTCGGCCATACAGTGCCTCAAGTGGGGTGGCCTTAATGCTAGAGTTATAACTATTGTCGTAAGATAATTCGGCCAAAGGGAGGTGTCCCTCCCAGCCTTTGCCGAAATCAATAACACAGGCTCTAAGCATGTCTTCTAAAGTCTGAATGGTTCTCTCGCTTTGACTATCGGTCTGAGGATGGTAAGCAGTACTCATATCCAAATTTGTTCCTAATGCTGTCTGTAATGATCTCCAAAAGTGGGATGTAAAAAGACTATCCCTATCGGAAATGATAGATATCGGTACTCCATGACGTGATACTACCTCCTTAAGATACAATCGAGCAAGCTTATCAAGACTATCGGTTTCACTAATGGCTAAGAAGTGAGAAGACTTAGTTAAACGATCAACTATTACCCAGATAGCGTCATTGCCGCTAACTATTCTCGGTAATTTAGTGATAAAGTCCATGGTTATTCGCTCCCATTTCCATTCCGGGAGTTCGGGTTGAACTAAGAGTCCTGATGGTTTCTGATGTTCGGCCTTTACTTTAGAACAAGTCAGGCACCAACTGACATACTAAGCTATATCGGCTTTCATATTAGGCCACCAATAAAGTTTCTTAAGGTCCTGATACATCTTATCGGCTCCGGGATGAATAGAGTATTTTGACTTATGCGACTCATGCATAATCAACTCACGGATTCCACCATGAAATGGTATCCAGCTTCTGTCTCTGAAGCATGAAGTTCCATCGGAACGCTTCAAGAAGCCGTTTTCACTTTCTACCATTCCATGAAGATTCTCATAAGGACGGTTCTCTTCCGTCAATGCCTCTGCTTGGGCGGCTACAATTTGAGACGGTAAGGACGAAACAATGGTAATTCCTAAGTATCTAACAAGTAGGGGTGGAATGTCCTCCTTATGACTAAGTGCATCAGCCACAACATTAGCCTTACTAGGATGATAACGAATCTCACAATCATAATCACTAAGCAATTCCAACCAACGACGTTGTCTCATTTTCAGTTCCTTCTGATCTAAGATATGCTTCAAGCTCTTATGGTCGGTAAATACTACACACTTGGTTCCATACGATAGTGTCTCCAGATCCTATGAGCAAACACTACAGCACCTAACTCAAGGTCATGGGTGGTGTAGTTTTTCTCATGCTTCTTAAGTTGTCGGGATGCATAAGCAATCACCTTCTCACGTTGCATCAAAACAGCACCTAAGCCTTTATGCGAAGCGTCGCAGTACACGACAAAATCTTCGCTTCCTTCAGGCAAAGCTAGGATGGGCGCACTACACAACTTCTCCTTCAGAAGTTGGAATGCGTCTTCTTCCTTTTCTCCCCATTCATACTTAACATCCTTCTGCGTTAGTTTGGTCAGCGACTTAGATATCTTGGAAAATCCCTCAATGAATCTCCCATAATAACCTGCTAAACCTAGAAACTTTCGAATTTCTGATGGGTTCTTAGGAGCTGCCCATTCCTTAATGGCCATAATCTTAGCTGGGTCAACATGAACACCTCGACTATCTATCACGTGGCCTAAGAATTGCACGGACGAAATCCAAAATTCACACTTAGAGAATTTGGCATATAGCTTCTCCTCTCTCAACAATCCTAAAATGAGCCTCAAATGCTCTTCGTGCTCCTCACTACTCTTAGAGTATATCAAGATGTCGTCTATGAATACTATCACAAACTTATCCAGGTATGGCTTACACACTCGGTTCATGAGATCCATGAAAACCGCTGGCGCGTTGGTCAAACCAAACGACATCACTTGGAATTCATAGTGTCCATAACGAGTTCTAAATGCCGTCTTAGGGATATCCACCTCTCTAACTCAAAGATGGTGATAACCAGATCGTAAATCGATCTTAGAAAAGACACTAGCTCCTTGGAGTTGGTCGAATAGGTCATCTATTCTAGGTAACGGATATCGGTTCTTAACTGTCAACTTATTTAATTCCCTATAATCAATACACATCCGAAACGATCCATCCTTCTTCTTCACAAACAACACTGGTGCTCCCCACGGTGATGAACTTGGTCGAATGAATCCCTTCTCTGACAACTCTGCAAACTGTTTAGACAGTTCCTCCAATTCTCTTGGAGTAAGTCGATAAGGTGCACGGGCTACGGGTGTCGCACCGGGTCTAGGAAACTTAAGGTACAACCTCGGACTACAGTGTCTATCTTCTCTCTATTCCCATTCGCTAATTTCACATCGTAACTAAACCCTAGAGGTGTTTGGGAGATTCCTTGTAATGGCATAAAATTGGTGGATATGAAACTCATATCCGCATCAGTATCAAACAGTATGGAAGCATAGCGATTATTGAGAAGGAACGTGCATCTCAGAACTACGTTAGGGTCCTCACCGTTTCCTTCCCAATAGCGTAAACACGCCGCTGTTCCCATGTCTCTCTCTAATTCCTAGCACCATGGTTTCCCTGGTTTTCCACAACCTTACGCTTCACAGGGTTTAAGCCATTACCTCCTACACCTCGGTTAGCAAATCCTCCTACATTACCGAGATTTCCTCTCATCCACGGCTCTCGGCACTCATTCTTAAAGTGTGACTTTTTTCCACATCCAAAACAGTGACAGGGCCTTCCAAGTCGGCCCTTGTGCAGTCTGAGCTGCAGCAAGTGGTCGGGACCTACAGTCTTTGGCCAAATGTCCTACCTTAGAGCACTTCCTACACACATTCGGGCATAGTCTATGGTGGTGTCGATTACAACGACCACACACAGGCTTACTACCCTCATAATCTTTCCTTCCTCCATTTCCTATGGCGAACACCCTGGCGGTCTCTTGCCATTTGTTGCTATTCCCTTTAGCAACTTCGTTCCTCTTCCTCTTATCACTCCTATCATTCTTACCCTTGTATCCTACTTCTAGTACATAAGAGTCCATCAAACGATGAGCCACAGTAATTGCCTCATGCAAATTAACTAGCTTCACAGCGATGACATCATTTCGAGTAGCTATAGGCAATCCATCAGTATAACTCTCAATCCTAAGTTCTTCAGTGCGAACCATATCAGGGCAAAACAACGATAACTCTTGGAAATGACGAGTATAAGTCGCCATGTCAGTACCCTTAACCTTATGGTTCCAGAACTCACTCTCTAACTTCTTAACTTCATTCCTAGGACAGTACGTCTTGATCAGGAGAGTCTTAAACTAAGTCCAAGTCATACTATAAGCTACATCAATTCCTACTGACTGCTGATAATTGTTCCACCAGGTTAACGCTTCGTCCTTCAAAGTATATGTTGCATACTTAACCTTACAATCCTCCTCACAATTACTAACGGCAAACACATATTCAGTTTTCTCCAACCACCTAGTTAGGTAAACTACTCCCTTAGTTCCTCCAAACTCAATAGGACCACAGAATCAGAACTCTTTGTAGGTACACCCTCGAGTTCAATTCAGATTGGGTTCCACTAGAGGTGTTAGAGAGATTAGTCTCAGCTAGCAGCCAATTCAAATGACGCTGTGGCACTAACTGGTCAACATGGGCTGGGTTCACAGGTGTAGGATTTTGTGGAACAGGACCATTCTTAGCACGGTCGTTCACATTCGGTTTTCTACAGGGTTATCAGTGTTCGGGTTCTCAACAGTGGTGTGGTCGGGGCGGACGACGACCTCGACTACCACTAGGGGGCAACAACAGAGGTGGAGCTCGCTCGGTTGTTCCTAAGCGGTTTCATCTTGTTGCCACCATTCCGGGAGGCAAGAAGAACAGCTTCATAAGTTCACAATTCACGCTCTAAAGATAGAGTTGGGTTCCAAGGATCACCCAATAACGCCTGAATACATATTCAAGGCCAACAGGGATAACGCTATATCAAAGCGAAACAATCAAATACCAAATCATAACTAAGGATGCACATTCCAATAACCATAACTCATAGGTTTCAAAAGTGGAAATACATGGAAGGATACGAAGAAATCAAAAACGATCCTAACGACGATACTAGTAAGACAACTAGGATAATCGTACATCTCGAACCAAGTACTACTTAGTTCCAAGATGGTACAAAACCTTGAATCTAATACTATCTAGCCACGTCTACGAATACCACTAACTGATCTCCTAACATCGTCAACCTCTCTCCACAAAGATGCTAACTCAACACGTCGAGCGTCGCGATCACTCTTAAGCTCTGCGACCTCTCTCTCTCTAACTCACCAATCCTACGCCAAATCGCGCTCAATCAAGATCACGATCTGTCGCGAACCCTCTCAACAACAGTCCCCAACCGCCCTCGGAGCTTCGACATACCCTCACGTAAAATCCTAGTCCTCCTAACTACAGTACCCATATCAGATCTCAGATCCTCTATACTAGCCCTAGATACTCCAACCAACCGATCCGTCAACTGACTAAGCCTAGTACCCTGCGATGTAATCCTCTCCCACATCAGAACCGTCTCACCATTCTCCTCGGGCTCTAAAACAATATCTGATGGTATCTCAGATCCTAACGGGCTACCTATATAAGGTGAGTAAGGTGGTGAGTCGATGTCTAAAGGCTGTCCAGGGGACTCAGGCTCAGGCAAAGGAGAACCTGGTCCTGGAGAATGCGCAAGACTCTGCAATGGAGGAGTACCCCCTTCTGAGATATCCTCATCATCCTCCTCCTGAGGATCCTCATCCTCATCTACATAATGCTCCTCATTCTCATGCTCCTCCTCAATCTCATGCTCCTCCTCGCCCTCATCCATAGAGGGAGAGTCCATGAGTCGGAGTCTCTATCCAGGTAAATCCTGAGGTGGTACACTAGGAGATCTAGGCCTCCTAAGACATGGTGATGCTGCTAAACGGATAGGTGATGATGGTGGTCTCACGGACATGCGGGCAGTGCTATAAGAAAGCCTAGGAGTCTGCTCGGCTAAGACCTGATGTAAAGTGAGCTGCCTAGATGAGCTAGTACGATCTGATGATGATGAACTAGTGTGACAGACGATCTCATAAGGATCACCCTGCGCAACCGTCATTAGAGTCAATGTTGGCGAACTAGCAATAGCAAGGACCTCCTCAGACACATCAAAAGCTAGTGAAGGCATAGTCTGTGACAATGGCATAGGGTAGGTATAAGTTTTCGAAACAACTAGTTTTAATAAGCGCATCAACTTAGCCAAAACATATATCATATAATGAAAGCTTTTAAAAGTGTAGGTACCGCATTACTCAAAATATGCCTTTAAATAAAACACATAAGTTCCGTTCTATCACATAATCCCATATCAAATCAATCGAGTTCAAAACTCCAAAATCACAATATATCGTTTCCTCAAATCAAATTCCGTAATATCCCGATAATCACATCTCGTTATCCAAAATCAATAATCATATCTCATTTCCCAAAATCAATAATCATATCTCCAAATCATAACGTTTCCATAATCAGTTCACAATATCCCTTAACAGATCATCTCATAATTCAAATCGCAGTTCATACCATATTTAAATAAGAAGCTTCGCCTTGGCAAGCGGGCGTGCGTCGGTCGAGGATCAATTTTTCTTAAACATAGTTATAGTTTAGGGTTTATAAAATACCTAATTATCTATAACCTTGAGCTCTGATACCAATCTGTAACACCCCCAAATCTCGGTACAGCGGAAGACTTAATCAAGTTTTCGGGGCGTTACTTTTTGGATTGGTATCGCACGCAAGTATAGCAAAAAAATAGCCATTTAACATTCAAAACCAATCCCAATTTAAGTATTCAAAACATTTAATCCAAAAGTATAATTATTAGGCCCAAAACATGATTTAATAAGATAGGTCCCCATAGTTTATCAGACTCAGAAATGATCCTTGAACCCCGCCTTCTTGCCAAGCTTCCACAAACCACGTATTCCAAACATCTTTCAAATACCTGAGAAACCATGCTAAAAGGTCAGCTTACGCTGGTGAGTTCATAGGTTTAAGTTCAACAAAATCATAGTTGACCAATAGGAGTTGATTTGCTATGCAAGACCTAAGATAGATAAATACCGATCCTACCCGGATCACCAACCAAAAACATGTCCCGCATCCAGGGACTACTCGGGCCCAAATGACTCTAGTCCAAAGACTGTCGTGGCAAAATCTAGAATAATTGCCAACCCCGGACTAGGTCGAGGTAGAAGTCTATTCTTAGCTAGGAAACAGTTATAGCAATTAGGATTGCTACCCTAGTCTAAGGCAACAACTACCGCACATCTATCTAAACAATCAAGCATATAAGCAAATCCAAATAGTTTTCACGGTCCGAAAACAGTAGCATGATTCTCACCCCAATATAGTTAAAGCGTAGTTAAAACGTAGATAAAAGTGGGGCAATGAAACTCACCTCAAGCAATCAACGCACAAATAAACACTAGCATAAGATAACGGTAATCACGGCACAGCAACTATCGACTCAGCACAACATATTAATGTAGACCAAACTTAATATATATATTCCTCGGAATCAACATTATCTACCCCAATGTATTCCTTTTCGTTATTTCCAAAAATGTCTCGTTTCACCGTTTAATCATAGTGTTTGGTATTCCTCATGTGGGTGTATTGACTCAATATGATGCTATGAATGCACTCAATCAACCAATATATAACTCAATGCAACACAATGAGACCTCTAAACGATAAACTCCATAGTCCAATAAGTTTCGGAATAAATAGTAGACCTTATCAAATTCGTCAACTCGATAAACTCATTTATTTACTCGTGTCGCTTATTATCCCATAAATCAATTGTATCCTAAAGAGTCATAAGGATAATTCACCCATTAATAAGGTTACCCAACGTACCTAGCGGGCTCTTATTAGATTCGTCAACCTAATAAGTCCGCTACCCACGGGGATCAACACTATTAACGTTAGGTTATCCGTAACCCATACACACAACGTAAGTAAATAAATACTTAAACTAGTATTAAATGTCCACAATTGACATTTATTGATAAACGTTTACTCGAAATATTAATTACTTATTTATTATAAAATATTTCCAATTTAGTCGTTAGTTTCCATTTAAAAATAGTAAATAACAAGATAAGACTAGTTATCAATATTTTTGGTACAAAAGCCCATTTATTATTTATATTTCATAGTCTATTAGCATTTTCATGTTTATATATATATATTTCGTCAAATTCCAATATTAATCTCATATCGTTATTCGTTTCGAGTCCACAAGCACGAGCCATGACTTCTCGGCTTTTAATCAATCAATAGTTCAAATTATACTAAAGTCCATGTTATGGCTTTGTCGGAGTCAACTATTGACTAAAAATTCAAAGTAACGCCAACGTATCTCAAAGTCAACAATATATATATATATCAAGTCCAATTTAAAAGTCATAATAGCCCAATTCAATCCCAAACCAACTCAAAAAAAATCTCGCCAACCAATCAATCAACCAAATATACCCGAAACCAATGTTATGACCCTAATGGTCATGACACGGTCGCGGTTAAGACCACGTGAACCAAACAAGCCCTTGAAGCTTTTCGGCTCCACGCGTCTCATCTAAACCTCAACTACATCAACCAACAAACTACCAAAACGACCCGACCCGGACCCAAGGTCCATGTGGGTCTCGTACGACATCCAAGCCATGACCATCATGGTCATGGTGGCTCGTACACCATCTCACACCCAACCAAACACTTCCAAATCAATTCCACAACATCCAAATCCAATCATTCAAGCTCCAATCATTAACCAAACACAAAACCCCATCATCTATTCTAACCAAAAAGATGAAACTAAACCTAAAATGCATAAACCCATCAAATTGATACACCACACACTTACCAAACACTAATTACTTGTTTATTTAGACATTAATTAGACTTAATTCCATGTTTCACCCAAAAGCCCTAAAAATCATCATAGGGTCGAAACCTTAGAATGCCATACGTGGCTTATTATTGCTTAAACAAGCTCTAACCATGTTCCATTTACCTTATTCAAGTACCAATTGCAAAACCCACTTGAAACCCTAAAAATCCGAATCTTAATCTTAAGATTTGAAGGTGTTAATGAAGGTTTTAGTATGAGTATTATATATGGATGGAAAGAAGATGAAAAGATCTTTGATATGGTGGTGGAGGTGAGGTGTGACACGCCGGTGGTTGGCCGGAATCTCGCCGGAAAGTGGCGGCCGGTGGTGGGTGAAATTAGGGTTAGGGTTTTGTTATTTGGGGAGAGAGAGAGTAGAGAGATAAAGAGTGTTGTGTGTGTGTTTTTAGTGAGAGAAAGAAATGTATGAAATGAGGGGATGGGAGGCCTTTTATACTTGGACAAAAAGGACTCAAAAATAATTATTTTTGGAGGAGGGGGGGCGCTGGCCATGGGTATAATTGGGGGGTCGAGTTGTAATTTTTCATAATTATCCCGTTTACCCATTTCCGAGCTCACATATTATCACCCGAGTGTCTAGCAACGTTCATTCGACTTTATAACATCGTTATTTACGTTTTTCCACGAGTTTTGACTATTTATTTGTCAATTTTCGAGTTACGGTCTAAAAGTTATAATATTTCTCGTTTTAGGCTTTTCTAGTGCCGAATTGAATAGTGCATACCAAATAGAGTTAAAACTCATACGATAACTCATTTAATAGTGAAATAATCCGTAAAAACCAATAGACGATATAAAATCAAGTCATGGTTTATAAAAATAGTGATAAAGGCAAAAGCTCGGTTTAGTTTAACGTAATGCGGTTACTAAAATAGACTCCCTAAATTTGCCAGTTGTCACATTAGTTGAGTACCATGGTGATTGCTAGGATGAGTTTTTTGGATGTTACTCGTGGAGGCCTATTTAAAGCATTTTACGGGAGGTGACATTTATTGATCATGACGAGCAAATCCAGGGGAGTTTTCCGTTCCATTTATAACCCTTCTTATTTTTTATTTATATCCTTAGTATGACCCAAATCGGGGGAAAGGATTAGATATAAACATCTGCTTGATTTTCCTTGCCTTTATTTTTCTAATTTTTAGTGAAAAGTGTTTCATCTGTAAAATTTTGACATGTTTTTTATTACTTAACTAGTCTAATCTTTACTGAGCACACCTACCCTATATTTACATTGTGTGAGGATAAGCTTTTCCATTTTCCCCTTATACATAATACCATAAAAATGAGTGTGCCGGTGGCTGTAGTAGACTTTAGAACTTGGCCTTGCATATCTTTTCGAAACCATTATCATGAGCATTACACTAAGATAACTTTGTGTAATCGATGCAGCTAGGATATAAGGAAATTTTAGGATTAAACCCAAATATCCCATCATTTATGTTATGTTTGTGTATATTGACTTTTCACATCGATCAGTCAATCCCCCTGTTAAACCCTTTTTGTTGCACTCATTATTAGTGCAAGATACCCCTAGTAAACCCGTCTGAGTCATTCCTTTCATTTTGTTCACCCAATATATGTTTGTTTCGTTACACCTATAGCCTAGCCTACCCTATAGTTTTCTTATGTCCATGGTCCAGGCGCTTGATAAGGATTTAAAACATACGTTTTTAGGGGGTCATTTAAGCCCTAAATCGACACATTTTATATCTGTTACTACTTAAAATCGTTCCTTTTCACATTTTAGGTCTTTTGAAAGCAAAATGTTGGAATCAAGCATATTTTGATGAAAAGGAGCGAAAACATGAAGAAAACGACAAAGTCAAGACTCAAGCAGATTTTCAAGCCTGACGTCGTCCTAATTAAAGGGCGACACCATCCCTATATAAGAGTTTTGATCAAATTACACATGACAGCTCGGAACAATTTTTGGTTTTAAAGACTGACGGCGTCACGCCTAAACTCTGGAAGACGTCTCCCTTATCTTATAAGAGCTTTGTTCATATTTACATTTCAGGACAAATGAGGCATTGGAGCGGACAAGATGTGAGAAAAGGCCAAGATATATTTTCTGAATAAGGTTACAGCGTAATCGGCACTATTGACTACGTCGTAACCCAAACTACGAGGGCCTAAAAAATATTTGTGAAGGTTACGCCGTAACTAGTTAATAATGTTACGGCGTAAATACGTTATTGAGAAGATTTACGACGTAACCAACTCTTGGGTTACACCGTATTTATTAATTGTGAAGGCTACGGCGTAAGATGGCAATTTAGTTACGTCGTAGAAATATTTATGGAATGGATAAGTATAACCATACGAAGGATTACGACGTAACCCGGTGATTTAGTTATGCCGTAACTAATAAGTTGAGCAAAAAGTTTTGAAGTCCAGGGACTGAAAGCGGCATAATAATATGAAGTTTATTTATTTTAAGGATTGGAGATAATAATTTCAAGAACAATGAGGGACTAATTCTGCCTCTATCGCATAGTTTTATTACACATTTATATGTGAAATAAACCACTATGACCCAAAGTGAATGTGGTGCAAGATTAGGGGCCAAAGCTGCAAAGTGCCCAAACTTCATTATTATAAATAGTCATTATGTACGAGGTTATCATACATCAGTTGGGAGAATATTGTTTGTGTGGTGACGCAAGAGACAAATAAGAGAAAAGGGATAGCAACAACAGTACGAGTGGTTTAAGGGGCAAACCTTTCGAGGTTTTCTCCCGATACTCAAGTAGGGGATCGATAGCAATTTATTGGCGCGATATGTAATCATGTTCCGACTATCTTTATTAATTTAGTTTCATTATTCAATATTAATTTTGATTCTATTTTAATTGTTCGTGCATTTTTATTTATTGTGTTCTTATTAATTGTCTATTAATTTATTATTAGCCAATTAATTTATCAATGTTTATTCTTAATTTATTTATCGTTTTATATGTTTGTTTTAATTTTTCATTCCACTAGAGTATCTTTGTGATGTGGAAATTATGTGTTAGCCTAGTTTTGATTATTTTATTATTATGCTTTCGCATTTATTATTGTTTCTAGTGTATGCTTGCATAATTTGTTGGTATTATTAATTGTGAAGACTACACCGTAACATGGCAATTTAGTTACGCCGTAAAAATATTTATTGAATGGATAAGTATAAGCGTACGAAGGATTACGGCATAACCCGGTGATTTAGTTATGCAGTAATTAATAACTTGGGAACAAAGTTTTGAAGTCCAGGGACTCAAAGCGGCATAATAATATAAAGTTTATTTATTTTAAGGACTGAAGATAATAATTTCAAGAACGATGAGGGACTAATTCTGTCTATATCATAAAGTTTTATTACAATTTATATGTGTTATAAATGATGAAATAAACCACTAGGACCCAAAGTGAATGTGGTGCAAGATTAGGGGCCAAAGTTGCAAAGTGCCCAAACTTCATGATGACGTACCCTCCGCTCTGCTAACGAGCGTTACCGTTACTTTGGTACTTTGCTTACCATTTGTACAAAGGGTATGATGTACCCTCCTAAAGGACAAAGCCTACGCCTTCGTCCTACACATAATGTTGGCGTAAAGTCATTCACAATGGCTACCGTCAAGGCCTCTGTCACGATTCGGAGCCTGGCCTCCGTCAAGGCCTCTGTCACGATTCGGAGCCTGGCCTCCGTCATGGTTCGGAGCCTGGCCTCCGTCACAGTTCGGAGCCTGGCCTCCGTAACTGTTCGGATCCTGGCCTCCGTCACAGTTCGGAGCCTGGCCTCCGTCACTGTTCGGAGCCCCCTCCGACAAGGGTCGAAGCCAAAAGGTCATAGCCTCTATACCTATGAACGTGGGTATGATCGAGCTGGTCAAATAAGATCTAGTCAAACAGAACTGGTCAACAGCCATGATCTTAGCCATGACCCTCTATAACTGCCATGACCTCTCAGAATCGCCCACACACCCCTCTGTGAATCGCTCCTGCCGATTCTTATGCCTATAAATAAGGAAGCCATCATAGAGGTATGTAACCTAACTTAACCCAGGAGATCCCATCTTCTACACCTCAATACTTTCATGACATAATCACCTTGACTGATTCTCACGCCGGAGGTGGTTCGCAGGGTTCAACCCCTGCGCAATCACTTAACGAAGTGTCTACTATTTCTTATTGCAGATTGGCTACAAGTTTGGCGCAAGCATAACACCCCTCATATCCTTCGATAACCATCGAAGGCCTGGTCATACGAATTTTTGTACAATCAGTGGCGCCATCCGTGGGACCCGCAACAATAAGTCCCGTTTTCTGAGTCAAATAACCGTTTTCCATAAATAACGGTCGAATTCAACCATAATTCCCTACATCCTTGTTACCACATAGTAGCACCACTGAAATCTCCACTTTTATCTCACATCACGAGATTTTCCACCAGCCACAAACTTTACGTTTAGCATTTCAACAGCCTCCGTCGGGTTTAAACGGAGCAGTCTCTGTTACGGCCTCTGTTATGTTCTGATTTGGAGAAGAAGGAGCCTCTGTTTGGCTTCACTTAAGGTGAAGGTTCAAATTCAACAACCTTCGTAGGAGCCTCTGTTCGGGTTCATTTTGAGAAGAAGGTTTAAAGTCAATAGCCTTCATAAGAGCCTCCGTTGCAGACTCCATCCTCTGTTTGGGTTCGTTTCATGAAGAAGGTTCAAACTCAACAAGCTTCGTAGAGCCTCTGTTCGGGTTCATTTTGAGAAGAAGGTTTAAATTCAATAGCCTTCATAAGAGCCTCAAGCGCCAAGTACTCCGTAGCGGCCTATGTTTGGGTTCGTTTCATGAAGAAGTTTCAAACTCAAGAACCTTCGTAGGAGCCTCTGTTCGGGTTCATTTTGAGAAGAAGGTTTAAAGTCAATAGGCTTCATAAGAGCCTCCGTTTTAGTCTCCGTAGCAACCTCTGTTATGGTCTGTTTTGGAGAGAAGGTTCAATAACCTTCGTAGGAGCCTCTGTTCGGGTTCATTTTTGAGAAGAAGTCTCTATTGCAGTCTTCGTCATGGGTTTTCCTAAGAAGAAGGCTTGAAATCACTAGCCCTCTGTTCCAGTCTCTAAGGCAACCTCCGTTGTAACCTTTGCACGGATTCATTTAAGAAATTGGGGCACATAATGGTACACTCAAGTAGGGCCAGAACCTTCCTTCGCAAAATGTTTACCACAAAGTGAACAGAGACTGTACATTAATGACGGAGGATACCCTTTGTCAATCTGGTATGTTTTCTACGAAACTAATACGCTATATTGCCTCTGTTTCACTACAAATCAGATTATCTACATATGAAACTTTTGATGTTTATTAAGAGCACTATAAACCATATTTTATTAAGCCTCTGCTTATGACACAATGATCATTAGAGATCGTACAACATTGACAGAGGATACCCTACGTTCCTAGAACCTCTGTTAGAGCATCACATATGCTGACATAAGACTCTGTCGATATGACTACGGAGCATCACATATGCTGACATAAGCCTCTGTTGACACAACTACATAGCATAGCCTCTGATTCATAGGTGTCTCCTTCGACACGATTACGGAGCTTCGACTCTGTTCACATAATACATAGGTCTCTGTCGAGACGATTACAGAGCATAGCCTCTGTTCACATGATTTATGTGTGTCTATGTAGACACAATTACAGAGCCTCGACTCTGCCAATATAATTACATAACCTCATAGATGTAAAACTTATCTTATTTTGTTTAAAATCAATGTTTAGAATTCTTCTCACTTGGGGAAAGAAAAATTAATGGTAGGCGTCTAGTGTTCATTTCTTAAAATGATGTAAGCCTCCCTACCCACTTAATGATATAAGATATTTTCCCTCAAATATCTTGTTTCGTTCTAATACAACAAAGATTTGTCAGCCAAGTCGTTTTATAAGTTTCAATATCGAAGGGATGTAAAAAGACAAACAATAAGTCTTGCTCATATGCTTAACATCCATCTAAACTTCACATTAACTTTCCTAAGTGGTCTTAAGGTATTCCAAGCCTTATGCTACCCAAAGGATGAAGACGGAGTGGGTCGTGACCCTCTGTCAACAATTAAATTATACGATTGCTATATTCTTGGTGCAGAATTTACACACAATGAGGCTATGTATCTACCATACACCTTAGGTTTTAAAATAAGTTACGTGTATATGAAACGTACGAGAAGAACCAACATCAAATCAAAATCGAGACATAGTACACATCCGAAACGATCCATCCTTCTTCTTCACAAACAACACTGGTGCTCCCCACAGTGATGAACTTGGTCGAATGAATCCCTTCTCTGAAAACTCTGCCAACTGTTTAGACAGTTCCTCCAATTCTCTTGGAGTAAGTCAATAAGGTGCCCGGGCTACGGGTGTCGCACCGGGTATCAACTCTATTTGGAATTCCACTTGTCGGACAGGTGGAATCCCTGGCAGATCGTTGGGAAACACATCCGGAAATTCTCTAACGACGGGTACATCATTGAGGTTTCTTTCATTCTTCTCCTTGCTTTTCTTTTCAGAAATTCGAGCCAAGAAAAGACAACCTCCTCTATCGATGTATTTCTGAGCCTTAATACACGAGATGATGCTCAACCGGGAAGGACTTCCACAGTCGCTCCGATCTCCTTGTATACTCAGAACTTTTCCGCCATACGGTAAACGCACAATCTTCTCATCACAAATGATGTGTGCACCGTTCTTCGATAACCAATCCATTCTCGATAATGGCGCAAAACTTCCTAAGGTAAACGGCAATAAGTCTATACTAAACGGGCGGTCTAGGAAACTTAAGGTACAACCTCGGACTACGGTGTCTATCTTCTCTATATTCCCATTCGCTAATTCCACATCGTAACTAAACCCTAGAGGTGTTTGGGAGATTCCTAGTAATGGCATAAAATTGGTGGATATGAAACTCATATCCGATCAGAAGATTCAAACAAGATGGAAGCATAGCGATTATTGAGAAGGAACGCACTTAACTACGTTAGGGTCCTCACCAGTTTCCTTCCCAATAGCGTAAACACGCGATGTTCCCATGTCTCTCTGCTAATTCCTAGCACCATGGTTTCCCTGGTTTTCCACAACCTCACGCTTCACAGGGTTTAAGCCATTACCTCCTATACCTCGGTTAGCAAATCCTCCTACATTACCGGGATTTCCTCTCATCCACGGCTCTCGGCACTCATTCTTAAAGTGTCCCTTTTTTCCACATCCAAAACAAGTGACAGTGGCCTTCCAGTCCGCTCCTTGTGCAGTCTGAGCTGCAGCAAGTGGTCAGGACCTACAGTCTTTGGCCAAATGTCCTACCTTAGAGCACTTCCTACACACATTCGGGCATAGTCCATGGTGGTGTCGGTTACAACGACCACACACAGGCTTACTACCCTCATAATCTTTCCTTCCTCCATTTCCTATGGCGAACACCCTGGCGGTCTCTTGCAATTTGTTGCTATTCCCTTTAGCAACTTCGTTCCTCTTCCTCTTATCACTCCTATCATTCTTACCCTTGTATCCTACTTCTAGTACAAAGGAGTCCATCAAACGAAGGGCCACAGTAATTGCCTCATGCAAATTAACTGGCTTCACAGCGATGACATCATTTCGAGTAGCTATAGGCAATCCATCAGTATAACTCTCAATCCTAAGTTCTTCAGTGCGAACCATATCAGGGCAAAACAACGATAACTCTTGGAAACGACGAGTATAAGTCGCCATGTCGGTATTCCATTAAGCTTATGGTTCCAGAACTCACTCTCTAACTTCTTAACTTCATTCCTAGGACAGTACGTCTTGATCAGGAGAGTCTTAAACTGAGTCCAAGTCATACTATAAGCTACATCAATTCCTACTCTGACTGTGATAATTGTTCCACCATGTTAACGCTTCGTCCTTCAAGGTATATGTTGCATACTTAACCTTACAATCCTCCTCACAATTACTAACGACAAACACAGATTCAGCTTTTCCAACCACCTAGTTAGGTAAACTACTCCCTTAGTTCCTACAAACTCAATGGGACCAGAATCGAACTCTTTGTAGGTACAACCTCGAGTTCGATTCAGTATTGGGGTTCCACTAGAGGTGTTAGAGAGATTAGTCTCAGCTAGCAGCCAAATGACACGCTGCGGCCACTAATCGTCAACATGGTTTGGGTTCACAGGTGGAGGATTTTGTGGAACAGGACCATTCTTAGCACGGTCGTTCACATTCGGTTTCTACAAATTGGGTTATCGTTCGGTTCTCAACGTGTGGTGTGGTCGGGGCGGACGACCGACCTCGACTACCGGGGCAACAATGGCACAGGAGGCTGCTCGGTTGTTCCTAAGCGAATTTCGTCTTGTTGCCACCATTCTGGAGGCAAGAAGAACAGTTTCATAAGTTCACAATTCACACTCTAAAGATAGAGTTGGGTTCCAAGGATCACCCAATAACGCCTGAATACATATTCAAGGCCAATAGGGGATAACGCTATATCAAAGCGAAACAATCAAATACCAAATCATAATTAAGGATGCACATTCCAATAACCATAACTCATAGGTTTCAAAAGTGGAAATACATGGAAGGATACGAAGAAATCAAAAACGATCCTAACGACGATACTAGTAAGACAACTAGGATAATCGTACATCTCGAACCAAGTACTACTTAGTTTCAAGATGGTACAAAACCATGAATCTAATACTATCTAGCCACGTCTACGAATACCACTAACTGATCTCCTAACATCATCAACCTCTCTCCACAAAGATGCTAACTTAACACGTCGAGCGTCGCGATCACTCTTAAGCTCTACGACCTCTCTCTCTCTAACTCACCAATCCTACGCCAAATCGCTCTATCAACATCACGAGCTGTCGCGAACCCTCTCAGCAGGTCCCCAACATGATCCTGGAGCTTCGACATACCCTCACGTAAAATCCTAGTCCTCCTAACTACAGTACCCATATCAGCTCTCAGATCCTCTATACTAGCCCTAGATACTCCAACCAACCGATCCGTCAACTGACTAAGCCTAGTACCCCCAAGTGATAATCCTCTCCCACATCAGAACCGTCTCACCATTCTCCTCGGGCTCTAAAACAATATCTGATGGTATCTCAGATCCTAACGGGCTACCTATATAAGGTGAGTAAGGTGGTGAGTCGATGTCTAAAGGCTGTCCAGGGGACTCAGGCTCAGGCAAAGGAGAACCTGGTCCTGGAGAATGCGCAAGACTCTGCAATGGAGGAGTACCCCCTTCTGAGATATCCTCATCATCCTCCTCCTGAGGATCCTCATCCTCATCTACATAATGCTCCTCATTCTCATGCTCCTCCTCGCCCTCATCCATAGAGGGAGAGTCCATGAGTCGGAGTCTCTATCCAGGTAAATCCTGAGGTGGTACACTAGGAGATCTAGGCCTCCTAAGACATGGTGATGCTGCTAAACGGATAGGTGATGATGGTGGTCTCACGGACATGCGGGCAGTGCTATAAGAAAGCCTAGGAGTCTGTGCTCGCGCTAAGACCTAATGTAAAGTGAGCTGCCTAGATGAGCTAGTACGATCTGATGATGATGAACTAATGTGACAGGCGATCTCATAAGGATCACCCTGCGCAACCGTCATGAGAGTCAATGTTGGCGAACTAGCAATAGCAAGGACCTCCTCAGACACATCAAAAGCTAGTGAAGGCATAGTCTGTGACAATGGCATAGGGTAGGTATAAGTTTTCGAAACAACTAGTTTTAATAAGCGCATCAACTTAACCAAAACATATATCATATAATGAAAGCTTTTAAAAGTGTAGGTACCGCATTACTCAAAATATGCCTTTAAATAAAACACATAAGTTCCGTTCCATCATATAATCCCATATCAAATCAATCGAGTTCAAAACTCCAAAATCACAATATATCATTTCCTCAAATCAAATTCCGTAATATCCCGATAATCACATCTCGTTATCCAAAATCAATAATAATATCTCATTTCCCAAAATCAATAATCATATCTCCAAATCATAACGTTTCCATAATCAGTTCACAATATCCCTTAACAGATCATCTCATAATTCAAATCGCAGTTCATACCATATTTAAATAAGAAGCTTCGCCTTGGCAAGCGGGCGTGCGTCGGTCGAGGATCAATTTTTCTTAAACATAGTTATAGTTTATGGTTTATAAAATACCTAATCATCTATAACCTTGAGCTCTGATACCAATCTGTAACACCCCCAAATCTCAGTACAGCGGAAGACTTAATCAAGTTTTCGGGCGCACTTTTGGATTGGTATCGCACACAAGTATAGCAAAAAAATAGTCATTTAACATTCAAAACCAATCCCAATTTAAGTATTCAAAACATTTAATCCAAAAGTATAATTATTAGGCCCAAAACATGATTTAATAAGATAGGTCCCCATAGTTTATCGAGTCGAATGATCCTTGAACCCTGCCTTCTTGCCAAGCTTCCACAAACCACGTATTCCAAACATCTTTCAAATAACTGAGAAACCATGCTAAAAGGTCACTTTACTGGTGAGTTCATAGGTTTAAGTTCAACAAAATCATAGTGGACCAATAGGAGTTGATTTGCTATGCAAGACCTAAGATAGATAAATACCGATCCTACCCGGATCACCAACCAAAACACATGTCCCGCATCCAGGGGACTACTCGGCCCAGCGACTCTAGTCCAGCACTGTCGTGGCAAAATCTAGAACAATTGCCACCCGGACTAGGTCGAGGTAGAAGTCTATTCTTAGCTAGGAAACAGTTATAGCAATTAGGATTGCTACCCTAGTCTAAGGCAACAACTACCGCACATCTATCTAAAAAGGCAAGCATATAAGCAAATCCAAATAGTTTTAACGGTCCGAAAAAACAGAGTAGCATGATTCTCACCCCAATAGAGTTAAAGCGTAGTTAAAACGTAGATAAAAGTGGGGCAATGAAACTCACCTCAAGCAATCAACGCACAACATAAACACTAGTCAGTAAGATAACGGTAATCACGCACAAAGAACTATCGACTCAAAGACAACCTATTAATGTAGACCAAACTTAATATATATATTCCTCGGAATCAACGTTATCTACCCCAATGTATTCCATTTCATTATTTCTAAAAATGTCTCGTTTCACCGTTTAATCCTAGTGTTTGGTATTCCTCATGTGGGTGTATTGACTCAATATGATGCTATGAATGCACTCAATCAACCAATATATAACTCAATGCAACACAATGAGACCTCTAAACGATAAACTCCATAGTCCAATAAGTTTCGGAATAGATAGTAGACCTTATCAAATTCGTCAACTCGATAAACTCATTTATTTACTCGTGTCGCTTATTATCCCATAAATCAATCGTATCCTAAAGAGTCATAAGGATAATTCACCCATTAATAAGGTTACCCAACGTACCTAGCGGGCTCTTATTAGATTCGTCAACCTAATAAGTCCGCTACCCACGTGGATCAACACTATTAACGTTAGGTTATCCGTAACCCATACACACAACGTAAGTAAATAAATACTTAAACTAGTATTAAATGTCCACAATTGACATTTATTGATAAACGTTTACTCGAAATATTAATTACTTATTTATTATAAAATATTTCCAATTTAGTCGTTAGTTTCCATTTAAAAATAGTAAATAACAAGATAAGACTTGTTATCAATATTTTTGGTACAAAAGCCCATTTATTATTTATATTTCATAGTCTATTAGCATTTTCATGTTTATATATATATATTTCGTCAAATTCCAATATTAATCTCATATCGTTATTCATTTTGAGTCCACAAGCACGAGTCATGACTTCTCGGCTTTTAATCAATCAATAGTTCAAATTATACTAAAGTCCATGTTACGGCTTTGTCGGAGTCAACTATTGACTAAAAATTCAAAGTAACGCCAACGTATCTGAAAGTCAACAATATATATATCAAGTCCAATTTAAAAGTCATAATAGCCCAATTCAATCCCAAACCAACTCAAAACAATCTCGCCAACCAATCAATCAACCAAATATACCCGAAACCAATGTTATGACCCTAATGGTCATGACACGGTCGCGGTTAAGACCACGTGAACCAAACAAGCCCTTGAAGCTTTTCGGCTCCACGCGTCTCATCTAAACCTCAACTACATCAACCAACAAACTACCAAAATGACCCGACCCGGACCCAAGGTCCATGTGGGTCTCGTACGACATCCAAGCCATGACCATCATTGTCATGGTGGCTCGTACACCATCTCACACCCAACCAAACACTTCCAAATCAATTCCACAACATCCAAATCCAATCATTCAAGCTCCAATCATTAACCAAACACAAAACCCATCATCTATTCTAACCAAAAAGATGAAACTAAACCTAAAATGCATAAACCCATGAAATTGATACACCACACACTTACCAAACACTAATTACTTGTTTATTTAGACATTAATTAGACTTAATTCCATGTTTCACCCAAAAGCCCTAAAAATCATCATAAGGTCGAAACCCTAGAATGCCATACGTGGCTTATTATTGCTTAAACAAGCTCTAACCATGTTCCATTTACCTTATTCAAGTACCAATTGCAAAACCCACTTGAAACCCTAAAAATCCGAATCTTAATCTTAAGATTTGAAGGTGTTAATGAAGGTTTTAGTATGAGTATTATATATGGATGGAAAGAAGATGAAAAGATCTTTGATATGGTGGTGGAGGTGAGGTGTGACACGCCGGTGGTTGGCCGGAATCTCGCCGGAAAGTGGCGGCCGGTGGTGGGTGAAATTAGGGTTAGGGTTTTGTTATTTGGGGAGAGAGAGAGTAGAGAGATAAAGAGTGTTGTGTGTGTGTTTTTAGTGAGAGAAAGAAATGTATGAAATGAGGGGATGGGAGGCCTTTTATACTTGGACAAAAGGACTCAAAAATAATTATTTTTGGAGGAGGGGGCCGCCATGGGTATAATGGGGGTCTGAGTTGTAATTTTTCATAACTATCCCGTTTACCCATTTCCGAGCTCACATATTGTCACCCGAGTGTCTAGCAACGTTCATTCGACTTTATAACATCGTTATTTACGTTTTTCCACGAGTTTTGACTATTTATTTGTCAATTTTCGAGTTACGGTCTAAAAGTTATAATATTTCTCGTTTTAGGCTTTTCTAGTGCCGAATTGAATAGTGCCTACCAAATAGAGTTAAAAATAACTCATTTAATAGTGAAATAATCCGTAAAAACCAATAGACGATATAAAATCAAGTCATGGTTTATAAAAATAGTGATAAAGGCAAAAGCTCGGTTTAGTTTAACGTAATGCGGTTACTAAAATAGACTCCCTAAATTTGCCAGTTATCACATTAGTTGAGTACCATGGTGATTGCTAGGATGAGTTTTTTGGATGTTACTCGTGGAGGCCTATTTAGAGCATGTTACGGGAGGTGACATTTATTGATCATGACGAGCAAATCCAGGGGAGTTTTCCGTTCTATTTATAACCCTTCTTATTTTTTATTTATATCCTTAGTATGACCCAAATCGGGGGAAGGGATTAGATATAAACACCTGCTTGATTTTCCTTGCCTTTATTTTTCTAATTTTTAGTGAAAAGTGTTTCATCTGTAAAATTTTGACATGTTTTTTATTACTTAACTAGTCTAATCTTTACTGAGCACACCTACCCTATATTTACATTGTGTGACGATAAGCTTTTCCATTTTCCCCTTATACATAATACCATAAAAATGAGTGTGCCGGTGGCTGTAGTAGACTTTAGAACTTGGCCTTGCATATCTTTTCGAGACCATTATCATGAGCATTACACTAAGATAACTTTGTTTAATCGATGCAGCTAGGATATAAGGCAATTTTAGAGTTAAAACCCAAATATCCCATCATTTTATGTTAATGTTTGTGTATATTGGCTTTTTCATCGATCGGTCAATCCCTTGTTAAGAGAAGCAACCCTTTTTTATTTGCACTCATTTATTGGGTGCAAGATACCCATAGTAAAGCCGGAATGCGAGTCATTCCTTTCATTTTGTTTCACCCAATATATGTTTTGTTTTAGATTTACACCTATACTTTAAGCCTACCACATAGTTTTTCTTATGTCCACTTAGTCCGTAGCTTGATAAGGATTTAAAACATCTACGTTTTAAGAGAGGTCATTTAAGCCCTAAATTGACACATTTTATATCACATTTATTACTTAAAAATGCGTTTCCTTTTTTCATTTTAGGTCTTTTTGGAAGCAAAATGTTGGAATCAAAACATATTTACATGTAGAAGGAGGCGAAAACATGAAGAAAGCGACAAAGAGTCAAGACTCAACCCGATTTTTCAAAACTGGCGGCGATAAGGTCTAATTAAAAGGCGACACCATCCCTATATAAGAGTTTTTGATCAAATTACACCTTGGCTCGGAGCAAATTTTTGGTTTTAAAAATTTGTGGCGTCCACGCCTAAGCTCACGGAAGGCGTCTCACTTATCTTATAAGAGCTTTGTTCATATTTACATTTGGGACAAATGAGGCATTGGAGGCGGACAAGATGTGAGAAAAGGCCAAGATATATTTTGAATAAGGATTCACAGTATGTAAGGCACTATTGACTTCACAGTCGTAACCCAAACTACGAGGGCCTAAAAATATTTATAGAAGGTTCGCCGTAACTAGTTAATAATGTTCTACGGTAAATGCATTGTGAGAAGATTTACGGCGTAACCAACTCTTGGGTTTACCGTATTTATTAATTGTAGAAGGCTACGGTAAGATGGCAATTTAGTTACGTCGTAGAAATATTTATGGAATGGATAAGTATAACCATACGAAGGATTCGGCGTAACCGGTGATTTAGTTATGCGTAATTAATAAGTTGAGCAAAAGTTTTGAAGTCAGGGGAATTTGGCGGCATAATAATATGAAGTTTATTTATTTTAAGGATTGGAGATAATAATTTCAAGAACAATGAGGGACTAATTCTGCCTCTATCGCATAGTTTTATTACACATTTATATGTGTTATAAATGATGAAATAAACCACTATGACCCAAAGTGAATGTGGTGCAAGATTAGGGGCCAAAGCTGCAAAGTGCCCAAACTTCATTATTATTTTTGGTACAAAAGCCCATTTATTATTTATATTTCATAGTCTATTATCCCATAAATCAATCGTATCCTAAAGAGTCATAAGGATAATTCACCCATTAATAAGGTTACCCAACGTACCTAGCGGGCTCTTATTAGATTCGTCAACCTAATAAGTCCGCTACCCACGTGGATCAACACTATTAACGTTAGGTTATCCGTAACCCATACACACAACGTAAGTAAATAAATACTTAAACTAGTATTAAATGTCCACAATTGACATTTATTGATAAACGTTTACTCGAAATATTAATTACTTATTTATTATAAAATATTTCCAATTTAGTCGTTAATTTCCGTTTAAAATAGTAAATAACAAGATAAGACTTGTTATCAATATTTTTGGTACAAAAGCCCATTTATTATTTATATTTCATAGTCTATTAGCATTTTCATGTATATATATATATATTTCGTCAAATTCCAATATTAATCTCATATCGTTATTCGTTTCGAGTCCACAAGCACGAGCCATGACTTCTCGGCTTTTAATCAATCAATAGTTCAAATTATACTAAAGTCCATGTTACGGCTTTGTCGGAGTCAACTATTGACTAAAAATTCAAAGTAACGCCAACGTATCTGAAAGTCAACAATATATATATCAAGTCCAATTTAAAAGTCATAATAGCCCAATTCAATCCCAAACCAACTCAAAACAATCTCGCCAACCAATCAATCAACCAAATATACCCGAAACCAATGTTATGACCCTAATGGTCATGACACGTCATGATTAAGACCACGTGAACCAAACAAGCCCTTGAAGCTTTTCGCTCCACGCCTCATCTAAACCTCAACTACATCAACCAACAAACTACCAAAATGACCGACCGGACCCAAGGTCCATGTGGGTCTCGTCACGATTATCCAAGCCATGACCATCATTGTCATGGTGGCTCGTACACCATCTCACACCCAACCAAACACTTCCAAATCAATTCCACAACATCCAAATCCAATCATTCAAGCTCCAATCATTAACCAAACACAAAACCCATCATCTATTCTAACCAAAAGATGAAACTAGACCTAAAATGCATAAACCCATGAAATTGATACACCACACACTTACCAAACACTAATTACTTGTTTATTTAGACATTAATTAGACTTAATTCCATGTTTCACCCAAAAGCCCTAAAAATCATCATAAGGTCGAAACCCTAGAATGCCATACGTGGCTTATTATTGCTTAAACAAGCTCTAACCATGTTCCATTTACCTTATTCAAGTACCAATTGCAAAACCCACTTGAAACCCTAAAAATCCGAATCTTAATCTTAAGATTTGAAGGTGTTAATGAAGGTTTTAGTATGAGTATTATATATGGATGGAAAGAAGATGAAAAGATCTTTGATATGGTGGTGGAGGTGAGGTGTGACACGCCGGTGGTTGGCCGGAATCTCGCCGGAAAGTGGCGGCCGGTGGTGGGTGAAATTAGGGTTAGGGTTTTGTTATTTGGGGAGAGAGAGAGTAGAGAGATAAAGAGTGTTGTGTGTGTGTTTTTAGTGAGAGAAAGAAATGTATGAAATGAGGGGATGGGAGGCCTTTTATACTTGGACAAAAAGGACTCAAAAATAATTATTTTTGGAGGAGGGGGGGCGCCGGCCATGGGTATAATTGGGGGGTCGGAGTTGTAATTTTTCATAACTATCCCGTTTACCCATTTCCGAGCTCACATATTGTCACCCGAGTGTCTAGCAACGTTCATTCGACTTTATAACATCGTTATTTACGTTTTTCCACGAGTTTTGACTATTTATTTGTCAATTTTCGAGTTACGGTCTAAAAGTTATAATATTTCTCGTTTTAGGCTTTTCTAGTGCCGAATTGAATAGTGCCTACCAAATAGAGTTAAAAATAACTCATTTAATAGTGAAATAATCCGTAAAAACCAATAGACGATATAAAATCAAGTCATGGTTTATAAAAATAGTGATAAAGGCAAAAGCTCGGTTTAGTTTAACGTAATGCGGTTACTAAAATAGACTCCCTAAATTTGCCAGTTATCACATTAGTTGAGTACCATGGTGATTGCTAGGATGAGTTTTTTGGATGTTACTCGTGGAGGCCTATTTAGAGCATGTTACGGGAGGTGACATTTATTGATCATGACGAGCAAATCCAGGGGAGTTTTCCGTTCTATTTATAACCCTTCTTATTTTTTATTTATATCCTTAGTATGACCCAAATCGGGGGAAGGGATTAGATATAAACACCTGCTTGATTTTCCTTGCCTTTATTTTTCTAATTTTTAGTGAAAAGTGTTTCATCTGTAAAATTTTGACATGTTTTTTATTACTTAACTAGTCTAATCTTTACTGAGCACACCTACCCTATATTTACATTGTGTGACGATAAGCTTTTCCATTTTCCCCTTATACATAATACCATAAAAATGAGTGTGCCGGTGGCTGTAGTAGACTTTAGAACTTGGCCTTGCATATCTTTTCGAGACCATTATCATGAGCATTACACTAAGATAACTTTGTTTAATCGATGCAGCTAGGATATAAGGCAATTTTAGGATTAAACCCAAATATCCCATCATTTATGTTATGTTTGTGTATATTGACTTTTCACATCGATCAGTCAATCCCCCTGTTAAACCCTTTTTGTTGCACTCATTATTAGTGCAAGATACCCCTAGTAAACCCGTCTGAGTCATTCCTTTCATTTTGTTCACCCAATATATGTTTGTTTCGTTACACCTATCGCCTAGCCTACCCTATAGTTTTCTTATGTCCATGGTCCAGGCGCTTGATAAGGATTTAAAACATACGTTTTTAGGGGGTCATTTAAGCCCTAAATTGACACATTTTATATCTGTTACTACTTAAAATCGTTCCTTTTCACATTTTAGGTCTTTTGGAAGCAAAATGTTGGAATCAAGCATATTTTGATGAAAAGGAGCGAAAACATGAAGAAAACGACAAAGTCAAGACTCAAGCAGATTTTCAAGCCTGACGTCGTCCTAATTAAAGGGCGACACCATCCCTATATAAGAGTTTTGATCAAATTACACATGACAGCTCGGAACAATTTTTGGTTTTAAAGACTGACGGCGTCACGCCTAAACTCTGGAAGACGTCTCCCTTATCTTATAAGAGCTTTGTTCATATTTACATTTCAGGACAAATGAGGCATTGGAGCGGACAAGATGTGAGAAAAGGCCAAGATATATTTTCTGAATAAGGTTACAGCGTAATCGGCACTATTGACTACGTCGTAACCCAAACTACGAGGGCCTAAAAATATTTGTAGGTTGCTACCGTAACTAGTTAATAATGTTACGGCGTAAATACGTTATTGAGAAGATTTACGACGTAACCAACTCTTGGGTTACACCGTATTTATTAATTGTGAAGGCTACGGCGTAAGATGGCAATTTAGTTACGTCGTAGAAATATTTATGGAATGGATAAGTATAACCATACGAAGGATTACGACGTAACCCGGTGATTTAGTTATGCCGTAATTAATAAGTTGAGCAAAAAGTTTTGAAGTCCAGGGACTGAAAGCGGCATAATAATATGAAGTTTATTTATTTTAAGGATTGGAGATAATAATTTCAAGAACAATGAGGGACTAATTCTGCCTCTATCGCATAGTTTTATTACACATTTATATGTGTTATAAATGATGAAATAAACCACTATGACCCAAAGTGAATGTGGTGCAAGATTAGGGGCCAAAGCTGCAAAGTGCCCAAACTTCATTATTATAAATAGTCATTATGTACGAGGTTATCATACATCAATTGGGAGAATATTGTTTGTGTGGTGACGCAAGAGACAAATAAGAGAAAAGGGATAGCAACAACAGTACGAGTGGTTTAAGTGGCAAACCTTTCGAGGTTTTCTCCCGATACTGAAGTAGGGGATCGATAGCAATTTATTGGCGCGATATGTAATCATGTTCCGACTCTCTTTATTAATTTAGTTTCATCATTCAATATTAATTTTGATTCTATTTTAATTGTTCGTGCATTTTTATTTATTATGTTCTTATTAATTGTCTATTAATTTATTATTAGCCAATTAATTTATCAATGTTTATTCCTAATTTATTTATCGTTTTATATGTTTGTTTTAATTTTTCATTCCACTAGAGTATCTTTGTGATGTGGAAATTATGTGTTAGCCTAGTTTTGATTATTTTATTATTATGCTTTCGCATTTATTATTGTTTCTAGTGTATGCTTGCATAATTTGTTGGTATTATTAATTGTGAAGACTACACCGTAACATGGCAATTTAGTTACGCCGTAAAAATATTTATTGAATGGATAAGTATAGCGTCACGAAGGATTACTGCATAACCCGTGATTTAGTTATGCAAGAATTAATAACTTGGGAACAAAGTTTTGAAGTCCAGGGACTCAAAGCGGCATAATAATATAAAGTTTATTTATTTTAAGGACTGAAGATAATAATTTCAAGAACGATGAGGGACTAATTCTGTCTATATCATAAAGTTTTATTACAATTTATATGTGTTATAAATGATGAAATAAACCACTAGGACCCAAAGTGAATGTGGTGCAAGATTAGGGGCCAAAGTTGCAAAGTGCCCAAACTTCATGATGACGCACCTCCGCTCGCTAACGAAGCTTGCGTTACTTTGGTACTTTGCTTACCATTTGTACAAAGGGTATGATGTACCCTCCTAAAGGACAAAGCCTACGCCGCCCTACACATAATGTTGGCGAAAGTCATTCACAATGGCTACCGTCAAGGCCTCTGCCACGATTCGAGCTCTGGCCTCCGTCAAGGCCTCTGTCACGATTCGGAACTGGCCTCCGTCATGGTTGGAGCTCGGCCTCGCCAGCGGAGCCTCGCCGTCCGTAACTTCGGAGCTCGGCCTCCGCCACAGCCGAGCCTGGCCTCCATCGTATTCGAGCCCCTCAGGCAAAGGGTCGAAGCCAAAGGTCATAGCCTCTATACCTATGAACGTGGGTATGATCGAAGTGGTCAAACGAGAACGGTCAAATAAGATCGGTCAAACAGAATCGTCAATGACCATGATCTTAGCCATGACCCTCTATAAGCTGCCATGACCTCTCAGAATCGCCTCCACACACCTCTGAATCGCTCTGCGCATTCTTATGCCTATAAATAAGGAAGCCATCATAGAGGTATGTAACCTAACTTAACCCAGGAGATCCCATCTTCTACACCTCAATACTTTCATGACATAATCACCTTGACTGATTCACGGGAGGTGGTTCGGGGTTCAACCCTGCGCAATCACTTAACGAGGTGTCTACTATTTCTTATTGCAGATTGGCTACAAGTTTGGCGCAAGCATAACACCCCTCATATCCTTCGATAACCATGAAGGCCTGTCATCTGAATTTTGTACAATCAGTGCGCCATCCGTGGGACCCAGCAACAATAAGTCCTTTTACTGAGTCAAATAACCGTTTTCCATAAATAACGGTCGAATTCAACCATAATTCCCTACAACCTTGTTACCACATAGTACACCACCTGAAATCTCCACTTTTATCTCACATCACGAGATTTTCCACCAACCAAAAACTTTACGTTTACCATTTTTACAAACTCCGTCGGGTTTAAACGAGCGCTGTCAATACGCCTCTGTTATGTTCTGATTTGGAGAAGAAGGAGCCTCTGTTTGGCTTCACTTAAGGTGAAGGTTCAAATTCAACAACCTTCGTAGGAGCCTCTGTTCGGGTTCATTTTGAGAAGAAGGTTTAAAGTCAATAGCCTTCATAAGAGCCTCCGTTGCAGACTCCAAACTCTGTTTGGGTTCGTTTCATGAAGAAGGTTCAAACTCAACAAGCTTCGTAGAGCCTCTGTTCGGGTTCATTTTGAGAAGAAGGTTTAAATTCAATAGCCTTCATAAGAGCCTCCGTTGCAGACTCCGTAGCAGCCTATGTTTGGGTTCGTTTCATGAAGAAGTTTCAAACTCAAGAACCTTCGTAGGAGCCTCTGTTCGGGTTCATTTTGAGAAGAAGGTTTAAAGTCAATAGGCTTCATAAGAGCCTCCGTTTTAGTCTCCGTAGCAACCTCTGTTATGGTCTGTTTTGGAGAGAAGGTTCAATAACCTTAGTAGGAGCCTCTGTTCGGGTTCATTTTTGAGAAGAAGTCTCTGTTGCAGTCTTCGTCATGGGTTTTCCTAAGAAGAAGGCTTGAAATCACTAGCCCTCTGTTCCAGTCTCTATGGCAACCTTCGCACGGATTCATTTAAGAAATTGGGGCACATAATGGTACACTCAAGTAGGGCCAAAACCTTCCTTCGCAAAATGTTTACCACAAAGTGAACAGACCTTATTAATGACGGAGGATACCCTTTGTCAATCTGGGTATGTTTTCTACTGAAACTAATGCTATATTGCCTCTGTTTCACTACAAATCAGATTATCTACATATGAAACTTTTGATGTTTATTAAGAGCACTATAAACCATCTTTTATTAAGCCTCTGCTTATGACACAATGATCATTAGAGATCGTACAACATTGACAGAGGATACCCTACGTTCCTAGAACCTCTGTTAGAGCATCACATATGCTGACATAAGACTCTGTCGATATGACTACGGAGCATCACATATGCTGACATAAGCCTATGTTGACACAACTACATAGCATAGCCTCTGATTCATAGGTGTCTCCTTCCGACACGATTAGGAGCTTCGACTGCTCACATAATACATAGGTCTCGCCGAGACGATTACAGAGCATAGCCTCTGTTCACATGATTTATGTGTGTCTATGTAGACACAATTACAGAGCCTCGACTCTGCCAATATAATTACATAACCTCATAGATGTAAAACTTATCTTATTTTGTTTAAAATCAATGTTTAGAATTCTTCTCACTTGGGGAAAGAAAAATTAATGGTAGGCGTCTAGTGTTCATTTCTTAAAATGATGTAAGCCTCCCTACCCACTTAATGATATAAGATATTTTCCCTCAAATATCTTGTTTCGTTCTAATACAACAAAGATTTGTCAGCCAAGTCATTTTATAAGTTTCAATATCGAAGGGATGTAAAAAGACAAACAATAAGTCTTGCTCATATGCTTAACATCCATCTAAACTTCACATTAACTTTCCTAAGTGGTCTTAAGGTATTCCAAGCCTTATGCTACCCAAAGGATGAAGACGGAGTGGGTCGTGACCCTCTGTCAACAATTAAATTATACGATTGCTATATTCTTGGTGCAGAATTTACACACAATGAGGCTATGTATCTACAATACGCCTTAGGTTTTAAAATAAGTTACGTGTATATGAAACGTACGAGAAGAACCAACATCAAATCAAAATCGAGACATAGTATCTAACTGTAGATATTAAAAATATGCTAGCACACCTAGCATAAGGCCATAGCCTAGAAGATAAGTCTGAAACATTGTCTGAAAGAAGGCCGCAGCCTAGATAACATAAAGTAAATTGTCTAAGGACTACTACTTTATTTCAATGAAACTCATAAGCTTCGTATACATACAAAATATACGACCTTCGAAGTCTATATTACTTAACGATTAATCCTTGTTTGATTTATCACAAGGAAGTATTTCTCTTAAGTCGAAAGCATTACATTCGAAGCGTACGCATCACTTTCGACCGAGGGGCTTGATGATATACCCTTCATTAAATTTGAAGGTCTCCCCTTCATACTCACTTCGGAGCTACATTCCGACATACTTGGAAAACCTCCAAAAATCTTCTTTGGCGTAAAACCATTCATCTATGATATGGTTACCAATTGGGAAAGTCCTAAGCCCTTCGGGGGTATGCTCTTCGAAGATATTAATGCAAAGGTTTAAGACCAATTCAAACCCACGTTCACAACCCTATCAAGGCTTTTCCAGCAAGATAGGGATCGTGGGACATTAACCAAGCGGTTACCTAAAATCATGGGACACCCCTTATGTCATGCATTATAAAACAAAGCCAAGTTTATACACAAACCTTGGTACCTTTCGATAACTCAGTGTATGTACAAATAGGTTCCAATACAACTCGCTTATAACTAAAAGCGAAAGTTATATGGAAAAACCTAATACACACGCTCCTTATATAACAAAGGTTTCAGATACTTAAGTCTCTAATCTCATGCCTCCTACGAAGTCATAACATTAGACTGGAGGGCTTAATGAGGTATCCACCATGATTGAGTCAAATGTGGACTATTAAAAACAAGTATAGCTACTTTCATATTGGATTTGACAAATGAAAAGTAGTAGAAATTGTTACCAAGTCTTTTTTTAACAAAGCAATGATAAGTCTAAAGCCATGCACTCTTCGCATGCATAACATTAGACTGGGGGGCTTGATGATGCACCCTCCGCTCTGCTAACGAGCGTTACCGTCACTCTGGTACTTAGCTTACCATTTGTACAAAGGGTATGATGTACCCTCCTATAGGACGAATCCTACGCCTTCATCCTACACATAATGTTGGCGTAAAGTCATTCACAATGGCTACCGTCAAGGCCTCTGTCACGATTCAGAGCCTGGCCTCCGTCAAGGCCTCCATCATGGTTCGGAGCCTTGCCTCCGCCATCGTTCGAGCCCCGCCTCCGTCACTTCGAGCTGGCCTCTCATCACTGGAGCTGGCCTCCATCACTATTCCCGAGCCCCTCCGACAAGGGGTCGGCTCAAAGGTCATAGCCTCTATACCTATGAACGTGGGTATGATCAAGCTGGTCAAACAGAACTGGTCAACAACCATGATCTTAGCCATGACCCTCTGTAACTGCCATGACCTCTGTAACTGCCTCCACACACCCTCTGTAACTGCTCTGTCAGATTCTTATGCCTATAAATAAGGAAGCCATCACAGAGGTATGTAACCTAACTTAACCCAGGAGATCCCATCTTCTACACCTCAATACTTTCGTGACATAATCACCATGACTGATTCTCACACCGGAGGCGGTTAGCGGAGGCTTCCCCCAGCGCTCCGTCTAACGTAGTGTCTTCTATTTCTTGTTTTCAGGTTATCTTGCACTCGGCATCACCACCATCACCCCTAACTACGTTAATCACCATTGACGGCCTGGTATGTGCATATTATTGTACAATCACTTCATTATTATAAAGTCATTATGTACGAGGTTAGCATACATCAATTGGGAGAATATTGTTTATGTGGTTCCTTGGTGCTGACGCAAGAGACAAACAGGAGAAAAGGGACAGCAGCAATAGAACGAGTGGTTTAAGGGGCAAACCTTCGGTACTCAACTAGGGGATCGATAGCAATTTATTGGCGCGATATGTAATCATGTTCCGACTCTCTTTATTAATTTAGTTTCATTATTCAATATTAATTTTGATTCTATTTTAATTGTTGGTGCATTTTTATTTATTGTGTTCTTATTAATTGTCTATAATTTATATTAGCCAATTAATTTATCAATGTTTATTCCTAATTTATTTATCTTTTTATATATTTGTTTTAATTTGTCATTCCACTAGAGTATCTTTGTAATGTGGAAACTAGATGTTAGACTAGTTTTGATTCTTTTATTATTATGCTTTCGCATTTATTATTGTTTTTAGTGTATGCTTGCGTAGTTTGTTGGTAGTTACCCTTGTCTCAGTAGTCTTGAAGGGTGGTAGTACCTATTTCTCTTGGAGAATTGACCAAAGGACATTAGGAAATTAGGTTGCGAGGATGGGTAAGAATTGACCACAGGGCGACCTATTCCGTGTGTGATCTAAGATGCTAGCGCCCGGATCACCTTCATTCTGGATAGACTTAAGAGGTTGGGGATGTGTGTCTAAGATACTAGAGCCCGGGCATACATTTGTACGAATCTTGCATGTAGCGGTACTTAATGACTGTCAATAGGTTGCTGAATGATCCTGGGTGACCAATAATCGCGTTGGTGAGGAATCTAGGAACCATAGGTCGGGCCAAATTGACCAAAGGAGGACCGACGAATTTAAACCCCACTTGAAGCACGAATCTAGTGACTTTTAGAACTCATGTATTGCGATAGTAAACACCGACTCTTAATGACTGTGAATATGTTACCGAATGATCCCGGGTGACCAATAATCATCTTGGTGAGGGGTCTAGGATCATAGGGTAGACGAATTGACCAAAGGATTTTACCGATCTTTACCACGATTCATTCGTGGATGAACACGGTTTGAGAATTACATCTCTATCTTTCCCATTAGCTTGTTTACTAGAGAACCATCGCAATTGATCACGTGACTTATTATAATTTTATCCATTAAACCTATCATTAAAACTTATATTATGTGACAATTTAATTAATCAAACAGCTAGGAATCAACCGTTCTTGGGACGACCTCGGTCTTACCATTCGCTCACTACATGCGACCGAGTACACTGCCTGTTAGTACATTAGGTAGGCCATAAGTAGACGAGTAATTATAAATGTAAAACCCGGTCATAAATCTTGCATCAATATACTTCCACCTCAACACACTATTTCCCTAAAGTACGATCAATCCCCCGTGTTCTATCAATACTATACTACAACGATTAGGTACACTGCCTAGGAGGATTGTAAAACTTTTCTGCTTTTGCAAAATTCCGCTATAAAAAACGTATAGAAAAACGGACGAAACGTATAAGACCGGATGAAAACTTATAAAAGCGGATGGAGCAGATAAAAACGTAAGAAAATGTATAAAAACAGATGAAAGCGTATAAAAACGAACGAAAATGTATAAAAACAGACAAAAGCGTCTAAAACGTAAGAAAACGTATAAAAACATATTAAACGGATAAAAAAATATAAAACAGGAAAAAACGTATAAAACGGATGAAAACATATGAAACGAACAAAAACGTAAGAAAACGGGCAAAAATGTATAAAAACGGACGAAAACGTATAAAACGGATGAAGACGCATAAAAATGGACGAAAACATATAGAAGTGGACGAAAATGTATCAAAAATGGATGAAACGTATAAAAACGGATGTGAACGTATAAAAATGGACAAAACGTTTAAAATGGAGGGGAAACGTATTAAAACGTCAGAAATGGGCGAAAACGTATAAAAAGCGGACGATAATGTATAAAAAGGATGAAAACGTATAAAAACGAATCAAAACGTCTTAAACGGACGAAAACGTCTTAAACGGATGAAAACTTATAAAAACGGACGAAAACTGATAAAATCGGATGAAATTCTATAAAATGGATGAAAACGTATAAAAACAGATAAAAAATTTAGAAAATGTATGAAAACATATAGAACCCAGATAAAAATATATGAAAACAGACAAAAACGTATCTAAGCGTAAGAAAAGGTATGAAAACATAATAAAATGGACGAAAACATATAAAAACGAACGAAAACGCATAAAATCGGATGAAAACGCATACAAACGAATGAAAACGTATAAAAACGGACAAGAACGTATTAAAACAAATGAAAACGTATAAAAACAGACAAAAATGTATAAAAATAAACGAAAACGTATAAAATCATACAAAAACATATAAAACGAACGAAAACTTGTCTTTCATACTCTGTATTTTAAGCAATTGCTTGTTTCGCACTCAACATTTTAGCATCATTTGAGAAAAGGATTAATATTTTCAAATTACAAAACACTAGTGAAAAAAAATACAAAAAAAATAAAAATAAATAAATAGTCTTCTACCATACATATGAAGACTTTAGATATGCCTGTTCTTCTGCAGACATAATTTACAGATGAAGAGATAAAAAATTTGAAAAAACAAATTACACTTTAGACTATGTTGTTGACAGTACCATTTTGTTGACATATTATTATTACGACATACAATATATTGCATAATTGGGGTTAGGGGTGAGCACGAAAACCGAAAAACCAAATTGAAACCGAAAAACTTCCATTTGACAAACCGATGGTGGTGGTTTTGAATTTTATAAAAACCGAATGTTTAGGGCGGTTTTTGGTTTTATAAGAAAAACCGAATCGAGAAAACCGCCCCGCCCCACCTTTATGTATGTTTCATATTTATCTATATAAGAGATATGCTATTTAACTTTAAAGATTTGAGTATACATGCAACTTTATCTATTAGAGAAGAAAAAAAAAGTAATAGTGTTGTTTATTATTAATACATTCAAATATGTTATATTAAAATATATTAATCTTTGTTTTCGAGCAATAGTATTTTTTGAATGTTTTTTGAAGGCGTAAAAGTGCAAAGCAAGCATTAAAGTTACATGCATTTTATATTTTAGATTCATGTTTGGTTGTTTTGTACATTTTTTCGAAGTTTTGCATTGTTGGATATTATGCTATTATTGGTATTTGTTTAAATATTGTTGCTTGAAATCTAGGAATCGTAAACATTATATAAGATTAAAAATAGCTTGTTTTCTACTAAGAATAAACCGAATAAAAACCGAAACCGAACCGATTCAATGTCAAAAACCAAAACCGTAAAAACCGACACCAAACGGTTTGTACTTTTCAAAAACCGAAATATATGGTTCGGTTTTTGGTTTTACCATAAAACCGCCCTACCCGTCCCATACTCACCCCTAATTGGGGTATTGGCGTATCAACATAGTGCATGTATATGGGAGCATCAAAAGCTTTTATGTTGTGCCTTTTTATAGGTGCATGAGCATGAATAGAATGAATTAAGTAACAGCTTTTTTATAGGTGCATGAGCATGAATAGATTCAATTAAGTAACATTTCAATTGCGGGGTTTTCCTTCAAGGAATTTTCTCAAAGGGGATCTCCTGTAAATTCACCATGCAAGTGCTGGTGAGCGTGGGGGCTCTTTAGCGCGGGCCCGGTTAAAACAACGTAGTCTAAATCTCCCGATATAAGCCAGGAATCCAAAGGCAAAATATAAGAAATTCACCTGTAAAAAAAAGTAACATTTCAATTAGAGTAATAAGTTATTCTAGAAGAATATATAAACGGTTTTACATTCAAACATGTAAAGACAAAAGTTCAATATAGATCTCATATTTACCATAGATCCAATGAACTAATAATAGTAATTCATTTTTTTATTAAAATAACCTTTCACCTTTTTTTTAAAAATTAAATATCTCGCAAAACCGTTAATTGTTACTGATAAAAATCATACAAACGAGAATTAAATTATCTTTCTATAGATATGCACTACTATATATTTTTAACCATTTTTTTTTTCAAAATTTTTGCCCAGAAAAATCATATATGATTTGTCACAAATCATATATGATTCGATTTTTACAAATCATATATGATTTGTCAAAATTATATATGATTTGTGAAAATCATATATGATTCGATTTTTCTGGACGGAATTTTTGAAAAAAAGTTGTTTGTCGAAAATATAGAAAAATGCATATTTATAAAAAAATAATTTAATTCTCGTCGCGATAGTGTATTTTTTATAGTTTGAAGATTTACCGTTTGCAAGATATGTTGTTTTCAAAAAAAATGTGGAAAATGGTTTTTTTATTAACTTTGATAAAAAAAAAATAGATGACTAAGATTGATTTATTAGATCTATGATAAATATGAGATCTATGTTGATCTCAACTCATGTTTATATTTGACGAATCAATTGATAGGGTAATTGGTAACTAAATGAAATTAGGCGAAAGGTTTTGGAAATTATTGTAAAGTGACTTTATTGGTAACTAAAATATTATGGTTCAAGTACATAAGTTTAAGTCATTAACATTTTGCTTTTAAGACAATGGAACTCTATCTCTACACAGAATAAATAGATAGATATGGGATTGTGACTTTGATATGGAAATGTGGGAGGTATGTATAGTAGAACTAAAATGTAGAACTAACCCCATCTATAAGAAACAAGCAATTATTCAACCAATACAAGCTAGCTGCTTATGGACCGTAAGCTAATCCTTATCCCTTATGACTACGTAGGTATTTTTTTTTTCTTTTTTTTTTTCTTCTTCTTCTTTTTTTTTATGTTTATGATCTCAAGTTCTTAACACATTGTTTTAAAATTGTATAACTACGGTATTTTTCTTATTATCTAAATAGAAATTTTAACTTACAGTTTTGTGATTAACGAGAAATAGAGTATTCGCATGTTGCGACAGTATATTTTTTTATCATTAAAATTGTTCAATTACTTTACTTTCTATGCATTAAAAATATTGTATATTTCTATATAATTTAATTTCATACAATTTCATATAACTAAAATTGTTGTAAGATAAAGCTCATATTCTTAGTCTATTACCATCTATATCATTAAAAAAAATTAATTTTTTTTACAAGAAGTTGATTATAAAAATTTTATCACTGTTTTTTATAAATCGTACATAATTCAAAAGAAATGAAATATTAAGTTCATTTTATTCGAAATTAAAGACCTTTTTATTGGCATATTTTTATAGAAAAATTGATAAATTTTTGGCCTAGTACCAGAAAAATAAGAAGTTGATTTAAAAATTTTAATCCGTATTTTTTTATAAAATTATATGTAAGTTAAAGGCATTGTAATATTTGGCTCAGTTTATTCGAACTTTATAGACATTTTATTGGTATATTTTTTATAGATAATTGTTAAATATTATTAGATATTTGAAAAATAAATTTTGTTGTATATCAAAAACTGCAAAAAGTAAATAGTTGTGGTAGTTTTTATAAATTGTTACATAGCTTAGGGTGTGTTTTAAAATTTGTTTACCCCGTTTCGCACCATACATCCCTCTCGCAAAAGTTTCAACAGATACATCACTCCGTTAGTAAAAGTTAACTTATATACATCCTCGTTAAAATAAAGACTAACGTGCAAATTATTTATCCGTTATCTCCTAACGATAGATAATGTTTACACCGTTAATCCTCCGGGTTAACGGTATTTGCACCGTTAGTCCTTTTTACGCTTACTTTCGCTTTTTATGTTCTTTTCATTTTTTTACGCTCCGCTTTTTTATGTTTCGCCTTCGTTTCCCTTTTACGCTTTCGCCGTATTTTTACGCTGCTTTAACGTTTTCCGTTTTAAACGTTTTTTTCGTTTTTTTTTTGTTCGCACGTTTTCGCCCATTTTTTGTTTTTTAGCCGATGTTTTTATGTTTCGTCGTATTTTTTTTTTTCGCCCTTTTCACATTTTCGTAAAAGACGAACGCGTTAAAAACGACGAAAACGTAAAAAATAGACGAAAACGTAAAAAAATAGATGAAAACGTAAAAAAACAAATATAAAAACGAAAACATACGATAGCGTTAAAAACGGGCGAAAACATAAAAAAAGGGGCGAAAACGTAAAAAAACAGACGAAAATGAAAAAAAAAACGGGCGAAACGAAAAAAACGGCCGAAAACGTAAAAAATACGGAAGAAAACGTAAAAATGGACTAACGGTGCAAGTACCGTTAACCCAGAGGACTAACGGTGTAAACATTATCTATCTCGTTAGGAGATAACTGAAATAATTTGCACCGTTAGTCCTTATTTTAACTGAGGGATGTATATAGGTTAACTTTTACTAACGGAGTGATGTATCTGTTGAAACTTTTACGAAAGGGATGTATGGTGCAAAACGGGGTAAACCACATGGATGCATTTTGGAGTTTACTCTATATAAGGAGATAAAGTTTAGCGCATTTTCTCTAAAGTGTTAGAGAGTTAAGAGGGTGTGGTTTCAATTTATTATTATTATTATTTTTTTATTGGCAAAAACATATATTAAGCTTCAACATTTTTTATAAAATTGTATATTAGTAAAAAGTATTGCAATACTTACTCAATTTTATTATTATTATTATTATTATTATTATTATTATTATTTTTTGCAACTTAGAGACTTTTTCATCAATATATTTTTTTATAAAGAAATCACTTGATATTTGTTAATTTTTTTAAAACAAAGTTTGTTATATTAAAAAATCGTAAATAGCTAAAAGTATAGAGTAAATTTCGTAGTTTTCCACATCGTTCAGGGGGTTGTTTTATTCAGAAACTATTTTATAAAAATCAAAAATTCAAAGACTATGAGGCGAGTTACGAAAACTACCATGTATTTTTAGCTATTTAGGATTTTTTATACAAAAAAATTTATTTATTAAATATCTAGAGATTTCGTTATAAAAAAAATATACCGATGAAAAAGAATTACATTGCGAATAATGAGCCCAATATTGCAATACATTTAACTTACGCGCGATTTTATAAAAAAATTAAACTTTATTTATAAAAATAAAAAAATTGTCAAAAAATTTAAAAACACAACCTCAAACTATCTAATAAGTTATGATTCAAATGCAATGCTTTTGATTAACGTACGGTTTTATAAAAAATACTGAAGTATAATATATGTTGTTTTAGAAATAAAATAAAATTCAAACATACCTTTAAACTATCTAATAATTTAACTAAAAAACTACTCCGTTTCAGCATTTTTTTTATAAAATCGTACATTAATAAAAAAATATTGTAATATTGGAATCATTTTTTTTCACAAATTAGAGATCTTTCATCGGTATTTTTTTTATAAAGGAATCGTTAAATATTTGATAAATAAATTTTGTTATATAAAAAATTGGAAATATCTTTATCTACAAGGTTGATTTTGTAACGTGCCGCTTAGTCCAGAGGATGTTGCGAAACTTTTTAATTCATTGAAACACCGTCGTTCACGACGGGTAAAAAACACACCCCTAAACTATGTCACAAGTTACGAAACTACCTTAATCTTTCATCTTTTTTATATATAAAATATTTTATTTATCAAATATCTAATAAATATTCAACAATTTTTCTATAAAAGTTATACCTATAAAAACATATATATTTAGATTTTGAAAAGATAAGCCTAAACTATCTAATGAAATTCAAACATACCCTTAAACTATCTAATACTTGTTAGATATTTGATAACAAAGTTTGCTATATATAAAAGTCATAAATAGTTAAAAGTACTTTGTAATTTTTTGCATAGTTTAGGGGGTGTCTTGAATATTCTTTCTTTTTCACCAAACAACGTCTTCCCCGACAACAAATGTATATATAGATAGTAAAGAAATAAAGCTTAGACTAGTTTCGATAATACATTAGATTATTTAAGGGTGTGGTTTGAATTTTATTTATAAAAACATATATTAAACTTCAATTTTTTTTTATAGAATTGTACGTTAATCAAAAGTATTGTTGGGCTGATTTTGTTCGCAATTTAAATACATTTTCATCGGTATATTATTTTTTAGACTAAAATACACCGTTGGTCCCTAAACTTGGCAAAAAGCGTCGCCGTGCACCGTAACTCAGATTATTCGTCGCCAGTAGTCCAAACTATGGGTTTTTTAGGCCAAACTGGTCCCTTGACCCGTAATGCCAAGGTCAACGTCCATTTTGTGTTATTTTGTCGAGGGTATAATAGACCATACACATTTATACCATACCTTAGTTAAATGTAACGCAACCCAATACCATATTAGTACTAGCAACACACATTGGGCGTAATTAACAGGAACATATTGAACCCTAAATACAAGCAACACACATTCAACCCAAATCAATAAACAAGAATGGCACAAAACGATAAGGGGAAGGCTTTGTTCAGTGGGTTGAGGAAAGAAGATTGCTCAAATGAAAATGGTTTGGGTGTTAAGAAGGAGAAGGAAGAGGCTGACATCGGGTTATCAAAGGTTAGTGATTTGGAAAAAAGGATTAAAAATCTAGAATCTTTGTTTAAATATCTTAAGGAAATGAAGGAAATGAAGGAAAAGGATGATAGGGAAAGTTGTGGGTCTAGCTAAGTGTATGTTTAGAAGATAGAAAAGTTTATAATGGTCGTCAACAAGAAATTTGAGCAATAAAAATCTGAGTTATTATTTTAACTGATAGTGTTTAGTTGTGCGTTGGTAAATATGTTTGACTTAGGGAAGTCAAACATATTTTAAGTGATAGTGTTTGACTTAGGGAAGTCAAAAATATATTAAGTGAAATCGATAAAAAATAGCTCTTACTTTTAACAATGACAAACTCTAAATATAAAATTGTGTTGTGCATTGTAACTGATAGATTTTGCTGTGCATTTCTAAATAGGTTTGACTTAGGAAAGTCAAAAAATTTAGAACTTACAATTTGTGGCATTTGCTAAACTGGTTTGACTTATGGAATTCAAAAATCAAGATGTTACAATTTGTGGCATTTGGGTTGTTTAGTCCCACTGTCAACACTAACATCATACCATTTTTTTCATAAAAAATACACCATTGTCAATACAATAAGATATCTTAATGCTAAAGCATTTGCATTTTGAACACATATAACATAATAACCATTGTGTTTGGTTTTGCTGATAAAAATGGGTGTTTGGTTTTGCTGATACAAACAGTACACCCAATAGCACAATACAAGAAGAGATTAAATGCTAAAACGTAGATTTATATTTCATGTTGTTCCCCGTTCACTATCGTTTAAAAACAGTTTATGAATATAAAACAAGTTAATAGTGAACAATGACTGAAATTAACATAAGTAAAACACACAAAGTAATTTTCAACATCATATTCTTTATTAGAAATCAATCAAAAAAATACGCTACCCAAGTACTTATGGAACAAGACTTGGGATTGAAATGACAAAGTTTGGTGACTCCTCTCTAAGCTCAAAGCTAAGTCCGAGCACAACTCTTAGAACCCACCGAGCTATCTCAGGGATTAAGTTGTATTTGGAGGAGTGAAAAGATGGCTTGCGTGTATGTGTGTTTTACAATTCACAAGCTTAACCTTTTCACTCCATCTCTTATGCTATTTATACATGTATGAGTTTTAACTCTTTCCTAAGTGACAACCGACATCTTACGAAGACAAAATACTCGATGCATTTTGTCTCTATTTGCAAAGGCTATTCTAGGTAAGAGACAAGACTACTTTCCTAAGGTCAGTGATGACATTGAGCCCGATCTTTGCCATTCAGGGAAAGTTTGACTTTGGTTGATAAGGACTTCGCCTTATCTGATTCAAACTTATCCCGCCTTGTCCCTCATTCTTCGCTTTACATCCTTTAGTCTTCTACTTCAGCTTTGTCTTCGTAAGTAGTTGGAGAGGAGTCTTAGGGATTTTGTGAGTTATTGTCATCACTCACTGAATCCATCATCTTCTTCTTGACTCATCTTCACCCTTTAAGATCCGCTGAGTGGAGAGACTTCTTTATCGCCTCATATTGAGTATCCCGAAGATGACTCCGAGAGACTATGCACTCGTGACTGTTAGTGTTTAACGGACTAAACACTTGGGCTATTTTCTATTCAAATCTTAGATTAAGGGGTTTGGGTATTTATGAACCCAACAGCCTCCCCCTATTTGGATATACAAATAGCCTAAGTGTTTGATCAGTGTAAGTGAGCAAATGGCTTCTTCTTACATTGAATGTACTAATGAATACAATCAGGAACACTGTGTAATTTAATAAAAACATACATCTTTTATTGATCAGATTACATGGCTCCTATCACTAGTACAAAAACATAAATCAAAATGGTCAGTCCAGATGGATTCCCAGTGCTTCAAGCTTGACTTTCTTTGTGATCGTGTTTCCCTGTCGGATGTTCTCTTATCTTGGCATTTAAGTCAACACAAAACTTGATATTTGCAGGAGTCTGAATTTGAGAAGCCACTGGTATGTAGCTCAGCATTGTTGCCACTCCAGCCTTATCAATATTGCTCCACCTTTGGAACACCGGGTTTCCATATTCATCAATGAAAAATAGCCCTCTTCGTGCTTTTCAATCACCAAACGTTAAAAACTTAACACCTTCAGGCTCCCTGCTGCATTAGAAACCGTGCACTTTTATCTCAGGCTGGAACTCAACTCTCTTCCTTTTTCCCATGGATGATTGTGGTTGAGATCCTTGAGGTGCGATTAAGCATGAATCCCCAGAGTGCCGGTGCATCCTCGCTCCTTTCATATCTTTTACCGAGCATCTTCATCGCCTCCTTAACCACCGTATTTTGCTTCTTTTCTATTATTGGACCAGTTCATCGAGTTCGTGATCCCAAAGTCGATGAATTTTAGGGGATCATGAACCTCGAAATGTCTTTTATCATCCCCCTCAGACGTTCATTTCCGGTGGTTTGGATCTGGGATGATTTTGACATCAATGATCTTCTCGTGCGCCTTCTTACGCTTGACATTGTCCAATTATAGTGGTCAATTCTTGCTTTCTGATGTATGCGCTTCTTTTGTTCTTTTCTTCCAACTTCTTTTCATTTCACCATTTTTGCCGCCTGAGCATCCTTGAACTTCTGTCCTGCACTCGACCCTTTTCAAGTTTCTTAGCATCTATTCCGAGGTTTTCGGCTTCAAAGAACTACACTGTACAGCTTCTCTACTCTTTCTTTCCTCTTCAGCAAGTTTCTTTCTCCTTTCCTCCTTAGCAAGGTATGAACTTAGCTGTTGTGGTGTGAGTGTACTCGTGTTGCCGATCTTGAAGGGAATCTTCTCAGGCTCAAGTGGTGTTGTCATTATGCCTTTTCCTTTGTCATGGCACTAAGAAGAAGATGCTACCAGGGGCGGTGTTGTTGTTGTTATTGGTGTGATCACTGTCATTGCCATTCTTGTTGTTGTTGGTGGTGGTGGTACCGATGAGATGGGTATTGTCTGAGGCTGGTGGTGATGATGAGATTGGAGCTACATATCTGGTGGTGTTGTCTCCCTCGTGAAGAGGAGTTTCTTCAGCTTTCTCCCCTTAATTGTTGCCGGAGCCGTGAGGGCAAGAGTTGGTGTTGATGCCGAGGGGACTGAGTTGTTGACCCTTGAAGGCTGATAAATTTCGAGATCATAGCCTTGATATCCGAAGTATCGGTTTGAATACCGCTGACTTTTTCGTCCAAATTTTCCTGAGATACTTCTGGAGCAGTCATTCTGGGCCCGAGATTCCGTGCCGGGAAGAATATGCCGAGCCAAAGTAGCCACCGAGTATTCACAGAGCCCAATGTAGCTTGAAGAGACTGGATCAAGATTGAAGACCAATATTTGCAGATTGGATCATTTCGACCGGGTTCAGTGAGGCTGGAGGATTGTTTCAAGTAAGCCTCGAGCCTTCAATACTTGAGAGTTGAGCGTTGGGTCTTTTTGACAAATTCCCGATTTCATCTATCTTTGTGCCTACACCTGAAGGTGCTCGAGAAATTTAGCCAAGTTGTCGTCTAGTCTGTGAAGATTGTCATACATTAGATCCCTGTGCTCATGAACATTTTCATCAAAGGCTTGTACCTCAGCCTTTAGATCAGCATATGGCGCACCTCAGTGTGTTGTTCCCACAATGTTTCGTGACCGGAGTATAGCTTCCTTGAAGCTTTGGTGATCCATCAACAAGCTGCCTTCTGGTGAGTGGAAGAACATTGTCAAATCTTTTGAACTCAACAGTGGAGGAAGAGGAGTCATCATTGTCGTGGAATGGTGATTCAAGATGTTCCTATGGATCAGCCGAGGTCCTTGTTCAGATTGAACCTCGGCGTCCACTTCTTCCCCTGCGATAAAATTTCATCATCACCGCCGCAAGTTCATCTTCAGAGAATAGTATTCCAAGAACATCGCAAAATAACAAGGGTTGGTGATGGGTTCCATATCAGCGGTGGTATTAATCCCTCGAGTCTTTGTCCCCTTTGACCCCTCGACACGGTGGGCATTTCCCAATGCCTTCTCCGGAGTCAAGATTGGTTTTGGGTTCCGTATCGCGGGTTGTTTCGTCCCTCCTAGTCTTTGTCCCCCGAGACCCCGAGACACTAATGGGTTTTTCCTGCCTTTAGCAGAGTCGTGAAGGTGGTATCCCTATCGTGGGTTGTTTGGTTCCCTCTCGAGTCTTTAGGATCATTCAGGTGCCCTCGCACAAAGGCTTTGATTGGCTAATGTCATCACGGGTGCTGTGGAAGGCGCCCCTACCAGGGTTGTATGTTTCCCTCTAGATCTTGGGGAGTAGTAGTTTGGACCAAGGGCACTGACTATGATTTATCAGTGTCCTTCGTTGTCCCATGGGTAGATGTTGCTTGGTCTCCAGTGGGTGTCTGTTGAGTCGGGGGCTTCTTTTGCCTTTTAGGCTGTACTCCTGAAGCCTCATGGCCCTGAGACTTGGGTTTGGTCTTAGTCCCAGTATGAGACTTCCCCTTTCTCTTTATAGGAGCAGGGTTAGGAGACACTGATTCCCTCTGGTTTTTTACAGCAACCATATGGGCCGTCAATTCAATATTAGTGATAAGGGATGGGTCCTTTTGAAAATTTGATTGGCTCAGATGCCGGTAAAGCGCCAAATTTTTCTTCCTGAGGATAATTTGTACCCGAACACTTGCAAAGCACTGAGACAAACCTAGGATACGAAATGTATTTCGTCCTAGTTTGGCTCTGTAGCTTGGTTACGAGATCATCGTAATGATCTCCTATGTCCACATTGACCCCATTCATTACGCAGTATGCCATCATCAACTGAATAGAGTTAACTTGTTCAGTGGATGAGTGGTTCCCGCCGAGGACCGGAATCACAAAAGTGAATAGGATCCTCCAAGCCACGGGGAATGAGCTTTTGGTGACTGGGTCTTGTCCAAAAACGTTGGATCTAAAACGATTTGTTTTAATCCATCCTTCACTGTGGAGGGTTCAGGATGGGCGACATAAACTCCTTTGTTGTAGTCTAACCTCGTGGAGGTGCAAAAATTTTTATAATCCGGGGTGAATTGTTGCCCCATTAAGACCGAACTCGATGAGATATTCCCAGTGGTCCGAGGTTGTTCTCATCGAGAGGGTGTCGGGTCAAAGGCCTTAGCTGTAGCCCAAAACTCCCGAGGTGGTTTTGGTAGAGGACACGAACAAAGGCCGTTTTCAGTAGGCAGTTATATAGAAATTTCATAATGTCCTTATAGGCTGGGACATTTTGAGGAAATTCAAAATCGCCTATGACATTATTTGTTTTAAATTCAACATTGCTAAGATCACCTACCCACTGTGAGGCAAACTGAAGAGATTGTGTTCTTGCCATTTCCATTAAAAAGGTTTTAGGGTTTTGAGAAAAAATAACTTGACAAGAACAATCAAAGTTTTTTGAATCTCTTGAGTTTGTGATGAAAAACTTTTGTAAAGGTTTACAAAGAAGATTTTTCAGAAAAAGGATTTGAAGAACACAGGGATTTCTGGGTTTGAAAGAAGATTTTGACAGAGTTTTGTTAGCAGAAATCTTTTGTGTGTGTTTTTGAGGTTTTGAAGAGGGTATTTATAGAGTGGTGAGAGGGATGGTTTGTGCACAAATGGGAATATTTATAGTCGGTTTTAGAAAACGTTTGAATTTCCACATTTAATGTCACCACTCCACTACCCGTATAAAATCCGTTTTCAAGGATTCGCAGTAAAAGTGCACTTTGCGAATAAAATATCAATAAGATATTTCATGTGAGAGGAGGCATTTAATGCCAAGTGGGATTATGTAAGTTTGTGAGGGACCCTTGATATGGTTGACAGTAAGACAAAGAGACATATATTCCTATATTAAATTGGCATAGTTACCAACCTAGGACATTTAAGTAACTGATACTTGGATCATTTAGTTACTCATTTAATGCTCAATATTAATTGTCAGGGTCCCTGAATGAGTCTTACTCATTCAGTGAGAGGTTGTGTTCAGGGAGGAACCATTTCAGAGAACTTACTGAGATTGGTTTTCAGATGCCTGACCTTCAATGTCAAGCATTCCCAATTCAGCTTTCAGTCCTCGAAGGTACGTTCATCAAAGGGTTTGGTGAAGATATCACCATTGATATTCAGAGGGATGAAATAGAGTTCTATGTCTCCTTTCATTATGTGGTCCACGATGAAGTGATATCGATATCAATGTGTTTGGTTCTTTGATGAAGGACAGGGTTGTTGGAGATTGCAATTGCATTGGTGTTGTCACAGAAGATGGGTACCATTTTGTAATGGATGTCATAGTCACCGAGTTGACTTTTCATCCATAAAACATTGGCCAAGATCCTGCAGCAGCCACATACTCAACTTCACCGAATACATAGCCACCGATTGTTGCTTTTTAGCACTCCATCAAACCAGTTTTCCTCCAAGAAATTGACAGACCCTGAGGTACTTTTTCTATCCATGTTGCAGCTAGCATAATCGAATCGAGTAACCCTCGAGATCAAACCGAGCACTTTGGATAATACAGCCCAAGGTTTGGGGTTCCCTTCAGTACTGAGTATTCTTTTGGTTGTAGTGAGGTGGGATTCTTTGGGATTGGACTGATATCTTGCTATTAGACAGACTAAGAATTGTATGTCCGGTCTAGTAGCGCTTAGATACATCGCTGAGCCAACAATCCCTCTAGAATGGGTTTGATTGACTGATTTGCCAGTGAGATCAGGTCCAAGGTTGTTAGGAGGGACCATTGGTGTCTTCACCGAGGCACGATATCTCATATTTCTTCAAGAGATTTCTTATGTATTTCTCTTGACTGATGGAGATTCCTTTATCAGTTTGCTGATTTGTAGTCCAAGGAAGTATGTGAGTTCACCCATCATGCTCATTTCAAACTTCTTTCTCATCGTTTTCAAACTGTTTGCAAAATTTGTAGTTTGTTGAGCCAAAGATGATGTCATCAACATACACTTGGACTAGTATCACATCTGTTGTGTTCTATAGACAAACGTGTGTTGTCTATCTTTCCTCGACAAACTTGTTTTGTATCGGAAGGTTGAGAGAGTTTCATACCATGCCACAGGAGCTTGTTTAAGTCCATAAAGGGCTTTGTCAAGCTTACAAACATAGTTAGGGAATTCACTACTCAAAGCCGTGAGGTTCCGAACATACACATCTTCCTATAGATCACCATTTAAGAATGCACTTTTGACATCCATTTGGTAGACCCTGAAGTTCATGTATGTTGCATATGCAAGGAAGATCCCGATGGCTTCCATTCTTGCAACAGGAGCAAATGTCTCATCATAGTCAAGGTTTCTTGTTGATCTGTAACCTTTGGCTACAAGTCTGGCTTTGTTTTTAATGATGTGTCGCTTTCATCAGTTTGTTTCGAAAACCCACTTCATTCCTATGACTACAACATCCTAAGGACATTTGATCAAGGTCATGACCTTGTTTTTATCAAACTTTTGCAGTTCTTCTTGCATAGCCCGAACCCGGCTTGGGTGTTTTAGAGCCTCAGGTGACACTTTTGGGTTCTATTTCGATAGGTAATCGCATATAGACATTCATTGGTCAAGCTGCAGTTAATTTAGCGCCATGCTTCTAGTGAGCATGCCCTCAGTGGGTTCACCAATAATGTTTACAAGCTCAATGTCCTGAGTTTTTGACCACTTACTTTGTGGTCTAGGATCCGAGTTTGAAGAGGTCACCGGAGACTCGGAGTGAGTTCGTGCATGAGCCACATAATCATTAAGAACATCTGTTGAGATGTTTTGTTGAGTTGGGTTCTTGAATCACGTGTTCCCGAACATTTGGTTTAGTATTACCTATCCCAAAGGGACTGATTGATTATCAATGAATTCACAGATAGTTGGTTGGGGAAGGTTGTAAGGTAAGACATAATATGAGATGTCAGCATCAACTTGATATGAGGAATTGAATTCAGTGTTGTACTCATCAGGAGGATATCTTGATGAGTTATCAATTCTTATTTCCTCCACAGAGGTGTTGGTGAACTTGATGCTTTCAGAACTTTCATCAAAGGTGACATGAAAGGTTTCCTCAACTTGTTGTCTCCTTGTGTTAAAAACCCTAAAGGCTTTGGAGATCAGTGAGTAACCTAAGAAATATCCATCATCAGCTTTAGCATCAAACTTTCCTAGATGATCCTTGTGGTTATTAATGAACACAATACATCTAAACACATGAAAATAGTTGATGTCAGGAAGTCTACCTTTGAATATCTCATATGGGGTTTTATTATGTCTTTTGACAATGATTGACCTGTTTTGAGTGTAACAGGCAGTTTTGACTGCTTTAGTCTAGAAATGCTTTGAGAGGGCTGAGCCATTTAACATGGTTCTAGCAGCCTCAATGAGAGTTCTGTTTTTCCTTATAGCAACCCCATTTTGTTCAGGGGTATAAGGAGATGAGTAATTTTGAGAAATTCCTTTTTCATCACAGAAACTCTCAAGCTCTTGATTCCTGAACTCAGTACCATTGTCGTTCCTGATTTGTTTAACGGTAATGTCATTTTGGTTTTCAATCTTCCTGATAAATGACATTATTGTATCACCGCCTGGCTCTTTTGGAAAGAAAATATACCCAAGTGTATCTTGAGAACTCATCAACAATGACAAGTGTATACTTCTCATGGTGGATTGATCTAGGACTGACAGGTCTAAAGAGATCCATGTGTAGGAGGTGAAGGCAGCTTTTGATGGAGAAGTTTTGTTTGGTTTTGAATGATGCTCTGTGGTGTTTACCTTTTTCACATGCAGAGCATGGTTTGTCTTTTGCAAAAACAAGTTATGGTAAGCCAAGGACTTTGTTTTATTTTGCCAAGTTGTTGAGGTTTTTGAAGTTTAAGTGTGAGAGTCTCTTATGCCACAGCTAATTGATAGTTTCAGTGGCTTTGGCGAAGAGGCAAGTTCCATCTTTGGAGAGAGTTGACATGTCTAACACATAAACATCATCTCTCCTAGGAGCTATCAACATAACTTCCTTGTTGGCATTGAAAATAGTACCTTGTTTGTCATTGAATTGCACAATGTACTTAGCATCACATAGTTGACTGACACTAATGAGATTGTATTTTAGACCATTGGCATACGCTATTCTAGAGAAAACTATTCCATTGCAGTTTATTGAGCCATAACCTTCAGTGGGACATGATGAGTTATCACCAAATACTACCTTGGGTCCTGGTTCCTCTACATACTTGTGCAGATACTCCTTCACACCAGTCATGCTTCTTGAGCATCCACTGTCTAGATGCTAAATAGGCTCCCTGGCGTGTCTCTGCACAAGTAGTAAACTGAATTAGTTTCTCTTAGTGACCCACTTACTAGTTGGCTTTGGTCTCAAGGTCTCTTTGAATTTGGTAATTGACTCATGGTTAGTGGTTGAGTGCATTGTGCTACCACAGGTTTTGCATTTGGAGACTGAGGATGACTCGGTGACTCGGGTTGTTTTGTACCTCTCCTGCATGAATGACACTGTCATGTTGTGATGTCTCATGAGCCGATTACCGCATATATCACAAAGATGTGTTCATGAGACAATCATCATGATGATGATCATTAAACCCACAGTGAGGGCAAAGAGGAAAAGGTTTTGCTCTATTCTTGGGAGCAGTTTTGGAGGATGAAGCATACCGATGACCAACTTTGGTATAGTTTGCTTTCTTACCGAACTTACATATTGTAAGTGGTCTGCAGCTTCGTGATCATCCTTTTGCGATGATACAAAAAGGATTCTATAGCAGTTGTCAATGGTATGACTGGTGTAAAGACACACTCACACTTCTGGGTTTGTTGGTGGATTTTGACTTTGATGAGCTAGATGAGGATGACTTAGTTTCCTTGATTGAATCAGGAGCTTTTTTGATGGATTCCATCTTTTCGCCTTCCTCACAAGCTCACTTGTCGAATTTGATCGCTTCGTGGGGACAGAGGATGTTGAAGTCTCGAGGAGTAGACTCTTGTTGAATTGGTTCTGTTGGTCTTTTCAGGATGGTTCTACCAAGTCCAGATCTTTCTTTTGGTGAGTGAGGATTGAATTGTAGAGGAGTAAGCTCAGAGCTTGGGCAAAGACCAAGAGGTTTCAGTGGTGGAAGCGATGTTTGAGATTCTCGCCAGACTCGAGATGTGCTCAGCACTACCATCGGGCACATCAGGAGTCCTAGCATGCTCTTAAGATCTTGACTCTCGTGCTCAAGAATCCTTCCAATCGAAATTTGGAAGCTTACTCTCGGGATTAACCCGCTCAATCCAATCACTTGGTTTGGGAATAGTCAACATATTGGTAATCATGCCACCAGACACAAATGGTTTAGGACCCTGATCTTTGTTGAGAGAGTCAGGAAGATGATCTTCACCTAAGACTCTCTTCTTGCTGCTGGGGCTCCTACAGATCAAAGACCCGGATTCTTAGCAGTCCAACTATCAAGAATATCTTGAACCTTTTTGAGTTCGTCTTGAAGAGCCCGATTTCTTTTAACTAGTTCAGTGTTTTGAATTTGCAAAGTGACAACCTCAAGCTTAGCTTGTTTTAAAATAAGCAGTTCATCCCTACACTTGTTTAATTCAAAACTTAGCTTGTTGTATTTTGAAAAAGATTCATCTTTGCTCTTCTACTAACTTAAGGTCAACATTAAGATAATTCATGTAAGATCGCCAATCGAGTCATCATCCATAGAATGTAAAATATTTACCTTCTTCATTGTGATATTGACCCATTCTCCATTCCTGGCATGATTCTTTCCAACAAATGCCACTTGTCCTCTTCTCGAGAGGGCCATCGCAATCGACATGCACCATTTCATCATCTGATGACACCGGCTCTTCATCCCGAAGGTTTCAAAGAACAAGGCCTTTGTTTTACCCCGCATTGCATTGAACATTTTTTGTTGTTTCTGAGGGACTGGCCTCGAGCAATGCAAGCTTAGCTTTGAATTTCTTAAACTTAGCTTCAAAATCAATAGTTTTGTTTTGATAAGATTTGTTTTGAAAGTTTTGATGAGACTGATAAATTTTTGGTTGAAATTTGCTAAAGCCTGAGGACTAATTTGACCCTGATGGTTTATAAGAGGGTTCAGAAATTGTTTTTGAAAAATAGTCTTTTGCAAAATGACCTCTTTTGTGACACTTAAAGCATTCAAAGGTCCTCATTTGCTTTAGCATTTGAAAAACCTTTGTTTCTTTTTATAAATCTTCGAGAGTTAGCAAGGAGTGCTCTTTCCTAAAATTCAGTGTTCAGGTCATTTAGGTACTCCTCACTTGATCTCTCATCGTGCTCATCATCGAATTTTCCTGAAAATCTTAAACAACATTGTTAGAATGGAAAGCAGTTGATATTGGTGATGAGGTGGTGGTCAGGGACTTCTTGACTTCTTGAGACTTCTTTAAGTCGTATCGATCTGTTGATGAGGTTTTCCTCATAAACAAATTTCCGTAAATTTCGTGAAGCACAAGATTCGGATATGATTAGCATTCCTAAGTCCCCGAGAGAAATTCAACCACTTCGTGGAGACTGCTGACAAAACCAACATTTATTTCATGTTTGGACAACTTAACACCATCATTTGACAGCTCATTTAAAAGAGTTTTGTACCTGGTGTAAGTTTGAGAGAGAGTTTCGAGTTCTTAGCCCGAAGGTGTTGTACTCAAGTTTCGTGTCCATTATCCTGTTTTCTTTGGTATCGATGGACCTTCATGACTGTGGACCAGTCATCCTGTGTTTGTTTAGCTATACTACGACTTATAACAGACTCCATTATATCATCAGGAAGACATGATATGATGATACTTTTGAGTCTTTGGTCCTGGTTGACCACTCTCCTTTCATCTTGAGTCCACTGAGCTTCAGGTTTAGGATAACCTTCAGCAGTCTTTGGGACAAATGGACCTTCATTTATACACTTGGTATAGTAAGGTTCCATCCCAATCAAATAGCAAAGAATCGCTTTTTCCATTTGTTGAATTTGCCAACTTCAAGTCTAGGGGCAACAGCTGAATAAGCTCCATCCTTTTTATCGACTAGTTGGGGTACATCAATTTCAGCCATTTAGGATCCTAATTTAAAAACTTTTAGAGCTGCCTAAAAAAGAGTTTTATAATTAGCCTTTCTCTGATACCACTTGTTGTTCCCCGTTCAATATCGTTTAAAAACAGTTTATGAATATAAAACAAGTTAATAGTGAACAATGACAGACATTACCATAAGTAAAACACACAAAGTAATTTTCAACATCATATTCTTTATTAGAAATCAATAAAAGAATCGTTACCCAAGTACTTAGCGGAACGACTTGGGATTGAAATGACAAAGTTTGGTGACTCCTCTAAGCTCAGCTAAGTCGAGCACAACTCTTAGAACCCACCGAGCTATCTCGTAGATTAAGTTGTATTTGGAGGAGTGAAAAGATGGCTTGCGTGTATGTGTGTTTTACAATTCACAAGCTTAACCTTTTCACTCCATCTCTTATGCTATTTATACATGTATGAGTTTTAACTCTTTCCTAAGTGACAACCGACATCTTCATGAAGACAAAATATCGATGCATTTTGTCTCATGTTACAAGGCTATTCTAGGTAAGAGACAAGACTACTTTCCTAAGGTCGGTGATGACACCGAGCGATCTTTTGCCATTCAAGGAAAGTTGACTTTGGTTGATAAGGACTTCGTCTTATCTGATTCAAACTTATCCCCCTTGTCCCGCCATTCTTCGCTTTACATCCTTCAAGATTCTACTTCAGTTTGTCTTCAGTGTAAGTAGTTGGAGAGGAGTCTTACGGATTCAGTGAGTTATTGTCATCACTCACTAAATCCATCATCTTCTTCTTGACTCAGTCTTCACCCTTTAAGATTCGCCTTACTGAGTGGAGAGACCTCTTTATCGCCTCATACTGAGTATCCTGAAGATGACTCATTGAGAGACTATGCACTCGGTGACTTGTTAGTTTTTAACGGACTAAACACTTGGGCTATTTTCTATTCAAATCCTAGATTAAGGGGTTTGGGTATTTACTGAACCCAACATTTAATCATAATTCTAGTAGATTACAAGAAAAGCAAGAACAAGATCAAACCATCAACAACAACCAAACAAAAGATCCATTCACATACCCCTGTCAACAACCTGATAATCTAAAAGAAGAAACAAAAAGACCCCATTTAGCTACCCATATCAAATACCCAAAAGTCAATAATTATTTTCAGCCATCTTCGCAACGTAACCTTCTTGCTTACGAATAGCAACATCAGTTTCACCCGGTAGCGCTCTATCAAACGAGCAAGTTGGTTGGTTTGCGTGGCCTAGGTATCTCTCAACGCATCCAAATAGTCAACCGCCACACCATACGGTCCCAAAGCTTCGTTTTACACAAGCAACTCTCTACTCTTGATGATTATCCTCTTGAGATGATCAATGCAGGCACAAATTAGCTTTGAAAGTAACCCTTCTTCCCCAGCCTCGTGCCCAAACCACAATCCCATATGATCATGTAAGCGGGATGAACCAGCGACATCCATTAGATCATTCAATATAGGGAAATCTTTCATTGGAAAATGTACGAGGAAACGGTTGTGGATGGCTTTATTGGCTCGCGCGCAATATTAAATAGCATCTGATGGAAGCGACGGTTAAGGGGTCTAGTCATGAATTGTTTTTCACACTAGGTCCCTGAATTTTTCTAGGTTGTCGTTGGCATACTTAAAACTCCCGCCCATTAATATCTTGATTGTTCATAGTTGGTCCTTGAATTTGACAACTTTACGTTTACTATTTAGTTGATGATTAAACAACACAAAACCATTTGTAGTTTGACTTTCTAAAGTCAAACATGCAAATCATATTCAAAAACTCCCTAATAAATATTGTCTAATTCCCCTGTATGTGTATTTTAAGTCATTTATATGTAGATTTGTTTAGGGTACATTTGACTAATGGTTTTTCAATTTTGTCTTTAGAAAGTCAAAATGCAAATAGAAAATGGCATTTACCATTTTGAAGGTTCACTAACTAAAGTAAAATGGAAATGATAAATTTTTTTGACTCACGGATTGCAGTTTTACTTTCTAACGTCAAATTGAAATGCTAAATGGAAGTTTGACTTTCTAATCTCAAACTTCCATCACCAACATATGCACAACCAACAACATATGTAGAAGCTAAATTTAAGAAAACCATATACAGAGATACCAAAATACTTTATACAAGATTAATTGTCATAGGTATTCAACCCATACATAAACTACAACCACTAAAAGAAGTCTACTACGGCTGTGAGGGAAGCTCGGTGGAGTTTCAACAGCTTCCTAGCCAACTCCCAATTCATCTTGATATTTTCATACCCATCATCACTCAAATCGTTGACCCTGATATAAATTATCTTTAGCAATGGGGAACAAGCAAGTATAAACTTTATTATAGTTAATTCATTCTCTGATCTAAGAAAGATCGAAACACTACTGATGACATCAAATAAGTATATATTTATATCATAATTTATCCTATGTATATTGCTTGTTTTATATTATTTTATATGAGAATTGATACTTAATCGTTTACTTTAGTAAATCTCAGTTTAAAATAAGCATTTGGTGAAAGTTAGCTATTTTGAACATAAAATGGAGCAAAACAGATCATATTTGTAAATTCTACTAAACTGAAGAAAGATACGCCGTATCATTATTGATGGATATGTCGTACATCAACATATAGAAGAATGTGAAGACCATTGCCTGACTTTGAATAATACGCCGTAAGGAATTCTTCCATGCGTCGTATATGAAACATTAGTCAATACAAAGATCTGACTTATCTGCTCAAGATACACCGCATAAACTCTTTAACATGCGCTATATCAACCTAAAGATTTCACCACATAATTCCAAGATTATAAGACACATACGCCGTATGAAGACTAAAGATCCGCCGTATCTTAATGCGGTGTACGAATATTCCAGAATAAAATAATCTTGGACCCCACGTGAAGTTACCTAGATACATCATATCGAGCAATCTTATATGTCGTATCGATTTCATTTCCAGAAAGTATAAATACTGGATCGACAGCCTCATTCGAAAAACCACATAGACTATATACCAGAGACCAGAGAATATAGAGAAAGAGGGTGACGACCAGACCACACTAGACACAACCAGAAGAAGAATTCAGAGGCATAAGTAGGTCATGCTAGTACTTTAATTCATAAGTAGATTCATTTATTTGTATTAGTACTCTTTAATCCATGAGTATTGCGGGCCTTGTCACTGCCATATGACTCGCATTTAATCTGCTTTCCATTGATTAAAGTATATTTGATGTTTATTTGGCTTATTAGTGCATGTGCTTTGATTACATATTGAGTTTATCGTGGCTTGTTTGCGCTCTCATACGCCTCTCACAATTACTTCATTATCTTTGTTTGCATAGTTGATGTAATCCCTAACGGGATAAATAATTTAAACATAGTAATCATTAAGTGTTTACACGGCTGTATTAAGCAACCAACGAGAGAGAATAGATTTTAGTACTCATCCTATATAATTAGCAATTAAACGAAGTTTGCCATCTATTTTCTATCTGTATATGTGTGTGTCTGTCATCTTGTTAGTTTTATTTATTGTTTACTTAATCTATACAATCGTGCCAGTCTCTCAGGCTGAAAACCCCCCTTGCGTTAGATTAGGTTTAGATAGACTAAACTTAGGATTAAAATTATGATAGATATTTAAGTTTTAACGTTCCACCACTAGTGATCGACATTCTACTTACCAACTAAGCTACACTGATCGGGTATACTACTCGTTAGTGTTTGTTATAGGATAAGTCGGCTAAATTTAAATGTAAAACTTGATAATAATAATAATAATTTTCCTATACACAATGAAACACATCAAGTTTTTGGCGCCGCTGCCGAGGAGTGAATTGTTTAATACTTGCATATTTGTTATCGTTTTAGTTTTTAACCTTAGTTTAATATTTTATTTCTTTTTACTAACTTTGTTGTATTTTTTGTTTTCTGCATTTTCTTTATTTGATTTCCGCATTTTTATTATTTTTTATTTTTCTATTTTTCTGCATATTTGCTATCTGCTGTAATTTGCTGATCTGAACGATACGGCGTATCCAATCTCTTAAATACGGCATAGCACGTTTCTATTATTCGTACAACATATTTTATTTAATATTCGGGTACGATGCATCTAATATCATAGATACGACGTATTCTGTTTTTAATCAAAATTAATTATAACCCTTAAAAGTTATATGACGCATAAGATTATGCTTATACGACATATTATTTATTTTTCAAAAACAGATCCGAATTTTTAAATAATTAAGTACGGTGTATCGATTAACCTCAATACAGCGTATCTATTTTCGAAAATCTACAGGCTTAATATTTTAAACGTAATGGAAGTACGGCGCATAAACTTTCGCTTATACGGCATATTTTAATTATTTAATTAAGCAATTTTATTTTAGAAAATTTAAATATACGGCGCACTGGTTCTTGTCAGCACGTCGTATAGTTCTATCTGATTAAAATCCTGATTATATTTTTATTGTTGAGTATACGGCGTATCGTTTGCAGATGTCAGCATCTTTTATTTTTCATATTCCATTTTCATTCTTAGTTTTCTGTGGTTATACTTTAGCAAACATATCCTACTGATGATTGTTCCCTTGATTTCTGGAAGTGCAGAACCAGGAATTCCCATCCAATTTTCTGATCGAGGACCTCAGTTTGAAGAAGAACGTGCTGGAACCATGGTAGGACTAAGGGAGGGAATGGAACTTGACTTGGAAGCTCGATTAATGAGCGAAACATTGATCCAAAACAGATTGAATGACCCAATCTATGGGGATTACATTGAACTAAGTGACCATAATGTGCCAATTGAGCTTAATGATCAAGTAATTGAAGATGCTGAGCCCGAGGGTGAAAATAGAGAAATTATGGACCTACCTGTAATAAATATGATTAATACTAAGAATTATGATGAATTTGAAGGGTATCCTAGTTTCTGTGATACAGGAAATAAGATTCACATCAATGGCGCTTACAATTTGAAATTCTCATGCATGATTTGTTTCAAGCATGCTGACGTTAACTTCTTCCCTATTCTCTTAATTAACGTAATGTCTAAAGATTTTTACAATTATATTATGAGTGAAAGGAAGGAATACAATGGAAAGAATGTGGTCGGTATTTTTATGAATGTACCTATCTTTGTTGGCGATTTCTCTATTGTTATCGATTTTGTGGTAGTAGAAGACATGGATGCATACCGTGACAAGGATATGGAGATGTGATTGTTGGAAAACCATTTTGCAGAGAAGCTTGCATCAAGGCAAAAAGATTTTTGGGGATCATTAATTTTCATAATGGTAAAGACAGTGTAACTTTTCAAATGGTCCGCTCAAATTCGAAATTCAAACACCTATCCAATAGGAAGTGCAACAAAATCAAACCATTAATACTAGTTAGCACACTCGATATATTTTAAGGAATCAAGAACCCATATCAAAAGTTGATGGGATTTTACAAGGGTGTAGTTGATTTAGGACCAGAATTTATTCGAGATGAGAAGATGGTCGAGATACTCACACGTGGACATGTGAGTATACATGAAATGGAGTAGGAGCTAAACGTGAGTCTAACTTGAAGACTCTGGAATAAAGAGAAGTCCTTACTGGGAGACAACCCAAAGATTTTATTTACTGTTTCAGTTACGAGTCTGTCAGATTCGCACGTCGATACATCGCATCTCCTATAAAGGGTGCGGCGTATCGATTGTACTGGTTTTATCTATCTTTTATTTTTCTGCACATTTACTTTAAATTTGAATTTTAAACTTTCTGTCAGATGATTTTTGATATGGCGCATCCTGGTTTGGGACGCAGCGTATCACATCTGACTCGTTATTTATTTCATTTTTATCCCAGGCTCGATACAGCGTATCTTAGTTAATAAGGTACGGTGTATTGACTGACCTGATGAATTTACAATTTTATTTTTAGCTAACCATGAATTAACCATAAAAGCACTAGCTTTGATTTATTATGCATTTATACAGTTTAAGTAGTATTTATACGAAGGAAACTGAGGGTGTACAAACTACCCTGCATTTTTTGTGTGCACCATTCATGGAGGCTTGAACACCCTTCAAACAAAGAAAATAAAAGGTTGCTCACATACGCATCATGGAGGATCATACTGAGCAAATCTCATGGGAGTTTCCCGTTCTAATTCTTCCTATTTCCTGTTTTTAATTTTATTTTACACAATGAGGACGTTGTTTATCTTAAGTGGGGTGATGGAAAATTAGAACACATTACTTTTCCTTATTTTTCAAACATATGCTTAATGTGATCCTAATATATGATAAATTTCAAATTTTTATAGCATGATGTTTTTGTGAAATCAAAGTTGCATGACCGCACACATAACCCTTAATTCCATATTGTGGGGATTTAGCCTTATTCGTTTCCCAATATTTTACCCAAATTCCACAAAAATATGAGTATGTCGGTGACTTGTAAATTTTAGAAGTTAGCTTGGATACTATTCGAGACCACCATAATGAGTATTATTAATTTAACTAGAGTAACTTGTCTATACTGGTAAATTTCTAGGATTACACCCAAAAAGCCTTTATATGTCATGTTTTATCAACTAACTACACTGGTTAGTTAACCCCCGTATAAACCCTTTTGTTACTCTCATTTTTAGAGTAAGATACCCTTAGAAAGACCCTCAGAGCCATTCCTTTCATTTCTTACACCCAAATATATGTTTTGTTACACCTATACACATTAGCCTACACTGTAGATTAAGTCCGTAGTTAGTTACTTTTTGTAAAGTGTGTGTTTTATGTGTTTTCGTGTATGTTTCTTATCATGGTTAGGTCGGGAATTGCACATCGCAATGGGTGTGTGTCTTGTCTAAGTATTGGTCGGGAATTGCACAATGCAATGGGAATGTGATAGTAGTAGTTTTTTTTTTTTTCGGGTGTTTGCCACTATCACTATTATTTTCATATCTGATGTATTGATAACTATGAAAAATTATCTAGATGTTTTATGATGGTGATATGGTGAAATTTTACACCATTAGTTTTATTTGTTAAAAAAAAGAAAAAAAAGGGAGTAAGGATAGTGAGATAATCGGTTTGTAAAAGCTTAACCGAAGTTATATTCTGCGATGATTGATTATTCGTTGGTACGTATTATAAATCAACGGTTTGTAAAAGCTTAACTAGGGTTTGCTCTTTGATTGAGTCATTATTGAGCCTAATTCATGTCTACCTATTAAATCGTGAGTTTCCGTGTTAAAGTGTGAGTTAGTCTATGATTTGTGTCTTTTTCAAGGGAAGGTCGGGAAGTGATTAACCACATTGTTTCATTTGTATGGACTTAATGTATTTGTTTTGTGATTTTATTTAACAACAATTATATGTTTCCCTTATCCTTACCCTTTAGCTTAGTGAGAATGTCAATTACATGAATAAGGAAGTGACATCCGAGTTTTTGAGGAATTAAATGACGCGCCAGCGATCTCGTGTGTGTTTTGGTGACCATCCATTATGCAAATAACGCGCCAATGATCCAAGATACACACTAGTTACCATCCGTTGTTTGAGGAATCAAGGCTTCGTGCCAGTGATCTATTGAGTTCATGTAGGAGATGTTTAAACAAAAGCTATTTATAAACTTATCACATTCAACCCAATTTGCCGCTTTAGACTTGTTACTCCTTAGCTTTAGTGGGGGAGATGGGTATCCTTGCCAAGCTTATGATAGAATACTCATCACGACTGAGCAATTGAGCGAATTACTTAAGTGTTACCACATAAATTAGTTGAGTGATTTGAGTGTTTTCATTTTCCTACTTCGTAAGGTTTTTGGTTGTGCGATTGAGACTAAATGAATAAATGCTTAAATTATAAAAACATCCTTAACAATTGTTTAGGATACATTTTCATAAGTATAAATCTAGAGTTTACTTGAGGACAAGTAAAGTTCAAGTGGGGGATATTTAATGACATCAAATAAGTACATATTTATAGCATCATTTATCCTATGCATATTGCTTGTTTTATAATATTTTATATGATAATTGATACTTAATCGCTTACATTTTAAATCTCGGTTGAAAACAAACATTTGGTGAAAGTTAGCTATTTTGTACGTAAAATAGAGCAAAACACATCATATTTGTAAAGTCTACTAAAATGAAGGAAGATAGGCCGTATCATTCTAGATGGATACGCCGTACATCAACACTTAGACGAATGTGAAGATCATTGCCTGACTTTGAAGAATACGCCATATGGAATTATTCCATGCGTCGTATATGAAACCTTAGTCAACACAAAGATCTGATTTATCTGCTCAAGATACGCCGCATAAACTCTTTGACATGCGGCGTATCAACGTGAAAATTTCACCACGTAATTCCAAGATTAGAAGACACATATGCCATATGTAGACTGAAGATTCGCCGTATCTTAAGGCGGTGTACGAATATTCCAGAATAAAATAATCTTGGACCCCACCTAGATACGGCGTATCGAGAAAACTGATACGCCGTATCGATTCCGTTTCCAGAAAGTATAAATACTGGATCGAAAGCCTCATTCGAAAAACACATAGACTATATACCGGAGACCAGAGAATACAGAGAAATAGAGCGACCACCAGACCACACTAGACACAACCAGAAGAAGCATTCAGAGGCATAAGTAGGTCCTGCTAGTACTTTAATTCATAAGTAGATTCGTTTATTTGTATTAGTAATCTTTAATCCATCAAGATTGTGTGCCTTGTCACCGCCATATGACTCGCATTTAATATGTTTTTCCATCGATTAAAGTATATTTTATGTTTATTTGGTTTATTGGTGCATGTGCTTTGATGACATATTCAGTTTATCGTGGCTTGTTTGCGCTCCCATAAGCCTCCCAAAATTACTTCATTAGCTTTGTTTGCATAGTTGATGTAAGCCTAACGGGATAAATAGTTTAAACTTAGTAATCATTAAGTGTTTACACGCCTATATTAAGCAACCAACGAGAGATAATAGATTTTAGTACTCATCCTATATAGCTAGAAATTAAATGAAGTGGCAATCTACTTATCTATCGGCCAGGCCTCTTATTTGCCATCTATTTTCTATTTGTGTATGTGTGTGCATGTCGTCTTGTTAGTTTTATTTACTGTTTACTTAATCTACACAATCGTGCCAGTCTCTCAGGCTGAAAACCCCCTTTGCGTTAGATTAGGTTTAGATAGACTAACCTTAGGATTAAAATTCTAATAGATATTTAAGTGTTAACGTTCCACTCTTAGTGATCGACAATCTACTTACCAACTAAGCTACACTGATCGGGTATACTGCTCGTTAGTGTTTATTATAGGATAAGTCGGCTAAATATTAATTTAAAACTTGATAATAATAATTTTTCTATACACAACGAAACACATCAACCACACTCTCAAGCTGTCCCTGACTCATTGTGTTTCCTTCTAAATCCAATGAAATGTTTTTACAAATGTAGAACACTAAGCGTGTATGCAGCCTGCAAAATGAAGTAGTCTTGAGATACACAACCATGGAAATATACGAATATTTAGTTGATACATATGAATTAAAGTATTACATTTACTCTTATTTCTAGCATTTGAAAATTTGGAGATCCACGAATCATTTCAATTATGAATTATACCATAACACTATTCCCAAAATCCACTCCGGATAGCTTAAGAGTCTTGAGGGATACAAAGGGCATCAGGACATTCATCCTGGAATTAGCTTCTGACATCAACTACAAAAGGTCTACTTTTCATAAGTTTTAAAGATTATATTTCATTAGTGTTAGAGATTACTTTAATATTCTATAATTTAAATTGTAAAACTCAAATTCGTCTTACCGTGCAATCCTAAAAATCCATTGTAAAGGTCTAAAGTTTTGGAAGACTTGTCAGGTGAAAGATATTTGATGTTGTGATTGTCGTCACATGGTTCCAAACACCGAATGACAAATATAACTTCTTATTCCTAAGTTTTGCAATATCCAGTAGTCTAATCTCGTTTGTAGTAGCACCATTCATTTTAAGAAACTTAAGTAAGGGACAACGAGCAATAAACTCCCAAAATGTACCCATTTGAAAATTGACATAATACAACTCTAAGCTCAATAGATTTGGAAAACTACTAAAAAATACCAAAGTCGAAAAAGTACAATAATGAAGTTCCAGATGTTTCAACTCCATGCGAGAGTAAAGTTGGGTTGGCAACGTAAGTGGTTCACCCTACCAGTTTCTAATTGTGAGTTCCTCAATTCCTCCCCGAGCCAAAATCAAAAGCCAATCCTCAATCTCTTCATAATTCAATCCTTGTTGTCCACATATCGTTTTGGGCTCTATTGAGAAGACAAACCTTTTTATGGGACCTTTAAGTTGAAGTAAGAGTCTAGTAACATGTCTGCCATAAAACTTATTTGTTTAATAATAAAAGAAGTCCTCATCAACTATGACATAGGTGAGCAAAGTCCACTTAAACCTCCAGTTTCTCACTAAACTATCGGTTATCAACGCATCTTTTATTGGCAAACGATTCAAAATGTTAGTGATCACGATATCTGGCATGTTGCTGATATAAGGGTCATATAAGTGATAATATTAGCTCTAAACGACATGGTATTGTTTGAATTTGGTTTGGTTTTTTGAGTTCTCGAAATGAGGATTTCGATTTGGTTTTTGATTTTCAGGTGATGGTCTGGATAAGGTTTTGTGTTATTGTGATTTGTTTATGAGTTTGTTGGGTGGGTTTATTGATTCGCGCGTAAAAATACTAGCGTATTAGGGAAGAAACGGTCTAGTTGCATAGTCATAATCACATTTGGTCCCTAAAGTTGACTGTTGGGTTAAATTTAACTAAGGCATGGTATAAATGTGTATGGTCTATTATACCCTCGACAAAATAACACAAAATGGATGTTGACCTTGGCATTACGGGTCAAGGGACCAGTTTGGCCTCGAAAACCCATAGTTTGGACTACTGATGACGAAAAATCTGAATTACGGTGAACGGCGACGCTTTTTGCCAAGTTTAGGGACCAACGGTGTATTTTAGTTTATTTTTTATAAATAGATCGCTAGATATTTGTTAGATATTTGATAAATAAAGTTTGTGATATAAAAAATCGTAAATTGCTAAAGGTACATGATAATTTTCGTACCTTGCCGCATAGTTTGAATGAGTGTAATTAAATCGTATTTTTTTAATAAAAAAACTAAAGTAATATAAGAAGGTGCACCTTCAAAGCAAATAAAACATTCTTCTTTGTTATGTTGTACACACTCATCTCTTTCTATTGAGTTATAAATGATCAACCCTTCAGGATTTATTCTAGTTCCAGTTCTCGACTTTCAGGAATTGGTTCTTAATCAAGTTCGTAATGTTGAGTTTATGATATATAAAATACAATAAAACATAAAGACATCAAGAGTACACAACGGAAGACTTAAGATCATAACAAATAAATTAATTAACTGAAAGTATGCGTAACGTACCTCTTGCGAATGTCAAATCCCTCGAGCAAAGCAAAACAACCCTCGAGCAAAGCAAAACAAAGAAGTACTTATTGGTGTAAGAATAATGTCTTACAACCACGTTCTTGTACACACGAATTAACCAAACGAATCAAGCGATTGCTAGATCTAACACAAGTCCTCGTTTAGGAAAAACGAAACCAAACTCCCTTACAAATGGGGTGCTTGGCCGAATATTAGACAAGAGAGAGGAGAGGAGAGATCTAGGTTAATTCAATGCACAAGTGTATGAAACCCTAGAACCTAACCCTCCTTATATACTAGTAGGTAAACTTAGGGAACAAGTTAGAGAATTAGGCCTTGGAGAGGCCCTATGGCCGGCCACAATAGAAAGCCCAAAGCCAAACCCATAACTTTTCCAAGTTTTCCATTTCTAGTCCTTTCTCTTTTCATTTAACGGTCGTTAGTCATTTTTCCGTTAAATACTTAACGATCGTTAACCGGACTTAATGTGCAATAATTAATCGTAAACATAAACATTAATTATTAACTTTAATTCTCATTCGCCAATGTGTGCAATCCCGTGGTCACGAGTTCGAATCCGGACATTCACATGTTTGTAAATATATACATTTCCAACAGCTCCCACTTGGATATGTTTACAAAACGTGAAATGACATTGGTTAGCGTCTAGCAACACGCCAATGCCCCCGGTACAACTCGTGTATGGTTTTCTGGAGAAAAACCAAGTTTGATGATTCATCATCATATTCATCCTTTTGTTTCTAATACCATGTTAATAAGAATATGGATCTCACTCATTTCTTAATTAACTATTCTGTTTCTCGCTCTATGTGATTGATTAAAGATTACCAATTCTTCTGAACATATTCCAGAAGACCTTGGGCATGGCCATGCAAACATCTTAACAATCCTACGAGGGGCCCAGTAGTATTATACCTCAAAATAAATTTGAAGGAAACAAATCCCATTTTGACTATAAGCAGGATTCATAAATTTCGCAACACTTCTGAAAACAACCCTTATAACTACCAGTTACGTATAGCGTTAGATTGCTTCACAGAAATGCACTACATCCATGACATATCTCTTGTATCTCAAGTCAGAGGATAAATATCCATGATATACTTAATGACAGAGATCCATAAAGTATCATCATGTGGGTGGGATAAGTCCTATACTCAATTCATTGAATATCATCTGAAATTAGTCATGCTACGCATCAATATACTTTCAAGTATATTCTAACTAATACTCAGATTTGTCTTAATTCAATATCATTCCCATGTTATTGATTGACAACGGACTATTTAGAATAACTTAAGTTATTCAAGGATTTAAACATGCAAATATAGGACACAATATTATAAATGAAATTAAACGTATACCGTACTTTAATTCATTATAAATAATAATTGTTTAACATCCTTTATCCAAATACTAAATAGATCAATGCATGATAATACTAGTTAATGAATTTTTCCACAAGTCATGAAAATCATACTTGTTGACAAGGCATAATTTCAATTAACTTTGATCTATAGGAATTTTGAGAATACTTATTTCAAGAATTCAATAAGTGAATTTCTTGTATATGTTTACACATATTGTCATATCATTCCATAAGGTGCGTGATAACCTGAACCACCCTTTTATGACAATCATCTTTCAAAACTTTAAAGTTTTAAAGTATTCTTCATTCTTTAATGTATAATGCAACTATGCTCTTAGTTGAGCATAACTAGTCAACATGGTCATCATCAAGGATACCATGGCTAGAATTGAGTGTCATCTCAATTATACCAGCATCATTGTGTACAACAATATGCTCTTTAAACATCCGTAAACTTTGAACAGTTATAGTGTAATGTTGGTGCCTACCAAACTCAAGTTTGTTGGCAATGACAATTATGAAACAATTGTCATATAATCATCCATAGAATCTAGGAGCATCTCCGGATTGTGGAATGTGATTCTAAATCCAAACATATTCCTTTAAAATATTTATTACACTAACAACTTTCAATGTTGTCAAATCATCTTGTAATCAAGCATGACACAACAACTTTATACACAACATGATGTTCATGATGAATCTTCAAGTTAAACTTTAAGATCTCATTTATCTTGTCAAAGATATGTATTCATCATGTTCTATTTGACTCATTTATTTACCGCATATGTTTATAATAATAAACATATATTCCAAGGTTATATATCTTATTTCCAAATCTTACAAACGAAGTTTCATTCCCAACTAAAACTTAATTTAAGTGGAATGTAGTTGCCCATACAACATATAAGATTTAAGAAAAAATAAATAATACTCCCACTAGCTTTCAGGAATACTAATGAGCAATCTTATTTTAATTATTAAATCAAACATGGATTTAATATTAAACATAAGAAACATCTCCTAGATGCTTGCATATATCCATTCATGGATTCTTGCAGTTTGTACATATCCAAGGATTATTTGAATTCATAAAACTTCTTTGTATTACTCATCGTCCTCGCAAAAGTAATTTCACAACAAAGAGTTATGACATTCATTGTCAAAATTTCATATCAATGAAACTTAGTATGACAATTATAATCTTTATACTTCTATTTAATGTATATAGGAAAGAATATTCAATCATAGTTAATTGCTTAAGTATGATTGATATTATTATCACTTGACATACATTAAATACATGTACAATATTGTCCATATGATTTCTACACAAAATTTAAAACCACTAGGGTTTCCATTCTTTGAAGAAACTCATTAAGATAAACCAAATATCTAAAGTTGATTATCTCTATGGACAGCATCTCTACATTCATAATATGATTGATTTACCACAATTCAACATTTGGTAAATTCATCATTATGATTAACAGGCTTACCATGATCCTATAACTCATATTCCTCAGCATATTAAATATCTGAGATATCCTTACGGATATGAATGACAATTCCATCATTTTAAGGTCTATCATTTTCATGTTTAGCCTCATCATGATATTTGCTAGTGCATTTTAGAAGATTATGTATTTTGTAATTCAATCTTTCAAGATCTAAACAAAACTCCCACTTGCCTTTAAAAATTTTAAAGATTACCTTTAAATAGTTTAGCAAGTAGAGCAACAATACATTGTTCTCTTTTGGGATATTACAAAAAACATTGACAGTTCCTAACATTAGTTTGTTACAACTCACTCTATAAGTAGTTTAACAAATTCAGAACTTCATTTATAAGACTTAATGTGATTCATCACATTCCATAAACAAATGGTGTCTTATTAATCTTCTAGGTTGGAGTCTTATTGAGTATGTTCAATCTATACTCAATCTACTAACCTTGATAACTTTTGGAAGAAACTATAGTTATCTTGAATCAAATAATGCCAACAGATTTTGATTCTTCTAACAGAACATACCATAAAACTATGGTATTTCCTTAGAATTAATATTGTTAGAAAATCTAACAATATTTTAGATAACCATCTACTCTTTTGGCTTACCTATTTACCAACAAAGTAGAACTTAATGGTACAATAGAATTACCAAGTCAATTGCATGTATTATAACACAAATATTTTTGACCAAGTCAAAAGACATATTAGTTATAATCCCACTATACGTTATAAGTCATTGATCAACTCATTGACTTCATGCATATGTCTTAAAACATAGCAAGTTAACGTCTTACTTTATATTGTAAGTCTTGTATTAAAAGACTTCATGTTTGTGACTTTACAAAATCATAAACATTTATAATTAAAGTAATTATGAACACCACCTCAGGTTTCAATTCATATTTCAAGTTAATATTTACTACATATATTTAAGTCATTCAACGAATACTCAAATTCAAGGTAGTATTAGATTACTTCATTTAATTATGTCATTCCATGAAATGTTCCATGTAAGAAACTGCAGAATCATCCATGCTCGTTCTCACGACACGTGGATATTTTACCTTGAGCTACAATCTAGTTCACGTTCTCACGTAACATAAATTGTAACTACAAGTGTTTCTTAAATATTGAATGACATAAATATTTAAAATAAAGTAGTCTTTGTTATCATCTTGACACATGTTCTTAATAGGGCAATCATACATATATAAATGTATACTTCCTATTAGAACGTTATTCTCTTACTTTACAGTCAAGAGAATTCTTTTAAATCATATTAATATGTGTTGTACCTTGCACACAATAAGATTTCTCCCACTTGTGCATGGAACAACATCATGTAGCATATAAACAACACGATACACGTTCGTTTATTTGATTAATATGATTTGTGTCATAGATATAACAAGTAGATGTAGAACTATATTGTTTAGTAAGGAAACGTACACGACTATCCTTAAAAACATAAGTGTCTACAATTTGGAAAGTGATTATCTTTGAAGATAATCTGGGTTACTACACAGGAAATAAGGCTTGTAGCTCCCACTGAATTAGAAATCATTAAAACAACTTCTTATTCAGTAATGCAACACAAATGCTCCCACTGAATCTGACAACATTGTAAGTGTTGCATAACCAGTGAAAACAACTTGCTTGCTTTTTACTTTCCTACACCTTTGAAGAACCATACGTAATCATTACTAAGGTACTAAAAGGTGTATTCTACTATATGAATGATAGGTTATCCATCAATGTTATTAACTCGAAAAATTGGGTATGCAATTTCTTCCTCAACAGGCCTACCATCCCCATACTGGTATGTAGTATCTTTAAAGGCTAAAGCAAAACAACTAGATAAAAATATGCTAGTTTGCCTTTTACCAATTTTTATGTAATTAGTCTAGCTTCTAATCTTGTAACTCATATACATGTTTTCCAGTTAACCAACATTCATGTTGTTACTAAGGATTCATTCACCAAATGAGGGTAATGAAATCTTTATGGAAAATAAGATGTGCAATTCATTGCTAAGAGTTACATTAGAATTTAGACAATTCAAATGTTCCTATTATAACTTTCTCATTCATGAAAAGGAATAGGATTGAGTCTCATGCTTCTCCCATGGAAAAGAGACTTCGTTTGTCTTATCAAGAATTATTCTCGATCAAACATTTGTTTGAAAGCAGAGTGGATCAATTTACTAAACAAAGACTAAACCACGTTTACGGTTAAATGTTGCATTTATACATTCAAAAGAATTACAAAATTCAATTTTAGTATTTTCGATAATTAACATTTTCAATAAACAATTAAATACCCAAGGTTCATATTCATATAACCAATTAATATTTATTGAAAACTAGGATCCAAATTATCATAATTTCATTACATCAGTTGATCTGCTAGTAATGAACCTTATACAAAATGGTAGAGCATTTGCTCAATTGCCAATTTCAATTGCAATTCCTAGATTTATGGGATTTACATATAGCCAATATCAATCGCCATGTAAACATGTTTTATCCCATCTTATGCCTTTAGTTGCCAGCTCTCACTACAAAACTCAATTAAGTTGTCCAACTTAAGAACCTGCAAAATCGTCCATGCCCGCTCTCACGACACGTGGACATTTTACCCTTTGATTACGATCTAAGTCACGATCTCACGCAAATAAAAAGTAATCTTAGGTGTTTCCGTTTGGTTGGATGGCATATAACTTAAATTAAAGGGTAATAGTTTTGATGTTAAATCAAATATGTACAAAGATGTCATGCATTCATCTTTGTAGCATAGTTTTTATTAAAACATTTATATCTTGTTTTAATGTATAAGCTTTTCATCATCAAACTTTAATTGAGGTATTGGGTTCACCAATCAAGGAATTTAGTGTTAATTATCATCCATTATACCGTACTTTTGCATAAGTGTAAACACTTAGTGTTTCGGATAATTACCACGGAAGTGGCGCATGGAATTAAAACTAATTCGCCCTTAAGATGAGCTTGCACATTTAATGGCTTACTAAGTAGCTCCACTCGAACTTACAGAGGGCAGAGGACTGTACGCCGCTAAAGCACAACCTTAGACATCCTTTCAGTGTGACTGTGCGCACTTCTTTAAACCCTTTTATTAGTTCATTCTCATGGGTGAGCCTTTCAGACCATTTGTACCAAAGTCATCAATCAATTAAACGATTATGATTACTATTCTTAAAAATACATGTTTCACCATTGTTTAGGTCAGTTTATTTTTCTTGTAAAAATACCCTTGTTACACATAACAAACAAGCAAATATTTACAAAAATAAACAAATAAACAATGAATGCATAACAAATAAAAGTCATGCATATCAAATAGCCACATGCAAACGGTTTTGATAAATCCTATTAATAACCAATTCTAGATTTGACAATATGCATATATTTAATTAAGACTTTCACCCATTTTCATCTATGTACAAGGTGAACCACATGCATCGATTCATCGATTGCGCAAGTCAAAATTAAATACATACCACATAGCACATAATTGATTAAATTAATAATTATTGAGGTCTTCCCCAATTTTAGATCTATCATAATTTAGTGTATATCACTTAAACAAGAAAGACATACAATAAAAGCAGATCCATGATAAAACATGCAGATAATTATCATGGACATAAAATTACACTTAACAATTAATGCAATTAAATCAAAGTTACGCATATACACATAAAGTTGCATGCATCTTAGGGTTTCTAATCCAATTAAAACAATAGTTTACAAAACCCTAATTAGGGCACCACATAAAATGCCCCCCCTCAAAATTGGGGTTTAGGTTTTGCAAACCCTAGATCTAAGCATACAAATAATAACACATTCATGTTTATTTTAATTATGTGTTTCAGTAATTAATTACTTGTTATACAAGGCTCGTGATGCCACTGTTGAGTTTATGATATATAAAATACAATAAAACATAAAGACATCAAGAGTACACAGCGGGAAGACTTAAGATCATAACAAATAAATTAATTAGCGAAAGTATGTAGCGTACCTCTTTGCGAATGTCAAATCACTCGAGCAAAGCAAAACAACCCTCGAGCAAAGCAAAACAAAGAAGTACTTATTGGTGTAAGAATAATGTCTTACAACCACGTTCTTGTACACACGAATTAACCAAACGAATCAAGCGATTGCTAGATCTAACACAAGTCCTCGTTTAAGAAAAACGAAACCAAACTCCCTTACAAATGGGGTGCTTGGCCAAATATTAGACTAGAGAGAGGAGAGGAGAGATCTAGGGTTAATTCAATGCACAAGTGTATGAAACCCTAGAACCTAACCCTCCTTATATACTAGTAGGTAAACTTAGGGAACAAGTTAGAGAATTAGGCCTTGGAGAGGCCCTATGGCCGGCCACAATAGAAAGCCCAAAGCCAAACCCATAACTTTTCCAAGTTTTCCATTTCTAGTCCTTTCTCTTTTCATTTAACGGTCGTTAGTCATTTTTCCGTTAAATACTTAACGATCGTTAACCGGACTTAATGTGCAATAATTAATCGTAAACATAAACATTAATTATTAACTTTAATTCTCATTCGCCAATGTGTGCAATCCCGTGGTCACGAGTTCGAATCCGGACATTCACATGTTTGTAAATATATACATTTCCAACACGTAACTCGTCTCATAACACAAAGGGGTATTGCGAAATTTGATTTCCCTTTTTCCAAAGCGTTATCAATCCGTAGCTCTAGCTCCAACACGAGCGACAGGTAACTAGCTAATGATTTATCTAAGCTATTTTTCTTCCTTATTTTATGTATAGTAAATGTTTCATTTGATTTTATTTTGTATTGATCGATGAAATGTATGGATAGATACGCTAGGATGTGATAGCAAGTGTGCTAATATGTGTTCGAGATCAGGTTGGAAAGACAGGTGCATCAAGTATCGCATGAATTGTTCTGGGAAATACAATGGTTGTGTGCCTTGGACTCCATACGCTAATAAGGCTCATTGTCCATGCTACCGCGATCTCAAGAATCCCAAAGGGCAAGGACAAGTGCCCTTAAATTAACATAACTTTTTATCCTAAAAGAATTTGTTTTGGTCAATCGAGACTAGTAGTTACCTATATATTTTGTAAAATTTATTATAATCCGATCTCTTAGAAATTAATTTAGATATTTAGGATATGTATTGATGCTGATGTCTTTACAAGAGCTGAGATCAATATAAACCTCATATTTGTAATAAATCCAATGAAACAATCTTAGCCATTCAACTTTCATCAAAATTAATAAAAAAAATACTTTTTACCCTTTTTAAAACAAACATATTATCTTTCTATAGATATGCACTGCTATGTATTTTCAACGAACTTTTTTTTTCAAAATTTTTGACGAAAAAAATCACATGTGATTTGTAAAAATCACATGTGATTTATTTTAATAATCACATGTGATTTTTTTAGGTATAAAATTTAAAAACAAAATAGCAGAAAGTATATAGAAGTGCACATCTATAAAAAGATAATATAATTCTCGTCGCGGTGATATGATTTATTTCGCGCAACGATTATCGGTTTACGAGATATTTAATTTTTTTAAAAAAGGTGAAAGTTTATTGTTATTTTTTTATCTAACAACAAATGAACATGATCGATTCATTGAATTTATAATAAATATGAGATATATATTGATATTTTCTCTATGGTATAATAACCATGGAGTGATGTAAAAGTGAATAAAGGGAGTTGCTAAACACAACTTTTTGGGTTTTGTTTATGTAATAAATGATGTTAACAATAAAATATTTGGTATTGATTAAATATTAATTATATAATTATAAAATGCTTAAACAAAACTCACTTATGTTTAGCAAATCAACTAATTAAAATATCAAACATAAATCATTAAAATTGTATTCAAGAAAACACATACACTTTACTACTACTTATATCACCAGGCTATTAAGTGATTTTTGTTCAAAAATCATAAGGATTTAAAGGTGTTGTTAGTTAATTAAGAAGCCATAAATGAAATAATATTATTTATTCTTTTGTAAAAAAATGACTGGATAACATAAATATAAAGTAGTTTTACTTTTATGATATACTAGCAGGGTATCTGCGTGATGCGGCAGCGGTGTCTTGTGACTAAATTTTTCGGCGAATAAATGTTATTTTATTTTGCGCCGCTAAATTTCAGAATGATAATTGTGATACATGCCTGTGTACATTGTGCTTAGAGAATTGTATTTATTGGTGAACGGGTATATTAATTGTATGTAAGAAATAGTGTTTTAAGATGAGAATTATTTGTACTTTACATACTTGTAAATTATGTTTGATGATTTGTATTTGCTTAAAATTTTATTTATGGTGGTCTTAAAACAATTAATTAGAGAGAGGGTATTAAACCATTTATAAGAGCATCCACTATAATAGACCTTTATAAAATTATAATTTATCAATATCATTAACTTTTAAATCTTTTAATTGTATAAACCTATTTCCGTTATACATACACTTCTTAAAGTTTTATAAACATCACATGTATCTAAAACTCATTAAATTGTGAAGAGGTTCAAGATTTTAGATCTTTTTATGCCAAGTAAGCATGAAATAAGTTTTCACTATGGTTAATAAGAGCATGAACATATTCACCATATTATAAACCAATTTATAAAAAATCATAGTTGATGCTCTATGTAGTGTAGAAAAACTATTACAACCATTAAATAAACAATTGAGTCATAAAACTAACACAACCTAGCAACGTAAAAATTAACTATATATGTTAAACAAAACATTCGAGGACATTATGTCGTAATTTGATCTCATAAAGTATTTATATATTGTTGATATGTTATACCCCTACACATGTTAAAAATATTACCATTTTTTAAACTATCACTATTAATTAATTTACGATAATAAGATTGTGAAAAAGAAGAGAATTCAAGTTCATGCTTAATATACGTTTGCCACAGTTATATATTATTATTGTTTGAATGACCATGTGTTTAAGCATTTTCGTCTTGTTAAAAGTATTTTAATATTGGACTTATTTTATTTAAAAATTCAAGACTTTTTTGTCGGTATATTTTTTATAAAAAAATCGCTAGATGTTTGTTAGATATTTAATAAACAAATTTTGTTGTATATAAAAATCATAAATAAGCTAAACTTTTAGGTAATTTTTGTAACTTGTCATATAGTCCAAGGGTTCTTTTGAAACTTTTATTCTTTTTTTGCCATACGTCGTCACATGTAGGGGTGTCAGTAGGGTCGGGTTGACCCGACCCGAACCCGAACCCGATAAAGCCTAATCGGGTCGGGTTAATAAAACTAGTCGGGTTTGTTTGACCCGAACCCGATAACCCGATAATGTTATCGGGTCGGGTTAGGGTTGAAATATTTTTCTTATCGGGTTATCGGGTCAACCCATTAAGACTCGAAATGATACTTATTTCTTTTCTAAATAAAATCTTGAGCCAATTAATCTTTACACAACAAATATAATACATATGGTATAACTTTATGTCAGTAGTAAAACACTATGATTAATTATATACTACCTCCATCCCTAAATAAATGTCTACTTTGACTTTTCTGGTCTTTCTTGCTCAACTTTGACCTTAAATATTTCTATTTGTGCCATATAATTCTTGATGCAAAATATATGAATGGATTGGTTTGTAAATATATTTTCATTGATATAATTTTCATTAAGTATTATATAACACAAACAAAATTATTTAAGGTCAAAGTTGAATAAGAAAGACCGTAAAAAATCAAAGTGGACATTTATTTAGGGACGGAGGGAGTATGTTAGTAGTACAGTAACATTTTCTCTAACGTTGTTAGTACTACAGAAACATTTCTTCAATAATTGAAATGCTATTATGATGTACATGAATTTAACTGATATAGTCGTAGTATGTTCATGAATACTTGTTGACATCAAATACGAGTAACTTTTACCCAAAAGACCATCAAACATAATTGGTAACAAAATTTAGTTGTATATCATATGCAGTAACCCAATCACGAGATTTTGATGTGCTTAAAAACATTAATTTCCATGTTTTCAAAGGACAATATTCATGTTACAAATAATTATTCTGTTGAGCATGAGTATATATAAATTGGTATTTTATTAGAAAAGTATATAAGCTTTGTATCTACAAATTTATTTACATAGAGATGTATTTATTTATAACCCGACAACCCGAATCACCCGACCCGACTTAACCCGACCCGATAAACAATCGAACCCGATAACCCGATATCTTGTCGGGTCGGGTTGCGGGTCACTTTTCAAAAAATCAAAACCCGACTCAACCCGACCCGATAAACCCGATAACCCCGACAACCCGACCCAATAACACCCCTAGTCACAGGGTATAACATTTGTACATATGTGTAATCTATACTATATAATAAACCAAAATATGTTACAACTCCTTGAAGCACAAAATGCAATTATTATTATGACGTGTCTGTTCTGTGATTAGACAATATTTTTGGGATGTACAACTACTGTTCATTCTTCACAACAACTACAATCTTCTTAGAGCACTAGGTGCCATGACATACCCAACTTACTCATTCAGGTCCCACGGAGTGCCACATCACTATAACAAACCTCCACAACTAACCCCCTCACTCACAACTAACCTCAACTTACTCATTTTGGGCCCACCACTTACAACTTTATTTTTTTATTTAAATTTCCAAATAAACTAAATTCATTTAATTAAAAATAAAAATACATGATAACATCAAATAGTCCTGACCTTTAAGTGTCAATTTTCCCCGATAATGCTCGTATTTTATATCATTTATATGAATTTACGTTTGTATTCTTTTATATTTCACTTTCAGGTAAATTATGAGCATTTGAGCTTAAGAGAAGAGGATTTTGAGATTTTCTTAACGGATTATGATAGTAGGCTAGTCATGAAGAAGCTACAGCGTAACTTATTCTCTCACATTACGCCGCAACCAGTACTTTATCTTGGATTGCCTACTTAACAGCAATTAAGACGTAACTCTCAACTAAGATTACGTCATAATCATCTAGGTCAAGAATTATTTCGCGCCTCCATCAACTACGCCGTAACTCCTCACAAGCATTACGCCGTAGTACACCCAAAAGAGTTCTGTATTGAAGATACGGCGTAACCTTTCCCAAGTGTTACACCGTAACCTGCTTAACGAGAGTATTATTTGGAGGATTACTGAAGTTACGGCGTAACTCTCAACTCAAGTTACGCCGTAACTAGGATCGTGCCTATAAATACAAGCCCTAATTTCTGCATTTCACATCATTCACTCACAACACAAAGTCAGAGAACGTGAAGAGGGGTCTAAAGACAGATCATTCGAAGCATACAGAGCCATCTCCAAGGGAGGAATCACTCCATATCGATAAGCATTAGCGATCATTTCTATCTTTTACTTTAAATTCATGTCTTTCATTATGTTAAACATCGAATTCATTGTTTCTTTTAATTTGATCGGCTAAGCACCTTTGGTTCTAGCCTAGTTATGATTCCTTAAATGTATTGTTTATGTTCTCATGCTTCCGTATAATAGTTTATAGTGTATGCATGCATAGTTCGTTGGTAGTTACCCTAGCTTCGGTAGTTTTGAAATGCGGTCGTATCTAGTTGCTTAGGAGAATTGACCAACTGACCCTAAGTAGTTAGGTAGAGTTGGGAAGGGTAAGAATTGACCAACTGGCGACCCTTCGTCGCTTGTGCGAACTGACCAAATGATCATCGGTCGTCCGGATGAACTTAAGAAGTTAGGGATGAGTGTCTAAGATGTTAGTGCACGGGCACTCTTTATTTCGAATCTTGCATGTAGGGTACTTAATGACTTGGCTTAGGTAACTAAGAACCACTCGATTCCCAAGGGGTAAACCTTTGACGTTTGGGTAGGAGTCTTTGTTGATAGGTTAGGACGAATTGACGAAATGCTGTCCTAGCGACTTAAACCCCCACTTGAATCAATTCGAAGTAATAAAACGTAGACATTACACGATAGGATAAGTAACTAGGTGAGGTCACTTTCCCTCTATTGATCACAACCTCTATTTATTTCACGCATTTATTTCTTGTTTATTAGTTAATTAATCATTTCAGCCTTGAACCAGTTAAAACCAGTGACACATAGACTTAATTAGAATCCGCTCACATAGCTCTTGGGACGACCTTGGTTTTACCGATTACTACACTACACACGACCGGGTACACTGCCCGTGAGTGCATAAGGTAGACCATAGGTAAACGAGACAATTATAAATATTAAAACCTGGTCAGAAATCCTGCATCAAGTTTTTGGCGCCGCTGCCGGGGTGTTATATTAGGATTTTTATTAAGTCTTTTATTTTTGTTCATTTAAATTTTTTGTTTTCTCACGATTTCCTTTAAGTTTCAAGTACCATGGCGGTTGTGGACCTCACTCTCGAGGAATATTTGACTATGACTAGGGATGAACAAGGGCTGGGGATAGTTAGGTCGGCTATTGAAGCTGAAGTCCGTTTTGAGATCAAAGAACAATTTACGAGGGAGCTACGTGCTAACCTTTTTTTTCGGAAATAGAGGCGAAGATGCTTATGAGCATGTTGAAAATATCTTGTACATCGTAATCCTTTTCAACATACTTGGCGTTTCTCATGACGCTGTTATGCTCCGGGTATTCCCTATAACACTCACTGGGGCAGCAAGAAGATGGATTGATAGATTGCCCGTCGGGGCAGTTGATACATGGGCTCTCCTAAAGAAACATTTCATTCAAAGATATTGTACTCCTTCAAAAATATCAAATCAACTCATGGAGATCCATAATTTTAAGCAAGAAAGCTATGAGACATTGTATCAAGCTTGGGATAGATACAATGATCTTCTTTACAAGTGTCCCACTCATGACCTAAACTGCCATTAAAAGGTCAATATTTTCTACAAAGGAATCAACGTGGCTACAAGAAAAATGCTGGACTATCAGGGACCAATTCCCGGGATGACCCCTACTCTTGCCATTGAAGCATTCAAAAAATGGCCGATCATTCTCAAAAGAGACACGACGGAGGTAACCATGAAAGTTTAGGAGGAATTTTTGATGGAATTGCCGCCATTGCAAGCAAGCTTGAAAATCTCGGTGCTCACATGTTAAAGCTCAAGGAAAGTGTTCACGCTATCCAAGTAGGATGTGGTGGAGGCCATCTCACTAAAAATTGTCCTCTTATTGACGAGGATGGTAAAGTTGAAGAAGTGAAATATGGTGAAGCAAATAGACCGTTCTAAGGGTCAAATGGAAACGGGAATGGTTATCGTGGAGGACCTCCGGCATATTACAATCGTGGGCCTTTCAGCAAAAGAAGGTCTAATCTGGAGGCTACAATCAGCAAGTATCTTGAAGACTTGACTAAGAGACAAAATGAGCAGGAGGAATGGCTAAAGAACTTTCAAGAAAATACAAACAAGAGCCTTTTTAGTCATGACGAATCGCTAAAAAATTTGGAAACTATGATTGGTAAACTTAGCGATGAAGTACAAAGAAGGAATGAAGCACAAGAAAGCGAACTGATAGTATGCAAAGCTATTTTTTATGAAAATGATACGTCTAACGATAGCTCTAGCATGGTGCAGGAAAATAAAGCTGGAAGTATTGACAGAAGCCTTAGGCGCCGTAATCCCACATCCGAGTTACGACGTAATTGGAATACTTGGTTCGACGAATTTCTTGAATTTGATGAATCAGGAACAAAAGTCATTGATAATTGGCCCGGTAATCCGAACATGGTCCCAATATCCCCATCCAAGAAGAAGTACCACTGGTGCAAGGCAATACCAGTGGACAATGATAAATGGTACAACATTTGGGCTTCGTGTAACCCTCATAATGACATTTGCAATGGAGAGGACGACAAAGAAAGGGTTAAAATAACAATTACATGTGGTCTTCAACAAACGATGATGAAAGGTTGATAAGATTCTCAATCGAGGACATAGAGGAACCCCTATTAAAACTGTTGCAATCCGATAATGATCGCGGAAGATGAATCCACACGAGCATGGCCTACAAGCAATCCATTTCGCGAGTATTGTAATGGGGGTGGAAATATGAAGGTCGAAGAATGGACATGCCCATATGAGCTAGAAAGACACGATATCAAGTTCGGAAATCTATCTTTCCATGATTCGTATATGATAATATTCGGGGATGCTATTATTAATGCAGGTCTAATAAGGAAGCTCAAGCTCAACTATGAAGAACATTGCTTCCAACAGAGAGAGTTCATGGATGAAAAGTCAATCAAGGATGATACCTCCTGCAAAGATGATCCCTCAAGCAACACCAACGACAAGACAGTTCGAAAGCATTGGTGTGAGAAGGTAAAGACCGTTGGTGAAATATTTTGGGCTTCTTGTAACCCGTTTGACAATGACTGTAACGGGGGGAGTAGCATAGCTAGAGTTGGGGATGACGAATTTTTGTGGACCTCAACAAATGACAATGAGAGAACGGAGCTACCTTGGTTAGATAAGTTGGGATTTGACGATTGGGTTAAAATCAAGTATGGAAAAGTGGATACTTCCGCTAAGGAAAAAAATTGGAATGGTTGCATGAGTGAAGAAGACCCAAGTGAAGAGATTCCTAACGATACTAATAAGGTGATTAATGAGGATAACAAAGATACATGGGGTGATGAAAAAGAAGAGTGTAAGCGTGTGCTTATTGAGGAATTACTAGATGACAAGTGGTTTAAAGGAACTGAGTCCGATGATGATGACATTAAGGGAATTGTGGACTACCTTGAACTACAAGGTCATGGCGGGTTCACTGACCCAGATGATGAGGCATACGAACAACAGAGGTGCAAACTTCTTGGTATTCCGTACAAAAGGCCGCCACCATTTATAGGGGAAAATTTGAAGTTACAAAGTACCACTTGGGGCCAGACGAAAAGTTTTCCAAGATTCAGAAGATTGAAACAAAGGAGTTTCTTCGCACCGCTACTAATGTCGCACGGGTCAGACACAACCTGATGAAAGAGATGGAAGAAGTTGGCGAGTTCGAAGGCCACCGTAAAAGCCCCATGGCTTTGAGTCTAACTTAAAGACTCGGTAATAAAGAAAAGTGCTCTTTCGGGAGACAACCCGAATTATCCTTTTTATTTCTTTTATTTCATTTTTTGTTAGGTTTTGTGTCTTTAACGTTTTTGCAGGAATTGAAGATGAATTCACAAGTGCTTAAAACGGGGACCTGTTCTTTCCTGAAGTTACGACGTAACTCATCCATATGGTTACGCCGTAACATATCCTCAGTACCGATTCTCTCCAGGATATAAACCATTACGGTGTAATCCCAATCTATGGATACCCCGTAGCAAATCCTTAGTAGCCGATTTCCAGGTTTAACCACAATTATGGCGTAACTCCTCTAAAGAATTACGTCGTAATTCTCATGCAGTCTTAATTTTCCAGTATTAACGCAATAACCTTGTGTTAGTTTTTAAATGAACTTTGTGGGTATGTTCCATGTAAGCTCTCACGAGATTACACTCGTCCACTTGGGACACCAAGTGGTTTAAAGGCTTGTTGCATATGCTAAATGCAACCGTGATTCCTACGAAAATGAGTTAGATTTCTTTTTGTTTGTCTTTTTCTTTTTTTATGCTTGTTGGTTAGTGTGATTTCAGGGATTGAAGTTTGCTCGTGGATGCTTAAGCGAAGGCACGATTTTCTTCGTGGGCCTTCTTTCTTTTTAGCAGCAAATTTCAGGGAAGTTCTCGCTCTAATTCTACTTTCTCTTCACCTTTATTTAACGTTTAGTACAAAAGGGACTTTGTACATCTCAAGTTGGGGGACGGAAGTAGAATTATTACTTGAACTTAATTGCCCTCGTTTTTCTAGATTATTTTGAAAATTATGCCATTTTTAAAATTTTGACATGTTTTTCTTAACCTAACTAGATTAGACCTTAGCCGAGCACATTATAATCCTTGATATTTTATGGTGAGATTAGCCTTATCTGTTTCCACTTATTTACCCAAATTCACCAAATTATGAGTGGGCAGGTAGCTTGTAAACTTTAGAACTTGGCCTTTGCATCATTTCGAGACCATAGACGAGGTATGTTGAGTTCGCTTAATGTATTTGGAATAATCAGTTTGAGAAGGCAATATTTTTATGATTATCACCCAAATAGCCTATCCTTGTGTGTCTATCGAATAGTCACCTCGACTTTTCAACCCCCCATGTTAAACCCTTTTGTTGCACTCACCTTTAGTGCAGGATACCCCTAGATACACTCGTTTGAGCCATTATTTTCATTTTGTTCACCCAATATATATTGTTTCGTTACACCCATTCGCCTTAGCCTACCGTGTAGTCTTAATTTGTGACCGGGAAGTCATTGTTTGCCTAAGTTCAAGGTTCAAGTAGAAAGGTTCAGAAATCACGCTTTCGTCAAAGACTTATATTTGAAGATCATTAAAGACCCCCCAGATTCTCATTATATGTTCATCTCAAGTGGGGGATATTATGTTTTTAGTTATGATTAAAAAAAATGATGTGTAGTTTATTGTTTATTGTAAAGTGCAATGTTATAAGCACTGTGGTTAGAGCTCATCAATGATTAAGCATCGAGGAGGCCACCTCGGTCACGTTTGAAGAATTGAGTTGGTAACTATTGCGCCAACAGTTGAAGAACAGGTAATGTGCCCATCATGATGTCCGCTAATGGCACATCTACTTGTTATATCATGATCCAGTTTCTTCACATTAAAGCTTGAACTTTGGATGAACGGTAGGCGGTGACAACTTTGTTATAGGTTAAGACTATTTGTTTCGTTACTTTTACTTTACACCCATTATTTCCCATGTCTTATCCTATCTTTTAGTAATGAAGCGTGTCTAGGTGATGAAGCGAGCAATCTTTGGTGTCTTGGCCATGGATTTGGTCATGTATCATTGATTTTGTCCATTTTGCCGTGACACGTTAGTAATGACATTTCACCCTTAACCCATGTTGTGTCCACCCATATTGCCTTCAAGAATTGTTTAGTCCTTAACTCTAGTGGTGGAGATTTGTGTAACCGCCAAGCTTATGATAGAATACATGCTATGACTGTGCTTTGAGTGATCACCCCGAAATTGACACTTAGACTAGATGAGAGAATTTGAGTGTTTTGTTCTCATTTTGTGAGGTGTTCGGCTTTGATTTATTTTAGCATAAGGGATTTTTAAACTCATATCTTTTAGGTAATGGGGGATATCTTATTAGAAACTTTTCTAATAAGGTCTACTTGAGGTCAAGTAGAGTTCAAGTGGGGGGATATTTGATAACATCAAATAGTCCTGACTTTTAAGTGTCAATTTCCCTCGATAATGCTCGTATTTTATATCATTTATATAGGTTTACGCTTATATTTATTTATATTTCACTTTCAGGTAAATTATGAGCATTGGAGCTTAAGAGAAGAGGGTTTGGAGATTTTCTTAATGGATTATGATAGTATGCTAGTCATGAAGAAGCTACGGCGTAACTTATTCTCTCACATTACTCCGTAGCCAGTACTTTATCTTGGATTGCCTACTTAACAGCAATTACGGCGTAACTCTCAACTAAGGTTCTGCCGTAATCATCTAGTCAAGAATTATTTCGCCCTCCATCAATCTGTAACTCCTCACAAGCATTACGTCGTAGTACACCTAAAAGAGTTCTGTATTGAAGATACGGCGTAACCTTTCCCAAGTGTTACACCGTAACCTTCTTAACGAGAGTATTATTTGGAGGATTATTGAAGTTACGGCGTAACTTCGCAACTCAAGTTATCCGTAACTAGGATTGTGCCTATAAATACAAGCCTAATTTGCATTTCACATCATTCACTCACAACTCAAAGTCGAGAACGTGAAGAGGGGTCCAAAGAGATCATTGGGCTTATACGGAGCCATCTCTAAGGGAGGAATCACTCCATATCGATAAGCATTAGCGATCATTTCTATCTTTTACTTTAAATTCATGTCTTTCATTATGTTAAACATCGAATTCATTGTTTCTTCTAATATGATCGGCTAAGCACCTTTGGTGCTAGCCTAGTTATGAGTCCATGAATGTATTGTTTATGTTTTCATGCTTAGTATAAGCTGTTTCTAGTGTATGCATGCATAGTTAGTTGGTAGTTACCTAGCTTGGTACTTTTGAAATGATAGTATCTAATTGCTTAAGAGAATTGACCAACTGACCCTAAGTAGTTAGGTATAGCTGGGAAGGGTAAGAATTGACCAACTTACGACCCTTCCTCGCTTGTGTGAATTGACCAAATGATCACCGGTCGTCCGGATGAACTTTAGAAGTTAGGGATGAATGTCTAAGATGTTAGCGCTCGGGCACTCATTATTTCGAATCTTGCATGTAGGGTACTTAATGCCTTGGCTTAGGCGACTAGGAACCACTCGACTCCCAGGGGGTAAACCTTTGACGTGGGGTAGGAGCCTTTGTTGATAGGTTAGGACGAATTGACAAAATGTTGTCCTAGCAACTTAAACCCCCACTTGAATCAATTGGAAGTAATAAAACGTAGACATTATACGATAGGATGAGTAACTAGGTGAGCACACTTTCCCTCTGTTGGTCACAACCTCTATTTATTTCACGCATTTATTTCTTGTTTATTAGTTAATTAATCATTTCAACCTCAAACCAGTTAAAACCAGTGACACATAGACTTAATTAGAATCCACTGACATAGCTCTTGGGACGACCTCGGTTTTACCGATTACTACACTACACACGACCGGGTACAGTGCCCGTGGGTGCATAAGGTGGACCATAGGTAAACGAGACAATTATAAATATTAAAACCTGGTCCGAAATCCTACATCAATACAATACAACACAATAAAAAATATACGAAACGTAAAATAAAGATACGGTAAAAAAAATATACACACTTTCTTAAATGAAGTATTAATTAGTTTTACACTTTTGAATTCAAAAAAAAAGAGAAAAAAAAAACACTTCTTTTTTAAACAGTACAGTTCGAGCGGAATAACCAAATTCAAATTTAAAATTCAAAATTGAAATACGAGCAGGATAATTTAATTTCAAATGGGAGTGGGATTCAAATTCAAATTCAAATTTAATATCAAATCTGCCTATATATACAACTCCACCAGTGTTGTTTATTACACACAACTCACACACATATTCTCAACAATGTCTGAACTTCTCCCAACAATTCTCCAGTCCACAACAAGTGCCAGAAGATACATTTCCACCAGAAGATGAAGTTTATCACACTCCATCAGAACATGTCTTTCCGGTATTTCAACCGAAAAATGTATTTGTAAACACTCCGCAGGTTAACATTCCACCTGTTAACACTCCACCGGTGGACCACTAAAACAATCCGTTTAACTTTACTGAGGGATATCTTCGAGAACTTGAGCAGGATGAGGCAATCTTGAGAGATCACGAGAAAAGCGAGGCCTGTGAGGAAGGCTGCTTTCGTTTGGAGCGAGAAAGCCAAGGATGCAGAATATCTTAGGCTGATGAGGCTGGTTTGACATTATGGGCCTTAAAGTATTATGATGGCGAGTTTAGACCCTCTTCGAGTGAGGAGGGTTATAACTCAGATGATTCCTTTTATTAATTTGTAGTTTTATTTTCATCACTTTCGTGGCAGTTTGTATTAGTCGTACTATGTATTTCATGTTTTCACTTTAATGTTTAATGTAATTCGAGTTTTAACATAAATGTTTAATGTAATTCGTGTTTAAAATGTCATGTTTTTATATAAAGTGTTTTGAAATAAACTTGTGTAAAAATAATTACCACTCCTTTTTAATATGTGGGTTTAAAAAAAATCGTACAAAATAAACCCTTGCCGTGCAGACGACGAGGGTTGTGATGGCGAACGACGAAGAGTGATTCGTCTGAGGTTCAGGGGTAAGTGTGTGGATAAAACCTCAATATCGATATCAAAAATAATCACGAAGATAGATTCAAAATTCCTTTAGGAAAAAGAATATCAAACCAAATCCCGTGTGTGATCGTTGATCTGGATTAGTCAACCCGAATCGTTTCCCAACGAGGCGTGAATTGCCAACGTCGTTATTGGTTTGGAATTTAATGCTCGATGTTTTGGATTGTGATTAGATTCGAATACTACGGGGAATGGGAAAGCAATTACGGGAATTTAAACTACGGGGAATCCTAGATTATGTAAATGAAACGCGAATAAAACGCAACTATGTCTATTCTAAGTCTAAAATAATCTAAAATTACTTTCTAACAAAAAATGATATTAGAAAACTATTTAAGAATTAAAACTAATTTTTAACTTTTAAAACTAATTTAAAATACTAAAAATTATGAAAACTAAGGAGAAAAATATGAAACTATTTTTATAAAATCTAAAATACCATAAGAGAATTTTCAAAAATATTATTTTTATTTTTCTGATTATTTTTCTATTTTCTACTAATTTAAAACTATTTAAATCTAATTTAAATTGTGAAAAATACCAAATAAAAGGGGAAAATACGAAGAAATATTTTTGTGTTTTTATATTTTTTCTTAAACTGGGAAAATTGAAAAATTATTTTTTTGAACTTTTTCTTAATTATTTGCAATAAAAGCTATTTAAAAGTGACTAAAAACTATTTTAAATAGAGAAAAATAGCGGTGACCAAAATTATGAAAATCTCAAGAAAATTCTAAAATGTTATTCTAAAGCTATGAAAAATATAAAATATGATGCTTATGTATAAGATCGAGAGCTGCGTGTTAAGCTGTCACCAAATAAGCACTTTGAAATAAGCTAAACAGAAAAATAAGCCACCAAACTTATACTTAAGCTAGATTATACTATAACCACTCTAAATCAACTAACTACTGCTACTCCTAACCTCAAATAAGCAGTTTAACAAGATTAGATGCTAGCGATTTTTCTTCCCAACAGGTTCGACCCTCACTGTTTGAGCTTATCCTGAGCTTATGAGAAGTGAAGTGAAAAACAGATATGTAGTCTTCAAGACCACCCAACAAACTACAAATGGACCAAATTTGAGACCCTATCTACTTGAAATGAACAACTGTGCAAATACTGCAAGATCTGCAAAAAAAACTGATTTTGACATCATTTTGACTTTTGAAGACAGTTAAGATTCTTTGACTTTTGTGAGATTTAAATGCAAATGTAGGGTGATGTTGATGAATCTTGATTAAATACAACTTTAACAAGCTGGTTTATCAAATCTTACACCTATATGTAAGTTCTTAACAACTGATTCCAACAGTAATGCACATAAGATCAATTACAAAGTAATTTTGACTTTATGAATGTTTGGTTTTGCAAAAGTAGGGTGATATGAATTGACCAACCCTTAACAAGCTTGAAACAATAAAACTTAACCAATGAATAACCCTTTATCACGCAAAGCTGTTTGATCCAAACACCATTTAATGACAGATAATGCAATCAATCCTAGCTAAAACATGATATCAAGATTATTCTAACTACAAAAGCGATTGAGCACTAAAATGAAACCATATGACGACAAATAACACTACTTATAACATTGAAATGAAACAGTTACTACTACATTTTATTAAGCTAGAAAGGAGATTAAGGCTAAACTCACAAGATGTCCAGCCACTATGGCTTGCAAATCAGCAAAAGTACCACTAATCTAACCCATTTAACATCAAATCAACCCAGATCCATCACTGAACCAAATTAGAACACCACAGTTGACTTTTGTTGACCAAGATCTTTTGTTGTGTATTGATTGAAATGAGATAGTGAAGGCACAATCTAAGCTCACTAAAGCTATATCAAGCTGAAATGAGCTTATTCCATTATTCAAAATAGCTTATTGATTACTTAAAATAAGAAATGCAAGATTAAATTTAAAAAAAAAAACTTGGAACTTTGATTAAAACTGAAAAAGGATTACAAGGAATTGAGATTACAATGAAAACTTTAAGAAAACATTTTATAAACTACTGAAATACAAGAAACAATAAGCTAAATGAAAACTAAGGAATTGCACCATTCCAATGTGAGCTCAAGGGGTCTTTATATAGCCTCCATCAGCCTTGGATCCTTGATTGGAAGAACCTAGAACCTTATCCTTATCCACAACCTATCCATGTCACCATCTCCAATCAAATTGCTCCAATTCATCATATGAGGTGTTTGACCAATCAAGAGCCTTCAATTGACCACGTGGCATCGTTATCGACATGTCACTCTCAGAAGGTTTGTGAGATTCTTAGTGCGAGGTAAAGGATGGGTAATTTTGTGGTTTGGGTAAATGGAGGAATGAAGCGGGGTAATTTAGGGCGGGGTGGATTTGTTTATATTATTTTTGAGTTGGTTGACCGGGTTATTGGATGGGTTGACCGGGGTCCATGTGGGTATAAGGATTATGAATAAACCGTGGGTATTGAGTTTGGGTTGGACCGGGTTATTTGTATTTGGGCCGTGGGATTGGTATTTGGATTTAGGACTAGAATTGGAACCTTTTAACAAATCAAGGACCCAATGTGTATAAGATGAAACTTCAGGGACCACACATTTAAATTCTGAAAATATCTTTGAAGGATCATTTTTGTCATACTTAAATAGACCAAGGCTGAATTTGCAACTTTTGATTCTTCAAGGGTCATTTTTGCCAAAAGCTCAAAGTTGAGGGGCCATTTTTGCCAAATCTTCAAACTTGAATATATCTTCTAAAAATCATCCTCGGAGAATAAAATCTTCATAAATGCTCAATTTTGATCTTCCGGCTCGGCTTAAGCTCTCTTAATCTCTCGTGCTTCGGTTTACGTCGATTTGGTTCCTTTTTATGTGTTTTTACATATCCGTACCTGCACAAGCACAAACTCAAGAAAACCACAAATATTAGCAATAAAAGGCTCTTTCTTGGTTATTTTGGGTCTATTTTGATAATGAAAAGGTATGTGTATTAGCACATACCAAAATACCGAGCGAGACCATTGTCGTTTCCTCACGCAATGCAATCAACTCACGCTTCTAAAACCAAGGATTTCAATCTCTTTCTACTAAACCTATGAAGAAGTAGCAAAGATTCCTCAAAAGAGATTAAGAAAGCCTTAATTCTAAAACGCCCCGTTTACCTTTTAATTCACATGTAGATATTACGATTAAGCATATTCCGATTATGAATGACGGTTTGTTGAACTTTCGTGTCGATCAATAACTCCAACATTTTTCAAACGACATGTTAGGATCACGGAGTAGAAAACACAACACAGCGTGAAGTGACCATCCGGATAGAATACATCGTCCCTGATTTTCACAAGTCCCCAAACTAAGCGTAAAACCGAAATCATTGTTACATACGACTCTAGATGCTAACACTACCCATGGAAGTTACTTGTGTAAATACCTTTTGTTCCCATTTTCCTATTTTCCTCTAGATTTTTTTTATTTTTGTGAGAAATGAATTTCTTCAAATTCTCGTTTCGATAACTTTTATTCGGATAAAGATACAAAGCTAAGTCGATAATTAGTTATCTGCCTTCTCTCAAGAACCATTGTCGTAAAAATGAGGTCCACATCAAGGAATTTTTATTCATTTATACTTTTGATTTTTTCATCATTTTTCAACATCAAAATTTTTTCATACATTTTTTTTTTTTTTTTTGCACTTATACTTTTACTTATATGAGCTATGAACTACGGAGCTTCACGGGGTAATTCCAAGACTATAGGCTTCATGAAATGAGGATCGGTGGCTAGGCTAAGACCTCATTCAATCCGGCTAAAAGATCCAAGGGTCGATCTAGACACACATGACTCATAATTTTACTTATTACTTTTCACATATCACTTATTGCTTATATATTACGGATCCTTGATGTGTACCCGATTTTTAAAACAAAGATTCTTTTAAGAAGATAAAGAACTAACTATCGCCAAAAACTCAACATCTCTAATTATTATTAGGCAGATATGGGGTGAAACAATTTTGTGGGAACAAAAAGCCATAAGTACCTTCGATGGGCTCTAAAGAGAACCAACTACTCCAGGCTTAGCATCTAAACTCATAAGTAACTCTATCATTTCTCGATCTCATAATTTAAAATCCCAAATAATGAGATCATGGATGCTTAGCCGATAATTTTTAGATTACCTATGGTTAAGGGAACAAGCTAGAACTCAACACGCCGGTCAAGTCAAATTCTATTCCTACTCTCACCAGCAGAAAGTCAACAAGGTGTCAAAACATATATAAACTTAGCAAATGCTTCGTCTAATGAAATCAAGTTATGCATATTTAAAGTCACTCAGGGAAACTTGCAAAATCTTGGCCTTGTGAGCTAGAATTCGCATTTTATAGCTTCTTGTCTAAGAGACTAGCAAACTTTTCAATCAAAAAGACTTATCAAAAGCTTAAAAAAATTTTAAATTTTCTCATATATAGCACAATGCCCTGACCAACGGTGAATGGTCCTGAGCAACGGTGAATGGTCCTGACCAACGGGTTTTGAGTTTGCCCGAGAATATCTTCAATCGAGAGTTAAAAAGGAGAACTTGATCACCAACGTTGAAAGCAGCGGTTTTGATTTTAGCATCATGAATCCTCTTAGTCTTCTCTTTGAAAATCAAAGAATTCTCGTAAGCCAGATCCCTAAGCTCATTTAATTCATTCAATTGAACTTTCGGTGATCACCCGCGGTCTTAAGATCAAAGTTAGCATGTTTCAAAGCCCAGAATGCCTTATGTTCGAGCTCGATGGGCAAGTGACAAGCTTTTCCATACACCAACTTAAATGGGGTGCACCCGATGGGTGTCTTGTATGCGGTGCGGAAAGCCCATAATGCATCATCTAACTTATCGGCCCATGAAGCTCGATTTTCTCCTACGGTCCTTTCTAAAATTCTTTTCAAACCACGATTCGAGACCTCAACTTGTCCGCTCGTTTGCGGGTGATACGCGGTAGATAGACGATGAGTAACTCCATATTTAGCCATAACTTTAGCAAATTGTTCATTACAAAAATGGGTACCACGATCACTGATGATAGCACGAGGTTTTCCGAATCGGGAAAACAAGTTCTTCAGAAACTTAACAACCACTCGGGCGTCATTGGTGGGGAGCGCCTTCGCTTCAACCCATTTAGACAAGTAGTCAACGGCCACAAGGATATACTTATTACCCTTAGATGATGGAAATGGCCCCATAAAATCGATGCCCCACACGTCAAAAATCTCGCAAACTTGAATAGCATTTTGAGGCATCCTTTTGAAATTTTTCCTTGGCGTTGGCATGAGTCACATGACTTAACCAAATCATGGGCGTCTCGATATATGGTAGGCCAATAGAATCCGGAATCAAAAACCTTCTTAGCGGTGTAGCTTGCACCATGATGTCCACCAGTGGGTCCGTTATGGCAAGCATTAAGGATATCAAGAGCCTCTTGGCCATGAACACACCGCCGGATTACTTGATCCGCACAAATCTTAAACAAGTAGGGATCGTCCCAGAAATAATGCTTAACATCTTTGAAAAACTTTTTCTTCTGTTGGGACGACATCCCTTTCACGAGGAAATTGCCCGCATGGTAATTTGCAAAGTCGGAAAACCATGGGGTGTTTGGGTCTTTCTTAGCAATCATCCCAAGTGTCTCAAGAGGAAATGTCTCCGTGATCTCCTTTTTCTCGAGCACACTTTGATGGGGATTCTCAAGTCTAGAAAAATGATCGGCGGCAAGGTTCTCCGCTCCTTTTTTGTCAAGAATAGTAAAATCAAACTCTTGAAGGAGGAGAACCCACCGAAGTAATCGTGGCTTAGCATCTTGCTTTGCCAAAAGATACTTAAGGGCATAATGGTCGGTATACACTATGGTCTTCGACAAGACAAGGTAGGGTCGGAATTTCTCAAAAGCATAAACAACGGCCAATAATTCCTTTTCAGTAGTCGTGTAATTGTGTTGGGCCTCAGATAATGTCTTACTCGCATAGTGTATGGGTTGAAAGTGTTTCGATTTACGTTGCCCCAAGACTTCCCCAATTGCGTAATCACTTGCATCACACATGAGCTCAAAGGGCAAATCCCAATCGGGGGCAACTAAGATCGGTGCTTCAGTTAATTTCTTTTTAAGAATATTAAACGCTTCAACACATTCATTGGTGAAGATAAACGGAGCATCCTTCTCGAGGAGATGGGTCAAAGGGCGGGCTATCTTAGAAAAATCTTGGATGAAACGGCGATAGAAACCGTCATGACCCAAAAACTCGAATAACTTTGACGGTAGTGGGATGAGGGAGTTTAGCTATAACGTCGACTTTAGCTCGGTCGACCTCAATCCCAGATTTTGAAATCTTATGGCCGAGGACAATGCCCTCTCGAACCATGAAGTGGCACTTCTCCCAATTCAAGACCAAGTTGGTGTCTTCACACAGTTTGAGCATGTGGTCTAGATGAGAGAGGCAAGAAGTGAAAGAATCTCCATAAAGAGAAATCGTCCATAAATACTTCCATAGACTTCTCGATCATGTCATGAAAAATAGCCATCATGCACCTTTGGAACGTACCGGGAGCATTGCATAAGCCAAATGGCATTCGTCGGTAAGCAAACGTTCCATAAGGGCACGTGAAAGTCGTTTTTTCTTGATCATGCGGATCAATCGGAATTTGAAAGTAACCAAAAAAACCATCGAGGAAGCAATAGAACTCATTCCCCGCTAAACGTTCGAGCATTTGATCCATAAAAGGTAGCGGGAAATGGTCCTTGCGAGTAGCATCGTTCAATTTTCGATAATCAATACACACCCTCCATCCGGTGATGAGGCGTGTGGAAATCAACTCATTATTGTCATTGGCAACGACGGTCATGCCACCTTTCTTCGGAACACAATGGATAGGGCTAACCCATGAGCTATCGGAGATTGGATAAATGATTCCGGCGTCGAGGAGTTTAAGAACTTCCTTTTTGATAACGTCATGAATTTTTGGGTTAACCCTACGTTGTTGTTGAATCACGGGTTTACAATCATCCTCCATCAGGATTTTGTGGGTACAGAAACGAGGATTGATTCATTTGATATCAGAAATTTTCCAAGCGATTGCATTTTTATGTTTTCGAAGGACATCCAAAAGTGCGGTTTTCTCCTCATCTTTCAAGTTTTTAGCAATGATGACGGGAAACTTGTTTGGTTCTTCAAGAAAAGCGTATTCAAGATGAGGAGGTAAATCTTTGAGCTCGGGCTCGGGAAGCTTTTCATCCGACGTTTGTACTTCTTTGATTTCTTCGATCGTAATTTCCTTCGGAGGGAGTGACGGTAATGGATCTTCATTTAACAATTGCTCAAGATAACGGATATCTCCCTCCGAATCATAAACACCATCATCAATTCCCGGTGGAATCGATTCGTCAGTAGCAAGAAACTCATCGATCTCTTCCAAAACGAAATCACCTCCCTCGAATGGAGTAAGAGAGGGGGAAGAGTCGGCAATAATAGGCTCAGAAGATGGTTCAAAATTTTCAGAAGGAATGGTGGGATTGCCGCCCATAAAATCAAGAAGCTTTTGAGCATACTCCTCCGTAGCAATATCGAGAACGTCGATTCGATTAATAGAAGCATCATCATAATTGGAGGAGTATCTCGAAGGATGGTTAATATTAAACGAGACGGTTTCCTTGTTAGATCGTAAAGTGATTTCTCCTTCATAAACATCAATCATCGCACGACCCGTTCTTAGGAAAGGCCTCTCGAGAATAAGAGGTACTCGGGGGTCAGCATCAAAGTCAACGACAACGAAGTCGGCGGGAAAATGTAGTGGTCCTACTTTCACATAGACATCCTCGGCGATTCCTTTCGGAATAGAGGTTGATCGGTCCGCGAGTTCAAGAGTCATCTTAGTAGGAGTGAGATCCGGGAGAGAAAGCTTGTTATAAATCGAAAGAGGCATTAAGTTAATACTCGCACCAAGATCGGCCAAGGTGGAGCATTTCACAATTCCCGGAAACTCACAAGGGATAAGAAATTTGCCGGGGTCTCCTAACTTTTCGGGAAGTTTCTTGAGGAGCACCGCCAAGCAATTCTCATTCAACGGTGTTTTTGCAATTTCGGCCAACTTTTCCTTATTACTCACTAAATTTTTGATCATGGCGGCAAATTTCGGCATGAGGAGTAAAGCGTCGATGAAACTGATGTTAAAATTCAAGGATTGAATGATTTCAACAAATTTCTCCATTTGGTTTTTGGTTTTATCACGAATCCTTTGATCTTGAAGTCTAGACGGATAAGGAAGTGAGGGTTTGAGAGTAGTCTTCGGAACATCGGGTTCCGGAATCGGAGTCTGAACGACCGAAGGTGGGATGGGTGCGGGTTGCACATTCTCTTCAATAACCACGGGTTCTCGTTCCTCCTCCCTCACCGCGAGTAGGAAACGATGGTTCATCATAAGCCTTACCACTCCGTGTGGTTATAGCCTTTAACTCACCCTTCGGGTTGGGAATGGTATCACTTGGAAGAGATCCCGAACTCGAGGTTTGACTTATCTTACACAAAACAGCATTCAACATGTTCTCAAGTTTATTCTGCGAAGCATCCAATTTGTTGTTCTAAAGTCGAATCTCATTCCTAAACTCATTGCTTTGTCTAGTCAACGAAGATTGAAACTCATTTCTCAAACTTGAAATCGAGTTTGCATGGTTTGGATGGTAGCATTATTGTGTTGAACGTAAGTTGTGAATTCATTTGAAGGCAAAGGTGGAGCTTGATAGCTTGAATTTGGATATCCTTGATTGTAATTGACTCCTTGATTCGGGTATTGATTTGGTGGGGCTTTGAATTGGTTTTGAACATTTGGTCCACGAACTTGATTTTGATTAAAGCGAGTCGATTGTTCGATTGAGAAAAACCCGGAGGTACCATTTGATTACTAACACGAGGGTTTGGTTCAACTTGAGAGCGGTATTGGTTACCTCCGGTTACGGCATTAGCTTCGAAAGGATTTCCATCGGTGGCGGTACAATTGTAGTAGGCATGCGGGCCACCACAAGTAGTACAAGTCGTTTCCACCGCTTTGACTTGAGCGGTTGGAGAAGAATTAACCTTAGCGGTCTTAATCTTAATCAAAGCCTGAATCATGTCCGTAAGTTTATCAATCTTAGCATCGGTGCTAGACGTATTTTAAGTAAGCGAGGACGATGGTGTACCATTCACTCGGGCAGCAACCGATTTGCTACGTGAGGTACGAACTTTAGATTTGTTCTCAATAATCAACAAGGCATCTCTCGTTGATCGGGTCAACAAATTACCACCGCGGCGGCATTGAGAGAGTCTTGATCAGTCTCATTCAAACCGTTATAAAACGTATCAAGTTGGTGTAATTCCGTAAAACCATGATGGGGACATTGCCTAAGCAAATCTTTGAATCGGTCCCATGCCTCACTAAATGATTCATCAAATCTTTGTGTGAATTTTGTTATTTCATTTTTTAGGCTTGTTGTTTTAGACGGTGGGAAGAATTCGTTCACGAATTTTGATACTAAATTCTCCCATGTGGTTATTGATCGAGGGGGTAGTTTTTCGAGCCAAATCCGGGCAGCCCCCTCAAGTGAAAATGGGAAGAGTAGAAGCTTGATAGCCTCTTCCGGAACGTTACGGTACTTGATCGTAGACGTGAGCTTGTTGAATCGTCGGATATGAGAGTGAGGATCGTCTCTCTCGAATCCGTAAAATTGGCTTGACGAAACCAAATTTATCAATCCGTGTTTAAGCTCAAAGTTATCGGCAACGATTGTCGGAACTACGATGGCTTCTCCATAACCCTCGGTGGGTGCTTGGAGTTGCTCTAGCATAGATCGGTTGTCCTCCGCCATTTCGATAATGGGCGGAGTTAGATTAGTTCGAATCTCGGGTTCGACTAATGGAGCACGTCTATTTCGCCTTCTCGGAATTGTAGCGGCTTCACGTATCGGTCTGTAGTTATTGGAACGAGTGCGCATGCACTTTCAAAAACCAAGGAAATTAAAACGAACGGTATTCGAAAACACAGTGAACTTAACCAATAATCCCAAGTGAATAAATCACTTCTATAAGACAAACGCACAAGCGAGCGGAGAAGCTTTTTTAGGTCAGCGCGAAGCTTATTAAAAACCCGCTTCTTTACAGCCGCAATTTAATGTCAGGCCGTCCTTATACCCACCACACAGTTTGTTTATCAAATAGAAATAAATTGACTCACAAGTGACACAAAGGCAAGTTTTTGATCTTTAGTTCGGGAACTTACTAATGATAACACCTCCGTTGAGAATGTTATATAATTGGTGTCTTCTATTTTAGCTCAAAAACAAAAGAGAAAATCTTTTTGTATTTTTAATATGATATATATATATACAAAGGAAAAAGGAAAATATTTTTTTACTTTTTTGATTTTTATAAAAAAATAGTAACTTCACAAAGGAAGGATCTCGAGTCACTAATCGTCAAACCTCAAACGATATTGTCGCGACACAACCTCCCCGGCAGCGGCGCCAAAATTTGATTCGTCTGAGGTTCAGGGGTAAGTGTGTGGATAAAACCTCAATATCGATATCAAAAATAATCACGAAGATAGATTCAAAATTCCTTTAGGAAAAAGAATATCAAACCAAATCCCGTGTGTGATCGTTGATACGGATTAGTCAACCCGAATCGTTTCCCAACGAGGCGTGAATTGCCAACGTCGTTATTGGTTTGGAATTTAATGCTCGATGTTTTGGATTGTGATTAGATTAGAATACTACGGGGAATGGGAAAGCAATTACGGGAATTTAAACTACGGGGAATCCTAGATTATGTAAATGAAACGCGAATAAAACGCAACTATGTCTATTCTAAGTCCTAAAAATAATCTAAAATTACTTTCTAACAAAAAATGATATTAGAAAACTATTTAAGAGTTAAAACTAATTTTTATGATTTTTCTGGAATTTATTAGAATTAAAACTAATTTTTAACTTTTAAAACTAATTTAAAATACTAAAAATTATGAAAACTAAGGAGAAAAATATGAAACTATTTTTATAAAATCTAAAATACCATAAGAGAATTTTCAAAAATATTATTTTTATTTTTCTGATTATTTTTCTATTTTCTACTAATTTAAAACTATTTAAATCTAATTTAAATTGTGAAAAATACCAAATAAAAGGGGGAAAATACGAAGAAATATTTTTTGTGTTTTTTATATTTTTCTTAAACTGGGAAATTTGAAAAATTATTTTTTTTTGAACTTTTTCTTAATTATTTGCAATAAAAGCTATTTAAAAGTGACTAAAAACTATTTTAAATAGAGAAAAATAGCAAACGGTGACCAAAAATTATGAAAATCTCAAGAAAATTCTAAAATGTTATTCTAAAGCTATGAAAAATATAAAATATGATGCTTATGTATAAGATCTGAGAGCTGCAGTGTTAACTGTCACCAAATAAGCACTTTGAAATAAGCTAAACAGAAAAATAAGCCACCAAACTTATACTTAAGCTAGATTATACTATAACCACTCTAAATCAACTAACTACTGCTACTCCTAACCTCAAATAAGCAGTTTAACAAGATTAGATGCTAAGCGATTTTTCTTCCCAAACAGGTTCGACCCTCCTGTTTGAGCTTATCCACAGCTTATCAGAGAAAGTGAAAAACAGATGTGTGGTCTTCAAGACCACCCAGCAAACTACAAATGGACCAAATTTGAGACCCTAGCTACTTGAAATGAACACTGTGCGATTAATGCAAGATCTGCAAAAAAAACTGATTTTGACATCATTTTGACTTTTGAAGACAGTTAAGATTCTTTGACTTTTGTGAGATTTAAATGCAAATGTAGGACTGATGTTGATGAATCTTGATTAAATACAACTTTAACAAGCTGGTTTATCAAATCTTACACCTATATGTAAGTTCTTAACAACTGATTCCAACAGTAATGCACATAAGATCAGTTACAAAGTAATTTTGACTTTATGAATGTTTGGCTGCAAAAGTAGGACTGATATGAATTGACCAACCCTTAACAAGCTTGAAACAATAAAACTTAACCAATGAATAACCCTTTATCACAGCAAACTGTTTTGATCCAAACACCACTTAATGACAGATAATGCAATCAATCCTAGCTAAAACATGATATCAAGATTATTCTAACTACAAAGCAGTTCAGAGCACTAAAATGAAACCATATGACAGACAAATAACACTACTTATAACAGTTGAAATAAACAGTTACTACTACTTTTTATTAAGCTAGAAAGGAGATTAAGGCTAAACTCACAAGATGTCCAGCCACTATGGCTTGCAAATCAGCAAAAGTACCACTAATCCTAACCCATTTAACATCAAATCAACCCAGATCCATCACTGAACCAAATTAGAACACCACAGTTGACTTTCGTTGACCAAGATCTTTTGTTGTGTATTGATTGAAATGAGATAGTGAAGGCACAATCTAAGCTCACTAAAGCTATATCAAAATTTGAAATGAGCTTATTCCATTATTCCAAATAGCTTATTGATTACTTAAAATAAGAAATGCAAGATTAAATTTAAAAAAAACTTGGAACTTTGATTAAAACTGAAAAAGGATTACAAGGAATTGAGATTACAATGAAAACTTTAAGAAAACATTTTATAAACTACTGAAATACAAGAAACAATAAGCTAAATGAAAACTAAGGAATTGCACCATTCCAATGTGAGCTCAAGGGGTCTTTATATAGCCTCCATCAGCCTTGGATCCTTGATTGGAAGAACCTAGAACCTTATCCTTATCCACAGCCTATCCATGTCACCATCTCCAATCAAATTGCTCCAATTCATCATATGAGGTGTTTCGGCCAATCAAGAGCCTTCAATTGACCACGTGGCATCGTTATCTGACATGTCAGCTCTCTAGAAGGTTTGTGAGATTCTTAGTACGAGGTAAAGGATGGGTAATTTTTGTGGTTTGGGTAAATGGAGGAATGAAACGGGGTAATTTGGGCGCGGGGTGGATTTGTTTATATTATTTTGAGTTGGTTGACCGGGTTATTGGATGGGTTGACCGGGGTCCATGTGGGTATACGGATTATGAATAAACCGTGGGTATTGAGTTTGGGTTGGACCGGGTTATTTGTATTTGGGCCGTGGGATTGGTATTTGGATTTAGGACTAGAATTGGAACCTTTTAACAAATCAAGGACCCAATGTGTATAAGATGAAACTTCAGGGACCACACATGTAAATTCTGAAAATATCTTTGAAGGATCATTTTTGTCATACTTAAATAGACCAAGGCTGAATTTGCAACTTTTGATTCTTCAAGGGTCATTTTTGCCAAAAGCTCAAAGTTGAGGGGCCATTTTTGCCAAATCTTCAAACTTGAATATATCTTCTAAAAATCATCCTCGGAGAATAAAATCTTCATAAATGCTCAATTTTGATCTTCCGGCTCGGCTTAAGCTCTCTTAATCTCTCGTGCTCGGATTTACGTCTGATTTGGTTCCTTTTTGTGTGTTTTTACATATCCGTACCTGCACAAGCACAAACTCAAGAAAACCACAAATATTAGCAATAAAAGGCTCTTTCTTGGTTATTTTGGGTCTATTTTGATAATGAAAATGTATGTGTATTAGCACATACCAAAGAGGGGTCCCGGTGTCATGGCGAGCTATAACGAGCATGCTAAGGTGGCATGGCGAGCCATAACGAAATAGTACCGGGTGTACTTATATACGCTTCTTGAATCTTCAATTCTACAATTAATTTCCACCGATTCACATTGCCAAACAATTAATTTCAAAAGATTCAAAATAACATTCATATTTAAGTTACAAAAATGTATTACACGTTTTTTATACTAGACGAGTACCCGCGCCTGGCGGCAGCGGTTCCTAGCGGCAGATAATTAACAATATGCGATATTGTGGTAAGTGTTTCATAATATGCGATAATTCAACTAAAGCAAAAATTCTTAACATGTTCAAAGAACATATAAGAATATTTATTGAAACTGAAAATAAAACATTACATCAATTATGAGATAACTAACAATGCACGTTACTCGTCGTGTAAAATTTCTTAGTACACGTCATATGAGGTGTTGAATCCTTTTTGACCGAACTCTTTGATTGGCTTTACTTTGTAGTTATCATCCATCAAGGCATGATATTTGACTCAATCAAAAAAACTTCAAACCTAAGAAACTTAACAAAAATATATACACCGGTTGTATAATGTTTTTTGACCAAATTATTTCAGAAAACTTTGTATATCTTTGAAATTAATCCGCCGGAACAATCAACGATTAAAGCACCTATCAATCACCATCATTATAACAATATTTGGAAACAGATTTGTATTTAACGTATTTAGGGTATGCTTGGCGCGGAGCGTTGTGAAGCTTTTTGGAGCGATGAGCAATCAGCATTTTGATTTTTAGTAGTTGTTTGGCAAGTAGCGGTGAGCTTTCCCATTTTTTAGGAATACTCAATTTTTAAATGCTTTTTTAAGAAGCTGTGAGCGGTGAGCTGCACAGCTACTGCTCACAGCTCACAGCTACTGTTCACTACTACTGCTCACAGCTAATTTTGCCAAACACACCTTTAATGCGCAAGAACAAGAACAAAAAAAATGATTGTAAACATTTAAGTTATTCACAACAATATCTCTGCAATTTCAGCTATATATAAATGTCAAAACAATTTTTTTTAAAATCATATGGTCATTGTACTTTTAAGTAATGGAGTGTTTTAATAAAAGTATTAATTACATTATACATTTCTCTCACCTTTGACTTTCAACTTTCAACTTTTACTTTCACCTTTGACCATTTTTCTATTTTATATAGTAAAGATAATCTTCGATGGACCAAAATCCAAGTTTAAAAAAATAATACAGATGCAAATCAACCAATACTACAAAAAAAAAAAGTTTGATTTATAAAGATGGAACAGAAGTATTGTATTGAAAACACCACCTGTGTTACATTCCCTCAAGGCCAACCTTTTACACCTCTTGGTTCACCTTTTACCTTCTCTGTTAACAATAGTAAAAGACATTTTAATTTATCAGTTTTTGTTTCGTATTCTTTATCTTTGAGTCATGCTTGTAGTTAAGCTATGTGTTAGAAAGTTTGTTCGTGTTTGGTGAATTGTATAGTGCTTTGAATAAATGGAATATTGTTTGATGCGCCTTGAAGGAGAATCTGGATCTATTAAGGATTTTCAAAAACGATAAATTTTTAATTTAAATTCAAAATTTTCAAGTGTAAACCTCATTTTAATGTGCTCATAAGCCAAAATGTGAAAATAGAAATTGAATCAATGTTAAAAATTTCACGATTTTGCAATATATGTATCATTGTGAATTATCTATACAAATTTAATGAATCATTACCATAGCTCAATTTTTACGAAGATTTTTTAATTGAATTTGTGATTTATAGATTCGATTCACTATTAATTGATGTATACTTGTGAATCAAATTAAAAAATATGAATCAGTAGCTCAAACGAAGATTTCTTAATCTAAAAACCTTCTCAATGGAACCAAAGCCCCTTGAAAGAAGTTATGGATACTATCAGGATTTAGATTACTAGAAACAAAGAGGTTTTATAAATTCGAGACTTGATGAAATATATTACTACATCCGTCCCATAATAATTGTCCTATTTGACTTTTTTAAGTCATTTTTATTCAACTTTGACCATAAATATTTTTATTTATGTAATATAATACTTGATAAAATATATATGAATAGATTGGATTTTAAATGTATTTTCATTTGATATAATTTTTATCAAGTATTATATAACACAAATAAAAATATTAATGGTCAAAGTTGAATAAGAAAGACTAAAAAAAATCAAACATGACAATTATTGTGGGACGGAGGGAGTATGTGTTTTTTTTTTCATGGATACAATAGTTCCTAAAACTAATGGATCAATTTTAGTTTGATAAGAAGTTGTTAACTTCGTAAATATGACAACTTTGTTACAAGTTGAGTCATGGACGGAGCTTCTCAAGGGCAGGGTGGGGTTGTGGCCCTCCAAAAATGGATTTGCAAGCTTGTTTTTCAGTATACTTTTTATAAATAAAATATTAACATAGAACAATTTACATGTTTGGCCCCTTTAAAAATAATTAAATCTCTTTTGGCTCCTCCGGTAAAATAGTTCAAGCTCCGTCACTGGGTTGAGTGGCGCAAACAAGTAATGTGAACATTCATATTACAGTAATACTCCGTAACATGTATTAAAATGTTTTTCACTGCTCATCTACACTGATGCTTTTAAAAAGTCAAAAATAGTCTCTTTGAGTTCACAAATTGAACATAATAGCTTTTAAACTTTTATAACTCGGACATAATAGCTTTTAAACTTCTATAACTTTCTTTTTTAACACATCAAATACCTAAAAACACCTTTTAAACTTACTAATAATATTTGCTCAAAAAAACTTACTAATAATATATAATAATATAAAATATCCTCAAAACTGATTAACCTTTTCTATTTTATACCTTTTAAGTTTGAGAATATGTCAAATTAACCCTTAAAATAATTTATCTGTATACTTTTGCTTCACGTCATTTTTCAAATAATTATTAACATCTTTTATTAGAAAAATATGTTATTGTTGCAACTTTATTTTATATTATAAAATGAATGGTTTTGCACCCGCAGCAATGCGCTGATGAAAGTCTTGATCAATGTTCAACCGGTATGTACACGTATATAAATGACATGTTTTATTCGGTTTATTTTAACTTCTTATATATCCTTATCAACAACTCCATTTTAGTTTCACTTTTTTTTTTTTTTTTTTTTTTTTTTTTTTTTGTTTTTTTTTATTTAGGTGTTCACGCAATCAACATGGACTAATCAAGTGTTTGATATATTTGATCGATCTCCAAGACTATCTACCAATTATAGAAGACGGTACATGCATATTTATTTTCTCATTAGTTTCACACTAGCGACGGAGCTAGGATTTAGTTTATGGATGGGCCGAAGAAATTATACACGTCAATAAGCGTTGAAAGAAACCGTTAAAACAAAATTAAGTGTAAAAAAAATGCTTAAAACAATATGTATCGTCTATTTCTCAAAATTGCCTAGCATCTGTTGATTTTCTGTGATCAATTGCTTATGATAATTAGAAGTTGCTATCTGTAAGTGTCGTAAATGCACTGTAATAAATTGCTAATAACACTAATTTTCAGGAAGAAATAATTAGGTGGGCCTAACTTATTCAAATAGTACGTAGTAGCAAAATACTAGTATAAGTATGGGTGTTTGCAAATTGTTTGGGGTGGGCCTTGGCCAACCCAAGCTCCAAGCTAGCTCCGTCCTTGTTTCACACCAAATAGTTTATCCTATTATTGACACATTACTTATTATATTTACTTCAAAAATGATGTAACTTATTTACAATCTTTGTTATTTGTTAATTTATTCACAAAAGTATCTTTTTAATAAACAATATTTATAAAATCCTGCGATTCAACGAGTCAACAACCTAGTGTTGTATCAATTAATTTTCTTTAATATACATCTGTTTTCTAGCAATTTTCATTACGTGGAAGAAAGTGTGCGTTGAGTGAGAAAAAGAGAGTCTAACAAAATACAAACTAGGGATTGGAGCATGTATTTTTCGAAGAGTGCATTAATTAATGCACGCATAATTTGAAATATGCCCTTTTTGTCAAATTTCCCTATATAAATTTTTTTGGCTCAACCATGGGGTCATTCAGAGCGAAGGTTCACCCATATAAATTTTTTTGGCTCAACCACGGGGTCATCAGAGTTGAGCCAAAAAAATAACAAGATGTCAATAGTAGATGAAGGGCTACAAAAAGCATCAAAGATATCTCAAAGAGCTTGATCTCTTTGAGATAATGGCAAAGATTCCCGGTGGTCAGTTCACATCTTTTGATCTTGCTTCTAGTCTTCCTAAACAAACCCCCGAAACTCCGGTTGTAAATGAAAGGATTCTTCGGTATCTAGCTAGCCAATCCATACTCTCAGCCATAGTAAAGGATGGAGATGGAGGCTCTAAGGTGTTCTATGGCATGACACCAGTGTCCAATAACTTTGTCCAGAACAAAGATGGAATGTCTCGTGCTTCGTTACTTTTGCTTCACTGTGATAAAGTATTCGTCGATTGTTGGTTTGTATATCCTTACATCCTATATCCTGATTAGTTAGCTTACTAGTTTGAGTGGTTACAAAGACCACTAGTTTGACATTCAATTCACTTCGTGATCACATTTTGAACCATGTGTACTTTTTAGCTATGCATGCATTTTCAAAAAAATAAAATCATGAATTGGTGCCGTTATCAATAGAATAGAATTCGATCACATTATTAATTTGCAGGTATCACTTGAAAGATGCAATAGTTGAGGGAGGGACTCCATTTGAAAAGGCCTATGGGGTTAAAGCATTTGAGCACCTTGCAAAAGACCATAGATTTAGTGAGGTGTTCAACAAGTGCATGCATGATGAAACAAGAATACAGATGAAAATGATGCTTGAAAGGTACAAGGGATTTGAAGGCGTAAAAGAGGTAGTTGACGTTGCTGGTGGTTTAGGAGCTAACCTAAAGCTAATTGTTTCCAAGTACCCAAATATTAAGGGCATCAACTTTGACCTACCCCATGTAATCAAGGAAGCACTTCCATGTCCAGGTATAGAATTTCATAAACACACAAAATGCATGCATGAATCATGTTTTTATGCATCGTATCTTTGTTAAACAATGGACCTAGGTTCTTTGCCGATGTAAATATGTAATTTTGATCGACTATGAGGGCTTAATGTTATTGACTAGGTGTGGAGCATGTCAGTGGAGATATGTTTGAAAGTGTTCCTAAGGGAGATGTTATTTTCTTGAAGGTTGGTGCATCTACTCTTTGTACATAACCTTTCGGTAAAGGGATAAATGTCTCAAACATAATGATTAAACGTATCGCTTCATTCTTTGTTGTGCCCTGATTATTACACAACATTAAGAAGTTTTTGGTATAGTTTACAGGAGAAAAAAATAGAAAAAAACATTCAAAAACTTTCAATATTGCTAAAAAGGTTAATATGTGTCACATAAATTGAATTACTCGAAATGAGATTTAATTAACGTTACTAGCCGTTAATCACCCATTTTCAAAAAATGACGAGTTAAATGGATTTTATAAGATTAAAATAAGTTTGACTTTACGTGTTTAAACAGTGTAAATGCTAATTATTACTACTATTATAGAGTAACTTCATAAGCTTTATTTTAAGTTAAGAGTAACCATAGGTAATTCAATTAATTTTTAAATAATGAACTAAAGTCAAATTATAATTGGAGTAAAGAAAGCAAACTTTATAATGTCAATAATTTTAATAAATTAAATCGTCTTTGTTAAGGAATATATAATCATGTGTGGAGGGGGAAAAAAGAAAGAAAAACAATAAGTAATATCATTTATGATTTATCAAGTAATTACAGATTTGGTTTTGTAAAGTTTCCAAAATTTGTATATTGTGTACTCATTACGCAACAAAGGATAAATCGAAAAGTTTAGACATTTAATAGGAATGAACGATACACGACAAAACAAAATGTGTCAAGTTATAAAGATGTTTATACACATATATACACATATCTCTTTTGTAAATTCTTTTAGTTGATTAAACACAATGTATTGTGCATTTAGTGGATACTTCATAACTGGGGAGACAATTCTTGCATCAAGCTTCTAAAGAATTGTTGGGAGGCATTGCCAGAGAATGGGAAGGTGGTAGTAGTGGAAATGATCATGCCCGACCCTGAAAATTATAATGACAATGACGAAGGTTCTAAGAGTGTCGTGGGTTGTGATATGATGATGTTGCTTGTTAGCCCTGGTGGCAAAGAGCGAACGATAAAAGAATACTACGCTTTAGCTAAAGAGGTGGGGTTCACTTCTTTGAACATCGCTTGTAAGGAAGCACAGTTTGGTATCATGGAATTCTACAAGAATACGTGAGTACGTAACTATTGAATGCAATTCTTAGTAACAAGGATCAAATTAATTAAATAAATTTCATTCTAAATGATATTAACAAGGTTTAAGTATGCTCACGTGTTGCGACGAGCTGGATTTTTCTCGTTAAGTGAACAAGTTCTTGTGTATGGTTTTTAATGAATAAGATACCGTATGCATTTATAATTTAGTTAAACGTGTTTGTACATATGATACTGTGTTTATTTACATGTTTTAGTTTGTTAATTTAGGTACATACTCGTAGTACATATAATTTGGACAACTTAAAGTGTGGGAGGTTTAATATAAAGTTGGTCATTTTGCTCAAATAATTACTACCTCCGTCCCATAATAATTGTCCACTTTGACTTTTTCAAGTCTTTTTTATTCAATTTTGACCATAAATATTTTTATTTGTATAATATAATACTTGATGAAAAATATATGAATAGATTGGGTTTTAAATGTATTTTTATTTGGTATAATTTTCATCAAGTATTATATAACACAAATAAAAATATAAATTGTCAAAGTTAAACAAGAAAGACTCATAAATAGTAAAAGTGGACAATTATTATGGGACGGAGGTAGTATGTATTAGCGTGTGAATTTTGTTTTATTAATAAGTTCGATTTGAAGCAATAGCACCTTTTTCCCTACATCCGGGTTAAAGCATAACAAAAAAGAAAAATTTATCTTCAGTGTGTTTGAAACTAACAATTATGTAGCTCTCAAGGTGGGAGATAAGAAAAAAAGAGTATTTGTTTTCAACATTTGTGTAACTAATATGTTTTTATTTCTATGTAACTAAATTTATAATATCTTATATCAACCTAATTTGTTTTATTTCTATGTGACTAAATCTATAATATATATATATATATATATATATATATAGGGGGCTTTATTTTGAGAACTCTCTTAAGTGCGAGAACTGCGAGAACTTCTCTAAACCAATGAGATTTTTTTAATATTAAAAATTATTATGAATTCAAAAGGGTATTATAGTAAAATACAATTTTTTATACTATTTTTGATTTTTTTTATTAATTCCTGATTTTAAACATTCCTATTTTTTTTTTTTTTTTTATTAGCATGGTTTCATAATATTACAGGTGCATACATGTTTTTATTATTTTTTAATGAGATACATGTTTGTTTTTAAGCACGTGCATTTATGTTTTTTAAATGAGGTGCTTGTATGTTTTTTTGCTAGCATTATTATTATTTTTTTAAGTTTGAAACATAAATTAAAGAACATAAACCATTATAAAAGAAAAAACAAGATTCATATACTTATAAGTTACATTTCACTTAATTACAAGTACAAAAAACACATATGCAATAATCGTATATCTTCAAAAGTCGCAGATTATCTTCATGTATATTTGTATTCATCCACTTCAGAGTCTTCAATGATATCATCTTCATCAATCTGAAACAAGCATGAACAAAAACAATTAAACCACAAATAAATACGAAATGAAAATTAATCATAACAACTATCAAACACATATGCACAATTTAGAACATATATGTATAACTTTTTCGTTGATTTTATATCAAACTTAAAACACATATGCATACCCTTTTTATTAATTTTATACCAACTATAAAACACATATGCACAATATCACTTATTTTAAACCAATTAACAAACACATATGCACACCTCTTTCATTGATTCTATACCAAACATAATTCAGTAGGTAATCTAAACACATATGCACACCCGTTTAATTGATTTTATACCAAACATAAAATACATATACACATGGTCATCATCACCAGATGTGGATCTAAGTATCTGATTATAGTACCAACAAAAACAAGCCCCCTTTTCTCAACAAAACCCTCTTACCTACTGAATTAAATATGATCCATAATCAAAGAATCCAACTGAAACCAAACCTGGTTGTGAAGATCGTCGTCCCAGGTTTATAACCTTTTTACACGTCCAATACAATACGAAATAATTAATATATAAGAAAAAAGATCTAGACCTAACAAAAAAAAAACGTTTTTCTAATGAAGTAAAATCGTTAAGGGAACAAAAAAAATAAAGAAAAAAAAAGGAAACGAAACCTCATTTATTTTTTGTGATATAAACAGGAGACAAAAAAATTTATGTATGCAAAACATATATAATCCAAAACAAAACATATACGTTTTGTAATTCAAACACAAAACATATATGTTTAATACATAAACATATATGTTTTTATACGTAAACATATATGTTCTAAACGTAAACATCTATGTTTTATACGTAAACATCTATGTTTTATACGTAAACATCTATGTTTTATACATAAACATCTTTGGTCATACATGAATGCTTAAAGAACATATTGTCACGCCTAGAAAAAATAATAGTCAAGATTAATACTTTTCGAAGAATGCTTTCTAGTGATCTAAGGACCATAAATTAATAACACCAATGACCACAACATCTTTGCAAATTAATACATATTACATAGCACAGAATAAAACGAACAATCGATAGTGTCTTTTAAAACTACCCTGTAGAGAAGAGGAGCAATTACAACAATTTGCACATAATAATTATCTTGATAAGACTCTTTTTATTGACTTAAATCATATATTTGAAACATAGTAGCACACAACAGTTAATCAAAACTAATCAATAGTGCAAAACCATTAACACACTTTTAATAGCGCATAAAATTCAATTTTGGCAAATTTTCAATAGCGTAGAGGTTTCAAGCAATATAACAATAGTACAAAACATTCATCCAAACATTACTATGGCGCACAACATTTAAACTAGCGCAAAACCCATTTAACTACAAATATCATTCAAAACACTCAGATTTTTATCTTTGTTTCAATCAAATGCTTCCTAAAGCTTAAAAGTACTTCTTGGACTGATTTTAAATAATCAAAACACAAAATCTACATATTCGACTTTGTTTTGCTCGACCTAAAACGTGTAACCAAACACCCCTTTAATAGGTCAATTAGACCAAATAAAAATATTTGTGAATGACCAAATAAAAACAATAGTTAAAAAGAACAGGTCCAATTCTAAGAACTGATCCAAAATCACCCAAACTATATCTTTTTATTCAATGACTTTCAAGTATACAACACTCCTAATTTGTTTTATTTAAAATGTTGAAACTGTAGACCTTGATAGATCTTGAGCACTCGCAGATCGTTAGTATTACTTATGTAATCACAAGCAAACTAATAGACAATCTCTACGACTTATATTCTTTAGCGGAAATCAAATATAAGCACAAACACAATAACTAAGAACACGTTAATCCTCTATGGATCTTTATATTACTAAAACTTTGTTTTTCAACTCGTTACATCAATCATACTATTTTGTTCCTTTTATAGGCAAGGAACCCTAACTTGTTTCCTAAGAAACGTATAATCATAAAACTAAATAAGATATACATAATCGCTTCCTAATAAAGCTCATGCATATCCTAACTAACTATAGAAGACACGGAATAATTATTTCCGCAGAAACTATCTACTAATTATACTACTTCAGCAGATTCTCTTCTTCATCAGAAACATTGAACTTCAGCAGAATCCTTCGGTAGTAACATCGTGAATTCTAACTTAGCGAATTCCCAACAATCCACCCCTAAACTGGAATTTGACTTGGTTAAGTTCCAGTTTCTTGATAGATCTTCAACGCTTCAGAGGATTGTACGCGAACATCAGCAACAAAGACATAAAACAGTGACACCTCGATGATGACAAATCTTTAAAGCTCCAGTTCTTTGCAGCAACAAATGACATAATGTACATCAAAACATGTTAGTTTCATACTATTCTCATCACATCCAGGTGTGTTAACTCCTGTGAGAGATGAATCATTGAAAATAATGGATTTGATGTCTCTTTACCAATAGCCATCACTCCTGGAGTAGCCAAATGTTTAAGTTCGAAAACTATGGTACACGCGATAACCATCGATTTATTAGCAAATCAGAAACTATATAACGGATTTGATATGTCTTTACCTGTAGCCGTTTGCTCAGGACTAGTCAATTCTTAGAATTGGTGAGCTGATTACCAAATATGGTATTCCATTGCCTTTACCACAAGCCATATACATGTGGGCTAGTCAATTCTTGGATTCCAAAAAGGAATAAACCATGGTGAATTGATGACCATACAACCCTCAGCAATGAAACATGGGTGATTGCAAACCCTATGATTTTGAGCAAACCATTATAGCTATCAACAGATTTGATGTGTTTTTACCAAAGCTGTACCCTTTGGACTAGCCAACTCTTTGACATACACAAGGTACATCTGGTGAGTTAATAACCAGGAAATATATACAACAAACCTGAAATAAAAGTTAGACAAACAAAAAATATACATAGTTTTTTTTTTTTTTTTTTTTTAACTAAGAAACAAATATTACAAACCATACAAATTACCACAATCAAGATGATGCTCTTTGTTGCAGAAGCTGAGACTTAATAATTCCAACACATTGTTCAGCATGCAACTTATCATTTCCAATAGGATCTGGAGGAACTTCCAACTTCTGTCTAAGCATGCTTTCCATCAGCCTCATAGACAAGGGATAAATCTTATCAGCAAACATACAAACAGTAATTCCACCCTTTGTCTCCACCACATGCACACAAGGCAAAGGTTAAAACCTCCAAGTCTCAACCTTCCACTGATGTGAATTCTTCCAAATATGATACCCTTTACCATTTGGAGATTGAGAATCAAACAACACTTGAAGATCACCCAACAAAAATAAACCAGAACCCTGTGGTGAATGAATAGCATAATACTTAGTAACCAGATCATACAAAGTGTTCAAATCGTGCCTATCCACCAAATGAAATATTTCCTTCAAGAAGTTGAACTTCATAGTAGAATTATCCAGACGATGAATAGTGTTAAGCTCCCCATCATTCAAGGTCCAATTAATCAACACATCATGAGATCCTTCAGGAAAAACATCAACAGATCCTTCTTGAATAAAAGTTGATTCAGCAGCTTTTAGATCCAAAGAATTATCCTGACGAGATTTCTTGACCTTAGATGTTTGAGAACCAGATGATCTCATAGATCTCCATAAGGAAGAAGGTTTCCTTTTAGACATCATCTTCTTCCTCCTACCTGGTATATAAATACTCATACATGGTGCCTCCTTAGAGTCGTCATGAACATCTGTAGCAGGAGTAGAAGATGAAGATTTATTTTGAAGCGACCTGCGCAACTGATGCATTCTCTCAAGTACCTTTATGGCCTCCTTAGATTTAGCAGCTTTTTGTTCAGATTTCCTACCCAACTTTTCGCCTATTGTATCAACAGGTACCACTCCAGGTAATGTTTCAGAAGAAACATCATGAGACTCAGCGAGTGAATCCTTCGGTTGAATGAGTAGATTCAGGAGTGTCTTCAGAAGGAACACCAAGAGGGTCACAGATTGAACCTTTTCAAATTTGAATGGATGGCTTCAAAAGATGCTTCAGAAGCAATGACAGGAGAACTCTTCTTTAGTGATATATCATCAAAGTTATCAACAATTTGAACTGTCTTTTGTTTCTTTGCTTTAGGAGCAGCAGAAGTACCAGCAATCCTCTTCAAAGTTGATGATGATGTAGAAACAGACGAAGTAAACTTCATAATCCTATTATACCTCTTGACCAACTCAGAATCAGAAAAAGCCAAAACTTGTTTCATTGTTAGACCAGAGTTATATAAAGTACAACTCTGATTTTTCACCACTGTCCTCATATATGCTTTCTTCTGAGCTTCAGTAGGTGGTTTTTCTCGTTTTGCTTTATTCTTTTGAGCAACAAGAGCTTTCCTTTTGTCAGCTGCCTCTTGCTTTCGCTTTCGTCCAAGAGCTACCATTTGTGCAACATAATTCTCACTATCAAATGCTGCACCTAAGATACTCTGAGCAAGTGTAGGATCTGGCAGACTTCTTTGAGTATATACATCCCATTGTGCATCAGGGATCTGAGTAGCCAAATCATCCAATTCTTTTTGTCTCTCAGCTGCAATCTGTTTAGAAGTAGATTCAGCTGCAATCTGTTTAGCCAATGCATCACTTTTCTTCAAATTTGCACACTCAGCTAACATTCTTTCTTGTGCTTGCCTTTCCTGTTCACTTACCAGATCTGGACCAAGCTCATCATCAATCATTACATCTGTTTCTTGAGCATCAGAATTATGAACAACATCAACTGGAGAAGTATCACTCACAGGAACTTCAAAAAAAACATCCATATTAGCATAAGAAGAAACATGTTGAGACAGATCTTCAACAGGAGTTGAAAATACATCAGCTGCTGGATTCAAATCATAACTTCTTCCAGCAAGAAAGACTTTAGAATTATCTGCTGAAGGTGTAGAAGCAGGTTGTGCTGGCACAGATGAAGCTTGACCAACTTCAATAGCAATATCCATCATAGGAGAATCAGCACCAACATGTTCTTCAGGAGTTGCAACATCCTCACTTTGCAATGTATCCTTGCTCAAAAATTTCCTTCTCCTCCTTCTAGTAAACAAAATTGGCTCCTTTTGCTTTACAGATTTAGCAGCCATTGGAGTAGAAGCATTAGATTGTTGAGCCACATTAGCCAAAATATCAAGTGACTCAAATTGAGTATCCACTTCCTCCTTATCAGAAGAAACATCCAATCTCCTTTTTCCACTATGACCCAGTTGTACTTCCAAATCCTGAACCTTCCTTTTCAATTCTACAATCTCACCACCAAGTGTAGATTTAGTCTTTGCAAGCTCCTTCTTGAGATCAGCAACTTGACACACCTGTTCACTAGAGCATATGAGATGTAAGTGTAATAGGGTCATCAGCTCCACCAGCAGATTGCTCTGTGGTGATGGGAGCTTCATTGGACCTTTCAGAAGAAACATGATCATGCTCAACATTATGAGAACCTTCATTAAATGGTTCCCTAACTGGACTAGGTGTGGTCGTCTATTAAGCTCGACCTCAAACTTCATCAAGAGTAACACGTAGGTGGTGGACTAGAACTAGGTCTAGGTGAAGGTATGGATGAAGGCTGGTCAGGAGAAACATGAGTTGCTTCAGCAGCATTATAAGGGCCCTCATCTATTGTAACTGATGGATTACCATCAGCAACAACAGTAGTAGAAGGTGGAGAACCAACAACATTCCCCTCATCAGCAGCCTCATTGCCTTGAGGCAACATAGCTGCTAGCAAAGGATGATGTTCCCCTTCATATTTAGTTCTCATTGAAGCAAATAGTTTAGACGTTAAAGCTCCTATAGGACAAAAAGCTTGGGCTTGGGTAGAAATGTCCAAAATCATTTGTAAGAACCTAGGGTACATAAAAAACTTATGTTTTTTCCTATGAATATTTTCAACCATATTATCAAAAATAAGCCTAGAAAAGTTATAAGTTAACCCCTGAGAAAGACATACAATACCACATCCCATTGAGTAGAAAACTGTCCCATCCTCTGATTTATTGCTTATGCCTTTTGAATGTGTGAACTAAAAACCTCCACATAGGACACAACTGATTCTTGAACCATATATCAGTCCTTGTTCCCTGATATCCAAAAGCTCTTAGCCCAACAAGAATATCCACAGCATTAGAATGATAAACCCCATTCTCATCATCCAAACGAAGTTGTCTTCTAATCAACGCCTCTGTTACAACATGCTCTGTTCCGTCAACCAAAGCTACGATCTCTGATGAGTGTGTAAATACTCATCATTTTTGGTCAAATCTGAACTGCAAAACATTTAAAAACACTCGAAAATGCATCAAAATACTGAAAATATCTCAAAATTGTGTTTTATATGTTTCAGATGCAAAATTATCGAAAACGAATGAAAAACGAACAAAGTTTGCATAATTGGCAGTTTCAGTCCCCCGACTTTCAAAAAAAATTGGCAAAACTAGTCCCCTGGATTTTTTTAAAAATGGAAAAATATTATTTATGGACCTCGGTTAATAAAGTTCGTCATTTATGGTCCTTATAATAATTTTTGGAAATTAACAGTTTTGGTCCTTAAGTATCTAAATGGATTCAAGTTTAATCCCAAATCTAAATCCTATACATCCTTGGCCCAACCAGTCCATCTCATTGCCCAATCCCAGCCTTATACCCGGTCCAACCCAAACCCTACCCGGTCAACCCCCCAATTGTTAACACCCCTGTCTTCCCTTCTCTTTTTCCCGCCCAATACACACAAACCCAGCTCCCAAGAACCACAGAACACAATGATTAAAATAGCTCTTCACCCTCACCTTTCCCTGACAACTCCCACAACCCAAAACCCTTATCCATCATTTTCCCCCCACGCCTGCTCAGCTCCCATGTGACACAACAGAGATGACAGAGGAAGAAGCACGCTTGCCAGTCCTTTTGGCTGGATTATCTCACCAAGAGAGGAGAGAGAGAAGACTGGGGTGGCTTAAATACGAAGAGTCATGGAGCAGCAGTTAGTTAGTTTTTTTTTAGTATTAGCTTTATTTTTAGTCTAGTTTCTAGTCTTGTACAATTTCTCAATGCTTTTAGAGGATTTGTAATCTTTTTTCATCTGTATTTGATAGCATTTGAATTTCGTTTGTAATTCCTTTTGAAGCTCTGTAAAATCCCTTTGTTTAAATAAAAGTTGCACTTTGAATTCTAAATCGTTGTCAATTAGTTTTAAAGTCTACTGTTCAATAGCTCTAATAGCTGTGAAATCAGCTCATATAAGCTTGTATGAGACCTTCTTTTCTTTTACTTAATCTCCAAAATCAGTTTTCTAAGTTTTTCTAAAAAAGTCAAATCGGGTAAAATTCAAAAGTCAAACCAGTTTTGTTTAAATTCTGTTTTGAAATTGTTGTTTGATTGATATTTGTGTTTGTTTATCATTGTTGATTCAGTATTGGTCTAAATTCATCAAAGTTTTAAAGTTTAAAATGCAATTTGCTACTCTAAAGGGGTGTTTGGTCAATAAGGAAGCTGGGTCATTGAAACCTTTTTGACCCAGTTTGACAACTAAAGTCAACCTCACTCTGGATAATAGTAGTTTTTGTTTGCACAAGTAGATTTGTTTGGTTTGGATTCGTGATAATCAAACAGGAAAAAAAAAAAAAAGATGTTCATTTTTTTTCTGCATAGGACAATATTGTTCTCATTGTTCATGAGCTGGTCATAGGCTCGTTTCAGGATTTCATACACCAGAGATAGGGGCAAAAGGAAGACAGCTGGGTGGTTTTCAAGTTCCAATAAGCTCAGCTGCTTATTCCCACTATAGCCTGTCCAAAATAAGCTCAAAAGTGTGTCCCTTGGCCTGTCTTTTTCAATCCAAACAGCAGCTAAGTAATTTTTTGTTTTGTTTCAAGTGCTTATTAGGCTTAACTTACGGTTATCTAGGTTATTCATTGCTTACTTGCGAAATTAGAATAGGATAGATCCTTTGTTGGTTTATTTTTTTTAGCTTATTGTGTGATTTTTCCATTGCTTACTTTTCCTATAAGTTTTAAGAATTCCCTAGTGTAACAATGAGGGCCAACTGCTTAATCCCTTGTACTTCAGCATGTTTTATTTTTCTTCTTTGCTTATTTTAGTTAAATAAAGTTACTATCTCATTAGGGTCTTAATTAGATTGCTTAGAATGGATTTAGACCAGTCAACTTCTACACAGGTGGTGAGTTTGGTTGTGGCTGTTCCTCATCAGTGGACAGTCAAGCCAAAGGGAGCTTGTCCCCTTTCTATTTGATGTACTCTTTACTTGTAGCTTGTTTGATTTCATTGATGTTTAAGATAGCCTAGTTTTTATGCATTGCTTATTGCAAGTTTCGAAATTTGTCCAAAGGTGTGTTTAGTTGTTGTCCAATTCAGAAGACAATAAGTTGTGAAAACAGCTTATCGAGTGCTTTTCAAAAGTAAAGGTTTAACAAAAATAGCTTACTTTGATCTCATTTTTAAGTTCCAAAGAGAAAAATCAAAATGAAAAAAAAAAAGTGGAAAACATGATTTTTGCCAAACTTTGTGGAATTTTCACGGATTTATTATAAGTCCATTTGAGCTCAAATTTGGGATACAAGATCTTTGGTTGGTTGTGAACATCATGGCCATTTTAGTTTATTTTTAGGAATTTTTCTAGCTAGCTTAATTAGTGCTTAAAGTAGGGCCTTAGAGGCCGTCTGGCATATAGTTATTAAAATCTGGTTGCGAGTTTTTTTTCTGTAGCTTATGCTTTTTACTTCCCAATCAGTTGCATTAGCTCGTTTTAGGTTAGATTTAGGCTTTAGTAGCTTATGGTAGCTTATAGTTAGCTTTTAGCTTATTTCAAGTGCTTATTCAAACTGCTTATTTGCCCAATTCAGCTTATTAGTGGGCTTATCTAACTTTTTATATTTTTCCCAGGCTTAGAATAATATTTTAGATTTTCCTGCAAAGTCTCATAATTTTTACTGTTCATTTGTTATTTTTCTTAATTTTAATTAGTTTAAATTAGTTTTTAATTAATAATAATTATTTAAAAAGTCTAAAAAATATATTTTCAGTTTTAAAATAACTTTTATAATATTTTAGATTTTTCTAAGTCAAAATTTTACTTTTCTAGCTTTATTTCATATTTTCTTATATTTTAGGGTATTATTAAATAGTTATAAATAGTTTTTAATTAATAATAATTAGATAAATAGCTGTAAAAATAATTTTCTTTTTCTAATAATTTTCTTTTATATTTAGGATTGTAAAAATATCATTTTCATATTTGTAGGCCTTTTATTTCTTAAAACTCACTTTTTATTTTGTACGTTTATGTAATTTTTATTTAAACGTAAGTTTTAAATTTTAAACGTTCATCATTTTAAATATAGTGATAGCGTTTATTTAATAGTTTTTATCTTTTTAATTTCCTTTAATTTGCATTTTAGCCCTTGTAGTTTATGTCCTTCTCCTTAGTTATAATAATTCACAATCCTCTTTTCCGTTCAAATCTCCCGATCACTATACGTTTGATAATCCATTGCATAGCTCGCTGGGACATAACGACCCGGGGAAACACTATACTCCTCAGATCTTCATTTAGTTCGTTCCTGAGCCGTTTTAAGCTTGTTACGGTTTGTCATTCACAAGTGGCAGGCTTGAGTGATAAAGCTTGACTGTTCTGGAGCGCATCAATCTCTATATCACTCCTCTTTTCAACAGTTTCCCAAAATTGTGTAACCAATGATTCATAAACAACTTCCGGAGAATGCGTTAAAGCATAATGAATCTTTGATCTCTTCAAGAACTCCACCATTGGTTTATACAAATCATCACCCTTTGCTTCTCCCAGAAAAGCAACTTTGTTATGATCTTTCTTTAATTGAAGTGCCATGTTTAAAATTGTAAGTTAGGGTTATGATTCTTGCAAAAGGAAGTGTTGTGAGCGTAAGTGAAGAGGGAATTGTTTAATTTGAAGCAAAGATATGCGTATAATGGGTTGGTAGAAGTTACCCAAAATATAGTCAAAAATATCGGAACTTATTTTGACCATATCTTACACGTATTTCAACTTTAACCAAGAGGTAACACTTCAGCAGAAACACAGTCAATCTGCTGAAGTAAATCGCTTCAGCAGAAACCACCCAAGATAAAAGATATCCTCAGTAAATATCTGAGCGTTCTTCCACCCAACTCACATTAAATCACATTAAACCTCGAATCCGTCTATATAACAATCCCAATGCACACTTCACATATATCATTTATCCCCAATTTTCATCACAAAACCCTAATTTCATCACAAACCACAATCAACCACAATCAACCATAATCAGCCATGAATACCAAACCAGAGGTTATAGATCCAACCTCTTCTCCATCATCATCATCATCAAGTGATGATACTAACCTTTGGCGACTCTATATTTCTCCATAAACATCACGACCAAGAAAATCTCCCTTTCTCCCTTCTTTTGAAGATGACAGTGTAGTGGATCCAAGTGAATCTTCTGATGACTCTGATGACTCCACTAAGGAGATAACTTCACACCCTCAACCTCCACAACCTCAACCTAAACAGGTGGTGTTCGCTCTTCCTGCGCCATGGTTTGGTGCTTCATCTCATATCGTAACGGGAAGGGCAAAGGAAGATGGATTGGTTGCTTTTTGGTGAAACCAGCAGATGAAGCACAAAGGACACAGTCATATCACACATCCATCTGCTGAATTCATCTTCATCATCTTCGGTTTCCTTAATCCATCCTTCCCATTTTGATCGTTAGCTCATCGTACTGGTCATGCATATCCTGGTCATGCATATCCAGCAGTTGGAATAGATGATATGAGCTAGTAGATGATAGGAACATAGTATAGGTTCAGTAGATCATGTATAATTATGAATCATGTATTTCCATTTGAAGTTGATTGTTATGCATTGTAAGCTGTAAGCTGTATCTTGAATGAATGAGCAATTTAACTTCAGTACATCTCTTCAGTACTTTCTCTTCAGTGGAAACAATATGCTCTTTTCAGTACTTTACTTTCAGTAGAAACAAGCTTTTAAGCTTTCTTGACCATATTCCAATGAACCAAACTTGATAAACTCCAACTTATATATGCAAGTGCAAAAAGCATTACAGAGAAACACACAAACCAAACCAAAACAAACTAAAAGAACATTAATGGGTTAGTGTTAGCAAATATATAAACTAATATACAAAGTTTACAACATAAATCCTCCCCTGAGGCCTATGCCTCCCCTTAAACTTTGCAGTTAAGGGTTAAGCATCCCAATATGGACCACAAGGTGTTGAAACCTTGGTCCATCAAAAGCCTTTGTTAACAGATCTGCCACATTATCATCAGTGTGAATTTTAACCACTTTGATCAAATGTTTTTCATATGCATCTCTTATAACGTGGAGCCTGATTTCTATATGCTTAGTTCTACTGTGAAAAACTGGATTTTTAACAATGCATATGGTACTTTGATTATCAATAAAAATTGTTCTATTCATGAAGTTATACCCATAATCCAACAATTGATTTTGTATCCAAAGAACCTGTCCACAGCAATTTGCAGCAGCAACATACTCTGCTTCAGTAGATGAGGTAGCCACAATAGTTTGTTTCTTGCACTGCCAAGAAATCAATCTCTTTCCAAGGAAGGTTTCATATTTAGTCCTCAAGAAGAATACCCAACAAAACCTGCTATAGTCATCAGTAATAACCAGACAGAAATACTTGTGATCTATGCTTCTGACTTGAGTTGGACCAAAGAGATCCATGTGAAGCAACTGAAGAGGTTCTGAAATAAGGCTCACTGCATTAATTGCTTTGTATGAGGCTCTGTGTTGCTTTCCTTTGTTGCAGGTAACACAGTTATGTTCATTGGTGAAAACTTTAGAAGGAAGTCCTTCAACAAGACCCAATTTAGATAGCTTGTTAATGGTCTTGAAATTCACATGTGCCATCCTTCTATGCTATTTTGTAGACTCATCCAGGGATGCTTTAGCCACCAAACAAGTTAAGTCACCTTCTGGCTGAACATCATTTAAGTTGAATGTGTAAAGATTGTGAGTACGAGGAACTCTCAGTAGAATTGATGTATCTTCTGGTAGTTTGAAGTCTTTAGACAGTACAAGACATTCATCCTCAGAGAAGAGTACTTTGTTCTTTGTATCACAGATTTGTGAGGCTGAGAACAAGTTGAAGTGATGTAGTTCCTTGACATAGTACACATTCTCAAAGTCCAATTGAGGTGTTTTGATGGTCCCTTTCCCAGTTATTCTACCATCACTTCCACCATAGGTCACATTGCCTCCTCCTTCAAGGGGTACAAAATTATGCATCATATCTCTGTTTCCTGACATGCTTCTAGAGCAACCACTATCAACAATGCCAACTTCCTTATGCTTAAGAGGATGATCCTACAACAACAACAAAAATATACAAAATATTAGTACACTATTGAGGCTCAAGTCATTACTGACTTGAACCTGCCTTGTGGATCTTTAAATTGAGGCCATGCAGATTTATAAGATCCACCACTGTTCTTGGGTTTCCATTGAAATTTAGGTCCCCTTTATGTCCAAGAACAACCTGCTGAGGGCTTCACAGCGGTATCCCTATAACCTTTCCCATCATTCATTGAGTCAACATATCCAGGCCAATAACCATTTTTAAAATATGAACTGGTAGGTTGCACATATGGTCTAGCAACTGAGCTTCTCCAAGGAGAAAGAGGAGATGCATAGGTTGCTTGTGGAACATAAGGTGGTATAGTATTAACATTAGTCCACATTGGTCTAGATTTCCCAGCACATACACCCATTCTTTGTTCATGAAAATCACAATCCTTAATTAAATGAAATTTACTTCCACACACAAAACATGTCTTCTGTTTAGAAGATTTATTCAAACCAAAAGATGTTCTATTACAAGCAGAAGTATTCAAACCAAAACCATGAAAAGAATTGTTTTTACCGAATTATTATTCAAATAATGAAAAGACAAGTCTTCAGAGGAAACTGTCTTGGAAGAGGATTCCTTAGCAGCAACTCTAATAGTCTTGTAGGTAGGATTGGATGCAGGCTTGGGTGAGGTCTTGGGTAGGTCTGACTTATCACTTGAATCACGGTCTGGCATAAGAAGTAGACCCTTGATCGAAGATTTGTCACCGTCAGAGCAAGAGACAAAATCAGTAGATGAAGAATCGGGTCCGCAAGTCTTTTGACTTTTTGCAATAAAGATGATGTGATCCATCAAAGTCAACAGTAATGGAAAGGTCAACAGGCATAGGTATTCCTTTAATAGATCCACGTACAGCATGTAGGTCACCTTCTTTGACATAGTTAGCTAAGCCTGCTGGTGTAGATTTACATGTGTCATCTCTAGCTTCTAATCCTACATATTTCTTAAAGCCTAAACCTATTGAAGTATTAGGAGTTTGACTAGAGTAGAGCTCTTTAGCTAGATTTAGACCAGCTTTTTGCCAATTGTTATGTCTAGCTATTTCTTCTTCTAATTTTTCTTTCAACATACTGTTTTCAGACACCACATCAGCTTTCAATTTCTCAGAACTTTTTAAGTCATTTTTAGTACATTCTAGATCACTTTCTAGCACCCTAATCTTTTCATCATAAGCTATTTGATTCTTCTGAAACCAAACCTTTTGTCTTTCTAATGTTTTTAATGCCTGTTTATAAGCTTCAACTTCAACATAGCATTCATTATATTTAGGTTTCAAAATATCATATGCTTCCTTAAGTTCATTATAACGTTCACTACAACCAAACAAACAATTTTGTACCTGAGAGATGCCCATCAAGGCAATCTGATCATGCTTATCCTCTGAAGTACAACTTGCTAGCAACCTGATATTATCACCACCAGGACCATCATCATTCTCAGACTCATGTGTCTTCCAGTCGACATTGGCATCCAAAGTGACCATAGCAACTGAGGATCTAGGCTTCGAAGTTCCAGCATCCCTTTGATTCTGCTGATAGGAAGAGTATCTCACCTCATCTCCAGCCTTCCTATCCTTGCATTCTCTGGAGAAGTGACCCATCTGATGACATGTAAAGCACTTGACATTCTTTTTGTCAAACCTTGCTGGATCTCTTCCCTGGAAACCAAACTTCCTCCCAGCCTTACGCTCAAATTTCTTGATGTCCATAGAGAGCATAGCCACTTGCCACTTCAACTTCATCTCTTCCATCTCCAGTGGGTCTACCTGATCAAAATCCTCATATGCAAGTTCCTGATGAGGATCATAATCAGCAAAGAAGGATCCAAGCACATCTTCCATTATACCTCTAGATGTAGATTAAGAACTTGATGGAGTGGTAGTGTAAGATGATGATGAGTAAGTTGGACTTGGAGCATGGATCATCTTTATAGTAGAGGCCCCAAAAAATGCTGTGTGACTAGCAGTAGATGATGAACGGAAGGGACTTCGTACATCAGGCTCAAGAGATTTAAGCTTGTTGTACAGCTCATCAAATGTAATCATATCAAGCCCACCTTTAGTTTTAAAGGCAATGCTTACTTGTAACCATGATTGAGGTAAAGATCGCAAAAACTTGGAATTGCAATCATCATTATCTGGTTTTGCCTTAAGCTGATTCAACTGACTTAATACCTTGTGAAACCTGTCATAGCCCTTATGAGTTCCTTCCTCTTCAGAGATTTGAAAGTCTTCAAAATGTTGTCGTAGCATCGATTTTCTCATTCTCCTAGACTCCTCATTCCCTCCAAACTTGGCCTTGATGGCCAACCATATATCCTTAGCATCATTCATGAAGTGAAAATCACTCAAGTGATCCTCGGGAATAGCTTGAAGAAGAATTGTTTTAACTTTGGTTTCTCTCTGAACTGCCAAACAACTCTTCAGCATTTAGGAGGAACATAAATAAGATTACCATCAGGATCTGTGGTAGTTCTCTTCAAACTGTTCCCCTTCCTTACAATCTCCCATAGATTCCAATCAATGTTGGAAATCCAGTTTTGCATCTTCATTGCCCATAGATCGTACTCCTCCTTCTTAAGATAAGGAAACTTGGCGTTTCTGTTCGAGAGACTCAGTTGTTGCAGATGGGTGGTGTTCTGGTTGTTGGTGACTTCGATATCATCTTGTGATCCAAGCATGGTGAATGGTGTGTTGGTTGTATGAGTGTTTAGAAAAGACAGTTCTTAGTATCGTAGAGACTCTCTCGAGGCTCTGATACCACTTGTTGAAACTGTAGACCTTGATAGATCTTGAGCACTCGCAGATCGTTAGTATTACTTATGTAATCACAAGCAAACTAATAGACAATCTCTACAACTTATATTCTTTAGCGGAAATCAAATATAAGCACAAACACAATAACTAAGAACACGTTAATCCTCTATGGATCTTTATATTACTAAAACTTTGTTTTTCAACTCGTTACATCAATCATACTATTGTGTTCCTTTTATAGGCAAGGAACCCTAACTTGTTTCCTAAGAAACATATAATCATAAATCTAAATAAGATATACATACTCGCTTACTAATAAAGCTCATGCATATCCTAACTAACTATAGAAGACACGGAATAATTATTTCCGCAGAAACTATCTACTAATTATACTACTTCAGCAGATTCTCTTCTTCAGCAGAAACATTGAACTTCAGCAGAATCCTTCGGTAGTAACATCAGCAGAATTCTAACTTAGCAGAATTCCCAACATAAAATAACTAGAATAATATGGTGAATATCACCCAAAGACCCACTACCTAACTCTCTCGACCTATTCATCTTCTACCCATTACCCAGTCACTAATTAGTAGATAACTTATTAATGTCGGTCTCTCTTTTGATTATCAAATGAATAGCAGATCTATCATGTGAACTTTTCATGAAAATAAAATTAAATAAATAAAAATTAAAAAATCAAACATACCTATAATATTTGTCAATCGAGACTCTCGAATTGCATATCCATGAAAGGTCTTGTGAAACACATCAAATTGAACACAGATCGTTAAAGGACTCGTGTACAAGATCGAAACATAAACAAATGATTGTGTTCATTTTGTGACCAAGTTTGGAGATTTACATAAGAGAAAGGAACAAGATTTGGGGAGGCGGTTTTATTAGAGAGAGATAGAGAATAGGTTTAGTGTGAGATACAATATGCAGTGATAGAGGAGAGTTCAAAAAGATTCCACTAAAATTATTTTTAAAAAGACTATAATACCCTTTTTCTCTTTATCAGATGTTCCACCTTTTTTATTTAATTACAAGAGTGCCACAATCATTTTTAACCATTGATCAACTAATCCAATGGCTAAAAAAGAGTTCTCGCAGTTCCCGCACTTAACAGGGTTCTGAAAATAAAGTTACACTATATATATATATATATATATATATATATATATATATATATATATATATATATATATATACGTAAATTATAGTATTTTTAACTACCATATATATATACAATAGTTGATGATTATATGAAAATACATATAAAAACTATATTCATATATATGCATCATATTATATAACACAAAAAAATACTTAAGGTCAAAGTGGTAAAGAAAAAATATAGGAATTGATATATATATATATATATATATATATATATATATATATATATATATATATATATACACTAGACTATAGACCCGCGGGTTTCGCGGGCGGCAATAAAAAAAGTTTATTATTTAACGTTATGAATAAACTTATAAACCATTGAAACTTAAAATTCGCGGGCTAATCAAACTATCCAGGTCAACTAAACGCCTACATTTATGTACTATTAAGTGATGGGTAATATATGGTGCATCATGAAAACAATTGGTAAACTGTGATTTAGTATAGTGTTGCATATTTAGGTACTTATGGCTACTGTCATTATATGCATGAACAAATGGGTCAAATTTGGGGGGTGATTAGCATGCAATCCAATAACCCAGCTGACCCGACCCGATATGACGTAACTCGAATCCCACACGAACCTGATAACCCGATTCCTTATAGGGTCGGGTTGCGGGTTGGTTTCTCCTTAGCAAAACCCGAATCAACCAGGCCCACTAACACCCGATAACCCGACCCGACAACACCCCTGATAGTAATATATATGTATGAATAATACCACTATATGAGGGCAGAAAAGAACCTTACTTTCCATAACTAGTGAAAGGTTACATATACAACTCATACCGATGTATCAAGAGAAACACATAAGATTAATTAAATAGGTTATCAAGCTTGATTGTTTTGCATATTTTTCCGAACTTTATTAGTTAGTATTTTGTTTAGAGTACTCCCGACTATGTTGCTAATGAAGGTTGTGTCATTCCTGGTTTAAATGAGAATTCTGCTGAACGCCCTTTTGCTTCTTGAGTCTTAGCCATACAAAAGTATCTGAACCCTGGCCAAGCATATTTCAACAATGTGAATGAAGAAGCTCTTTGAGATGTCCATAAATAACAAAGTAGACCTATATGTAAATATCAAATTCTGTTTATTCAAATATCCAAACAACCCCCAATACGTCAGATAATATATACATATGAGGTTTTATCACATTCTCAATATCCAAAAAGCTACATTATGTTAGGCATAACATTACACACGTGTTATTAAATTTAAAATTATGAACACAAGACCCGAGATCTTCTAAAAAAAGACGTCGTAAATGAAATAGAATGGCAGAGCGTTAGTTGATGAGTGTACCTGTGGAAGCATCGGAAACAACGTCGTAAATGGTATCTTTAACATTACGGTGATAACCTGGTGTCATATCTTTGATCTCTTTGGACATGTTCTGGAGTAAACGGGTGCCCTTGTGATCCATATTCTTCAATGATCATGACCCCACTACCAGTCAAAAATTTCCCACTTTCATCAAGGAATACAAGATGAGGTATTCCGCTGACCTTAAAACAACCATCTAGAGCCTCTCGGGTTTTGGTATCAAAGAATGGAACAGCAAGCCAAGGCATCTTGGAGAAATAGCCATTATATGATTCCCCATCTTCAACAGTTGAGATGAATACAATCTCGAAGTCACCTTTGTCAGTAAGTTCATTGTACACATCTATCAGATTCGGTGTGAACCTTTGACATGGTGGGCACCAGGATGAGCAACCTTTTTTTCCATTTAAGGTGATAATTGCAACCTGTCAATATTTGGCAAGAGAGCAACCTTTAATGAGCCGAAAGAAGTTACTACTTCCACGAAAACTTGATGAGGTTAATGCGTACATAACAGAATCCAAGAGGTGGGCTACGACAGACAATCAATGAGAAGTTATGTTGTATTATTATACGAATATGAACCAAAAAAGAGATTGCATAAGTATGACGACACTGATATACAGGAGCACACGGAACAAAAATCAGTGAGGCAATGTGCTTCCCACAAAAATGCCTTCTTACTTCTCGTGTATATAATTCATTCATATTAACAACCTTATTTTCTAAAATCAAATCAAGGCCTACCTAAAGCTCCAAAGAAACTGACAACTTGCAGTATTTTGTACTATGTTAATTCACTTTTTCTACTTGCGAAACTTTCCATTTTAGTTTAAATGTTGGTAAACTTTCACCAAATCAGTAAAAAAAAGTCAAATACACTCTGTTTTGGAACAATGCTTTCCTGATTCACCTGTCTCTCAGTCCCTATCAACATTCATAAACTCCATAAAAATTTATGATCATACTGTCTCTTATTATGATACCTCCCCTTTTTGTTTTACTTTTAAATTTTTTTTAATCTGATTATTTATTTTCATTTTGTGTTACATTTTTGTTTCTAGTAACTCTTTTTATACTCTACATCAATACCTTAACTCAAGAACTCAAAATAAGGTCTCGATTTCATTGCAAATAATCCCCCTCAGAATCAAGCAGTAGAGATGCATAAAGAAGTTAACATAGAACTAACACGAGAGTACTAAATCAATAATTTAATTTCCAGACAAACTATTACATCCAATTCCAATATGAAACATAAGCTAGGCTAGGTTATGGAATATGAAAAAATGACTCCATTGTGAGTAGTCTTAAACATATGGAAAATGGAATAACATGGGATAACAACAACAGATTCACGTGAAATTCCAATAAGAAACAGAATATGAGTTAGACATTTTTACAAACGCTTGGTGGACATTCAAAAATAGAATAAATTGTTTTAACATAATGGGTAACTGACTAAAAAGTAAACTGACACACATTCAACAAAAACACTGTATCATAATAAATTACATACCTATAGATTGTGGAACACATAAAAAACGCTTCTAGAGCGTGTGAAAGCTATGATTATCTTGGAATCATTCCGGATTCAAGTTCTTATATATACACCTCTATTTACCATGTAAATTATCAACAAATTAATTCCTAATTTCAATTAAAATTAATAATCAAAACAAAATCAGCAGTATCAAGCTCTTAGGCAAAACCCCCAATTTGATTAGGGTTTATAAAAATTGAATTTAAAAAATATAAACTATACATACCAACATATTAGAATTAAGTAGAACTATACATACCTGGACCAAAACAAATTCAACCTACAGGAATTTGACTAACCGATTGTAATGGGTTAAGTATTTCACGTTGCTATGATTTGGATAATGGTTGTGAAACATATAGATTTTCATAACTTTTTTGATTATGTAACATATAGATTTCCAGAATTTGTATGCTTCAATTTATCCTGTGGTGTAACATTTGGATCTAATAATGTATGTGGTAGTTTGGTTTTGCAGAAAAATAGGCCAGGTATAATAAAATGGCTTATGAAAGTGGAAACGTGGCTTTATGACGTAAGAATATGACGTCAGAATTAGGGGTATGGCATTCAAAAAACTTTTCATTTATTATATATAAAGATATATATATATATATATATATATCGAGTAACTTACTTTAATATGCAAGAGAAATTATGCACAAAAGCATGTGATGTACAATATCCCTGAAGCAACATCAAAGCTATATCAAATACAATCGAGGTCTCTATTGATTCAATTGAATGCTCTCAATTAATCATGCTGTTACGGAACACAAAAGGGCTGCAGTTTTACAACCTCAAAGAATACAAATCAACCTTCACTTACATCTCTCTTAAATGTAGGACGCATAAATGAGGCATGAAGCCCATTGCCTGTCTAGAAATTGTAACTAAGTGATATTTGTGCATCAGTAAAATTAAAAGGTACATTCAATATATCATCATGGCTGCAGAAATTGGAAGCGCGAGCTGTGAATTGTTCTTGGACGAGCTCAATGATAACATCTGTTAGGATCGTATATTTGGGTGATTTGGTGATTGGGGAGGTCGGAGAAGATGGAAGAACACCATCTTTAAGTTAGAGAGATAAAGTATAGAGAGAAGGGAGAAACTAGTGTGTCTTATTTATGAAAGATGAAAGCTTAAACTAATGAGACTCACCCTCCTAGGAAAGTGTAGGAGGGTATTTATACCTAAACACATACTACTATGACTAAATAACATAACAAGCCCTTGTGTTTAAGGTAAAAAAGATAGATAATGTAATCCCGTCATTGTCGTTCCATTTACGAGTTAGGAGCGATTCCAACAATCTTCCCCCAATGGGATGACATAAGGGATTACTTACAACATTTACTACAAATATAGAAAACAAATAAAGAAAGGTCTTCATAAGCTCTTCAAGTGCTGAGGATGATGAAAGTTTACGCTCTTTTCCTTCTTCTTGTACCTCGACTTGAGAACCGTTTTCTTTACTTGTAGGCAAATGATGTAATATGCATAAATTGGATTAACTTCCCCCCAATTCATGCCTCATGTCTTTAGCAGCTTCTCCGTACACTCCTTTTTGGCGAAGTTTTTGAATCAGCTTCCCCCCAAACTGACAACCGTCTTCAGCAGATTCGAAACTTTGATGTAGTAGACATTTCCTCTAACTTTTGAAGTTTTCAGTACGCAGCGGAATTTGTGGATGAGCAGTAAACCACACAAGGTAAATCTGACTTATTGCCGAAAATCCGTTCGGGGGTAACATGCAAGAAATCAACAAGAACTTCTCACGTATGTAGATGCTTCACACCAAACAAACCACGAAAGACGAAATGAAATGACTTCCACCTGAATGTTTCGGTCTATCGGAATAATAGTTACCTGTGAATCTGCAATTACTCGATAAAATGACCGTGTGTAAGGCATAATAACATCATATTTAGGTAACTTCACGCATGATAACTCTGTGAAAGTGAGACGATAACACCAACTTGAGAAATTTGCACCACAGATCATCTCATTTCTTCCCCCTGATTGAAGAAATTCATGAAGGGAAACGGGTTTTCGAAAAAAAATCCAAAAACATCAAAGAAGCAATGAACACATATACTCTCTTCCCCCCGATGTTTTCAATGAATCAGAATCATACACCACGTATGTTGATGATGAATTGGAGACAGCGAAACCATGTATGTCCAAGTAATCGAACAATTGTGAAGTACCATAAATATCATGTGAGAATCAATTGCTGATAAGACTTCTCTACTCGTGTATACTCTTCTCAGCTAACTCTTTACCGACCCCATTATCATTTTGACGGCTTTTTGTAGTGACTACTGATGGAGAAAACCCAATATGACGAATTTGAGACTGAAGTAAAATAACCCGAACTTGTGACTTAAACTTGCACTATTGTCAGACGAATAACCCTTTTTCTTACCACCATCGAAAAAAGGTAAACTTAAAGTTTCTCGAATTATCCACAACTTGTTGTGACACTTGAGCACAACAACGTAACTCCTTAAAAGTGATAGTTATACGCTGTGAGCACAACAATGTAACTTCTTACATCAGGTATAACTAGACAACTCAAGTCTTTGTCATTCGTAACGGTTAAAGCTCGAACAAGGATCTCGAAGAATCATGCATCCAACCAACCCCGATATCTTCAGATACTAAGTACACGCACCCGTGATATCCCACTTCACTATCAAATAAATGATAAAGAATTAACGCTGTAGTCACAACTTGCGGTTACATGCCCAAGACTTGCCTTCATTAACGGTTAAAATGAACTTAATAATGGTTTCCCGATCTTGTCAAAATTGTATCCTCGTGAAAATTTGTCATTACCAAAATACCACACTTTTTGCCAAAATTAATACCAAAGTGCACACAATGTATTAAAATACATTAGATATTAATCTTTCATCCCAACACTTAAGTATTTCTGGTCCAATATATTAGCCTAGTCCACGTATTGCAGTCCAATATGAATAAGCTTGTTCGGATCCAACTTGATAACTCTCGCAGCCCAAACCACATGATAACCCAAGCAGCCCAAACCAAATGAAAGTAACTATACCCAGATCAAAAGCCCAAGATTACAAAAAAAACATCCGATCCAGGAGACTATTAATAAACGTTACACAACATTTCACAAACCTAAAAATGCGCTTACACCTAAACCTAAAAAACACATAGCTTGTAAAAAAATCCGCCTCCCTCATTATTTAACTAACCTAACCTCAGATCTCATCTCCTTCCCAACAAATATGTTACACCCAATTTACAGATCCAAGATAAATCTCTCAACACCAATCCATCTCTTATCACATCAACTATAATGAATTTTTGTTTCAAACCTAAATAACACGAACAAGAAAAAAAAAACCTATCTCTAACAGTTTGTATCGGCTTCAAGATCATAAGAATGGTCTCGGGTAAGGTTTTTTTTTATTCTTTTTTGTATTTGTGTGTCCTTAAACGAATCAAGAAAAAAGGAATAACGGTTATGTTATTGTCTTTATCTTGTATATTCGGATATGAATGAAATTTGAGCAACAAGGACATAAGATCGATGATGATTCATTTTTTTTTCGTTTGATAGACCTTCAAGGTCTGATATTTCAGTTGTAACTACGAAAGAAAAATAAATCTGAGATTATTTAAACTTTTCTGTTCGAGTCTTGGATCAATGATGGGTTTAATATCTTTTGTATGGCTTGATCTCCAAAAGTTTGATAAAAAATTTTAGGAACGAAAGATTTGAATCTGAGATAATGATTGTTGACATTAGATATAGATTTGAGAGTTGGGGAGTGTATGTAAGGGTTCATTGTTGAGTCTAGAATAAGATTTGTTAATGTTGGAGTTTCGATTGTGGCTGTAAACAGTCTCGAATACATAATTTCTTTTTGGTTTTGGTGACTTGTGATGTACAAGACTGAAGTCACATGAGTCGTGGTATACTTGATTTTGGTTATAGCCATAGTCTTCATCTTCCTTCATCTTTTCTTGTCTTTACGCGTAAAAAAAAAGTTTAGGCGTAACAAATCTTACGCGTAAGACTTTCAAGTTATGCGTAAGCCAACCCTTATGCGTAACCTATACGCGTAAGCCTTATGCGTAGTCTTATTATACTTTATCATTTAAAACCCAATCTATTCATATATATTTCATCAAGATATATTATACGCAAAAATATTTTTGTAAAATCTTAGGCGTAAACCTGTTTACTTGTAAGGTTACTCGTAAGCAAGGTTACGCGTAAGCCAAGATAGGCGTAAAGAGGTTCCTTACGAGTAACTTTCCAAGTTACTCGTAACTAAGTCTGAAGATCCTTAGGCGTAAAAATAGGGTTTTAACCCGTGTTGACTTTTTTCCGACGATGTTTCTGACCAAGTTCTCCGACCAGATTCATAAAAGACCCAGAAAAAGCATACAAGCTTTGCATTATGACCCTGTTTGACTACATAAGATGACCACTTTGACCAGAAATGTTTCACATAGATTTAGTACAAAAATGTCATAAAAGATGAATATCAACTGTTTGGACAAAAAATATTGGCACAAAACAGTATTGAAGACCATAAGACATTTGACCAAAAAAGATACAAGAAACTTGCTAAAAATCTGTTGAAAACTAAAAAACATATGTGAAAGGTTTAAACTTTGTTAAAAACAGATTTTACAAGATCGAATTTTGACAAGATGCATCACCAAAAATCAACCAATGATACAAAACCGACCTTGCTCTTGATACCAATGTTAGGATCGTATATTTGGGTGATTTGGTGATTCGGGAGGTCGGGGAAGATGGAAGAACACCATCTTAAAGTTAGAGAGATAAAGTATAGAGAGAAGGGAGAAACTAGTGTGTCTTATTTATGAAAGATGAAAGCTTAAACTAATGAGACTCACCCTCCTAGGAAAGTGTAGGAAGGTATTTATACCTAAACACATACTACTATGACTAAATGACATAACAAGCCCCTGTGTTTAAGGTAACAAAGATAGATAATATAATCCCGTCAATGTCGATCCATTTACGAGTTAGGAGCGATTCAAACAACATCAAATAGTCCTGATTATTAAGTGTCAATTTCCCCCAATAATGCTTGTAATTTATATCATTTATATGGATTTACGCTTGTTTTCCATTGTTTTCCACTATCAGGTAAATTACGAGCATTGAAGCTAAAGAGACGCGGAACTGGAGAAATATCAAAAGATTTATCACGGTATGCTACTTTGAAGAAGTTACGACGTAACTCATCTCTCACATTACGCCATAACTAAAGCGTAACTCAGAAAACCAACTCATCAGAAGGTTACGGCGTAACTCTTCCCAAAGGCTACGACATAACTATATTAGGTCAAATGAGGATCCACGCCGCTGATAACTACGCCGTAACTATTCCATCAACTACGGCGTAACCAAGTTTATTGAAGACTACGACGTAACCACTTATAAGGTTACCGCAACTAGCGCATCTAGTGCAAAATACTAAGAAATTGAAGGTTACAACGTAACTCTTGTTATTGTTACGCCAGTAACCCGGATCTGGCCTATAAATACCCCACGAATTCCAAAGATTTTAATCATTCCATTCCACACACAACAACCAGAGAACGTGGGAAAAAGCTCAAGGCAGGTCTAGAGGAAAATACGGAGCTGTCTCCAAGGGAGAAATCACTCCCCTATGATAAGCATTAGCATTTTATATTTTCTTCACTTTCAATTCATGTATTTCGTAACTTTGAATATTGAATTGTGTGGAAAACTAGAAGGGGGGTTGAATAGTTTTACCAATTAAAAACTTCCTTTTAATTATTTAGATCGACTTATGTCAATCTATTTGGTTGTTTATGTTGGACGTTGATAGATAGATATATAAACGTGTAATGAAAGATAAAGAGTAAGAAGCACATTATCACGACACAAGTTATTTATAGTGGTTCGGCTACAAGGACACATTCCTTGCCCCACTCCACTCCCCGAGTCATCTACTCGAGAGTTTGTAAGCACTACACCAACTCCTTATGGCGGAGAAGCCTTCACAACGTCGCTTAACCTTTTTCCGGTACAAAGCTAAATATCGAGTTCCTTCACACCAAAGCGAACCACACCTAACACAACGTCGCCTACCCTTTATACGGTGCTAGGCTAACCACCGAGTTCTTTCACACCAAGGAGAACTAATCCTATCACAACGTCGCCTACCCTTTATTAGGTACTAGGCTAAGCACCTAGTTCCATTACTATGGAGGAACTACTACCCTTCACAATACAACACCTAATATCAAGGAGATCAAATCCTTGTTACACCATCATCAAGGATATCACCATCCTTGGAAATAAATAAATACTTATATGTATAACGATGCACCTCATCGATTATATGACCTAGGCATTCTTCCCAAATGCGACTTGATTTGATTCTTCGGCATCCTTTCACTAATGCCTTTGACACAACGCTTGGCACCCTTCACTAATGCCTTCATCTTGACACCTTTAGCATTCTTCACTTAAGGCTTTGACACGGATGATGAGCACCTTTTTCTAATGCTTTCATCTTGACACTTTCGACATTCTTCACTAATGCCTTCAACCCAACATCTATGGAGAAAGGAAGAACTATCAACAAGAGAACCTTAGTTGTCTTGATGATGACGAAGAATGAGAACTCATGGACTTGAGCTTGCACGTCTTCAAGAAGTGGTGATCTCGCCTTTAAGAGGAACCTAGAAGATCACACAAAAACAAAAGACAAACTACATAGATCACTTGGATCTGAGGTTAGAGGGTTATAATACTTGGGGGAAGTATGTGTGTAAAGTGATGAATAGAAAGGAAGAAATGGCTCTCTATTTATAGAGAAAATTCTCTACTGTTCCCCGGATCCCACGGATCCCTACCACAAGGGATCCGGCTAGCACAAAGCCAGGGATCCGTGGAACGCTCCTCTTTGCCCATGGGTATTTTTGGTTACGGGGCATGGGTTATGGGTTGATCAATGGTTTTCTTTCTAGATACAATGTATCTTAAGGATACAATGAACTTGGTTAAGTGGTATATATAAAACCATGGGTTATGGGTCAATACCATTTGCTAGTTTTTACCCATTTAGTATATACTTGTTTTTACCCATTTTAGTATATACTTGTTTTTACCCATTTTAGTATACTTAGTTTAAGTATATGCTAACCCAATATGTAAACACTAGTTGTTGTACATATGTATCTAAATCATAAAATCACTTATCTTGTTTTAGTGTTTTATGTGAAAACGTAAGTGTGTTAGGAAACTATTAACTCAAACTATTTACGTATTCTATTTGTTTCGTTAAAATGATTTTACGTTTGTTATCGACAAAACATTAGAAGATCGCAAAATATAAATAAATGTTTTTACGGCTTATTTGTATTAACAATCTCCCCCTTTTTGTTGATGACAAAACATAAAATAATTTTAAGAAAAACTAAATTTCGTAGCAAATTTGAATTAGTAGTTTTTACTTTCTTCTCCCCCTTTTTGTCGAAACAAAAAGTGTTAAAAGAAACTAACACAATTTTTATAAGAAAAATATGTAAAATAAAATGTAAAGAGAGCAAGTGACGGAAATGGTACTCGTCTTAATTCCCCCTTGACGAGTCCATCCCTTTGAGAGGGCGTCAAGAACATAACATAAAATAAACTAATTTTGTTTGCAAATATGTTTGCAAATGGTTCGTCTAAATGACGACAACGTGCTCCCCCTTGAAGATTGCAAAGTTGCAATGGGGGGTCATGAAGTATAATCCAAAATCGGATTAAGTTGCAAATGTTTTTGCAATATCGTTTGACACAAAGCTCCCCCTAGCTTTATGGTGTCAAAATCTTCATATGTATTTTGAAAATCTACAAAGTAAATGTTAGAAAACAAGAGTATAGTGCATAATATCCTGCAAATAAAACTCAAGTTAGTAGAAATTTGTGCTTCTGTACCACGGATCCCACGGTTCCCTTCTTGGAGGGATCCGTCTAGGTATTTTGGAGGGATCCGGCTGGCTGTTGACAGTTTCTTCAGCAATGAGAGTGTTTCAATCAATGCTAACGAATATGTGAAGTAGTATATGATATATCAAGCACAACACATAAAGCACATAACAACTATGGCATATAGATATTCATTCAATAAAAACAAGAGATGATCAACCAAATCTCTAAAACTAAGATAATGAACTAGCTATATAAGTGCTACTAATGCTAATGAGTTACCCAAACTCTAAATTCAACTAAATGCTTAATGATGATCAAGGATGAGATAAGTTTTCCTAAACATTCTAAGTTTGAGCTTGTGACTATGATGCTCATTGTAGCTTAGGCTTGTTGACCTCTTCGAAACGTTCGAGGAGGTGATGAAACATGAAACGTTGCTCTTCACGTAGTTCATGTATCAATCTTTCAACATGTTTACAATGATAGCAATCCTTGTCATGGTTTTGAATTTCTTGAAGTGGAAGTTCAAGTGAAGTGGGTTGAGGATCTTCAAATGAAGGAGGAATTGGTAGAGGCTCATTAAGTGATGGTTCTACAATGTTTGAGGGTGGGGGTAAAGAGGCCTCAACTTCCATGTGGTCGGGTGGTTGGCTTTGATGTCTTCTCATAATCTAAAATGGACTATTGGGGGGAATGAGAGAGTTTGATATTGGATCAAGTGTTGATTCAATATTTTGATTTTGTTGCCCAACCTTTTCAAGTGAGTTTGTTGGTAGTGGTGGAAGGTGAGATGGCCAAGGAGGTAAGTCTTCTTTATTTGAGAATGTGGAGATGATTATGAGGTGGCTCTAGGCATCAATGATGTTGGTTGAGTTGTGGAGGGTATGTTTGGTTTGGTAGAGGTTGGTGATGAAGACCTAGTGGGAACTATTTTCTTAGGAATTAGTTTGATTGGTTTCCTTGGTGTAGGAGAAATCCTAGCATTGGTGGACTTAACCGGAGATGATTCGGTTGAGGAAACTTCGTGTATGATTCTAGCAAGTTTCTTGGGTGGTTCTTGAGTGGATGAGTTAGCACTAGGAGCCTTTCTCATGATGAAATGACTAAGGGACATGGTTTCAATTGCTGAGTATTGTGTTTGTGTTTGATGAGTAAAGTGTTCTTAGCAATATGGCTTATAAAGGGAAGAGCTTGGCAAGTGCATTTAAGACTTAATCCACTAATGTTCTTGGAAATGTGATGATTAACATGCACAAGGTTGAAGTTCAGAGTTTCACTGATTTAGGAACTTATTTAAGATGAGATGGAGTGTTTGAGTTATGAAGATGAGTTAAAATGATTGTTTTAGCAATGTTTGACATAAACTGTCACCCGGATCCCACGGTTCCCTCCTTGGAGGGATCCGGCTAGGCTAATCCTAGGGATCCGGCTCTCAGCAGTTATGACAGGTTTGAAATGAGGTTTCTAGGAGCTAAAGCGTATCTCATTTTGAGTGTTTCAGTTCTCCTAAGTGTTTTTAAGATGAGAGGGTACTTGAATGATCAAGGGTAATAAGTGTTATAGCAAATGATTGCTTCTTATGGAAAGGAGATGGGACAAGATGACTACCAATGGATGTCCAAGGATAACACTAAAAGTTTTGGTGGTGTCAAGTCATAATAAATTATCCTAGTGATCAGATTTAAGCTTTAGGTGAAATTAGAAAAATTCTTAAAAATCACAAGAATTGAAAAACTAATTTTTGTCTCACTTTGAGATAAAAATGATTAGAAACAATTTCCTAAAATTGTTTAATTTGTCCACTTAAGTGTTTTGAAAGATGAGAAACAGTTTTTGAGTATTGAAGCGGAAATATGGTGAGTTTTGATGTGTTGATAAATCAAGAGGCATTTTGACTAAGATTTTAAGTAATCCTTTAGGGAGTCTAAGCCTTTCTCTTTCTTGAAGTGGTTTTAGTTGGATCTTAAAATCATATGCTTAGCTAATGTGATGTTATCTAGAAAGTTATCTTGATGCAAGGAATGTGTATTGCGATCCGATGTTACGGATCCCACGGTTCCCTCAAGGGAGGGATCCGTCTAGGCTAATCCTAGGGATCCGGCATATGCGATCGTAGAATCTTCACGAAATGATGTGCAGATTTTGCACACTAATAACTCTATAAACAAAGCAATAAGAACAAGTATGTCATCACAAAACACTACTTATGAAAGCATGATAAAGTAACAATATCCAAATTACCATAAGTCAAAAGTGCTAAAACGTAATCATCCAAACATAAAACAAAAGAAAAATGAGCATATTCCTATTGTCTCTTTCGTCAATTCTTTCTTTTCCTTTTTGACGGCTTAGTGAGGTTGTAAGCGAGGTTTTGAATCATGCCCTCAATTGTTTAAATTCCGCGGTCTCGTTTGGAATGGTTGGAAGTTGTTCGTAGTAGTCAAAGGGTTCCAATTTGATGTTGGCTATGGGGTCGACGCTTCTTCATTTTTCTTCTTCACCGCCGAGGAGTCCGAGAGGGCTTCAGGTTTCTCTCCATTGACCATGAACCGTTTAGGAGGTTGTTTGGTAAGAGGTACCATGACGTGATCGGAAAGGTAATGATCATCGTTGATAGGAGATGATTGCAATGTACCAACATACTTACAAAGTCGTGTTAGGAGCATACCATACGGAAGTACCATGTTCGAAGCTTTGAATACCCCATCCATTCTCCTTACCATGTAATAGGCAAGATTAAATGGCCTTTGGTGGGTAAGACAATAGATCATTTGCACAAGACATGCGTTTGGATGATCTTTGTTTCCAACTAGGCTAATGACGTTTTCCCTAAGGATTTCTTCCCATTTTCTAAACATGGGATGCATTTCGAAAAGTTCCATTTGAAAGGGATCATGGTGAATGAGCTTTTTGTTACGGTTGTAACGGGATTGGTCGGTCCTAACTTTGAAGATAATATCTCGAATGGTTTCGGGATCGTCGAGAGGAGTGTTATAGAGAGGCTTAGGATCAAGTGCAAGGTTTTGAGCGTTAATTGCCCAGTCTTGAGAGTACATACAAATTCCTTCACAAGGAATGGGAAGAATTTGAGCAAAGGTGTTGAGAGGAAGAATAAAGTTTTGTTTGTTGATGATGAAGGCGATTGAGATGCTATTGTCGGTGTTTCTAATGATCCTAAAACTTTTGTAAAATTCAAAAATGAAGACCGGACAAATTTGTTCATCAATGTCAAGGAGACAATCAAAGTTGATTGTCGAGAAAACTTGACGAATGTCGGTATCTTCAAGGAAACATTCCTTGACTACACGACCTTCGTGGATAAGTCGTTTTACAAGGCTTTTGAATATTTTAAGGTCGGTTTTGGTCAATCCCTTTTTACGATAGTAATGAGTAAGGTAATGGACGGTGTCATGATGATCTTGTTGAGTGGCTTTGGGCATGGTTGGTCCTAAAAATACAAATTTTCAATTAGGTAAAATTAGTTGGGATGGGTTTATGGTTTTGATTTGTATTAACAATGTTGTGAACACAATGTGATTTTGTTAAAACCCCCTTTTCATGATTAATTGGAAAAACCCTAATTAAATTAATTGATTAGAAATTAAGAAACCATAAACCCTAAGATGAGGATGATGAAAATTAGAACAAGTTAATGTAATTACTTACAATGGTGTTCTAGGAAGGAATACTTGAAAGTATGGAAGCCAATGAGGATGAATTCTGTAGCTTAGTCGTTTTTGTGTTGTGTGAATAGAGGGAAAAAGATTAGTGGTGATTTTTTGAAAGCGTATAGATGAGTTCTGTTCCACGGTTCCCCCGGATCCCTTGTATTTGGGATCCGGCTAGTACAACTAGAGGGATCCGGCTACTGTGGACAGAAAAAGGGTTGTTTGGCATTATTTTTATAACTAGAAAAAAAATAGTTTGGAAGTATTTAGATGGATGACGGATTTTGATGAATCACATATCGAGGGTTCATATGTGACAACGAAGTTAGTTTGACGAATCAAGAGGAATACCATTCCGGATGATGAAAAAGACGGAGAAGCGACGAAAGAGACTTCTAATGATGCTAGTAATTTTTAAACAAAGAAAATTATGAAATAAATTAAACTCACGTAACCTATCTAATGAAAAGTAAAACATACCTCTATGCTTCTTGGTTTGGCGTAATACCAAAAAAATATTTCATGAGCTTTTAAAGTAATCATTTGTACTTGGTGTACGTAAGTTGTGATTACTTTTTAGATCCTTCCTTGAACGTTGACTTCATTATTCTTTGAATAGAGATGAAGATTTTTGGAGAGATTCTAGCATGAAGATTTCTTAAAAGAAAATTGTTAGAATGATCTATCAATGTCCAACAAGATGATTTAAAAGAAGTATGACCCTTTAAAAAAAATCCTTCTTTGTAGTTTTCAAACATACACGGATCGTATCAAGTCTTTAAAGTACAACATACTTTAAGAAACATGGTAACGAAGCTCTGATGCCAATTGTGGAAAACTAGAAGGGGGGTTGAATAGTTTTACCAATTAAAAACTTCCTTTTAATTATTTAGATCGACTTATGTCAATCTATTTGGTTGTTTATGTTGGACGTTGATAGATAGATATATAAACGTGTAATGAAAGATAAAGAGTAAGAAGCACATCACCACGACACAAGTTATTTATAGTGGTTCGGCTATAAGGACACCTTCCTTGCCCTACTCCACTCTACGAGTCACCTACTCGAGAGTTCGTAAGCACTACACCAACTCCATATGGCGGAGAAGCCTTCACAACGTCGCTTAACCTTTTTCCGGTACAAAGCTAAATACCGAGTTCCTTCACACCAAGGCGAACCACACCTAACACAACGTCGCCTACCCTTTATACGGTGCTAGGCTAACCACCGAGTTCTTTCACACCAAGGAGAACTAATCCTATCACAACGTCGCCTACCCTTTATTAGGTACTAGGCTAAGCACCTAGTTCCATTACTATGGAGGAACTACTACCCTTCACAACACAACACCTAATATCAAGGAGATCAAATCCTTGTTACACCATCATCAAGGATATCACCATCCTTGGAAATAAATAAATACTTATATGTATAACGATGCACCTCATCGATTATACAACCTAGGCATTCTTCCCAAATGCGACTTGATTTGATTCTTCGGCATCCTTTCACTAATGCCTTTGACACAACGCTTGTCACCCTTCACTAATGCCTTCGTCTTGACACCTTTAGCATTCTTCACTTAATGCTTTGACACGGATGATGAGCACCTTTCACTAATGTTTTCATCTTAACACTTTCGGCATTCTTCACTAATGCCTTCAACCCAACATCTATGGAGAAAGGAAGAACTATCAACAAGAGAACCTTAGTTGTCTTGATGATGACGAAGAATGACAACTCATGGACTTGAGCTTGCACGTCTTCAAGAAGTGGTGATCTCGCCTTTAAGAGGAACCTAGAAGATCACACAAAAACAAAAGACAAACTACATAGATCACTTGGATCTGAGTTTAGAGGGTTATAATACTTGGGGGAAGTATGTGTGTAAAGTTATGAATAGAAAGGAAGAAATGGCTCTCTATTTATAGAGAAAATTCTCTACCGTTCCCCGGATCCCACGGATCCCTACCACAAGGGATCCGGCTAGCACAAAGCCAGGGATCTGTGGAACGCTCCTCTTTGCCCATGGGTATTTTTGGTTATGGGTCATGGGTTATGTGTTGATCCATGGTTTTATTTCTAGATACAATGTATCTTAAGGATACAATGAACTTGGTTAAGTGGTATATATAAAACCATGGGTTATGGGTCAATACCATTTGCTAGTTTTTACCCATTTAGTATATACTTGTTTTTACCCATTTTAGTATATACTTGTTTTTACCCATTTTAGTATACTTAGTTTAAGTATATGCTAACCCAATATGTAAACACTAGTTGTTGTACATATGTATCTAAATCATAAAATCACTTATACTTGTTTTAGTGTTTTATGTGAAAACGTAAGTGTGTTAGGAAACTATTAACTCAAACTATTTACGTATTCTATTTGTTTCGTTAAAATAATTTTACGTTTGTTATTGACAAAACATTAGAAGATCGTAAAATATAAATAAATGTTTTTACGGCTTATTTGTATTAACAAATTGGTTTGTATGATTAATATGAGCGGCTAAGCACCTCTTGGTGGTGGCCTAATTATGATTCCTTAATTGTTTTGTTTGCATTTACATTACTTCCGTACAATTATTTATAAGTGTATGTATGCATAGTTTATTGGTAGCCACGCTTGGTTCGGTAGTTTTGAATGGCGGTAGAGGCCAATTGCCTAGGAGATTTGACCAACTGACCCTAGGTGAGCGGACTGAGACGGGAAGGGTAAGATATGACCAACTGACGACACTTTCTACTTGTGCGATTTGACCAACTGATCACCTACCGTTTGGATGAACTTAAGAATTAGGGGGTGAGTGTTTAAGTTGCTAACACCCGGGCACTCACTTTTATAAATCTAGCATGTAGCGGTACTTAATGACTTGGCTTAGGGGACCAGAACAACAGGACTTATGAGGGGACACCTGACTTCTCCTGTGGTGGCATCTTTGCTGATAGGTTAGGGCGAATTGACCAAATGTTGTCCTCTCGACTTTGACCCCACCTGAAGTAATTGGAAGTAAGTAGACGTAGACATAACTAGCTAGGAGGATTAACTAGGTTAACAGCACTCTCCTCTATTGATTTATCCTTTACCTTTTATTTGCTTTTATTTTGCTTTAGTAGTTTAATTAATTTATTCCTTATCGAAACCATTATTAATCTGTGACACCTAGACTTAGTAATAATCCAACACACATAGCTCTTGTGACGACCTCGGCTTTACCGATTACAACACTACACACGACCGGGTACACTGCCCGTTAGTGTACTAGGGTAGACCATAGGTATAACGAGACTTTATAAATATTAAAACATGGTCAGTAAAACCTGCATCACTCAAGTTGGAGGCCACTGGTACCATTTTGATGATGCTGTGTAGGATGTGGGATGTCAACGTTATTACCGGGTGCTACTTGAGCACCGATTTTTGGGTGTCTAATTCTAAGGAAATCTTTAACTATTTCCCTATTTTTCGTTATATCCGTTTTTAACACATTTTTGTTGCAGGGTAATGTTATCCATTGTACTGCCAAGGGAAGCATAGCTCACATCTTTTTGAGGTTAAAAGAGGGAGGTGTGTACTCAGTTAAATATTTTGTGGTACTGCATAACGAGGAAGAATTTCACATTAGGAAGACCGATACCTTTATGCTTGAGTTCGATGGAGCAACGACCATAAAAAAAAGCCTTGGTTAAGCCAGAAAGGTTTTTCAGGTATCCTTTCCATCTGGTGGATATTGACCACCTCGAACCTACAGCCAACAAGTATCTCATTGATAATTTTCTATTGGTTTATGTATGTTCATTTTTTTTATCTTTAACTGGTGTTGCTCTACTGACATAAAAACTGTTACCTTTCAGATGTTGACGGTTATGTGAAAAACATTAGGAGGATGAACCACACCAAAACAAGTTCAAAAAATCTTGATTTCTACCTGGCCAATCATAGGTTGGTACTGTTATATATGATTTTTATATTTTACATTTAATGTTGTAAAAAGGATTACTTCTTTGCCAATATCTATTAAGGAACCCACCATTTGTTGTAACCTTGTATCCTGTGAACCAAGGGGCAATCAATACGGGTGTCTCTATGGGGTGGCCTTGGTGATATATTGATTGAGAAGAAAGCAAAACATTTAGGCCTGTGTCCTGTTGTGTTGACCTCGACATCTGCAAAACACTATAAGAGTGAGTGACCATGGACCATTTAGCTTATCCATGTTAGACAACTTTCACATGCTAATTTAGTTTTAATGTTACCTTCCAGATAAGCTTTATATATCCAATAGTTCATCCATCAGGATTCTAGATGATGTTGAGATCCATGCAATCAAAGCATTGAAATCAGACACTGGGTAGGAAGTTGTATGTATTTAATGTTTATTGTTGAAAATTGCCTATAGTCCACAAACTTATAAGTACCGTTTACCAGTAGGTTAGCGGCGTCGAGTCTTCAAAAGCAGCTTCGCGTGTAGAGAGCTCTGAACCAAGGGATGGGACAATCGAGAATCTCCTCATATGGTCCCGTAATCGAAAAAATGATGTATGTGATAACGCTACACGCGTCGTTCGGGGTCAAAGGAACTTCCTTTTCGTCGAGCAAGTTTTTCAACCCCCTAGGCAGTGAACCTAATCGTTGTAGTGTAGTATTAGGGTAAGCCACGGGAATTGATATCGTTCTCTAGGGGAATAGGAATTCTAGTGAGAAGTTACTACGCTAAGGTTGGGGTTGAGGAAGATTATTTTTTTTTATCTTTTTATGTTTTTTAGGAAATGGAAATGTACGAATCTCAGGGTTTGGATTTGGGGGGTTTGTATTTCTACCGATTACTCTACTTATGTAATTATCTAATCTAGTGGTGAGGATGGTCTATGTCTATTGTTGTGTGCTCGTATGATAGTTAAGGATGTGTTTACCTAGATGCTACTACTCCCTAGTTATCTCCTATTGATCGTTGAATTGTCACGTCCTTATTCTTAACGCGTTGTGTTTTCTAAGGTCGTAGGGTGTGCATTCCCTAACTCTTTGAAGTCACCTTTAAGTGTAGTAAACGAAATCCACTAAGTCATTCATAAACTAACTTTGAGGTTATCTTTGGGTTTAGTAAACGAAATCCACTAAGTCATTCATAAACTATCAAAGATTTATCAAGTATTAAACACAACGATAGCCTAGTCGCACTCCTAAGCCAATTACAATTAAGATAAGAGACAACCTAACAATAATTAACAACTAGGTTTCATATATCTAAGCAAAGACACAAGTAATTTAGCCGGACATGGTAAACATGCAAGCATACACACAATCAATCAAACATAGGATAGACATAATGATAAATTGAATATATGGATTAAGATATAATCAACAAACCATTACAAGATGTTTTTGGAGTGATTGAAACCTTCAAAGTTACTGGAAAAACACCTATCTAAGCCCTGGAATTGGAGTTAGGGTTTAGAGCCTGCAAAAAGTGAAGTTATAATGTTCTATTTATAGGCAGATTTTCTGTCGGCAAAGAGCGACGGCGTCACACTTATAGAGTGATGGCGTCACGACCATTTTTTCACCAAATTGTAGATTTTCTCGTTCCGGTCGCGTGGGATTTTTAATCACCTAAATCCGAGTTCGTATGCAAAAGTTATGGCCAAAACAGTATAAGCTACTTCGCGACATGTTGCGCTTGTGACGCGGCGTCACCTTATGGTTGTGACGCCGTCGGCTTTTATCTTCGACGCGGATCAAATCTAGGCCGTCTGAGTTGTGACGCCCTACTCTTTTAAAACCTGATGCCGTCACTTGATAATTAGCAATTTGGCTACTGAGCCGTCACAAAATATGCACGACGGCGTCACACTTAGAACCTGACGCCGTCCCCTTCGGCCCAAAGGTGAGTGTCTCGATTCTATACTTTGGCCATTTTCTTCGTATATTCGCGCCTTTTCGTCCAAATAAGTGTCATTCCAGCATTTTGCCTTCAAGATACCTAAAAAGTGAAAAGGAACGATATTAAGTAATAACGGATACAAAAGTGATCAAATAAGGGCTTAAATGACCCCTCAAAAAGGTACATTTTAAAACTTTATCAAATATCCTTACAATTGGTATTTGCTTGTCCTCAAGCAAATGTGCTTTTAGCCAATTAATTTATAAGTTAGGGGTCATGAAGCATTGGTTTAGAACAATCCACAACACATATAAGCCCCGCAAAAGTCATAACAAGCATGGAAATTACATACTAGCACCTCACATGGGGTGTTTGGATACTCACATCTCTCGGGTGTATATGAAATATAACAAGTTGGAAATGGAAGATAAACACTCATTAACCGGTCCTAGTACATAGATTACCATAGTCTGGAGACTAGATCAAACCTCCATCGCTTTGGCGTAAGCACCTAGGAAAGACTATCAAAGAGGTCTTTTAAAGGGTTGTAATGTTAGGCTTACGGTAGGGAAACAAAGGGTTTGGTGGGATAGGCTATTTAGTGGTGGCAAGTCAAAAATCTTTATGTTACAAGCATACGAAGAATGGCGTTGCTAAGCCAAGACTCGACACTCTATACTCTAGATAAATGAAACAAACAAACATAAATTAAAGATAAATGTAGGATAGTAGCCCTTTTTTTTTTTTTTTTTTTTTTTTTCAACACTCTATATTTTTTTCTTTTCTCTTTTTTTCTATATTTCTTTCGATTTTTTTTTTCATTCATACACTTTTACTCTACCATCCTCTACGATAACATCAAAATGATAGGGATTTATAGGCACATCCCTACACTTGAGTTTTTATTACTCTAACACTAATTTGACCCGAATTGAAAAGATCAAAACACTTGGAGTACATTATTACGCAAATAAAGGGAATTTGAATTTAACGTTCCCTTCCCGTCATTTCATAAACTTTAACTTTTCCCATGAGTCCTAATCGTCCCAAAATTATGTACAAAAGATATGACTCGACTTAGCAACTTATGCAAGCAACTAGATAATTGAACTAAGGGTTTAGGGTGATAACAATAATGCACTAAAAGTGAGTGCATACAAGGTAGGCTAAGGCGATTTGGGTGTACATTGGGGGTGGGTGTAAACAATGCTCTTCATTGATATTCCGGAAAACCGAAACATCACGAGAACCGCGAAAAGGATAGGCTCTGAGGGGTTAACTAGTGGTATCGTGTACTAAAGATGAGTACAACGCAAAGGTGTGGGGGAATTACTCAACCGATGTAGAAGAAGTAATTATATTATGGGTATCAAACAAGGGTTATCCTAATGCCTCTTATCATTTAGTTATTCCTAACTACACAAGTGTAGTCTTACTAGCGATCTCGGGATGCATCACAAAACAAGTTCTAGAATCTAAAATACTACCGGTTCACACTCTAAGCATTAAAGATGAATGCTTTAATTCCTACTAATCTAAGGGCGATCCTCACATTTTGGGTGGAATTTAAGTGGTAAAGGGTATTTGTGCTAGTCATGCAACTTCCTATCCATGAGATGCTTTTGTTAAGACTAATGGCCCACTCCTATATGTCATGAAAAATAAAAAATTTGGTGCCAAAATTACCCTAACCGACATTTTCTCATGGTTTATTACACAAATGAAATTGGACGAGGCAAATATTCAAGGATAAACATAGTTTCAAAGTTCCCGTTTTATTTTCCCTCCCTACACTTAAACTAAACATTGTCCCCAATGTTCCCCGAAAGTATCAAAGTTATGATAATGGAACGTAATAAAAAATGAAAGAAACTAATACTCCCCTGATTAGCTCGGTAGGATCCGTGTGAAGTAGTGGTTAAATCTTTCTTCAAGAAGAATGTTATGCGTGAAAATCCCCTTCCAATCTTATGTATCTTCTTCTTGATAAATAAAACCTGCACACTTGAAGAAAACAAACAACCTAACGCATCAAACCGAACAAAGAAAAATCACAACAAGATGTAATTCCGGACTTAAATAAGATATAATGCTTGTGGAATGGATGTTTGCAGATTTTCTAGAAAATTAAGACATGGAAAATTCCAAAAATTTATAAGTAGCACGAAAAACGAGAAAAGTAGTAAGCGCTTTCTACTCCTCGACGCCGTCAGTTATCATGACAGAACTGGTCTCATGATTTTCTCGAAAAAATTCTGGAAAATTTTTACCTATAAAATCTGGAAAAATTTCCTGCAATAACATCCATTATGACTCGATACAAGCATTTGACTCGAACAAACATACATGTATATCTTTTAAATAATTGTAATTCTCATGTTCACGTTTCTTTTGAAAACGTGTGTAATCCTCCCTACACTTATCCCTTATGTAAAATACCTTTATATGTAATTAAGACGAGGTTAAAGACAAAATAAAGCATTTTTACAAATTTAAACATGAGAATAAACAATAATTAAAAAGATATATGACACACTAACAAGCAAACAATTAAGCATGGGTTGCCTCCCATGAAGCGCTTTTCTTTATTTATGAGTCTTGTAGCTAGACTCGAAGTCATGCCCCTACGTGACTTCATTGCCGTCCTTATTTTCTTCCACTAAGCCTTCATCATAAGGTTGTATACGTTGTATGCTCACCGTGAGTTCTCTTCCAACATCGTCTATTATGATAACGGTTTTATTTTTTGGATTAGTTTCTTTCACCGTATAAGGCCCAAACCATCTTGGCTTATTCCTTCCCCATAATGCTTTTATTCTTGATTTATACAAAGGCACCTTTTCTCAATTCAAAAATTCCTTAGGGTTCTTTTGATTTTGTGGTATTGTGGTATAGTTATTTCCTAACTTTTTATCACGTTTCCACAATGTCTCATTTAACCCTTGAACCATGAATTCTCTAAGACCTTTTTCCCATTCACCATTTTCTTAACGGCATTATTGAAAACCTGCGAATTCTTATCTTTTACCTTCTCCATAATCTTCAAAGGATATCTCGGAACAACAGGTATCCTAACTTGTCCTTTTCCACTTTTGAGTATCATAATCCCTTCACCGCATTTGATGGTTGCCTTGGCGGTGGTCGGAAAGGTGTTCCTGGGATTAATGGCGTGTTTTATCTTCCTCAATGTCTACAATTGCTAAGTCCACCGGATAGACAATATTGGCAATCTCAATTAAGACATCCTCCGCTATTCCTATGGGATAAACAAATGAATGATTTCCTAGGGAAAGTCTAAGATTGGTCTTGGTTGGTTCCTCCTTAGTCAACTTATTATAGACTGACAATGCATTATGTTTACATCGGATCCCCGGCCAAGGCATTTAGGTTCTCTAAGTCACCTATGCTACATGGAATTACAAAGTTCCCAGAGATCTCTTGCTTCTTAGTTACTTGGCTTTCTCAGGGATCGACTCATACATAGGTCCAATAGGCATGGTGTCATACTATTCCTCTCCTATTTCACCTAAGAGGGCTTTCCTAAGAACATCATTGCACCTAAAGTTTTTCACTTGGTTAACGATTGTTTTCTTATTGATCTCATGCTTAAGGTAATGCTTGATGAATTTGGGTTCATCATCAACCGAGCCTCATTCTTATCCTTACTATCCTTGCAGCTCTCGGGCTCCCTCTTCTCAACTGCTCCATCCTCATCGGAAGCAATGGAAATGGTGTTAACAGACAAAGTGGGGGTGGCGTGCTCATTGTTCCTCACTAGCTTCTCGGGAATCTTCGTCTTAGTGTACTCTTTCACTAAGTCCATCATCTCGCCATTTTTCTTGTATTTCATCCCTTTGTCCATTGAAGGCTTTTAAGAGGGTGTCGAGCTTGGTTGTCATCTCGCTTTGTCGTTGCTTGAAATCGGCTTCAAGTTGCTAATCGAGCCTCTTGAGATGACATGAATTTGGACACCATTCCCTCAAGACTAGTGGAAGTTCCGGTGTTTGGAGGGTTGTTGTAGGATTTTCCTAAGTTATTTGGCTCGAGCTTAGGAGCTCATTAGGAATTTTACTTGATCTTCAAGTTCGAGCATCCTACGATTGGAAGGTTGTGAGTCAATGGGAGGCAAAGAGACGCCTTATCGCTTTTGGACAACTCACAAGGGTCATTCCAACATTCGTTTTCATAGAGGGCAAGGTCCTCTATTGTACCCCATGATTCTTCCGCGGTGAGATCACTAAGTTTTCCACCGGCCGCTTGGTCAATGGATCGCTTGGTGGGGAAGTTGACATGATCATAGAAGAGTTGGACTTGGAGCCAAAGATCAATGCCGTGATGAGGGACTTTATGAAGTAAGTCCTTGAATCGAGTCCATGCTTCGAGAGATTCAACTTGACGTTGTTGGAACATCAAGATATCATTCCTAAGCTTAGTGGTTCTCCCGGGTGGGAAAAATTGAGCAAGGAAGCGAGAGGTGAGATCATCCCAACTTGAGATGGAGCCGTGCGGGAAGTCGCCAAGCCAATTACTAGCTTGGTCCCGTAGAGAGATTGGAAGAGACGAAGCGTGGTCTCCCGAGTTGTAGCATCAAGGTCAATGGAATCGACAATTTTAAGGAAATCCTTAAGATCCGATTAGGATCTTCGAAACGAAGTCCATGGAATGCACATCCGCTTTGCACCAACCGGATGGTGTCGGATCGCAGGGGCATTTGGGCTTGGTCGAGGAGCTCAATGGTGTTCCTATAGCCTAGGTGGCTTGGTCTCGAGTATTCACCAAGAGTACGGCCTCTTGGCGGGTCATTTGGTGGTGGGTTGATGAGTGGTGGTGGATTATCACCTTCCATGATGAAAAGTGATGGGATTACTAACAAAGGTCACGAAGAAGGGGGATAGACTACGAAAGCTAAAATGGGAAAAAAGCTTACTTGATAGGAATCAAGCAAGGAAACCTAAGCGAGGTGGACTCCTAACTAGCTATTCTATTCCCCGCAAAAAACTTGATAACGCTACACGTGTCGATTCGGGTCAAAGGAACTTCCTTTTCGTCGAGCAAGTTTTTCAACACCCTAGGCAAAGAACCTAATCGTTGTAGTGTAGTATTAGGGTAAGCCACGGAATTGATATCGCTTCTGGGGAATAGGAATGCTAGTAAGAAGTTACAACGCTAAGGTTGGGGTTGAGGAAGATTATTTTTTATCTTTTTATGTTTTTTAGGAAATGGAAAGGTACGAATCTCGGGTTTGGATTTGGGGGTTGGTATTTCTACCGATTACTCTACTTATCTAATTATCTAATCTAGTGGTGAGGATGGTCTATGTCTATTGTTGTGTGCTCGTATGATAGTTAAAGATGTGTTTACCTAGATGCTACTACTCCTTAGTTATCTCCTATTGATGGTTGAATTGTCCGCCCTTATTCTTAACGTGTTGTATTTTCTAAGGTCGTAAGGTGTGCATTCCCTAACTCTTTGAAGTCACCTTTAAGTGTAGTAAACGAAATCCACTAAGTAATTCATAAACTAACTTTGAGGTTATCTTTGGGTTTAGTAAACGAAATCCACTAAGTCATTCATAAACTATCAAAGATTTATCAAGTATTAAACACAACGATAGCCTAGTCACACTCCTAAGCCAGTTACAATTAAGATAAGAGACAACCTAACAATAATTAACAACTAGGTTTCATATATCTAAGCAAACACACAAGTAATTTAGCCGGACATGGTAAACATGCAAGCATACACACAATCAATCAAACATAGGATAGACATAATGATAAATTGAATATATGGATTAAGATATAATCAACAAACCTTTACAAGATGTTTTTGGAGTGATTGAAACCTTCAAAGTTACTGGAAAAACACCTATCTAAGCCCTGGAATCAGAGTTAGGGTTTAGAGCCTACAAAAAGTGAAGTTATAATGTTCTATTTATAGGCAGATTTTCTGTCGGCAAAGAGTGACGGCGTTACACTTATATATTGACGCGTCCACGACCATTTTCATCAAACTGTAGATTTTCTCGCTTCCGTCGCGTGGGCTTTTGAATCACCTAAATCCGAGTTCGTATGCAAAAGTTATGGCCAAAACGATTACTTCGCCAGCAAGCATGTTGCGGCCTTGTGACGGCGTCACCTTATGGTTGTGACGCCGCCTTTTATCTTCGACGCCGCTGATCAAATCTAGGCCGTGCGAAGTTGTGACACCCTACTCTTTTAAAACCTGATGCCGTCACTTGATAATTAGCAATTTGGCTCTGAGCCGCCACAAAATATGGACGATGGCGTCACACTTAGAACTTGCCGTCCCCCGGTTCGCCAGCACTGAGTGTCTCGATTCTTGACTTTGGCCATTTTCTTCAGATATTCGCGCCTTTTCATCCGAATAAGTGTCATTCCAGCATTTTGCCTTCAAGATACCTAAAAAGTGAAAAGGAACGATATTAAGTAATAACGGATACAAAAGTGATCAAATAAGGGCTTAAATGACCCCTCAAAAAGGTACATTTTAAAACCTTACCAGTATGTCTTCTTTTCCATCCGTCATGTCTGTAGACTCAGCCCACTTCATAATATTGATATATTTTTTGTCTACCTAGTCTGTAAATTTCAACTTTAAGGCCCGGATCGACAATGTACGGACTAGGAAGGATGGAATTTCCCATCATATGGAGGGGGAAAATTCAAAAAAGGTGCTACTAGAAAAGATGGGCGGTTTTGGTGTGATGCTTGTGATACGCCAGTTTGTTAATACAAATAAACCATAAAAACGTTTATTTATATTTTACGATCTTCTAATAGTTTGTCGATAACAAACATAGAATCATTTTAACGAAACAAATAAAATACGTAAAAGGTTTGATCCAATAGTTTACCAACACACTTTTACTAAACATATTAAGACCATATCAAAACATGTTAAGTAAATAAGTTATATAAAATCAAAGACATTTTTATATAAACACTAACAAGTAACATTGTTTACATCTTATAAGAAATGCATATGTATAACAACTAGTGTTTAAATAATATAAAAATGTATATATACTTTGTATATATTGTAATGGGTAAAGTAATGGGTAAAAACCAAAGTCCATGACCCATGGCCCATAACCCATGATCCATTGACTAGGTACAATGAATGCTGTTGGGTAAAAACCAAAGTCCATGACCCATACCCATGGAGCATGATCCATAACCTATGACCCATTGCATAACATCATGCACAAAGTCATGTTGGGTATTATCCATGATCCATCCAAAGTCCATGACCCATGACCCAAGATCCATAACCCAATGACTAGGTACATTGCATCTTGTTGGGTATCCATAATTCATTACCCATAACCCATGGTTCATAAACCATAACCCATAACCCGATTTGCAACCCGAAATTCAGACTAAACTGACCCAATCGCCGGATCCCTGGTTTTGCACTAGTCGGATCCCTCTGGGAGGGATCCGTGGGAACCGTGGGATAGTAGACAAGTTTTGTCTATAAATAGTGAGCCATTTCTCTCTTGCTCACTACCACTCTTAGTAATACTTTCTCCCAGTATCCTAACATCTCTAACCACTTATCCAAAGGATCATTCTAGGTAGTTTTATGTTTGTGTAATTCTCTAGGTTCCTCTTAAAGGCGAGATCACCACCTCTTGAAGACGTGCAAGCTCAAGTCATGAGTTGCTAAGCTTCATCATCATCAAGACCACTGAAGTGTATATTGTTGATAGTTCTTTCCTCCCTCCATAGAAGTGTCGTGTTGAAGGCATTAATGAAAGGTGTCGAAGGTTCGAGTTGAAGGCATTAGGGAAAGGTGCCAAAGGTGTTCAATCGATATGGTGCATCGTTGTACAAGTTTTGTTGTTTAGGTTAGAAGTTGTTGATATCCTCTCTAGTGTTGTAACAAGGAGTGTGTCTCCTTTGGGTAGTTACGTAGTGGTGTAGTGTTGGGTAGTAGTTCCTCCTTTGTAATGGAACTCGGTATCTAGCCTTGTGCCGGATAAAGTGTAGGCGACGTTGTGATAGGTTTGGTTCTACCTCGTGGAAGAACGTGGTGTCTAGCCTTGTACCGGATAAAGAGTAGGCGAAGTTGTGAAGGCTTCTCCGCCACATTAAGGAGCTTGTGTTGTGTAGTGCTTACAAACTCTCGAGTGGGGTACTCGTGGAATGGAGTAGGGCAAGGAAGGTGTCCTTGTAGCCGAACCACTATAAATACTCGTGTCGTGGTTTTGTGTTCCTTTACTCTTTATCTTTTGCATTACTTACTTATATACTTATCTACCAATATCCAACACACCAACTAGATAGATTGACATTAATCGATCTAAATACTTTAAAACGAAGTTTTAATCGGTAAAACTATTCAACCCCCCCTCCCTTCTAGTTTTCCACACAATTGAATACCTGGTTATAAGGTAATGTTATGTTTATCACTTATGGTTTCTGCATTGGTATTCAATAAGTAAGGTGACTCACATTGGCATTCAATAAATAAGGTGACTCACATACCATTTGTGATATACCCTTTACGGGTATCGGCTTGAGTTTGGTGTCTCAGATGAGACCGTACAGACTGTGGTGTTGCTTTTTGATGAGGCCGCAACGGAGTTGGTGAAGTTCCCAGCTGCAACAATATTGGATGAGGAGGATGAGGTATATTTATAAACTCCATGTACCTTTCCACCCCCCGTTACTCACGCCTTACCTTACAGACTTCGGAAGACCACGCAAGCTTGCCACCTGCTATAGCCAACCTCATTGGCACAACACACGTTTTTTAAATCAAGTCTCATACCTATTATGAGTATGGAAACTTTGAGAGTTTTACGTGTTGGAGGGTAGACCCACCTCATCCGTCAATGGAAAGCGCCAGCTCAAGCACCCCTGATCATGAAACTGTCAATGCAGGCACATCATTCAAGCGGCTGAGCAAGGCCTCATCAGTCGCCACACCGTCCAAGCCTATAGAGGATAAGAAAAAAAGGAGGTAAGCAAACCAGATAAGCTTTGGTGACCAAAAAATGCAAAACGTGTCAATGTGTTTTGCCTTAAAACCATTTATTGCTGCAGTAAAGTGAACATGACAAACATGGTCCCATTGTTTGTAGGGCGGAGGTTGAAGATTCAGACGCGGAAATCGAGTTGATGACTGCGGATGATGGCCTAGATGATGAAGGCAACACCCCAACTGGAAAGAAGAAGACAAGACAGTGAGCACATGTTGCGCACACCCTTTGGTTGCTCATTGTTTTACATTTTTCCACATATTAACATGGTTTCCTTTCTATATTTTGTGGTTAGGTATGTTGTGGGAGATTCAGATTGAGTTCGGACATGCTGCACCCCACAGTTTAGAAACCCATGCCATGAATAAGCGTGTCAGCAATACTTAGAACAAGAATAATATGTTCGATTCCAACTATTATTGGGATTATTTGTTATTTTCGTTTGGAGGATACAAAACTCTTAACTGATTCATTGCATTATAAGTGATGTTGTTATTTATATTATTCTTGTTTTTGTTTGAGGATTTATTCCATCTACCCCGCATCTAAAACCGGTGTTTTTTGTGTGTTGTTCTTGGTGTCAGGTACATTGAAGATGAATTTGTTGTGGTTGGGACACATGCTGCATCAAATCAAATGGATATGCATGTTATCGATAATAAGTGACCGAGAAGAAAAAGGAATTTTAGTGGATTTTTCGCTAAAGTTTAATGGGCAAAATGTTCTGTATTAAAGACTATATGCATATGGTTTCAAGAATATGATGTGTCTAGTGTATGAGGCCATCGTATTTAAAAAAAAAAAGCATTCCAAATGTTGTTCTCTATATACTATTTCCTAGGCTTGGTGTGTAATTAAATCACTAAGTAATGAATTGCAATTCGCTCTTATTTCGTAAATGTGCTTTTTTATTAATATTTTCATGCTCTTATCGAACCCTAGCAATTACGAACCAACCTGTTTAAAACCTTACCATGTTGTGTATCCACCCCTACACATATATTGTAGAATGAAAATTTCGCTCTGGTGTGTTTAGTATTTGTTGCACAGCATATTGTGATGTGAAAAGGTATCTGCAAAAAGAAAATAAATATTGAATCTATTTTATATCAACCAACCAGGAAACTGTCAGCAATTCTTCCAAACAGAATTTACCTTTTTTGGCACGATAGCCATAGGATAGTTGCCTTATGATACACATATTTTCAAATGAACAACAATGATGCGAAAAAAGTGTCTTCAATAAAAAAATAAAAATACTAAAGGTCATTTTATATTGACCAACATGGCATAATAATTTAAAAAATGTGTCTCTATTTCCTCTTCAAACCATCATTTTACTTAATAGCCGCTTTAACTGCATATTGTATATCAAGACTATGCCAGAACTTATTGGATAGTCAGCAGATGTATATCCAAGATCCATAAGAGGTTGTTAATTCAAGGAACAAAAACCCAAAATAGACCATGAAATCAATATGTTGTGTAGAAATCACTTTTCAAATTAATTAGTATAATGAATTTTTTTCGAATGGCCCACACAGATAGCCCAACAAAAAACATACCTTAAAGAAAACTGTAATACATAAAGGGTCACTTAAATGCATACAAATTCAATTACAAAATTTCTTTTGAATATGTAATAAAAAGTCTTTATAGATAACTAGGAGTTACAAAACCTATTAATAAGTACATGGAAGCTCAGTGGATTACCAAGGCCTTTAAAAGTCATATTATACCCTCTTCCCCAACTGATCCAGTTGTCTGTTTACACACACTAATCCACTATCCATATTCCAAACTCATGGCATTCAGTAAGGAAGTGATTGCACAATATTACAACATGCCGATAGCGAAAGCTGCAAAAGCGCTCAATGTTGGTTTGACTGTTTTCAAAAGGTGCTATCAAGATCTAGGCATTCAACATTGGCTCCATCATAAGCTAAGGTGTATACAATTATTAATTAGAACTCTCCAGGTCAGAATTCAATTGAAGGTAACATTTTGTTTTTATGATTTACCAATGTTACGTCAAAATGAAGGCTATCATTTGGCAAAATGAATGTGTAAATTTATTTATAAAAATATAATCTTTTGTCTCCCATGTTACTCAAAAAGTTAGCTTGCATTATAGGCTGAGAATGGAGGTGCGAAAGTTGAGCGAAACACTCAAGAAATCATAATAAGGCTGGAAGAAGAAAAGAGGCGGGTAGAAGAGATCGGAGATGGTTATTGTGCTAGAACAATTTTATTTCAAAGCTAAATACAAAAGAAGGAGAACCATGAGCTTGGTATTGCCGTTAAAAAACCCACCAACACCAAGCATGGCTAAACAGTTGCAACATTCGTCTCCTAGCAGTAGCTCGGATTATGAAGAGATCGGAGATGGTTATTATGCTGATCGTAGTGAGCAAGTTTAGGTAAAATTTCACTTGAAAGATCCCGATTTTAACTAAATGTTGAAAACTAAATTATGAATGTTTAAGTTTGACGTTTGATCCCAATATATTATTCATTCTATGGGTTTCCCACCCTCCATCTATTTATATGGTTGTACATCATTTTATACCTTGGTTTAAGTTACACATGGGAAATTAATGTTTCAACCATAACAGATGCATTATAAGTTTCGTAATGATACTATGACAGTTTTTATTAGGAGCCACTGGGTTTCCAGCAAGGTTTTGTGAAACTATATAGACATCAAGTATGATTTAACTAGAAAAGTGCAATGCAAGGTAGTATCGATACAAATAAAAAATAAACAGTAGTCATCAAACCAATAATGTGCAAAATAATGGTAGGCAAAAAGGATGGAATGCGTTGCTTATAAATAAAACAAGTTTTCCAAAGACATTGCAAAAAGGAATTACTTAACCTAATCAACTATTGATTAGTCAATGTATCCAATCTCTGATATACATATCTGGAAATAGAAACAACAATTCTTAGAAGACCATTTTTAAAATACAATCGTTCCTACTTGACATTATATAAACATGTGCAACAATGAAGAGTAATTGACTTACTTACAATGCTACGTCATTGCAGTTTTCGCTAAATCGCTGTTGTTTCCATTCATTTGAAACCGATCTTTGATCTATATACTTGAAACCATCAACAAAAAACTTTAAGCTACCATTTTGATTTGCCATCTTCCACATTCGCATACAATAATGCTAAGTTAATCCATATGTTACGAAATGATGACTAAGCCCTTTAATCAAAATATATTAATTTCAAATCACAGTAATGGTTTGCGAACATCATCATTGAAATTACTTCAAAACCTTAACCTACCTGAGTAGGTGCACAATTCAAATGACTGAAAAAATCACTTCATAATCTGGACTTTCCCAATATAAAGGTATAAAGATGAACCAGATTGCGTTTAGTAAATCATTAAATAAAAAACATTAGCGTGGAATTATTGAAAACCTCAGGACTATTATTAAAAAAATGAAGAATCTTAAAGGCAGTTAGTTTAAAACAAGAATATTTCGGATACGTATATAAACAAACACAAGTTATCATCCATAGTACTTGTGCACAACATCCGTAGAGGGATATGTATTCAGCTTCTGTGGTTGATAAATCAGTGTGATTCTGCTTCTTTGAATACCAGCTAATTAGTTTTTCTCCAAATAATTGAGCAGCTCTTGAAGTACTTTTGCAATCATTTTGACAACCTGCATATTTTGCACCTGAATAGGTAGTTAGTTCGAAACCAGACGCTTTAGGTTCCCCGTCTTCATCTAGCTTGTTCTTCATAATCCATTTCAATGCAATTTTGAGTTTCCCAAGAGGCTTGGGAACCTTTCTCCATACTTCATGACGCTTGAGTTGGTTAATTGTTTCTTGTATTATCTTTTTTCTTTTATTGTAAATACAATACGCACTTGATTGTGTAAAATAACCAAGAAATATGCCTACATCCCCTTTATCTTTTAACTTGCCAAGGTCATCATGATCATTAAGAGGGTAGCAACGGCAACCAAAGGTGCATAAGTATTTTACATCGGGTTTGCGTTTGTGAAAGATGTGATATGGGGTTTTCTTGATTCTTTTGTTTATGATAGATCGATTTTATGTGAAACATGCGGTTGCTACTACTTCAGACCTTAGATTTAATGGAAGATTTGCAGAGGTGAGCATTGTTTTGACACCTTCTACTAATGTACGATTTTGTCGTTCAACTATACCATTTTGTTGAGGAGTGTAAGCTACTGATCTCTGATGAGTAATGCCAATAGAATCAAAGAAGCTCTAAAGAGTCTGATTCGTAAAATCTGTTCCATTATCAGTACGCAAAATTTGGACTGTTGCTAGTAGATCAACTTGTACTCATTTGATGAACTTGATGATTACATCAGATGTTTTAGCTTTAGAGGCAAGAAAGTGAACCCAAGTGTAGCGTGAGTAGTCATCTACAATAACCAATATATATTTCTTCTCATTTTGACTAAAAACGTGCATTGGACCACATAAATCCATATGCAATAGATGCAAACGTGCAACAGAACTATGTTCAGTTTTGGATTTTAGTGTTGCACGTGTCATTTTTCCTAATTCACACAGAGAGAAAATATGATCTTTCTTGAATGATACTTTAGGAAACCCTTTAACTAGGTTGTTGTAAGCAAGGTCGTTTAACGTCCTGAAATTCAGATGTGAGAAGCAACGATGCCATAGCCAGGCTTGTGATGATGATGCTTTGGTAAGCAAACAAATTGGTTTAAGTGAGGTTATTTCTTTTAGAGTAATTTGGTATAGATTCGAATACCGTGAGCCTTTGAGAATATCAACGCCTTCATGAGTACAAATAGTATACAAGTGTTTTCTGAAAGCCACCTTTAAACTGTTATCACAAATATGGCCTATGGTGAACAAATTATGACCTAGGCCTTTGACAAAGTATACTCGTTTAATTGTGACTTTTCACGAATGAAATCCCTATAGCCGGTGATTTTGGCGATGTGATCATTCCCAAAATGCACTATACCCAAGAACTTAGCCACAAAGTTCTTGAGCAGTACCTTGTTTCCTGTCATATATCGGGTGTACCCAGAATCGAGGTACCAGAGGCACACTTGGACAAGCTTCACATCAAAGCAAGAAACAAAAAATTTGGAACTCATTAACAAAGTGGTTCTACATAGTTAGACAGCATATATTGCATACCTGGTGGGTTGAAATTTTCTATTATAGTGGTGCTAGGTTTTCATATCTTCCTAACTAGTTGCCATCTTAAGCCTATGTGTTTGAACACTCTTTCAGTGGGTTTCCATGTAAGGCATGCTCTAGGGAATAATTTGTGATACTCAAAAATTCTAACCATTGGGATCCAGATACGTTTTTCCTTATTCTTATTCTTTGTTTGGTTTCTGGGAGCTTTCTTAGTTGTTTTGGCACTCAAATTATCACAATACAAATAAACATGCATACGATCATCAAAATCATAAATATAAGTCACATAATTAACACAAACATTTTTTTGTAGAAGCAACATATCCATGCATAATTAAGTCATTATAGTCATCCATTCGCTTAAACCATTTTTTATTGAAAGCTTTAAAAGTTCTAGGTTTTGTTACTACTGCAGTGGAAGTCTGAGAGGCACTAGTCTTCAAAGCATTGATCTTAGATGGCCTCTCCTTGCTACAAGTAGTGTCTAAACCTGAATCAAAAAGCAAATCCGCGTTAGGAGATTGTGTCTTTTGATCATGTTATTCTATTTTATGTTTCGTATGTTTCTTTTTTTTTGTTTCTTTGACTTTTTGGGTTTGTTTTCTATAGGAGGAGAAGTCAAAGAACACATTGGTGCATCTAGAGGTATATGTAATGCTTGTTTCCTAGTTTATGCTAAGTAGTGATTATGAATCATATCATTTGAACCATATGGTTCGTTAAATCTTGCAGATTCAATTTTATACATACCAGGAGTAATTACATTAGGATTAGATAAAACCTCTTTTTGTTTTGGCTTAAGAATTTGAGTTTTTTGTTTTTGGCTAGCCATAGAAGTTGGTTGTTATGAAAAAATCTGAAATTTTTATTGTCCAACTGGCTTGAGCTCACATACTCATGATTCTTGGTTTTCGTTAAATCAAGCACTTTAGATTTGAGTTCCTCATTCTCTTTTAAAATCCATTTTAAAGATTTGTCATAGGAAAGCTTTTCGTATTTTTTTCTTTCATTTTTCGCTACCAGTTTGCTTCAAACATTAAACATTGTTTTTCATGTTTTGCACATGTGTTTTCAAATTTAGCAGTATGACAAGAAAATTCCTCATTCAACTCAATGTTCTTTTGAAAACATTCTTTATACTCTCTTTGAGTAAAAGATTTTTCATTTCTAAAAACGTTTGTACCTTTTCTGATTCTTCAATTCATCCTTATTTATTGAAGATTGTGGTTTGATTGACTCTAGCTGATTTAAGAAATATTCTTTTTGAATGTCGAATTTAGGCTGAGAAAGTCATAGGAATCTTCAAGAGATGTGAAATAAGTTAAATCAGTTTACATTTCAGAAATCAATGCTTCATCAACAGCAATAAATTTTTCGTTAACTTTAATCATGGAAGGTTCGATAAAAGCTTGTAAAAGCTTTTTGACTCCACTTAATTTCCATTTCATACGAATTGAATTTCAAAAGTTCAGACATTTTAAACTCTTGCTTTCCACGAATAATAGATAAAGTACAATTTATTTGATTTTTGAGATTACAATAACTTTTTCTCGCTAAACTCTCAAATTTGTTAGAATCATATAGATTTTCATAAATTTGTTCCACATGATTTTTACGTTTGTTTGTTTTCTTGAAAGAATGTTTTCTTTGTTTATCAAACCATAATCTACACTAAAGTAGGAGAAACTGGTGTTGATATGTTTAACATGTAAATGCTTTTTAGTTTCCTCTTGAGATATGTCATTAGGAACAAACAAGCAATCTTTGAAGGTATCACGTCTCATGTAATCAACATTATACATACTTGATTCAATACATTTAACCATATCAAGATAAGATAGTTTAGGACAACCAGGACCCTGTTTTAGATCCAAAATTGAATCTGGTTTGGGTATTAACATGTGTACAGTTTGAATAGTCTGATCGGTAGTAGGAAGTTTAGTTTTAGCTTTTGTTAATAGTTGAATACAATTAGCTTTTTCTTCGTTAAGTTTTGAAACTTCGTTTTCATAATTCTTTTTAATGTTATCAAAAGTCGAAATATTTCGTTTTAGTTGAAAAATCTCATTTTGTAACTTAAGAATTTGACGTTTCAGCATTAAAGGTTGTTCAGACTGTTCATCGTTTAACATGTCTTTGATTTTCTTTTCCAATGAAGCACTTTTATCTTGTTCCAGTTTTATCAAGTTAGCATAATTTTGAATTTGAGATTGATAGTGGCATAATTTTGAAGCATTTCATTATAATCTTGATTTGTTGATTCATGATTACATTCGATACTTGTAGTAGATAATTGAAGATTATCACTTCTAGATGTTAATCTACATGTGTTAATTCATTTATCTTACTACTTGTTAGAATGTTACCATGAATTAATTCATCAAGTTCTGTTACTTCGCAAGCATCTGATGAGTGTACCTTGTTAATGAATATGTCATTTTCTTTAGCATCAATATCATAGATTGGAATTGAGTCTACATCTTGAGCTTCATAGATATCCACCTTCTCCAAAGAGGCCATAAACACCATGTTTGTGTCCAATATTTCTCCTTCTTTATCCATGTCAACCATAAAATCATTTTCATCAGCAGTCAGTACCTGACCTTTCTCCTCAATATCAGCTAAGAACATTTTCTGTCTCTAGTAAGCTTTGTTGCGCACTTTGCCATTTGGAAAAGCTCTAGAAAAATGACCTTGTTGACCGTATCCGAAGCATTTTCGTTCTTGAAATTCTTGGACAACATCATTCTTCTCAGTCCTCTGTGTACCCTGCCTAATCACTTCACCTCTTGGTAGAACATCTTGTCTTTTGTTAATTGCAGTTGGTGCTGAAGTGGTACGAAGATTGTTGTTGGTTGGATGTTTATAGAAAGATTTTTGAATCTGTTTCCCGAGTAATGCCAAATCTTGAACTATTTTGGTTAGTTCAGTTTTTGTAAAGTCATTTGTAGTATGTCATTTGCATCTTCCATGGGTGAGTAACTTATGTCGTTATTTAAGTTATAGGATGGTGGAATTGTGAATGATTTGGTTGAAATGATGAAACTAAGGCAATAGAATCATGCATTGGTTGTTGAGTTATTGAGTCCTTTTCCTTTTCCTTTTCTTTTCTTTTATGTTCTTTGATTTCATTGACCTCAACTTGATTATGCTTCAAAAGATCAAACAGATTGTCTATATCTTTCTTTGTTAGGTCTTGATTCTGTCTGATTGCAATGGTGAAACGTCTGCATTCTGGTTATAGGTTGGTGAGAAACATAGTGTTGTGTTCAATGTTTGTTCTTTTTAGGTTATGACGATTCATTTCATTAATAATCTTGTTGAAACGAATGTATGAATCTTATAGGTTTTCTTCAGGGAGTTGCTTGAAAGACTGATAATTCCACAGAGCTAATGTTTATTGAGTTTGTGTACCAACATTAGCACCTTGCATTAACCTTTCCAAATCTTTCCATAGATCATGAGTAGTTAGATTACTATCAATGGCATTGTAGATCTCATTGCTCAACCCAAAAAAAAGATTCTTAGCTCGGATATCAGCTTCAAATTGTGCAAGTACAACGGGGCTTGGATCATCTTCTTCTTGAGTTTTCTTTTGTCCAGGGTTAGCAGCATCATCAATTTCTTTCATTACATATGGACCATTTTTTGATAGAATTAAGCAACAACTTTCTTTCTTTGTAGCCCATTAGAACATTCAAAAACCTTGAAGACCAGTAAACATAGTTTACCCGATACAACATGGGAGGCCATGCATCACTCCTTGCAGTCAATGCATCTTGAGTTGTAGACATTGTGATGGTGGATCTTTGATATGAGATGCTGTTGTGTTTGAAAGTTTGTGTTTTCAGCTTTTTGGTATTGAGATTGTTGAGTTTTTTATGTTCAGTTCTTGTGAGTTATGAGTTGATTAAAGTCTTTTAACAATTTGCACACTAACAAAGTTTTAGTTTACTTAAGTTCAATTGAAATGGAAAGTCAAGTATCGCAAACAAAGGTCAAAGTCTCGCAATCCAAGTCACGTGAAGGCTAAGTAAGTGTGGTTAAAATTGTGGGTAAAGTCTTTTAACCAATGTCTCGCAACACAAAGTATCATAAAGTATCTTTCGCAACTACTATTGAAGCTCTCGCCACAATATCTTGTGAAATGGGCAGAGTTTTTTTTCGTAAAATGTGGGTAACAGAATGCTTCGCAAGCAGGTATTGCAAGAACTTCTCTCGCAAAAAAAAAGACAATGGCTATCATAACCAAACTTTCGCAAGCAATAGACTTTGCAAGGAGCTATCGCAACCAAAAAACAAGTTTCGCAACCCTAATCTTGCTAACAAAATTTTGCGAGCAAATAAAACCCTACTTTTACGAATAAAAAGTACACTTTTTGAAGCCTTTCTAAACACGTTCTTATCCCCAAATATTCACCAAATTCATAAAGTATTTGTATAGATTGATTAAAAAAAACATTTCTTTAACCTCTAGAAAGATTTTCCAAAACAAGTCTACAAGATTAAACACGTAAATGAATAATCTTAACTAAACTCGTACGAGAAAAAATTTCTAGAGAGAAAAAGTCTTTTAGAAGCCATAAAAATCTAAACTTTACTACTAATGAAGATCTAAAGCTAAGAAAAACACAACTAAATGAAACAACGTATCATATTAGGCTCTTGATACCAATTGTTGTTCCCAAAACACCACGTCTACTAATGAACTAAAAGAGATAAAGTGGGTGTGGACACTTTATTTTAAAGAGAGAAACGAGAGAGAATATAAGTAAGTCTTACAAGACATAATATTGACACACACCTCATAACCCATAAGGTAGGGGGTATTTATACCCAAAGATGATACATCTTGTGAGACCTCACAACGTAAATATTCCCCTCGCAACTATACAAGTGTTGCGAGGGTACATGGTCCCGCAACGCACCACTAAGTTACATAAGTTATCCTAGCGATTACAAAATATTTAATAGAAATCCCTACACTAATGATTTACACTTTTTGTGTTACAACAAACACAACACCAAGTGAAAATGCTGGGAATAAATCAAGAAAGGCTCTGAGTATCCAAGATCCAACTAAGGCCTCTGATCTCCAAAAGAATAGAAAAAGATCCACTGAAGCTCAAGCTGAACCTAAAATATTCATCCCTATTCTGCATTGCAATAGAGCACCTCTTGAGGGAGTTAAATTCAGGGAAGGACTATTCATTGGGAAGCTTGAGCATAGGATCTTCTTCACAGATGTGTTTGGGAAGCTAGCTATTCAGAGAGTCTCAGACCTTCACATTGTTAACACCTCAACTCTTTTCTTCTACAAGATTGCAACCCTAACACTCTGCACCCGAGTATAAAATGGAAATAAGAGAAATGGAGAGGGGGGAAAAGAGAAAAAAAAAAAGGAGAGGAATTTTTTTTGATTTTTAATCTTGTATTCTTGAGTTGAAAAGAATAGAAAAGGGGATGTAATCAAAAAAGGCTTTAAATTCATCTTCCCTCCAAATCATCCCAATTCAGATAGAAGATTATGAGAGGAATTTTGGCATATTTTCCTCCTCTCTTCCATTCTCTTCTCTCCAAAAAAAAAACTCGAGAATGCAACTTTCTTTTTTCTTTTTTTTTTTTTTTTTTTTTTTTTTTTTTTTTTTTTTTTAATTTCCTCTAAACTTATCTTATTTTCTTTCCAAATAAAAGCTCAGGAACAGAGTGTAAAGGAAAAGTCTCCTGATGGTAGCAGGATGGTCAAGATCTTAGACAACGTCATCAATAGCGGGGAGGACATGCACATCCTCATTATTAAAAAACTAAAGGTTGAAATGATTGAGGCATCGAATAAACAAAGCTAGATAGTAACATGTTCTAATTTTAGGTAAATTTTATCTGTAATCGATAAATAACAATGATCCTCTTTGTTTCATCTTTAGTCTTTACTTTACATTTAGTAGTAAAAATAAGTTGTTTTGCTCACTTGCACTAAAAGATACTCATGCTATATTTATATCCAAATAATGGGAGATTGTTAGGCCAATTCAGTGCCTAATAGTATTCGACTAGGATTTGAATTAATATTCCCAAAGTGTAAACTGGTCCCTGAATAGAAAATAGTATTCAGGGAGTCATCTTCAAGATATTCTTTAGAGTCTAAGAAAAGACTCGACACAACCTGAGGTGGAACTAAGAGAATAAGACAAGAACCAAGAAGAAGATGATTGAGTCAGTGACTGATGACAATAACTCACTGACTCCCTGAAGATATCCTCAACACCGAAGGCATTCCGAGACTTAGATACTTTTGAAAAGATCTAAGTCTCTGGAAAATAGGCGGGAACTTTCTTAGGAAGATTAAGTGGAACACAGTTAAGAAAAGTTAAGAAAGTAATTCAATTGGTAAAAAGGTACAAACAGTTGTCAACACTGTTGCATAAAGTATATGCTTACATATCCTAGAAATAGATGGATTGTACTACATCTGTAACTCTTGATACGTATTTTTTACCCCATGGATTTCCATATGGTACTCGCCTATAAATAAAAATGTTATAAAGGAGTAAATGCGTATCTCTTGTATTAAAAAGTTATACAACTTTTAAGAGTTCATTTATTCCTCTAAATAGAACTAATTCCCTGAAAAGAAAGTGGTATTTAGTTGGTATAAGCATAGTTTTTACTTAAATAATTATTAAGGTTTTTGTTTAAGTTTAGAGAGGAGATCACTAAATACATTGTCATTCGACCTAGATTATTATTTCACAACAATCTAGTGTAAATTCTTTTATACTTTAATAAGAATTTAAATGTTGAAAATTTATCTTTGTGCTTAATTTATACGTTTATATCTTGCTAGCAGTTTAAACTTATGTTATTAGACATGTTAGTTTGTAGGTTTACTTATTAATAGTTTGTAATAATAAACATTATTTTTATTTTTGATTTACTTGTTTGTTTATGGGATGGTCTTATGATATGCTACAATTTAACAATGTCTTGATCATGATTTTGATTGTCCTTTAACGTGCTATATGTGTGACATATTTTGATGTGTCAACCTGGACCTTGCATTCGTGCCGTTGATTCAATTTCTTCACCACTATCATCAATAAAAAAAGCTTCCTTCACATGAAAGATATTCTAGTAAAAAAGAATGTGTTAATCATTTTAATATATGCTTACAAGAAAATATTGCATGATAATGATCAAAAGTCTACATAAAATGATCTAAGAGATTATATGTATTATAATAGACTTCTAAATTCATCATATTCCTTCTTTGAAACTATTTGTGTTATACTGATAGGCTTGTACCCTAGCGATAAACCGATGGTATATCAACCAAAATGTTGTAAAAATGAATTGAAAATGTAAAGTATAGCATGTGAGTAGAAAATTTCAAGTTATCGCAGTGCGTAAGCTACTATTCAAAAGGAAGTATAAATTGATTAAGCAATGTGATTCCAGTGTCACTTTCTTTCTTTAAACATGTATTATTTTCTGGAAAACGTAACTTGTAGTATATGAATCAATGACAATAGCCGCATACGCTGAAAAGTAGAAACCATTGGCCATTGCAAAATTTATACATCATTTTAGTAATTAAATTGAGATGTAAATTAGGTTTTCACTGTTTAAGTTATCTGAGAAGGCGATTCTTTGACTTAGTATGCCGCAGTTTCAAACCCTTTCCATGGCCACCCCTAAATGTGTACCTAGTAAAGTTTAAACTGTATGACTCTTGTTACGACATCAAATGCCTTACCACTAGACGACTTTGAGGATTAAGATCCTCTCAAGTTGAGTCAAACATGATAGATCATGTTCACCAATTAATCACAAACCAACATGATGAATCATTTTCTTTTAATAAAAAGTATGAGCCAACTTATTCATTTACTCTCACAAACCAACATGATGAATCATGTTTGACTTTAACTTGAGAGGATCTTGATCAACATAAAATCAAATAAGTGACAGCATAATGTAACTTATATACAGAATATAACGAAAGGTTGTGACATCAAACGAATGTGAATAACCAAATGGGCAACACAATGTAACTTATATAAACAAACACATGTTTCAATTAACATGAAATAATAAGTTTAAATGTAGTAAATGATTATCGATAGCTTTTTAATATTTTGCAAATTTAAGTTGCTAATAGCTTTCATATAGAATGTTGGTTATCAGTTTGCTCTTCAGTTGAAGCAGAAGACAATGCATTTGAATGCGAAGTGACACCATTTTCATCAGAAGATGGAAGATAGGGACTACTATTAGCAAGGGTGGATTGATTTCGAGCAGCAATAGCAGATATAGCTGCCAGCTGTCTACTCGTGATGTGTCGCTTTATGACCGGTTTTACTAACTTGAGGCGATGTCTTGGAGTATGATTCTGGTTAAACCTGCCTCGAAGATTCAAACCTGTGTCGTAACAGTCTCCACAAAGGTCATATCCGGGCTTTTCGGTACAATCTTTGCACTGATAGTGTTTCCCAATTATTGGACACAGCTGTAAAAACAAAGCAATACAACAACACATAATACAAATATATTAGTAAAGAAAAGAATTCTTTTTAGTTGCTTAAGGGGAACTTATACCAAATGGAGTCAAGGTGGCGAAATAGGCATGTTAGGTAATGGATCAGACCGGGTAACTTTTGGTTGCAGGTCATACTGGTTGAGATGACCGCATTAGTGTTTTCTTTTTTCTTTTAAAGTTTAGATATCATTAAGACATCGATTTGGTATTACCATATATCTGTCAACAAAGGACTTTGACACCCAAATGAATATATCAATAATTTCAAGTTGTATTATCATTTAGAGGGATACTAGAGACGGAAATACAAATAACACTAGAAGGCCCATAATGACTCATGTATAAATGCAAATACCACACACAAGCTTCAGCAAATAGAAATTACCCCACACATTGTTGGTTTAATGGACAAAATATTAATAGACGTGTGTTAGGATCGAACTCGAGATCACGGGATTGCACACTTTACGTATGAGAATTAAAGATTAATAATTATTTATAAAATGTTATATATAATTATTAAATAACACAAAATATTTATATGGTCGAACTAAGAAAAAGGAAAGGGTTGTGTGTCGAGTTTTGAAACTTAAAGAGATGCTTGCAATGACTTGTTAGACAAAGTTTAATGCTATATATATATACACCTTTTTGGTCTTTGGGGATTCGTACGAATAAGAAAAGATGATCAATAGTCAACACTAACCTTTTATTTAGATATTGTATTTATCGTAAAGTACATGGAGATATTTTCAGTGTACATCATCATACATGCCATGCATGCTAATTCTATACGCATGTCATGTGCATGCATGAGATTCTTAGTTTGATTTCTTTCACTGAATTGATGGATCAACAATATATAGATAAAATAAAAGGGTTTGACCCGATTTATTTTATTAAAAACGTTTTGTGTTAATTAAACTAGCATTTACTTTAATTAGTTAATAGATGCGTGTGTGTCAAAGCATGATACAATCACACTATTGATTGTATCTTGGATTGAATTACAAAACGGTAATGGGTAATTCACATAATCCTATAAACCCTAATTAGGGTTCATCTCAATTGCTAGTTTGTGGATTTGATTCTTGTTAGGCTAGAATCAAGTAAGGTACGCATACTTTATATTTATGTTAATTAATTATTCATTATATGTTCCTATACGCTTCCGCACTTACTTTGATGTTTATTGTTTATATTTATGATTAGTCATGTAATATAATTCCAACAGTGGCATCACGAGTCATTGGTTTTAATGAGTAATTAATTACTAAACACGTAAAAAACGGATATTGTATTGTGTTTGATATGATTTATTCTAGGGTTTTGGTTATGATTATATAAACCCTAATTTTAGGGTTAGGGCTTTTGCCCTAATTTGTTTTTAAAAAATCTTTTATGGGTGGAAACCCTAAATTTTTTTAATCGATTTTCTTAAATTTTTTTTAGGGTTTATATTAATTGTTAAGTTATCTATATCGAAACCTAGATTTAATATATTTGTTACGTGATAAATTCATGAATAAAGTGTTATGTGACATGGAATTGTATGCGATCTTGTGACTATTTGTATAATTGTTATGATGTATCCATGATTATACATGCATGTTAGTCATGGATAAGTTGCTTTGAATATTTAATTGTTAAGATTGGTTATGCTAAATTAATTGTTAAGTTTTATACACATGTATATTTATGATAAATCTTGAATTGGGGATAACTCCAATTATATGCATTAATGAATCAATTATGTGCAATTTGGTATATCATTAATTATGGGTTTACGCAATCGATTCGTCGATGTATGTGGCTCACTTTCAATTGAGAGAGTGAAAGCCCTAATTAATATATACGTTAATTTTAACCTAGACATTGATTATTAATAGGGTTTTATCGAATAAGTTGCATGTGGCTACTTGTTTACACGTATAAATTGTTTATTATGTGCGCATTGTTTTTTAGTAGTTTATTTTTTATTTGTTACTTGTTTGTTTATTATGTTAGACAGTTTTAAGCAAAGGGTAATTTTGAATAGAAAAATAATACAGACTAAACAATGGTGAAATTTGATTTGTTTTGGAAGAGTTAAGTTTTCAATAGTTTAATTGATTGATGATTTTGGTACTATGGTTGAACGGCTCACCCATTAGAATGAACTATAAAGGGGTTATTTAAGAAGTGCTTGACAGTCACTGAAAGGATGTCTAAGGTTATGCGTTTGCGCTTACCTGGTCCTCTGCCCTCTGTAAGTTCGAATGGAGCTACTTAGTAAGCCATATAATGTACAAGCTCATCTTAAGGGCGAATTAGTTTTAATTCCATGCGCCACATCGGTGGTAATTACCCGAAACACTAAGTGTTTACACTTATGCAAAAGTACGGTATAATGGATGATAATTATCACTAAATTCCTTGATTGGTGAACCCAATACCTCAATCAAAACTTTGATAATTTGATCTTTATGAACTAGTAATAAAAAGTTTTTTTTATTAAATTTATGCTACAAGATGAATGCATGACATCTTTGTACATCTTTGATTTGACCACATAAAATCAAAACTACTACCCTTTTAAATTAAGTTATATGCCATCTAATTAAAAGGAACACTTGAAGTTGCAATTTATGTCATGAGAGTACTTGGCTAGATTGTAATGGAGAGGTAAATCTCTATGTAAAGTGAGACCTTACATGGACATATTTGCAGTTCTTTAAGTTAGACACTTAAGTTGAGTAGGAAGTGAGACTTGGACTCAATGGCATAAGATGGGATGAAACATGTTTATATTTGCAATAGCGTTGGAAAATATAAATCCCATAATGATCTAGGAATTGGAAATTGTTTGCCAATTATTGTTCGACAGATTACCCTATTATGTGCTTTCGTTACTAGCAGATCAACTGATGTAATGGAACTACGATAATTTGGATCCTAGTTTTAGAGAAAATTCTATGGTTATATGAATATTACCTTGGGTATTTTATTTTCTTGAAAAGTTTAATTATCGAAAATACTAAAATTGAATTTTGCTAATTCTTTAAATGTATTAATGCAACATTAAACCGTAAACGAAGGTTATTCCTGTATTGGTAAATTGATCTACACCTGTAAGGGTTTTTGGTAGAGTCAACTTTGCTAAAAGGATAAACCTAGTCCTCTTTATATAAGAAAGAGTGAGATTCAATCCTATTCATTTTCATGAATGAAGAAAGGTATGATAGGACAATTAGAATTGTCTAAATTCTAAATACGTAACTCGTAAGCAAATTGTAATAGTTAAGAAAATTGCATATTTTCTGAGTTATTAAATTAGAAGCTGGACTAATTACTGCAAAATTGGTAAAATACAAACTAGCATATTTTATCTAGTTGTTTTGTTTTGGCCATTTAAAAGTACTACTTACAATTGTTGGAATAGTAGAACTATTAAGAAAGAAATTGCATGCCCAATTTTTCAAGTTAATAGCATTGATGGATAGTTCATCATCTACATAGTAGAATACACTCTTTAAGTACATAAGTAATTGTTATGTATGAACTTTTTCAAAGGTGTAGGAAAGTAAATAGAACGCTATTTTCTTTCACTGGTTAATGCAACACTTACAATGTTGTCAAATCCAGTGGGAGTATTGTTCTTATCACTGAATAAAGAATTAATGTAATGATCTCTTATTCAGTGGGAGTTACAAGCTTTGTCATATTGGTAGTAACTCAGATTATCTCTAGAATGTCTTAAGATAATTACTTTCCACTTGTAGACACTTATGTTTTCAAGGATAGTCATGTACGTTTCCTTATTAGACAATGAAGTGGTTCTACATCTACTAGTTATGCTAATATCAATGACACAATCATATTGGTCACATAAACAAACATATGTCGTGTTGTTTATCTACTACATGATGTTGTTCCATGCACAAGTGGGAGAAATCTATATTGTGTGCAAGGTACAACATATAGGTATATGATTTAAAGGATTCTCTTGACTGCAAGGTAAGAGACTAACGTTCTAATATAACTTGTATATATCTAATTCAAGAAACACTTGGTGTTACAATTTACGTCATGTGAGAACTTGGCGAGATTGCAACAACAAAGTAAATCTCTATGTAAAGTGAGATCTTGCATGGACATATTTGCAGTTTCTAAATTAGACAAGTATTTAGAACATGTGTCAAAATGATATATAAGACTACTTCAAATTAGATATTTATGTATTATTAGAATGACATAAAATTACATGAAGTAATCTAATCCTACTTCAATTTGTTTATTTATGTATTTTTGAATGACATAAATGAAAAATAATGTAGTCCTACATTATTATGAAGTAAAATAAATTAACTTGAAATTACTATTGAAACCAAGAGTTGTGTTCATAATTACTTTAGTTAAACATGTTTATGATTCATGGTAAAGACATAAACATAAAGTCTTTTAAGACATATAATAAAGTAAGACGTTAACTTGTTATGTTTTTTTTAATTAAGACATATACAAGAAGTCATTGAGTTGATCAATGATTTATAACGTATAATGGGATTATAACAGTTTATGTTCCTTGATGAGACATAGATATGAAGTGACTTGGTAAAAAAAGTACTTGTGTTATAAAGCATGTAATTGGCTTGGAAAGTCTATTATACCATTAAGTTGATTTAGTTGGTAAATAGGTAAGCCAAAAGGAATATGTTTATCTTATATATTGTTAGATTGTCTTACAATATTAATTCTAATGAATACCACAAGTTGATGGTATGTTCAGTTAGGAGAATCAAAGTATATTTGATTTGTTTGATACAAGATAACCATAACTTCTTTCTTAAAAAGTAACAAGGTTAGAAAATTGAGTATGGATTGAATATACTCAATATGACTCCAACCTAGAAGATTAATAAAACACCATTTTATTATGGAATGTGATGAATCACATTAAGTTTTAAAATTGAAGATTCTGAATTTGTTAAACTACTTATGAATAGGTTGTTAACAAACTTAAGTCAGGAATTATCAATGTGTATTTGTAATGTCCCAAAAAGAGAACAATATAGTTTTGCTCTAATTGCTAAGTATATATAGATAGTCTATATATTACAAAAGGCAAGTGGGAGTTTTTTTTTATCTTGAAAGATAAAATTACAAGATACATAATCTTCTAAAACACACTAGTAAATATCATGATGAGGTTAGACATGTAAATGATAAACCTCATAATGATGGAATTTTCATTCATAGATCTGCAAGGATATCTCAGATATTTGATTTATATGCTGAGAAGAACATGAGTTACAGTATTATAGTAAGCCTGATAATCATTATGATGGATTACCAAATATTGAATTGGGTAAATTACTCATACTATGAATGTTAAAGATGATGTCCATAAAGATAATCAATTTTGGAAATTTGGTTTATCTTAATAGTTAGACTTGATAATGGAAATGAGTTTCTTCAAAGAGATGAAAAACCCTAGTGGTTTGAATTTCTATGTAGAAATCATATGGACAATATTGTACACATATTTAATGCTTGTTTTATGACAAGATTATTAATCATACTTAAGCAATTAATTGTGATTGAATATTCTTTTCAAGACACATTAAATATAGAAAGATGATAATTGTTATACTGGATTTCATTAATATGAAATATGACAATGGAATATCAAAACTCTTTTTTGAGAAATTACTTGAGTGAGGACGGTAAGTAATTAAAAGGTTTTTTGAATTCATATAATCTTTGAAAGTGTACGAAGTGCAATAATTCATGAATAGATAAATGCATGCATCTATGAAATTATTCTTATGTTTAATTATTAAATCTTAGTTTCGATTTATAATTGAAATAAGATAAATTTTAAGTATTCCTGAAAGCTAGTGGGAGTATTATGTTAAGGTTTTAAATCTTATATGTTGTATAACATATAGGAAGTAACATTCCTTGTAAGCTAAATGTTAAGTCTTAGATTGGAATGAAACTTCACTTGTAAGATTTAAGAATTAAAACATACAACCTTGGAATATATGTTTATTATTAATAAACATGTGCAGTAAAATAAATGATTCTAATAAAACATGATATATCATTTGGGAAATGGATAAATATCTTTTGACAAGATAGAACATGAATGAATTCTAAGTTTGACCTGTAGATTCATCATGTACATCATGTTGTGTATTAAAATTGTTGTATCATTCTTGAATAAGAAGTGATTTGACAACATTGATATCTAACTAAAAGTTATTAGATAACTTGTGTAATGAATATTCTAAAAGAATTACATCCTCAGCCTGTAATTGCTCCTAGATTCTATGGATGAACAATATGTCAATTGTTGTGCAAATTGTCATCAGCTTTAAACTTGAAAGTTAGGAAAGCATCAAACATTACACAATAAGATATTAAAGTTTACAGAGTTTTAATGAGCATATTGTTGTTTGTATACAATGATGCTGGTTTAATTGAGATGACACTCAATACTAGTCATGGTAAGATTACATCCTTGTTAATGGCCATGTGAACTAGTAGTGCTACTAAAAGCACAGTTGCATTATACATTAAAAGAATAAGAATACTTTAAACTTTAAAATGTTTGAAAGTTTAAATTGTCATAAATTGATGAAAGAGGATGTCACACACTTTATGAATTATTATGTGGATTGTTGAAAGCACACATACAAGGACTTCATTAATTGAATTCTTGAAATAAGTATTCTCAAAATTACTATAGATCAAGTTGGTTGATTTATGCATTGTCAACAAGTATGATTGTCATTACTTGAGGCATAATTCATCAACTGGAATTTTCATGCATTGATCTATTTGGTATTTGGATAAGGGATGTTAAACAATTGTTATAATCAAATACTTGGTATGTTTGATTTTATAATATATTGTATCCTATATTTGCATGTTTAATCCGTGAGTAAATTTATTTATTCCAAATCGTCCGTTGTCAATTAATGATATGGGAGTATCATTAAACAAAGACAAATCTGAGAGATATGGTAGAATATACTTGAAAGTATATTGATGAGAATGCATACCAATTTCAGATGATATTCAATGAATTGAATATAGGACTTATCCCAACTACATGATTTTACTTTATGGATATTGTTATTAAGTAAATCATAAATAGTTATCCTCAGACTTGAGATACCAGATAAGTGTCATGAATGTAGTGCACTTCTGTGGAACAACTTAACGCTATCGTGAACTGGTAGTCATAAGGGTTGTTTCCTGAAGTGTTGCAAAGTTTGTGGGTTATTCTTGTAGTCAAGATAGAATTTGTTCCTTCAAATTTATTTGGAGTTTAATACTGCTGGCCCATCGTAGGGTTGACAAGATGTTTGCGTGGCACGCCAAAATCTCCCTAAATATGTTTAGAAGATTTGGTAATCTTGTTCAATCACTAATAACGAGAAACAGAATAGTTGAATAAAGAATGACTTAATTCCATATCTTTATTTAACATGGTATTAGAAACAAAAGGATAATAATAATGAGAAATCATTAAAAGGTTTTCCAGGAGCCTTGCTCGAGTTGTACTAGAGGCATCGAAGTGTTGCTAGACGCTAACCGATGTGATCACTCTATTAAGATATGTCCAAGTGGGAGCTGTTGGTTTAATGGACAAAATATTAATAGACGTGTGTTAGGATCGAACTCGAGATCACGGGATTGCACACTTTACGTATGAGAATTAAAGATTAATAATTATTTATAAAATGTTATATATAATTATTAAATAACACAAAATATTTATATGGTCGAACTAAGAAAAAGGAAGGGGTTGCGTGTCGAGTTTTGAAACTTAAAGAGATGCTTACAATGACTTGTTAGACAAGGTTTAATGCTATACATATATACACCTTTTTGGTCTTTGGGGATTCGTACGAATAAGAAAAGATGATCAATAGTCAACACTAACCTTTTATTTAGATATTGTATTTATCGTAAAGTACATGGAGATATTTTCAGTGTAAATCATCATACATGCCATGCATGCTAATTCTATACGCATGTCATGTGCATGCATGAGATTCTTAGTTTGATTTCTTTCACTGAATTGATGGATCAACAATATATAGATAAAATAAAAGGGTTTGACCCGATTTATTTTATTAAAAACGTTTTGTGTTAATTAAACTAGCATTTACTTTAATTCGTTAATAGTACGTGTGTACAAGAACGTGATACAATCACACTATTGATTGTATCTTGGATTGAATTACAAAACGGTAATGGGTAATTCACATAATCCTATAAACCCTAATTAGGGTTCATCTCAATTGCTAGTTTGTGGATTTGATTCTTGTTCGGCTAGAATCAAGTAAGGTACGCATACTTTATGTTTATGTTAATTAATTATTCATTATATGTTCCTATACGCTTCCGCACTTACTTTGATGTTTATTGTTTATATTTATGATTAGTCATGTAATATAATTCCAACACACATATCACAACCAACACCTAGGTGAAATTTCGAGCCATGAACAAGCTGCCACTGAAGAAATTCTTCGTCGGTTGGGAATGGTGGCGCAGGAACTTGAGTAGTACCGGCCTCTGTACAACCGGAAACACACATCAACAATACAAGTAACAATTTCCACGAGTTTGAATTTTTTTGAGCAACAAACTCAAATTAGTTTTAACTATACTATGCTAATAAAACGCACCATTTTTTAAGTTCTTATTTTGGGCCTGATCTTGATTTAGTTGAAGAGTGTTTCTTCTCAATGCATGCTCTGAAGAAAAGTGTTCCTCTAAAAAGTGATCAAGCTCGTTACAAACTTTAGGAAGTCCACTTGGGTGCCGACATTCACAAACTTGACATTTAAGCATCCCCTCAGTTGGGATGGTGATGCACGACTCACAATAAACTACATTTAAATTTTTGAAAGGAGAGAAAATGAATGTAACCCTTATTAAACAAAAAAATGTTATACTCCAACAAAACTAGCTAGACATAAGTCCATACCATGGCCGCAATTTAGAACAACAGGCCGATAAAACAACTGCTTGCAAGCAGCACACGTCACATCACTAACTGTAACCTGCTTACAAGACTGATCTGAAGACTGACCAACACTGTTTATTTCACTGGTAACAAGACTATCGATATCTGGTGAAGAACCAAACGTTTTGTGTTTTTCATCCTCTATACGTTTAAAAACATAAACACATTACTAACGTCACAAACACACTTCATATATCATAATTCATAAACACTCAATTTACTTTACCCTGTGTTTGTATGCTTCGTCTATCGTAGGAAACTGGATACAACTTCTTGAGCAAGAAGTGAAGTGTTTGACAGATGGCGGGAAAATGCTGATAAGGATGTCGACATAATGGACAATGAGATATTTTTCTCATATTCATCGAATTTTGGCAACACCAGAAACATGAGACATGGCCACAAACTGCACATAGCCACAAAACCGCCAATAATAACTAATTAGTTACAAAAATATCACCATTAACAAAATATATTCATTTTGCGAACATTCAACATTCCCTACCTAAAACGATAGGCTTGTATAGTGTATCTCTGCATCAAGAAAGTAACAACTTTAGTCTTTACTTTAGCTAAATCATCACCAATCAATGAAAGTCAGCAAAATTCAGCCACATTATTCTTTTAGTAAATTTACAGTTTACCATCATTAATTGTTACTCCAAATGATTTATACTTACAAATGTATAATCATATATCTCCATCTTAATGAGAAAGAATTCCTACTTACCTCGTGAACTCGGTATACTATCTTAACTGCATATAATAAACTAAGGGAAAACGATGTGTAGTGTCAGCAATACGCAAGCAGCAAGCTTATGCGTTAAAGGTAAATTGATATAAAATAGGAACACCCAAGTTTAATCCCCACAGACTGCATCTTTGTGACAGCCATGAGACATGAGAGTTGGATCCCGAAGCAATGACTTCGCTAATAAATAGTTACTTTTCATGGTATAAGCTTACACTCTCTAAAGGAGGCCACCGAGTCAATCTAAACGTTGTCCTCCACATGTTCTCCTCTTGAGGAGGAATGTGGACCGGGTAGCATTGCCGGTAATTAACGTCGAATTTAGAAATGTATCTAACTGTGTGCATCAATCTAATATTAATTTATTTATTTTTTTCTAATAAACACACAAACATTCTAATCTTTCTGTTGTGTATGCAATGTACTATTGGTGACGTGTCACTAAAGGTGGCAAAACGGGCGGGCCGTAGGGGCACGGGCACTAGCCCAATGGGCACAGGCTTAAATGGGCATGGGCCAAAAGGGCACATGTTATACGAATCAGTTTAGAAAAGACCTAAAACGACAAAAAAAAATTCCTTAAACGTAACACATCATTTATATTTGAGTAATAAAATATAGGGATAATTCCATATTTACCCAATCTAAACATGAAAATGTCATATATACCCAAAATACAACTTTTGAATGCATGATGTACAATGCATTTAAAGCATGTTTTGGGTAAATATGACATTAGCATGTTTAAGTTGGGTAAATATGGAATTGCCCCAAAAATATACTCTATCTATAAGTTTTTCATTAAAAACAATTTAATGTTTGAGAAAAAACATGTGCATATTTTGCCCATTTAACTTGTAAATGAGCAATATATGCCCATTTTAAAAACAAAAAGGGAGCTAAATGTGCTCAAATCTTTTAAAAAGTTGCTCATTTAGCAAAAAAAAAAAAAAATTATTTTTGGCACAAAGTGCCACCTCTACGTGTCACCAATCATTCAATACACACAACAGAAAGATGAGTCATTATGTGTATTTCATAGACAAAAAATACTAGATTGATACACGCTAAAGAATTATGTGGCAAGTCAGATACGTTATAAACTAGTTATCCTAAATGTTTATCATAACAAAAGTACAAAACACGTAAAAATCCCTACTTAAATGTAATCCGCACCCGATCCCTTCCCTATATATATATATATATATATAGAGAGAGAGAGAGAGTGAGGATCCAGCGAGAATATTAGTTAAAATAAGAATAATAAGAAATAATATGAATCACTAGATCAAGAATCAATGGCTAGAAAATGATGGTGGCAAAAGTGTAATTAACTTTAATAAGATTTTTAAGGGTAACATCGTAAATTTGGCATATTTCTGTATTTCATTCCACGTAACACGCGGCTCTTGTTTTCAATAACTTTGAAACCTTTTGCATCTCTGGTTACAAAAACAATTTACTCATAGTATTTTATGTGGGAAACGGTGTACACTTTTAATTAAAATAATAAATCAGATTACAATAATTAAATAACAGAATGTAAAAACAGTAAATAAACGCAGACAGAAAGGAGTAGAAGCATAAGACAGACACTATAACGATATATAAAAATGAAAGCAGTAAAAGATTGTGAACGAGGCTCGTGATTAACACGATTCCCTTAAAACAGATTCGTCTGTTTCCCGGGTACAACGTTCTAACGTTGCGGATCGGACTGACTCACTTGCCGAAAATTCACGAAGGTCCGAGTGTTCGATCGAAGAGAAAGCTGGAATACTGCACGTAATGAGCTGCGTTTGTGGATGATTAAAACTGAATGAGCTACGTTTTATTTTATAGGCAATACCTATCTTGGTCACCAAGACAATATACGCTGAGAAAATAAAATATATGCATATCTGTTATTTCAAAAACACGATTTGCATATATCTGTTAAGACTTAAGAACAAAGTCTAAATCTATTCCTAAAATAGATTACAGAATATTCTGGAAAATTATCAAATAAGGAACCGAAATTCTCAGCAAAAAGATAAGAACAAAATCTATTCCTAAAATAGATTACAGAATATTCTGGAAAATTATCAGCAGGAGTTCAGAAGCTTCGAACTCATTTTAGCCCGGAAATCCCATTTTAGCAACCCCTAGCTGCATACGTAGGGGTGGGAGCATAACCAACCTAAAGGAATTTGATATCCAATATTATGATTTCTTTATAAACTAGTCTCCACTTCCTCTTCTAGGCGATGTGGGATAGTTTTAGTTTTCCAGATTTTGTGTTTCACTTTGAGACACGATATTTCATTCATTTCTCCTCCAATTAGGACATACTTTAGCTCGTTGCGAAGCTCTCGTCGAGGAGAACGCAAAGCTACCAAGAAATATAAATATATATAACATATACATATATTAAATAGTGTCCAAAATTTGCAAAAACTCATTTAGCAAAACTCATTTTCCAACATTTTATTCCAACTGAGTGGCCATCTCTCTGATTATACATGTCTCCAAGAACTGCCGATGCATCTATTGTATATTTGTTACATAAAACATTGAGGCATCAATTAAAGTTGGTGTAGCTTTTTCGTTAAACTGTTATGCATCTAGTGATCTTGATGCATCGTTGTATCTATAAGTCCTCGTCATGGGTAGATGCATATATTATACATTTAAATATCATAGTTCTTTGCTACGTATACATGCATGCATCTGTAGTCTGTACATATATAATTGAACAATTTAAATCAACATATAATTAATATATGGAGATATGGATTAGCAATAAAAGATGAAAAAGGATATCTCGGTGCATCTGCATCGTAACTAATGTTATGGTTCATCTTCATTAAGGGTGCGTATCTTAGGTGCGTCATAGAAATGTCAAGCATATAAGCGATGCATCTCGTTATAATCGATGTAAACCTCGTGATCAATGATGCATCTCATTATATTGATGTGTTACGAGGGTTACGTTAGTTGTTGCATCTGCATCGTCACTAACGTTATGGTTCATCTTCATTAAGCATGTGTATCATAGGTGCCTCAAAGAAATGTCAAGCATATAAGCGATGCATATATTTATTATCGATGTAAAATGATGCATGATTCAGTTTTGAGCCATAACTGTCATGCATCTAGACATCTTTCCTCGATAGTGAAACTAATTATTTTTTATTGTTTATAAATCATGCATCTAAATGTTCGCAATTTTGAAAAAATAATGCATCTAAATTTGCATAAGGAATAAAGATAGCTACAAAAAGCCGTCTATATATACTTGCTGTAATACCAAGGTATAAAACTTATAAAATAATATCTTTTTTAAACTAATGAAAGTGGCGATGAGGATTTGTTTTCTTATTTTAAAATGATTTGAAATTAAATTATTCAAGATGCGGACGAGTGTATGTTTTCCAAAATTATGTAGTAGCATCAGATATTAAAATTTAATCCCAACTTTTCAGGGATTCATTCGCTCACAAATTGCCAAACTAATTAGTTGGACGAAAATGCCCTTTATTAGCCTCTTGAAATGATTGGTCCACATTACTTCTTATTATTCTTATTTTAGTATTTATTCTCATTTTGATCCTAACTCTATATATATATATATATATATATATATATATATATATATATATATATATATATATATATATATATATATATATATATATATATAAACATGTACAAAACCTTAAAATTAAATTAAATATCATAATAATGAAAAATATATATATCAATACATGTATATGTATGTTTTTAAATAATATATAACTCAATTTTAGAATCTATACAAGTTTTTAAAATATATTTGAGAGTTGAAGGACCTTATAGCATACTTTTATTTAACTATAAAGACTAATATATATATAAATCACCCACCCACCCATTTCCAATTTACCATCAATTCATCACCATCATGTCTGTTGATCCCAGTTGAGCAAACGATCTAATATAGAAACTGACTTGAATAAAGATTTATTAAGTATCACGCGGAATTTAATACTTAATCTTAAGAAGAAGAACAATAAACATTCAACACCTCAATATTATTATTAATACGAATACTCTAACCAGTATTAGGGTTTTACAACCTTGAAGTGTATCGACCTTAGATATAAAACAATCGTATATCTAATCTAACCTAGGACCTCCTTTTATAGACTAAGGAGTCCTTTACAAAATACAATACGTAACCTACAAGATAAATATCTTTTTTCCATATTTATCTAATACATAATACTAAACCGACTATATAAGACTAGCAGTGGTTACATATCAATATCCGTGGTTACACAATACTACTAGACGCGGTTTGTCTTCATCCGTGGTTCCATTCTTCTGTCCGTGGTTATATCAACTATGTCCGTAGTTCCAGTACTTAGAATAATTCTTGATCCAAGGAACCAAAAACCCAACAATCCTCCCCTAAACTTGATACATTCAAACAGAATTCTCAAGTTTCCTTTAAGCTCAAAACATCTGAATTGGAGGATGTAGCCAAACACTTACTAGATTTAAGAATGTTCTCATATTTCAGAAACAAATTGTAAGCTTGACCATCATAGGGTAACAACATCTTGATAATACCAGGCTTCATTATCTGAGCAATAACTCTTGGATACTTATTCAGTTGAGGATAATCACCTTCTACAAGCATATGAATAACTTCTCCAGAAACAGTTAAAACATGAACTCCACAAGTTTGATATAAAACCATCTTGTAACATTGCCATTGTAGAGTCCTTTCCATTCATGTTCATCATGAGTAGGTTCAAATAAAATCTTCAAATGATGATAAACCAGCCTCTCATGATAATCATTTGGATGTTCTTCACCAAATTTATTCTTATAAAGTATCCAAAGATTCATCAAATCATCTCTATCACAATACTGAAGCATCTGTGAAAATTTATTATACTCATAAACTTCATTGTTGAGTCTTTGAATTTTTCAACATCCATCACTTCCATTAAGCTCAAACTCATAAGAAATAATTTGATTACCATCTTCAACTAATTTCAATCTTTTAGAATCAGATGTCTCCTGAACCTCATATTTTCTCTTTTGTGTGCTTAGAATCCACTCCTTTTCTTTTTCAGAATTCATTGGACAGAAATCATCATTATTAATCTTCATACATCTCAGATAAATCTCATGAATTCTTTCAAATGAACACTTACTAAGATTATCATAAATATGTATTCCTGAATTCTTAATAATCTTTATCAATACATTCCTCATCTGTGCAATGGTAGGAGGTTTCTTTCTTATAACTTGTTTCCTTTCTTTACTGATCTTCCTTGCCCATTTACCCAAAAGTCTAGCTCTTTCCTCATCATCCAACAATGCCCATTCTTGTGTAGTATACTCATCATTAATGTGTTGAGAAGCTTGAAGATAATTTTGTGATTCATACCATGTAGCTAACCATTTCTGACTAGCTTCCTCTTCTTTTTGCTTCCTTTTCTCTAAAGCTGCTTGTTCTTCAGCTAACATCTGTCTTACATACTCTTCATCATAAGCAACCTGTTCTGCTTTACTTTTAAACTTCAACTCTGGTTCTGCAACTCCTTTACCTTTTCCAACAACTGATTGATTTACCTTCTTTCTTAAAGGTTCACCAATAACTAAACTTTTGCTTTTGGGTTTGGTTGCAGTAGATTTAATAGATGAAACTGGTGCAATGATGGATGTGCAACTAGCTGAGGTTTTACTTAGATTAACCAATGTACTTGCAGCTTCTTTTTCAACTTCTTTAGATTTAGGTGGTGATACATAGATGGTTGTAACAATGGTGGAAGTAGTTAGAACAGCAGTGGGTACAATAGCCATTTCGAAACTACAAGCAGGTGGTTTCAAGAAAACTATCCATGGTTCCAGACACACTAGCAGTGGTTGTGTTCTGCATCACTTCATCTTCTACCACAGTCTTCAAATTTTCAAGAACGGCCTCATTCCCACTTTATCGATACCAAAAATTCTTGATCTCCACTACCAACATCTTCTTCCATAGGTACATCTACAGCCTCCCCTAAATTCATGCCATCACTCCTCCCCTGTTTGGATACATTCTCAACATACAGAGCTGGAGAGGAGTCCACCTTCTTTTTCTTTCTCCTTAGTTGCCTTAAAGCAAAGCAACCACGAGACCTTCTCATCTTTCCAAAACCAATACCACATGCTTCAGTCTTTAATATCTTTTCCCTGAAATACAACAATCTCCTGAAGATTGGATACTGTATCCTCTAATTTGGTACATTTAGCCGTCAATTCATTAAATCATTCAAGAATATCCTCCCCACTTCGATCGTGTGAATGGTCCGAGAGGTGGTTCATTGGAAAAGTCATCATGTACTAACTTCAGATCCGTCAATTCATATACATGTTCCAATCTATCCTCATCACTTCGAGCTGTGTTAACTGCTCCGAGAGGTGAATCCGTGGATAAAGTAAACATAGCACCAGACCTTTCCTGATCATCTATGCACCCTTTAGTAGCCAATTGGCTAGGGATTCCTCCACCTGTGTTAAGTTCCAAGGAACTTTCCACATTAGGAGTTGCCAAAGGTTGGGTCTTAATTATATTTCCACTATCCTGATCAGCATCTAAGCATGAATCAGTAGTGGAAGCCCTTCCAATCATGTCACCTCCACTCCTTGTGACAGCCTCATGATCAACACCACTAACACCAGCCTAAGGTAGCTTGGTGCCCTTCAGTCTCCTAGTCCATACAATAGGTGTAACAGTGGTTTGGTACTAAATCCTGTAGTATCCAAAAATAAGCAGTATGCTATCAGAGGTTTCAGAACTGCTATCCGCGGTTTGAAACACACTATAAGTGGATACAATGTTTCACTTCAATCAGTTGACCAAGAGATACAACAAGCAAATATGTGTCAAAATAAGAGAGATCTCACAAAAATATGAAGGATTACACAATTTTTTTTTTTGAACAAATACTAGCAGCTAACTACATCAATAGCTCCAATATACAAGAATCCTTCATACCTGCAAGACACAAATACAAACCAAGCACAGAAAAGAGAGTTGTTGTTAGCAGTGGTTAGAAAAAGCTAGAAGTGGTTCCAAATGACCTATCCATGGTTTAGCAAAGATAAGTCAATATGGTCACCTTCCAGTATTAATATTAGTCCAAAGCCCAATGAACTCATTAACTCCTCAACCACATTTAACTTGCCCCTCATTTACTTACATAAGCCATATCTCAGCTTATAAAAGAACCCAAATCTCAGATAACGCACACACCAATTAAAATCAAAACCCTAATTCCACAAAAATCCACAATCAAGCACCATGTGGAATCCCATGGAATAAACCGAGGTCATTGATCTATCAACCTCTTCATCCTCATCATCATCATCATCAAGTGATGATTCAAACCCATGGCGGTACGTATCTTCCTCCACAAGAACCAAGACCAAGAAAATCCCTTTTCTTCCATCATCTGAAGACGATAGTGTGGTTGATCCTAATGAGTCATCAAGAGGATCGATGATTCCACTGAAGCGTTTGGAGCCAACCTTCAATAGGTTGGTTCAAGAGGAAGCAGAAAAAGCAAAACCTTCATCCTCTCACCCTCAACCAAGGCCACGAGCCAAAAATCCACCACTTCCAAAGAACAGAGCGGTGGTTCTTGGTCTTTCTGCACTGTGTTTTGGTGCTTCATTACATATCGTAAAGGGAAAGGGTAAAAGGAAGATGGAGTGATGCTTTATGGTGGAACGAGGAGATGGGTCAACAGAAGTCTTCTCATATCACAAACCCATCTGCTGTATTCATCTTCATCATCTTCGTTTTCATCAATCCATCTTTCCCATTTTGATCCTTAGCTCGTCGTACTTGGTCATGCATATCCAAATTGGAATAGAAGATATAAGCTAAGATAGGTTTAGGAACTCTTGTATAAATCGATATTGTAGTAGCATATGAAGTTAATTGTAAGGTAAGTCAAACTGCTTCTTGAATGAATGAACAAATTAACTTCAAGATTCTTTTGCTCCCTGTAATTAACTTTCTTTTATCTGCAAAATGGGTAGTGGAAACACATAGCAACAACCATGATTTGAACAAAACTATCGATTGGTTAGAAACAAAAATAGCAATACTAAGATCACATAATAACAGTCCAAGTCTTATACAAACTTTTACAAAACAAGTTGAGATTTAGAGATTAATCATTCCAATACTAACAACAAGGTACTGAAACCTCCCCACATCAAAAGCTTTAGTGAGAAGATCGGCAACATTGAAATCGTATGGATTTTACCATTTGAATTAGCCTTTTCTCATTACAATCTCTAATAAAATGATGCCTTATCTCAATATGTTTAGTTCTAGAATGTAAAACAGGATTTTTAATGATGCAAATTGTACTGTTATTATCAATGTAAATTTTAGTATGCATAAAATTGTACCCAAAATCAAGCAATTGATTCTGAATCCAAAGAACTTGACCACAACAACTAGCGGCAGCCACATATTCAGCTTCAGTTATAGAATTTGCCACAATAGTTTGCTTTTTACACTGCCATGAAATAAGTCTGCTTCCCAAAAACTGACAACCTCCAGTTGTAGACTTCCTATCCAAACTAGCACCAGTATAGTCACTATCTGTGTAGGCCACCAAATCAAAAGGAGAATCCTTAGAGTACCAAAGGCCCAATTTAGGATGACCTTTAAGGTATCTAAATATTCTCTTAACAGCATTCATGTGTGATATATTGGGTGTGACTAGAAATCTTGCACACACACATACTGAGAACATAATATCTGGCCTAGATGTAGTGAGATACATCAAAGATCCAATCATGGACATGTACAACTTTTGATCAACTTTGGGACTTCCATCATCCGGTAGCGTGGTTTCGAGTCTCCATAGGTGTACAAGCACTCTTCACATCCTGAAACCCAAACTTTTTCAAAACATCTGCTACATACTTGTCTTGACTAATAAAGATACCATCAGTCCTTTGTTGAACCTGCAGCCCCAAAAAGAAAGTGATTTCTCCCATAGAACTCATCTGAAACTTTTCATGCATAAGCTTCTCAAAATCTTTGCATAGCTCCTTATTGGTTGAGCCAAAGATGATGTCATCTACATAAACTTGAACCAATAAAATATCATCTTTGTGCTTCCTAATGAACAAAGTCTTATCAATTAACCCTCTTTTGAAGTCATTGTCCATTAAATAAGTATACAGGCATTCATACCATGCCCTTGGAGCTTGATGCAACCCATACATAACATTTCTCACCCTGTAAACCTTGTCAGGATGATCAGGATCTTCAAAACCAGAAAGTTGACAAACATAAACCTCCTCATCAATTGTGCCATACAAAAATGCACTTTTAACATCCATCGATACACAACAAATTCTTGAATGAAGCATAAGCTCAAAACAATCTAATAGCCTCAATTCTTGCAACTGGAGCAAACACTTCATCATAATCCAAGCCTTCGGTTTGTGTGTATCCTTGAGCAACCAACCTTGACTTGTTCCTCACAACAATACCTCTTTCATCTCTTTTGTTTCTAAACACCCATTTTGTCCCAATTGCCCTTTTACCATTTGGAAGATCAACCAATGTCCAAACCCTTGAAGTTTGAGCTGAAGAAGCTCCTCTTGCATTGATTCTACCCAACCTTCTTGAGATAATGCTTCTTCAACTCTCTTGGGCTCCTTTTGAGACAGAAAACATGCAAACAAGCAATTTTGCAGATCTTTATGACTATTTCTTTTGTGAAGTGATCTTACAAAGAAACCTTGTTCAGAAAGGTTTTTGTATTAGAACCTTGCTTCTTGTTTGAACAGGGGTGTTCAAATTTCCAAGATTTTGTTCCTTAGGATGAATCTTATGAATCCTTGTTGAGGTAACAGGACTTTCATGAATGACATGTTCCAAATTAGTTAAATCAGCATTGAAGAAATCATCCATGTCTTCATCATCAGTAGGAGTATCAATTTCAATCAAAGCGGGCATATCAGGATCATGTGGATACTCCTCTTCACCAAATAATGGCTTTGCAGTTGGCCCAAAGAAAGGACTATCATCAGTACTTACAACTGTGGTTTCACGATCTTGGTAGTGATAGAAGTTGGCTTATCGTTGCTTGCATTATAACTGTCCGTGCTTTGGTTTGGCTTAGCAGTGCTTCGAATGCCTTTTCTTCTTTTCAATTTCTTCTACCAACAATGAGTTATCTTTCAACAACTCATCCTTATCTTGATGATGATCAACATTGCCTCCGATATTCAATACATCATCATCGATGGGACCTTGCTTGAATGATGGGTGAGACAGAACCAGCTTTCCACTTTTCAACCAAATAAAACTCCTTTGGAGAATCAGCTTCCTTAGAATCTGTTTACGCATCGTAATCCTTTTGTGTACTTGCATTAACATTAGTGGAAGTTCCTGCAATGATAGGCTCATAATTCATAGATTTGGTTAGCATATCAATGTTAAACAGCCATCCGGTCCTTTGGTCTCAACACTAGGAGTCTTTTCACTAAATTGAACATGTAAGTTCTCTTCAACTATTCTAGTCCTCCTATTGTATACTCTAAAGGCTTTACTATTAGAAGAATAGCCTAAAAAGTATCCATCATCATGTTTTTCTTGAAACTTGCCTAGGTAGTCTATGGTATTCAAGATAGTAACAGGACACCCAAAAGGTTTTAGGAATGCAATCATTGGCTTCCTATCATGTAACAGCTCATAGGGGGTCTTGTTATGAGGCTTTACTACCTTACTTCTATTCTGCACATAACATGCGGTGCCTACAACTTCAGCCCAAAAGGTAGTAGGTAACTTGGACTCTGACAACATTGTTCTAGCAGCCTCAATTAGTGCCTGATTCATCACATCATTCTTAAACTCAGTTCCATTATCACATCTGATTATCTTTACCTTATGATTTACTAGATTTTCTATCTTAGTAATGAAACTCTTGAGAATCTCACTAGTCTCACTCTTAGTAGCCAAAAAGTATACCCAAGAAAATCTACTATAATCATCAGTGATAACTAGGCAATCCTGCTTATGGTTCAAACTTTTAACAAAGGTAGGTCCAAATAAGTCCATAAGAAGCATAAACAGTGGTTGTGTAATGGTGTTGTGATTTTGGTCTTACAAGTCTATGTTGTTTTCCTTTTTGACAAGCCACACACAGTTCCTTACACTCAAAAACCTTATAAGGTAACCCTCTCACTAAGTTGCCTTTTACCAGTTTATTGATTGTTTTGTAATTGAGGTGACCTAACCTTCTATGCCATAACTTAGACTCATCCACAGATGCTTTAGCAAACAAACAGGCTAAGGACCTATTAGGAATTACATCTTTAAGATCAAAACAATATATATTTTCCTTTCTAGGTACCCTAAGCTATATATACTTCTCATCAGGCATCTTAAATTCAGGTGACAACACCACACACTCAGTTTCACCTAAAAGTACCCAGTTTTTCTTATCACACATTTGAGAAACACTGAATAAATTATACTTAAGTCCCTTTACCAGATAGACCTTTTCAAAGTCTAAATTCCTTGTTCTGATTGTGCCTCTGCCAAGTATCTTTCCTCCCTTTGGATCATTACCAAATGCCACATATCCTCCATCAAAAGCTTCAAAATCCTCCAGGTTGCTCCCATCCCAAGTCATGTGCCCAGAGCAACTGATGCGTGCCAAACCGTCAAGTTTTATCACTCAAGCCGACCACTTGTGAATGGCCGACCGTAACAAACTTAAAACGGTTCAAGCACGAATGCAATGAAGATCTGAGGAGTATAGTGTTTCCCCGGGTCGTTATGTCCCAGCGAGCTATGCAATGGATCACCCAACGAATAGTGATCGAGAGATTTGAACGGAAAAGAAGGATTTGAATTATTATAACTAAGGAAAAAGGAAACAAATTACAGAGGCTTAAATGCAAATTAAAGGAAAATAAAAAGATAAAAAAAAATATTAAATAAACGCTATCACTATATTTAAAATTGATGAACGTTTAAAACTTAAAACTAAAAACTTACGTTTAAATAAAATTACGTAAACGTACAAAATAAAAAGTGAGATCTAAGAAATAAAAGTCCTAAAAATATGAAAATGACTTTTTTACAAACCTAATGATAAAAGAAAATTTATAGAAAAATAAAATTATTTTTATAACTATTTAATTAATTATTATTAATTAAAACTATTTTTAACTATTAAATAATAGCCTAAAATACAAGAAAATATGAAACAAAGCTAGAAAAATAAAATTTTGACTTAGAAAAATCTAAAATAACAAAATAGAATTTTCAAAACTATTTTGTATTTTTAGAATATTTTTGTATTTTTTATGAATTAAAAACTATTAAAAACTAATTAAATTGCTTAAAAATACAAATTTAACTAAGAAAAATCTAGAAAAATATTTTTTTGTCTTTTTATATTTATCTTAACATAAGAAAAATGAAAACCAACTTGGAAAAATCAATTTAAATGCAGAAAAATAGCAAACCAACTTGGAAAAATCTGAAAATTTCAGGAAAACTCTAAAATAATATTTGGAATCTAGGAGAAATATAAAAACAAGTGGTTGTGTGGAGGAATTTGAAACTGATGTGCCAAGTGCTTATAAATAAGCACTTTGAGTAAGCAAATGGAGACCAAAAAGCACCAAACCAAAACAGATGCTAAAATAAGCTACAAGTACTTAAATGCAACTGATCTTAACTGCTTTTAACCTCTAAATATCCATTTACACAGATTTGATGTATTTGAGTTTCAAGTGCAACAACAGTTTTGGGTAGCTACTTTGGACACAAGCACAAGCTACAAATTAAGCTAAAACTGAAAACTAAAAATTGGAACTTAATCAAGACACAGGTGAGACCTTACAAACCAAAAACAGGACTATGACCAGCTTTATGAGCTCTGCATAGGCGCACAAGATGAGAAAACTCAAAGGCATAAGTCGAGTTTCGAACAGAACAACTAAGACCCAAAAGACAAGCTTGTTAGAAGCTTTTAAAAAATTTGTAAAATTCTACAAAAATGGTAATAACAAAATAGACCAGTTGAAGTTTTTAAAGCAACAAGTTTCACTGAAATTGGCTTAGAAATGAGTCCAAGAAAAATCTTTCAGTTGAGCTCAAACGAGTTTCCAAATTTTGACTTTTGAACATATTTGGTATATTTGACTAAACTGAACTATGAATCCAATTTGAGGACAGATTGTGTTATATTGTGATGAAATGAAGTTAACACAAGCTTTATCTAAGAACTTTGAACACAAATTAAGACTTTGCTTTGCAAAAATCTCAACAGTTAAACTATTGAGACATTTTAAGTTGAGTTTTGACTTTGACGAGTGCAGGCTCAATTTGTTGACAGATATGAACTAATTAGAGCTAAACAAACTTGACACAACAGGTTCTAACTCATGAATACAACTTTAGAACAGTTAAGCTATAAAACCAAACACACCTTTAACCCTTGTTTTGCGGTTTTGATTAAGCTAAACTACTGACCCAACTTAAGCGGAATCGACACGATTCTAATGAGCCCGATAACACTTAAGCAACAGATAAAAAGCCAAAATAAACCATGAGTACAGATTATGCCAAAAATTATAGAAAATTACTCACAAATGGTCCTAGCCACAATGGCTTGAATTCAAGTAACTGAGCCACTACCTATTCTAAACCAACCCAATGAGTGCTAAATCACCCCAAATCTACCTCTGCATCACCCATTTCCATTTCCATTGCCATTTTTGCCCCGTTTTGACTTTTATTGACCAATATCCAATGCAGCTTAAAACTTGAGTACAAGCTTATAACAAGCTACCATAAGCTAATATAAACATGTTTAAGCTTAAAAATAAGCTAATGAGAGCTTGTATACAAGATTTTGAGATGGAAGTTTTCAACAGTTAACACAAAATATGAATTTGAGATAAAACTTTGGGCTGAAGCTTAAAGTAGATTATATAGATAATTTAACTTGAGTTTGATACAAAACAACAAAACATTACAGATATTAAACTTAACTAAATCTTTTAAGCTAAAACGACATTAGTGAAAAATTAAAAACTAGTAGACTCCTCCTCATGCCTCCCTTAGCTTTCTTTTATATCCCAATCTTCTTCTCTTTCCACTCTGAATGTTTCCCACTTGTTTCTCAGCCATGGGATGGTTAGAAGCAATCTTGGCCGTTTAAATGGATTTTGGCGCCAAAAAGAGTTATCCACTGGAAGGGTTGAGTGAAGTGGTAGGAGATGCATTAAATGCATCTTGGATGTTAGTTGAGGTGGAGGGGACATGGAAAGGAGATTGTGGTGGGTGGTTGTGTTGGTGGCTGGGTATGGGAGTAGCAGACAGTGGGGAGGGAAATGGGGGAAAGGAGAAGAGGTTTGACTGGGTTTTAATATTAAAAGGCAAGGGTTCAAAACAAGAGGTCCAATTTGGTTATGGCAGGGGTCACTTGGTTTGTGATAGGGTCAAAATGGGTGTAAAGGGTTTAAATCACAAGGACCTTTGTTGTAATTTCTGAAAATGCAAGGACCAATGCTGTCAATTGCAAATTTGTTTCAAGGGACCATAATTGACAAGTTTCCATAGTACAAGGACTAAACTTGACATTTTCCAATTTTCCAAAGGCCATTTTTGCCAAATTTCAAACTTGAAGGACTAATTTTGTAATTTCTCAAAACTTTTGATATTTTTCACCAAAGGACTAATTTTGACAACTTTTGATTTTAAAAGGACCTTTGGTGACTTTTCTTTGAAATTATGTGCTCGGGGACTATTTCGGCAACTTTTGAAACTTAAGGGACTGAAACTGCCAATTATGCAAACTTAGCTCATTTTTCATCTGTTTTTGAACATTTTGCACCTGAAACATATAAAATGCAATTTTGGAATATTTTCAGTATTTTGATGCATTTCGAGCATTTTTAAACGCTTTGCGATTCAGATTGACCAAAAATGATGAGTACTTACACACTCATCAATCCCCACACTAAACTATTGCTAGTCCCTAGCAATCTTTTGAGAAAAAATTAATGGATTTGCATCTCTTTACCAAAAGCCATTACTTCTGGAGTAGCCAAATGTTTCAGTTCAAGCAAGAACCATGGTACACCGATAACCATGTGATTTTGAGCAAACCACCGGCTTCCAACGGATTTGATTTGTCTTTACCAGAAGCCGTTTGCTCTGGACTAGCCAACTCTTAGATAAATTATCAATATTATCTTTGGTGAGCTGATTACCAATTATGGTTTTTCCATTTGCCCTTTACCACAAGCCATAATCTTGCGGGCTAGCCAACTCTTCACTTTTTAGGATATGGTGAGTTGAACACCATACAATTTTGGGCAAATTGCAAGCCGTCAACGGATTTGAGATATCTTTACCAAGAGCCGCTTTGCTCGGATTAGCCAATCCTTTTGTTTATTAGACATGGTGGACTGATAACAGATTGAGTAAGTGTAAAACACTTACTCCAAAAAAAAATTTGGCCAAAAACGGGGGAATTAGGCGGATAATTACATGATAAAATTCGTGAGAATCCCCCCCACACTAGAAATGAATATTGCCCTCAATATTCAAAGTACGGCGGTTATGCCGCCGAGAACGTAAAAGGGAAATACTACGGCCATTATTTAGAAAGAAGATTTTTTTTTTTTTTTTTTTTTTTTGAAACTTATATATACACAACATGTGGGGCAACTCCCCCACACTAGGGTGGGACACACGGGTGAAAACCTATGTTTAGCTACTGTTTTTGATTACCGAGTCGCTAGCTTGACTCGACCCCGAATTAATTTGTTCATGGGGAAGCAAAGTGGAAGAAACAATCTCCATCGGACTTTCATTCAAGATGTTTGAATAAACATTTGAAGTACGTGAAAGTTCCACACCGATGAGATATACATAGAACCGGCTCACAAATGATAAATGAAAATGCCGGGGTCAAAGATAGTGTCTTCATTCCCGAAGGAGTGAAGATGAAGAGAAATCACGAGATATTTGAGGAAAGGAAGAAAGATTTTGATAACAATCAGGATCCATTCTTCATCCTCAAATCTGAGACATATCGGGAGGAAGGGTGAGGGTAGTATCATTAATAAGCAAACTCATACGATAGAGTACACCTTCCTCCGAGCTAATATCATCCTCAAGATCAAAGTAGAAATGATCATGTTCCGGAGGAGATATGTCATGAGAGAGTTCACCGGAGAACTCTTTATGAAGAGAATCATTCACATGAGGTGAATTTGTGAACTCTTGTTCCATTGTGGGCTCATCACTATCCTCGGTCTGAGTATCAAAGAGTGGATTCTCAGAAATTAAAGTGAATTCAGAGTCGAATTCAAATAACGGATTGGTGAAAGTAGCTTTGAATGATTCGGGAACAAAGTGATCAACATTCTCTGTTGGACTGTTGGGATAAGAAGTGAGTGAACGATCATTATCAATCAGACTTTCAGTCTCTCCCAGATCGGCTTCGAAATCAAAGAGTGGATTGATGTGAGTGAGTTCACCGGAGAACTCCTCAAGAAGAGGGTCAGCATCAGATTGTGGAAGTGATGTCTCAACATACTCGATGTTTCCATAGGAAGCACAATCGTCGCTAAGATCAGAGAAAGTTTCAAAATGATCATTTGAACACTCAAGAGGGGAAAGAGAATCACACATATGATCAGAAGTACCCTGTGACTCTCTCGGGATTGGGACAAGGTTCTCAACACTAGACTTTATGAATTCGTCCGATTCCTTTTGAGAACGATGTCAAGATGCTCGTCCCCATGTTCGAGAGTGAGTGGGAGCTTTGGGTGTGATAGCAGTTGTTTGAGATGAAATCTCAACTGCTGGGATATCAACTGACTGAGGGAGTTGAGAAATATTATATTTAAAAGGATAAAAACTCTCCTCGTCATCATCATAAAGAGCTGCCTTAAGAAATTGGGAACGCCTTAGAGCTGCTTGCTCTAAGACTAATAATTCTTCCCTAGATTGGCGGGCCTCTCGCTCCTCGGTTAGCAATTCTCCCATGGTCTTTTCACCACTCACTTGATTCTTAAAGTTACTAATCATATCATCAAGTGTTTTCATTGCGGTTTCAAAATCTTGGGAGATTTCTTGAGACAACGGCTCAGGTGGAGTTTGAACCGTATGGTCTTTGTGGAGGTTGGAAATTGTCAAACATGTAAGAGTTATGATTGTTACAAGGAATTGGGTTCCCTATTTGACAATCAGAGCTGAAATGGGGACCTCCACAGTACTCACAACAGTAAAACTGTTGAGTCTGGACAGGTGAATCATATGGATTCTGGTCATAACCAAAGTTCTGAGCATCATTGGAAAACTGTTCATAGACAAACGTGTTTCCGGATGGACACTCAAATCCTAGGTTAGGACCTCCACAAAATTCACAGCATGTATGTTGATTATATGAAGATAAGTCGGGCAGTGGTGGGTAATTGGAAAAGTTTGAGGGGTCGTTAAATGAGTTCTGATTAGGATCATAATCAAATGAATTCCTCGAACCACAAAACAAACAACTCCCGTTATGAATATCATTACCACATTGTACACACGTACACCAATGACAGGGTGAACCAAAAAGAGGCTCACCACAACCGACACAAGGAATAAACGATTTAATTTGAGAGTAATGAGAAGGAATCAGTTTATTCAAAGAATCAACAAAACCAACATGGTGATCTGAATGACTATCAAGTCTCGAAGAACATTTTGAAAAATCAGGAGGTGGGAAAAGTGGTGTGCTCTGAGAGCTAGCAATTTCCACCACTTCCGTTATGGTCTCTGGTTCAGGTTCTTGAGAAACGTGAAGATTAGGCAAGTCATTCTGGTTAGTCACCGGACTAAATTCTGCACGTTTGCTTTTAACCGTAAATCGTGAAAGTTTAGAATCAATTCTAGATGGCTTAGGAGCAATTGAGGGATTAGATCTTTGGATAACCGTAGGTTGGACGTATTTAGCACTTCCATTATCAGAGGGAGGTACTTTGTCCTTTGTCACCCCGGTTTCTCGTTCTATTTCCCTACGCAGAATTAATGGATCATCACGAACAACACGAATTCTTGACATTTGTGATAAAGTCTGAAGTTTTTCAACTTCGTCCCAGAATTCGTCCTCGAGAGATTCCATGAGAATAGAACAAGTTTAGAATCAAATGGATAGAGGGTAAAGGGATAAAGAATCAAAAAGGGTAAGAGGGTAAAGATGAATATTTTTGGTATTTTTGAAAAACATTTTGTAGAAACAAAGAATGAAAATCTTTTTGGGTTTTGATTTTTTAAAAGAAAATATAAACACATACAGATGGTATAGACAAAGAGTGAATATCCAAATCACTAATCTGCTAGACGGAAGATAATCAGCATGACTCCGGGCAGCGGAAAAATTTGATGCGTGCAAGTCAAGTTTTATCACTCAAACCGACCACTTGTGAATGGCCGACCGTAACAAACTTAAAACGGTTCAAGCACGAATGCAATGAAGATCTGAGGAGTATAGTGTTTCCCTGGGTCGTTATGTCCCAGCGAGCTATGCAATGGATCACCCAACGAATAGTGATCGAGAGATTTGAACGGAAAAGAAGGATTTGAATTATTATAACTAAGGAAAAAGGAAACAAATTACAGAGGCTTAAATGCAAATTAAAGGAAATTAAAAAGATAAAAAATATTAAATAAACGCTATCACTATATTTAAAATTGATGAACGTTTAAAACTTAAAACTAAAAACTTACGTTTAAATAAAATTACGTAAACGTACAAAATAAAAAGTGAGATCTAAGAAATAAAAGTCCTAAAAATATGAAAATGAATTTTTTACAAACCTAATGATAAAAGAAAATTTATAGAAAAATAAAATTATTTTTATAACTATTTAATTAATTATTATTAATTAAAAACTATTTTTAACTATTAAATAATAGCCTAAAATACAAGAAAATATGAAACAAAGCTAGAAAAATAAAATTTTGACTTAGAAAAATCTAAAATAACAAAATAGAATTTTCAAAACTATTTTTGTATTTTTCTGAATATTTTTGTATTTTCTAGGAATTAAAAACTATTAAAAACTAATTAAATTGCTTAAAAATACAAATTTAACTAAGAAAAATCTAGAAAAATATTTTTTGTCTTTTTATATTTATCTTAACTTAAGAAAAATGAAAAATTATTTTTTTGAACCTTTTCTTAATTATTTGTATTAAATGTTAATTAAAAATGCCTAAAAATCAATTTAAATGCAGAAAAATAGCAAACCAACTTGGAAAAATATGAAAATTTCAGGAAAACTCTAAAATAATATTTGGAATCTAGGAGAAATAGAAAAACAAGTGGTTGTGTGGAGGAATTTGAAACTGATGTGCCAAGTGCTTATAAATAAGCACTTTGAGTAAGCAAATGGAGACCAAAAAGCACCAAACCAAAACAGATGCTAAAATAAGCTACAAGTACTTAAATGCAACTGATCTTAACTGCTTTTAACCTCTAAATCTCCATTTACACAGATTTGATGTATTTGAGTTTCAAGTGCAACAACAGTTTTGGGTAGCTACTTTGGACACAAGCACAAGCTACAAATTAAGCTAAAACTGAAAACTAAAAATTGGAACTTAATCAAGACCTGGGTGAGACCTTACAAACCAAAAACCAGACTATGACCAGCTCTTATGAGCTCTGTGCATAGGCTGCACAAGATGAGAAAACTCAGCATAAGCTGAGTTTCTGAACAGGGCAACTAAGACCCAAAAGACAAGCTTGTTAGAAGCTTTTAAAAAATTTGTAAAATTCTACAAAAATGGTAATAACAAAATAGACCAGTTGAAGTTTTTAAAGCAACAAGTTTCACTAAAATTGGCTTAGAAATGAGTCCAAGAAAAATCTTTCCAGTTGAGCTCAAAACTGAGTTTCCAAATTTTGACTTTTGAACATATTTGGTATATTTGACTAAACTGAACTATGAATCCAATTTGAGGACAGATTGTGTTATATTGTGATGAAATGAAGTTAACACAAGCTTTATCTAAGAACTTTGAACACAAATTAAGACTTTGCTTTGCAAAAATCTCAACAGTTAAACTGTTGAGACATTTTAAGTTGAGTTTTGACTTTGACAGGGTGCAGGCTCAATTTGTTGACAGATATGAACTAATTAGAGCTAAACAAACTTGACACAACAGGTTCTAACTACTGAATACAACTTTAGAACAGATTAAGCTATAAAACCAAACACACCTTTAACCACTGTTTTGCAGTTTTGATTAAGCTAAACTAGACCCAACTTAAGCGGATCGACACGATTCTAATGAGCGATAACACTTAAGCAATAGATAAAAATCCAAAATAAACCATGAGTACAGATTATGCCAAAAATTATAGAAAATTACTCACAAATGGTCCTAGCCACAATGGCTTGAATTCAAGTAACCAGAGCCACTACCTATTCTAAACCAACCCAATGAGTGCTAAATCACCCCAAATCTACCTCTGCATCACCCATTTCCATTTCCATTGCCATTTTTGCCCCGTTTTGACTTTTATTGACCAATATCCAATGCAGCTTAAAACTTGAGTACAAGCTTATAACAAGCTACCATAAGCTAATATAAACCTGTTTAAGCTTAAAAATAAGCTAATGAGAGCTTGTATACAAGATTTTGAGATGTAAGTTTTCAACAGTTAACACAAAATATGAATTTGAGATAAAACTTTGGAACTGAAGCTTAAAGTAGATTATATAGATAGTTTAACTTGAGTTTGATACAAAACAACAAAACATTACAGATATTAAACTTAACTAAATCTTTTAAGCTAAAACGACATTAGTGAAAAATTAAAAACTAGTAGACTCCTCCTCATGCCTCCCTTAGCTTTCTTTTATATCCCAATCTTCTTCTCTTTCCACTCTGAATGTTTCCCACTTGTTTCTCAGCCATGGGATGGTTAGAAGCAATCTTGGCCGTTTAAATGGATTTTGGCGCCAAAAAGAGTTATCCACTGGAAGGGTTGAGTGAAGTGGTAGGAGATGCATTAAATGCATCTTGGATGTTAGTTGAGGTGGAGGGGACATGGAAAGGAGATTGTGAATGGGTGGTTGTGTTGGTGGTGGGTATGGGAGTATGTGGGAGGGAAATGGGGGAAAGGAGAAGAGGTTTGACTGGGTTTTAATATTAAAAGGCAAGGGTTCAAAACAAGAGGTCCAATTTGGTTATGGCAGGGGTCACTTGGTTTGTGATAGGGTCAAAATGGGTGTAAAGGGTTTAAATCACAAGGACCTTTGTTGTAATTTCTGAAAATGCAAGGACCAATGCTGCCAATTGCAAATTTGTTTCAAGGGACCATAATTGACAAGTTTCCATAGTACAAGGACTAAACTTGACATTTTCCAATTTTCCAAGGGCCATTTTTGCCAAATTTCAAACTTGAAGGACTAATTTTGTAATTTCTCAAAACTTTTGATATTTTTCACCAAATGACTAATTTTGACAACTTTTGATTTTAAAAGGACCTTTGGTGACTTTTCTTTTGAAATTATGTGCTCAGGGACTATTTCTGACAACTTTTGAAACTTGGGGGACTGAAACTGCCAATTATGCAAACTTGGCTCATTTTTCATATGTTTTTGAACATTTTGCACCTGAAACATATAAAATGCAATTTTGGAATATTTTCAGTATTTTGATGCATTTCTGAGCATTTTTAAACGCTTTGCAGTTCAGATTGACCCAAAAATGATGAGTATTTACACACTCATCAGCAACCACTATCAAAAACTCCTTTGTCTTTTAGCTCATCTTGTAGATTGCCCTGCACATGAAATTAAATAAATTAGTTCCTTTTGTGGACCCAAGCCAATACTGACTTGGAGTGCCTGTCATCAATATAATCAAATTTGGTTAGTTCCATTGATGCACAGTTGACATGATGTAAAACCTTGGTCTTAGGTTTCCATTGCCAACTAGCTGAGGCCTTTCTGACAAAGATAAAATGATTTCCAACTACTATGTCAGTTATCACCTTTGGAATTTTTAAAACTTTTTTGTTATTTGAGGTGATATTTAGCTTAGCAGTGGTTTGATTTTGCTTAGCCGTGTTTACACTTTGCTTGACAGTGGTTGGAACCCATTTGGGAGCAGCAGTGACAATTGATTTTGTATTCCGATACCTCATTAACACTGCTCTAGGAATCATGTTTACATTAGGGATGAGGGTTTGTTTTCTTTGAAAAGTTTTGGTGATTTACCCTCCTCCAATGATTTCAAACTTGTGGTCTGTTTTTATAACAGTTTCTCTGTAAGTGCTCAAAACTACCACATGAAAAACAAGCCTTTTTAACACATTGAAACTCATCTCCTAACCTATTTGAAATTAGTCCATTGAAGTTTCTCTAGTTTCCCCTAGGTATATATCTTTTCATCTGATTCCTAGATACTTCCTTGTACTCTACTACTTTCTTAGCAATTTGAGCTCCAAATCTAGGCACAAGGTTGGCTTGCTTAGTATCAACTTCCTTAAGAGGTTCTATCTTCTCAGCGTGTTGATACAAATCTATCTTCTCGAATCGATTCCCAATCTTCAATAATGGGAGCATCAGATGACTTATCAGAACCTATCTTAGGTGATTCATTACTAGTTTCACCTACAGGTTTATTGAAACTGAATTCATTGCTAAATGACAGTTCTTTAAAAGGTGGTGCATGTTTCATAAGAGATGGTGGAGGCATATTATTGTAACCAAGACCAGTACCATCCTGGAACAATTTTTGACCTATTGGCTTATTTACTAGATCAGAAGCATACTGTGTTTTAGCAACCCTAACAACATGTTTTTCTTTTTCTTTTAGGGCTTCTTCCTTTACACTTTCAGCCTTTTCTAGTTTCTCTTTAAGCATCTTAATCCCTCTATCCTTAAGATCAATTTCACCACCAAGTATATTAATTTTATCTACATACTCAAACTCACATTTAATACAGTACTTTAGCTTCTCTTCCACACTTTCTAGACCAACTCTATAACCTAGGTTGTCCATAGACAGTCTTTCTACTTCTTTTCTTAAACTCTCAGTGATAGCTTTTTGAGATTCTAAGTTATCATGACATGACTTAAAAGAACAAGTAGAATCATTAGATACCTCGAATCTGAACGAAGATGAAGCATAAGCCATAAGAGCAAAGTTATGCTCTTTTGAAGCTTCACTAGCAAGAAAAGGTGCATTGGGTCCTTCTTCAATTTCATCACTCCAGTCATAATCACCAAGACCATCTTGAGCCACCAATGCTGAAGAAGGAGCGAGACTCTTCATGGTCTTCTTGATGACTTCAATCCTCTTAGGTGCTCGACATTCTCTTGCAAAGTGACCCTTCTTCTTGCAGTTAAATCACTCCATCTTGCTTTTGTCGAACCCAGCTCTTCTTTTACCATCATACTTGACCTGTCTTCCAGTCCTTCTCAGAAACTTCCTTGCTTGAAAAGTCAACATTGCCATTTGCCATTGAAGATTAATCTCCTCAAGATCATCAGGATCAATTTGATCTTGATCTTGATTCAAAACAGTAACATTGGTAGTTAAATCAGCCAGAAAAGCACAAATTGCACCATCACTGACATTGTCACTAACAGTGATATTGTTTGCAATAGTCGTGGTTATACCATAAGCAGCAGTGGATACATCTTGTGAATTCTTGTGATTAGTGGAAACAAAAGCAATGTTTTGGCTAGATGAAGATGTACCAACAATGTTGTTCTCAGACTCATATACCTTCAAGTTGTTGTAGAGATTGTCCAGAGTCATCTTTTCAAAGTCATCCTTGTTCCTCCACACAACGATATGCATAGCCTAGTCAGGTGATAAACTTCTGATGAAATTTAGATTAATATCTTCTTGAGCAACTTTGTAGTCCACTAACTTCAATTGACTGATAAGTTTTTGAAGTCTATTATAGGTGTCATCTAGTTTTTCTCCACTTAGAGCAGTGAAGTTTTCAAGCTGATGCTTGAGCATATTTTTCCTTGATTTCTTGGTAGCTTCATTACCGGCAAACCTTGTTTCTATAGCATCCATAAGCTCCTTAGCAGACTCATATTGTTCAAAGTCCAAAGAATATTCATTAGGTATTCCCATAGAGAGAATACTATGAGCTTTAATCTCCATCTTTCTCTTAGCCTTATCGATCTCACTAACAATGGAGATTTCTTTGCCATCTTCACCCTTCTTAGGAAGAGTATCACCTTTTTCCACAACATCCCAGAGAGCATAATCAATCATACGAATATATTGCCTTATTCGCATTCTCCAGATTTGGTACTCACCATGCTTGAGCATGGGCACCTTTGAAGCAGTAACCATTTGTGTTTCGTCAGACATCTTAACTTGCTTGAACAGAACTTAACTTGACTTCTTCTTGATTACAGTTTCTAGATCACAAGCTCTGATACCACTTGTTGATCCCAGTTGAGCAAACGATCTAATATAGAAACTGACTTGAATAAAGATTTATTAAGTATCACGCGGAATTTAATACTTAATCTTAAGAAGAAGAACAATAAACATTCAACACCTCAATATTATTATTAATACGAATACTTTAACCAGTATTAGGGTTTTACAACCTTGAAGTGTATCGACCTTAGATATAAAACAATCGTATATCTAATCTAACCTAGGACCTCCTTTTATAGACTAAGGAGTCCTTTACATAATACAATACGTAACCTACAAGATAAATATCTTTTTCCATATTTATCTAATACATAATACTAAACCGACTATACAAGACTAGCAGTGTTTACATATCAATATCCGTGGTTACACAATACTACTAGCCGCGGTTTGTCTTCATCCGTGGTTCCATTCTTCTGTCCGTGGTTATATCAACTCTGTCCGTAGTTCCAGTACTTAGAATAATTCTTGATCCAAGGAACCAAAAACCCAACAATGTCTATTCATCAGAACAACCCACTCATCCATTTCCATCGACTCATCATCATCACCATCATCATCGATTCAAGGGCTTCATCGATTCATATTCATCATCATCGATTCAACGTCATCATCATCATCAATCAGCTTCAGCGATTCATCAAATGCTTTATAGATCTGGATTGTTCGTATGTGTATATGTATCAATCAGCTTCAGCTTCATCCATTTTGTATAATAAGGTGAAAGGTAACAAATCTTCACACCTTAAAACTCAAACCTTCTTTTTTCATTTTTTTTTCAAAAATTATTCCAAATCCGTGTCCAACCGTGTCTAAATCCGTGTCCGGACCAAAACGCACGTGGGACACGGCACGTGCATGTCGGACACGTGTCCGAGCCGTTTCCGTGTCCGACACGTGTCCGACACTGCCACGCCGAGGTTTTTGCCGTGTCCGTGCTTCCTAGCTCCAAGGCAACAAGTGACCTCACAGTTTATCCTCTAAACCGTTATTGTACTATTGCCACGTGCAACTACCTCATTCATGCAGAAGTTACGTCGCGGGTATTTCGTTAGGACATGCATATCGTGTCGAATGTCCCCATAGCATCTAGAGCCAATGATGTTACGCCACGTGTCATTCTTGTCTCCTCCATATGTTGACTTCCACGTGGGTCATCTATAGTTGTCGGATCACACACAACTTAAATGCATCCACATAAATATAAATGTAACTCATGAGAAGGACCAAGTTCATCTTCTCACTTTTAGACACACACTCAACCCTAAATGTATGTAAGTGTTATCCCGGCTTTAGATAAATACTTTTATCTCAAGGTTCTTAACAGTTACCACTCAAAAGAAAGCGAACATACAATTAGGACCTGTTTGGTTCGAAGAATATTTTTACAAAATTGAAATCTGTGTATGGAATTAGAATGTGAAAGAATCGGAATGTTAGGGCCCGTTTGGTTGTGAATCCTAAGGATTCTGGTGGAATTGGAATCCAATTCTATTTCATAACGTGTTTGGTTGAAAATTTTAAAGAATTTGGAATCAGAATTCCATTCCTTACTGTGTTTGGTTGGCAAACGGAATGGAATGAAATTCCTTCAAAATCCCATATATATGGAATTCAACATTCCATGGCAACATGAGAAGGATTGTTTACAATTCCATGGAATTCATATTATCTTTATCATTGTCATTACTATTATTATTATTATTATTATTATTATTATTATTATTATTATTATTATTATTATTATTATTATCATTATTATTATTATTATTATTATTATTTTATTTATTTATTTATTTATTTATTTATTTATTTATTTATTTATTTTTATTTTTATTTTTATTGTTATTTTTTTAATTTTTATTTTTTGTTTTTATTTATTTTTAATTTTTATTTATTATTATTATTATTATTTTTTGTTAAAGCATATCAATTATTATTATTATTATTATTATAAATCAACACTTTATTAAAAACTCAAAGGATTTACAAAAAATTAGCGGGAAGCCGAGAAACTAACTAGGCCCCCACACCTCTAGCATTATTATTATTATTTTTATTAAATAATATTAACAATTATTATTATTATTATTATTATTATTATAAACGATCATTTAACTATTATTGTTATTATTATTATTATTTTATAAACAACCATGTTATTAAGATTTAAAAATTATTATTTATCTAAAATTGAATATAAATTATTATTTATTAATTTTTTTTATTATTATTATATTTAAATTTTTTTTTAAATTAAATATAATTTATTTATAGCTTACTTTTTTAATTTATACTTTAAAAAATACAATTTTATTTTATATAAAAAAATTATTTATTTAATATATTAGTTTATATAATATTATTTAAAAAATTATTATTATAATTAGATAAGTAATTTATTTATTAAATAATATTTAGTTTATTAATCTTAAACTAAAATTAAATTTTAAATATTTTAATTTAATTATTTTTTCTCATTTCATTCTTCCAACCAAACATGCGCTAGTATTTGCAGATTTCAACTCCGTCAGATTTTAAATCCTAAAGATTTCAATTTCTAACATTCCATTCCTTCACATTCCAATTCATTAAACAGATTCCAATTCCGTCAAAAACATTCTGCGAACCAAACGAGCCCTTAGGGAATTGAACTCTGGAAGATTTAGAATCTGGAAGAATTTGAATTTGCAAAAGCTAATGTGCGTTTGATTATAAGAAAAATGAAACAAGAATAATGATAATAGCCAGTGTTTTTTATTTAAAACATATTTAATTTTAAAAAATTAACCATTAATTTGATTAATTTTATATTTAATTGATCACTTCATAAATGACAAATGAGTTGTTAGGAACTATACGAAATATAAAAAAACCCAAAAGTAAATGACACAATCGATGATAAATCAATGAATATATTGCATCACTAGTTGACCGATCTAGGAACAATTGATTATAAAACATGTTCACATATTCTTGTATTTGTCTACACTCTACATAGAAAATAAAACTTTTTAGCTAATGTTCTACTACTACTAACTGCAAATTTAGTAATTTATTGAAATAAATCATTAACCAAGAAAATTTCAGGTTCATGATTCTCTGCTCTTGTGGTTTGAAGTTTATGCGATGTTTCATTTCAACCAGTTTATTTGCCCAAAAAGAAATCCTTGATCGTCACGTCATTATCTAGTGTGCATTACGTAGTTAATTATATTTGGATCATGTATATAATTAATTTTTACAGTCTTCTTTATCTACTGAATGTTGCATAATACTACCTCACTCATGATCGGGATCGTGGGATCCCGGTTGTCATTATCTAGTGAAATAATACGATTTCGATCCCGATCCTACATAGGATCGTTCTTTTCTTAGCAAGATTCGGATCGTAAGATCCGATCAATATAAAAAATGTGACTAAATGTTTTTGTAATCATGTTTCAATTCAAGAAAATTACAGTTTTAGTGTTTTAAAAACCGGACAAGGCCGGCCGGTTGCTCGGAACAGGCTATTTGAACCAGAAAAATAAGAACACTTTGAAAAGCCGGTTCGATGACTAACTCAAATTCTCAAATTGGAATCCTTGATCATTTTGTAATTATCTAATGTTGTTGTAAATTTAACACACTGGATTAGCTACATTACAATCAATATTACTAAAATATACAATCATCAACCAAAAATTACCATTAATTCCGGTTTTCTAAAAATATTAATTTATATTTATCTTGCTAAGAAATAAACAAATGTGCAACTAGGTGCAGTGGTTGGAGAGCTCGGTGTCGTTACATCGTTCTTTCGCTAAATGATCCAGCGACGCACAAATGGCACGTTGTGTAATGTGTTGTACCGTGTCTTGGTTGTCGGTCCGCCATTCGGTTTACAGCCGATCCACCCACATACGTTTTTTGTAATTTTTTTTTAATGAGTGAGTGTTTTTGATAAGGTATTTGTACCAATAATGTGTTATTCGTTCTCCCAAAACCTTGCATTTTTATGGAATTTGCTAATCAAATCTAGAAACCTTGGTTCTAGTCCATACTGTACATTTAATACTTATTAAAATTTCCACTGAATGAAAATTTTACTTTTATAACTTTATGTTTCAACAAAGTGCTAAATTATATCTATACTATATAAAATGGAAAAATGGTCAAAGTGAAAAAAGTGAAAAATGTTGAAAGTTGAATGTTGAAAACATGGTCAATGGAGAGAGAAATAAATAATATTATTAATACTCTTATTAAAACACCTCATTACTTAAAAGTACAATAATTTATTCACATTGTACAACCAATTAAAAGCACATCTACCAAATTAAAAACAACCAATTAAAACACCCTTTACTAAAAAGTGCAATAAAATTTTCATAACGTATAATTTAAAGAAGCTACCACATAATACAAAATATAAAATAATTAAACACACTAATTAATGTTATTTTTAAAACACCCTAAAATTAAAAGTAAATGTTATTATACACATTGTACATATTTATAAAACACGCAAAGCTTCATACAAGCTAAAAAGTTGATGGTACATATAGTTTTGAAAATTGGACCAGACCGGACCAACGTGTTCAACTGGGAACCGGTGTCACCACCGGTTCGGCTAACCAATTAAAGTCATCCAAAACGAACCAGATAGGACCCGTTGAAACCGATCCGGGTTGACCCGTGACGCTTCAAACCCGGTGACCGGGTTTAATTTGACATTTTTTTGACCCAACCTATCGGTTTGACTCGGTTTAAATCGACCTGTTTTTTTATCGGAACGGTTCAACCAGTTGAACCACCCGGGTGAAATCGGGTTTCAAATTTGACAAAATTATATGAGAAATGATGAAGTAGTTGTGGAACCCGTGACAATTTTTTTTTAAAGGAGAGACCAAGTAATTGTAGTTTTTGGTTTATTTTGCTTTGACACATGTAATTTGTCATTTGTATAATGTTATTTGAAAAAATGTTGCTCTTGCACTATTTAAGGGACTAGCATATATGAATCGTCGTTTAAAAGTTAATATATATTGTATAGCACTATAGCCATTTGTCCAGTGTATCACTAATGTTATGTAAGTTTATTAAAATCACAAAAAATAAATAGTATTGTTATCTTTAGCGATAATTATTTGTACCTCAAACAAATAGCTTTGAACAATGCATAAATATCTATACAAATTGATAGTACAAAATAATCTTATATGGTGATATCCAATTTGCAAAAGTTACAATTTTAAAAGCCACACACCAAATGATAAACGTTACACATGTAAAAAATAGTTATCATTTATGCAAATTACTTGAAAAAAAAAAAAGGCCACATATTGTATATCTAAAGCTACAATATAATATTGTCAACTACATAATAAGTTCTTTTGTAATGCTTGAATCTATTATTACTAAAAATCTTAATAACTTAAAACAATCATATTAAAAAATATACTCACACACTTAGATCGACTCCACATAATTTTTTAAAAACTATACATTTATCTTTGCTATGCAACCACACATCGAATTGTAGTTATTCAAAAACGATTCTCTAATGCTACAAATACAGTTTGTTGAAAGAAACTTATGGGTCGTCGGAACTTTACAGAAAACTAGACATTGCTGCCGCTAGGCGCGGGTACTCGTCTAGTTATACTTATATACTAAAACTCATTGAGGCATGAACAGTACATGCGCATGAACAGTAGGTCGGTTACTAAAAAAAAAAAAAAAAAAAAGGCTTCTCTTGAAGCTTCCACACATCGGTATCATCTTCATCTCTCTAAAAAAAACCACACGCTCCTCTCTCTAAAAACACACACACCCACCGAATTTATTCATAGAATCGATGAGTTGATTTACAAGATTTCTTATTGATCTACAAATACAAAACCATCAAATCAACACTCACACACAACAATTCCTGAACATTCTTCAAACCAAACCACCTGAACAACAAACACAACCTTTTATGAAGTATGTTCAGGAATCAAATGAAATAACCTCAAATCAAAGCATAAAGTATGTAAGGTCAGATGTTTATGTTAACTGTTGTTGAGTTAATATGTTCTTTTTAATCAACTTTATGAATCTATAAGTAACTAGGCTTGCTTATGCTTATGTTTATAGATAGCAACTGATGTTTAAGGGGATGTTTGTGTCAACTTATCTATTGGCCTTATCAGCTTTAATTAAATTTTGAAAAACTTATAAATACACTAAAGCTGACAAAGCTTTAAAAATTGCATATGAGGTGTTTGATAAAATGTTTTAATGACATATTACAGAATTGTTCGATAAAATTTAAAATTTGATTTTGCAGGTTCAAAGTGGAAGATTGGTATTGTGTTCTTGGAAGTTCTTTTGACTGCTAAGCAGATTTATTAAAATTATTTTGGTAATTCCTCATAAATCTGGTATACCTTTTTTTTTTTTTTTTTTCCAATTATTTGGTGTCGAGTTTGAATAAAGTTGTTTTATTTATATGTTTCTTTGTGTGGATTTCTTTTTTATTAAGGTTCAACATTAGTAGTTTATGAGTTTAGATTAGTAGTTTTTGAGTTTAGATTGAATTTGGTCTGATAATGTTTTTGTGAACAATATGTTTATATTGTATATATGAGTTTTTGTCCAAATGTAGAAATTAGTGATACGGGATTAAGGGTGCGATTGTGTTAGCTTAGATGTTGGGTTTATGGGCTTAAGTGAGTGTTGAAAAACTAATAAGCTGAAAATAGGTCATTATCAAATTGTTTTGATTTGTATACGAAGCTTAATAAGGCTAATGGTGTGTATTTATTGTTATGATTTGCAGACGAAGCGACGAGGTGGTTGAAAGCTATAGGGTATCGGCAAATATTATAAAGGGATGTGTGATTACCACTATTATACCAAAAAATTATAGGTACACAACATATAAGTCTTTTTGATTATTATTGATTTCTTCATGCTTTAATAGAACATACCACTATAGTTCTACAGTAGTCAGTTTAATGAAAAAAGACCACTTATGTAAACGAAAAATACTCAATAGTGGAGGATTTTCTTACTGCATGAATTCAGTTTAATGAAAAAAGACCACTTATGTAAACGAAAAATACTCAATAGTGGAGGACTTTCTTACTGCATGAATTCAGTTTAATGATAAAAGACCGCTTATGTGAACCAAAAATACTCAATAGTGGAGGACTGTCGCCCCATTTGACTGTCTATATTTTATCGATAGTAAAGATACTTTTATTGTAAGTACATTATATGTAATATGGTTGTACATGGAATGCTCTTACTAATAGATACAAGTAGCGTTGGGAAGAAATTTGCTTAATCCTCCTGGAGTGCCTTACGAAAGCTTTGAAATTAGCTTACATTTAGTATAATGTCAATGACTACTAATACCAAAATCATTGACTCACATTTTCATGTTGGGCCTTCTACTCACGAGGTTTATTATTTGTAAATCTTGAATGATCGTTTTAGAGCATCAATTGGATCAGTTATGCACACTTCTACCTATATTGCTCATTAAATAGGCCCATGAACCATTGGATCAGTTTTGCACAACTATTTCTATATTGCTTAAATATCACAATAGTTCCTTTATTTTTCATTAACAAGTTATGTACAGTGACGGTCATAAACCAAGTCTCAACATCTCAAAACTCAATTATTGCAAGCAATATAAATGATCTTGAATTAAACCAGTGTTCTAAAACTATTGAAAGCACAGTGATAATTTGTAAGTTGCATAAATATTTCATGTACGTTTTTCAGATTCAAAATCGTTTGTGACGTCTGCAAACCTGAACAGTTTGAGTCTGAGGTTGATTGATTAGTGATATTCGTTGGTTTGTGAATGTTTGCAGGCACCTGGGTTTAAAAATTTTGATAGAGAAAATGCAAAAGACAAGTTCTTTTTTATTTGATCATGTTGTCAATATTACATGACTTAAATTCAGGTACATTTTTTCCCATTCAATCAATTTTTGTTAAAGATCAGGTTAAAAGTGTGCAATATTTGAACTTGAGTGACTATAAACGTTATTGTATAGGTTAGGAAATCTGTTTGTTCAAATCATGTTGTGCATAGGGGACATGAGGAAGAGTCTCAGAAGAAATCTATCCAAGAAAGAACAATGGAGATAGTGACATAATCGTTTGAAGTTTGACGCCGAGTGGGGACTGATCGGCATGAAGAGCATCATCAACAGGATTTGATAATGTGCAAAAAAATTTACCTTGCGTGAATCAGTTGTTTAGAACAAGCAATTTTTGACTTTCATCTTTCTTTTTTTTTTCTTTTTTTTATGGGGTAAAAGGGCTTCTTACCGTGGTAAATCTATTTTGTTATCTTATTGATATACTGTAACGTAAAAATGTATTCTTTCGCAAAGGTTATATCTGGAAATGGAAATGGCCATGGAATCAGAACCAGGAAGAAAGTAGGATGCTTATGTTATTGATTTTGAGACGGCATTGAATTCCATTCAGGTATGAGTTTTGTATATGGAATTTGGGGTTTAGTGAGTTTGAGATTTTGGCTTCACTATGTACTGATTAATATCCAATTATTTCATCGTTTTACAGAAAAGGAATCGAGGGACATTGGCACTTTGGGTTTTAGTTTTTTTTTTAGAAAAAAGTGATTACGGTTAACTTGCAAGGTAAGATGTTCAAATGTGTTAAAATACATCTGTAAAGTGTGTGGAGATGGTTTTTCTTTAACGTGTCAAATTACGCTAAAGGGTCTACCTTATGTGCTGCCCTTTCGTGCAGATGACTTGGATTCGAGACAGCCTGATTATGGCCTTCGGAAATGGAAGGCTACTTTTGGTGAGCACCTTCCTATTTTAACGAATGGGTTAATTTAAAAATATAGGGGGACTCCTCGAAACAGTCCCGAATCAGCCGGGGAAGTTTTCGAAACAGAAGGTCCTTTTTTTTTTTTTTTTAAATTCAAGCTTATTTTTTTTTTAAATTTCAATTAATGAGATTGTGTTTATCATCGGATTTGATGATACTTTTGTATATGAAATTTGTTGCTTCAGACAAAAGTGATTGTGGATCGGTTGGAGAATAAAGAGGTTGTGCTTCTTGAGAAGGATGGCGATAATGAGGATTGTCAAAAAGAGGAAGAAGATGAAGATGAGGGAGTGATTACAAAAGAGGTAAATTTTTAAACATAACCACAATTGAAGGATTAATCAAATTAACCTTAGATGTCATCTGCTCTTTCTTCAAACCTGTTAGCCACCGCAATCAGGTATGTTAACATTACTTTCCAAATCGTTAATTGTTTGTACCTGATGCCATATTGTGTAATACAAATCATTTTATATGATTAATTATTTAACTCTATAAGATTAATATTATCTTTTGATTTTAGGGGAAAAAATTGATTTTCATTATAACTTATTTTTACTAAAGTTGCAGGCAAAGATTCAAACTGTGAATAATTATCAATAACAAGAAAGTTATAAAGTACATATGCAATTGCAATATTCAATTGCATATGTATCAGTTTAAGTAATTTCTTGCCTTAAACCTTTTGTATACAACATATGGCATAAACGTATTTTTGTGTCTTAGTAGCAGTGGGCACTCGAATTATACTGTAACCTATTTTGATCCCGTTACACTTTGAATGCAGTTTTATGTTTGGTGTTGCCATCACATAATGGACATGGCAGAAAACGAGGCGACTGAAGGCCGCTATCCTGCATTTCCCTGCTGCAAAGCCTGCAAGGTATCAACTACTTATCTCCTTACATCCTATCCGCTATCCTGCATTTCCCTGTTGCAAAGCCTGCAAGATATCAACTACTTATACCCTTAGATCCTATCCGTATTCATATAGTTGATCATGCTAAGGTTAGCCTGTTTTAGTTGTAACATTGTTTTTCTTTATAAAGTTTCTATTTAAATTAGAGTTGGTGCCAACTTTAGAAATTGCTTGAAACGTGAAATAGATTTAAACATTTCCTACAATCAGGTGAATGGGCTGAATTTGTATAAGTGGTTCACTTAGGGAATGCAACATTGTCCAAAGGCAATGCACCTTTATTATGACTTCAATCATTTAAATTAGAATTGGTTAAACTAAAATGTGAAATAGATTTAAAGATATACTAAAACCAGTTGAATGGGTTGAATTTGTACGGTTGCTTCACAATTCTGCCCTTCTTTTATTTGTGTCCTTTTGCGGTTTTTGTTAAAGGGTCTCAATGGATTCCTGGATGGTGTTTTGCATTGTACTCTGAAAATGGTTGAAAATTATTGCGTTTTACCTATATGCACTATAATACCGTCACATGACGCAACAACATATACGTGGATCAAAAACGACTTTGACAAATGCCGATTATGGGCCGCCATGCTTAAGTTGCATTGTCGCCTGAAACGGAAGAAGCGAAATATCAGTTATAGCTGTGGCACTTCTATGCTGACTGTCGAACCTACTACAGTAGAAGACAACAAGCTACCATTTGTAGTGACATGTCATCGGATACAACACTAAAGTGGATGGGTTGATGAGGTAGCCATTTCAACCCATTTACTTTTAAAAGAGTATTCATCTTAGGTTTTTATCTCTAGCAGGCCTGATAAATAACATCACTACTATATTGCATGCCACTGACAATGCATTACAAAACACAATCAAAGTTCCAAAACCCGTGCACATCCATACTGTTAAATTTACGTGCATGTTCATAATTTTGTTCAATATTGCTTAATCAATTATATATTGCATCAGTCCTAGAAGAAATAAAATGAAGGTGTTTCTTAATTTCTTATAGAGGTGTTTAGGATTGCATATGTTAAGCTTCCATTTACTAAAAAAAAGGTTTCACTGTTATTACAAATCTACTTATCTCAGTGTTTGGGTTTACCATGATATTATCATTTTTGCAGGTTTTAAGGATGTTTGGGACGGCATATTTTCAAACAGATAATTCCATGGTGACAAAAAAAAACACATCAGGTACCATAGCAAATTGTTGTTTTATATTTTTTTAATTATATGCCATGGAATGCACAAGGAATTGACCAGCATGAGAAACAGAATTGCATGGGTGCAAAATAAACACATGATCTACAACTACTGCAATGACATCAAATTATTCTCAAATGGTCTTCAGTTGAATGCAAGCAAGGATGAGTATGTATAATCATGTTGTGCTCATTAGGCTTAATGAGCATTGAAGCTTATGTAGTTGGACCCACTTTTCTTGATAATGTAGTTGCTAGAGGAGTTGGTAATAAAACTGTCTTCACACATGAATGTATTAATACACTGTACAATATACGGAGTAGTTATTTAATTACCTTATATAATTGTTTTGTATAATCTTCAATCCATTTCAATTGAGTTGTTGGTTATATAGTTATTAATTATCGAAACCTTCATCCCCAAAAGCAACGCGCAAAGCTAACCTGTTTTTTATACTAACAATAGTTGTTAAATAATTGCTTACTTCACAAAACATAATTTTAATAACCATAAACATGGTCGCCCCATTCATTAAAAATAAATAAATAACCAAACTATGGTAAAAAAAAAAAAAAAATGCATTAAAAAAAAAAAAAAAGATTTTTAAAAAATGCTTAACAGAAAATGATATAAAAAATAATAGAAAACAAACTCATAACGCGCCTTCTGAAATTCAGACTAAGTAATATCTAAACTATATATGGTTTCCTACTAGTTTTTATACAAAGTACTTGAAATTTTGCATAGTTGTTAACAGCTTAAATTATTTTTGTAATTTTAGATTAAGATTTTAGTAATAGTCTTATGTGCTTTTTTGGTTGGGCTCCTAAAAATATTTTAACCCGGCGTCGATAGACCGAAATTTACAAAACATGATAGTTCACAACTTTATTTGAGATATAATCTCATTATGAAATCGTGGTCGGAACAATCTTTTATACTTTAGCATATGAAGATCTGAATTCTATAACTCCATCACAACATGCAGCAAGATCAACTCTCGTCATTATTACAAAACCTAAATTAAACTAGAGAACTCTAATATGTCTTCAACCCCATATATAGTTGCATTGTGATTCATCAAAAGAAGTTTTGAGTTCAAATTATGACAACTATAACCTTCCCAGGGGACCATCTCAAGCATACTACTTCGTAATCATTATTGCGTAATACTAGGTGGTTTCGCGAGGTATTTTTGAGGCTCAAGGTTTTCTTTCTGCTAAGATTTTTCGGCTATTCAAAAGTAATTAGAGATACTCTTTTGGGCGAATTTATTAACTTATGAAAGATTAATATTAGTCGAGCTTCGAAGCATATTCTCTTCAAATGGTTTGGATCGGTGGGAAACTATGATCTTGTGCATCTCCTTTGAGTGTTAATTGATCATTCTCCAATGACCTAACCTAAGGCAAGAAGCAACATATGTTCCAATAACATATACCCATGAGTTGTATTGAATCGATGATTTATTTTCTCAAACCATTATTAAACGGTCAAGTTAAGGTACAGGATGGTTTGTTTCCCCACGGGATTGGGAGGCCGACATTGGGTGAAACTCCTGGGATTTGTTAGCTAGGGATGTAGGGTTTATTAGCAGGTTGCTGGTACGTGAGGGCATCTCGTCTGTGGAACTAATGAGTTGTCTCACAAGTTAAATGCGACCCTTCTCGAGCTCCTTTTGCTTCGGCTGCGTATGGGCGTCGCTAAGGCCCGATGTTCGGTCTCGAACGTGCCAACCGTGTATATAAATTTGCTTTACGCTTTTTGACAATGGCCTTGGGAAGGCAATGAGGCCATTGTGGTTTAATGGGGGCCCTTTTGGGGATTTTGA